>CAWUFW010000992.1:1317642-1976464 GCA_963921515.1 Calotriton arnoldi | reverse complement strand
CAGATACGCCTTCTCTACACCTCGCCCACCGCCCGGGTACGCCTCAATGGGCAAATATCGGAACCCTTCCCAGTCAACAGGGGCACGAGGCAGGGATGTCCTCTTTCGCCCCTGCTCTTCGCCATTGCGATGGAACCCCTAGCCGCACAAATTCGTCAGCATCATGCGAACAGAGGAGTGGGCTTCACAACCCGAGGCCTTACCGTGTCCTTGTTTGCAGACGACATCACTCTTTATGTCAGCCAGCTGGAACACAATCCCTCCCCACTAATCCGTGAGATCATACGCTTCGGAGGCCTCTCCGGAGTTCAAATAAACTGGGCCAAATCAATACTCCTTCCCTTAACTGAAGCCACAACCCCATTCACCGTTGAGTACCCACACCAGTGAGGCACGGGGCCCGTTATGTACCTAGGGATTTACGTCAGCAGCGACATAACTGAGGTGTGGAGAGCCAACTTCGGCAGAGTGATGACGTGGCTTGAGGATCGCATCCCCCTATGGTCCAAACTCCCACTATCGCTGGCGGGCCATATTGCCATCGCAAAGATGGTTGTACTACCGAAATTTCTTTATTTATTCATAAATATTCCCATCCCGATCACGCAAGTCTTCTTTAAACGGCTCCGCTCCAATCTCATCACACTAGTTTGGGAGGGCCAACAACCCCGGGTTAAATACGAGCTGCTGACCTTACCGCAATCCCAGGGCGGCCTAGGGGCACCAGATTTACAGCTATATGCATTATGCGCCCAGGCACACTTCCTGCATTATTGGACGCACCCTACACCCTTTCAACTGCACTTTGCGGTAGAGATAGATGCGGTCTCACCATGGCCACTATCGACTGCCCTGATACTTCCATACAAACGGCCCATTTCCGAAATAGAGACTTCACAGTGTATGAGGTGGGGAGGGCTGGGTTGGCACGCCGCGAAGGTGTCCCTCTCCATTACGCACCATCGATTCCAGTAGCGAGGCACCCCCTAATACCCTCATTACATGATGGGAGCGCGTGCAGCCGGGCTAGCAAGCTTAACATCCACACCTTCGCAGACCTCTTCCCAGAGGACCAATTCCGTGGTCCCCCGACCCCGCAATCTACCTCGAGCGCACCCTTAGACACTCTTCTATATTATCAACTACGGGCGACATGCAGAGGGCTATTCAAAACATTTCCAGCCCCCCCCCCGGCGACCCTCACAGCCTTAGATTACATATACACTACTGCTTCACCCCGGAAACGTATTACGTCTTTCTACAACAATCTACAACACACCTCACCTGCAACTACTACACCTGCCCGGGACACCTGGGGGCAGGATCTCGCCCTCCCACTCACAGATGCACAATGAGCATTTTGCTGCGGTCAACTTCAATTACTATCTCCAAATTACAGGCTACGTCTAATTCATTTTAATTTCCTACACAGCACGTATCACACTCCAGTGTTATTACATCGAATGGGCATATCCCCAGATCCTCATTGCACACGATGCCACGTCACTTCAGCAGATTTTATTTATCTTGCCTGGCAATGCCCAGCTGTCGCGGCATACTGGGCAGAAGTCTTTGAGGTAATAGAGAAAGTCATAAACACACCGCTGTCCTCCTCTCCCCTGACCGGATTACTGGGCTACGTGGCGGAGATCGCCAGCAATTCTCGTAAACTCTCTGCTCTAATGCTGCTCCTCGCCAAACGCAGGGTCGCAATGTGCTGGGGCAGCACACTGGCGCCAAAGACACGAGACTGGATCAAGGACATTTCCTATTGTCATGAACAATCTAACTTTTGGGAACTAATGCCTTCAAGATCCCGACCCCGAGACATCTGGGAACCCTTCACCAGTTATATTCGCCAACAGGCACATTCCTCCAACCCCTGAGCCTCCTTGCAGACTGGTTCTGAAGACCAACGTTATCTCAGTATTATTAACGCCACTTACTAAGATGTCGAATTTACGTATGTCATTGCTGTATTTGCTGTGCCATCTAAACTGATTTGTATCCATGTGTATTGACTGCCAACAGTTATAAATAAAGTAAAACAATTTTTTTTTTTTTTTAAACATAGAAATTTACTGGAAAAAAATAAAGGTTACAGTGGCATTATAGTTAGGAAATAAAGTTAAAAAAAAACCTTAGAAATTAACTGAAAAGCCAAAGGTTACAGGGATGTTGTAGCTGGGTACAGATTTCACAGGCACAAATCCATAGAATTTAAGCATTTATAGTTACCTGAGCTAACTATAACTTGTGCCCCTGCAATGCACTGCTTGTGACTTCACATATTACATTACTCATGACATGGTCAGTGACATCACTGATGACATCACTTCATTGGTTTTAACCAGTTACCCTTGGTAACAATCTCAGGACTTCTTTTCACTAGCGCATCCTTCATTGAGCGAGCTCGTCTGTATGTTTTCAATTGATTTTTTGGCACCTTGGTGCCAATTACTGGGTCAGCCTTCTCTATGTGCCAATGCTTTCTGAATAAAGTGCTTAGTGCTTTGTCTTGATTGCTAAATGGGGTGATAAATCTAACTCCATTTGCTTGTTGTTTAGTCGGCCTGGTAAATAGGATAGTGTCCTATTCCTATTGTTCCCAGCTCTTCGTGCCTGCTGTAGATACTCCCTGCTATATCCACTCTGTGCAAATATAACTTTCATGTCATCTTGACATTTAAGTGTACCTGGAGTGGTACTACAATTTCTTTTGGCACAGAGAATTTCTCTGTACTGAATGCTTGTCTTTGTGTATCATGGGTGGAAGCTAGATGCATGCAGTGTTGTGTTTCCTTCAAAAGCTTTCCTGAATAACTTTGTTTCAATTCTCTTCTCTTTGATGAAGACCTCCAAGTCTAAGAAATGAACTCTGGTTTTGCTCATTTGACTTGGGAACTGTAAATTCTACTTATTTATATATACAAAAAAAAATACATCGGCGGACTGTTACTGTTGCACCTCAACCTCCGGTTGCATCAAAGTAAGTGTCCCGTGCACAATTCTTCCAGCACTTGCCGCTGTTGGGTGCCGCTGAATATCAGAAAAGAAAATCTTTCTACCAATAGGAAGGCGCACCAGGAAAGAAGTCCATGTTCAGTTTAGGTGTTGCATCATTTTATTTATTGATCACAAGAAATATATAAATTAAAATTCAGCCGAGTTTAGTTCCGAGTTACCAAGGAACTTCATCAGGGCTCAAAAAGATGTGTTGAGGTCGTATGTACAATTCGTGGTATGGTATCACCACGTATTCAGAGTGATTCTTCTCTTTAAGTTCGATATATATCCCAAATCTACTTATTGATATTAATCTCTCCTAAAAATTTCTCAGTGCTAGCGTTAGATCCTCTCCACACCACAAATAAGTCATCAGTAAATCTAGACCAGATCACATGTTGTCCCAGGCCTATTTGTGGTCATTGCAGAGCACCTGTTCCTCCCACTGGCCTACATGTAAACATATGCAGCTGGGGGAGAAACAGGTGCCCATTGCCGTGCCACGCAGCTGGTGAAATAACTCATTGTTAAACAAGAAACAATTGATTTCTATACAACGCTTTATCATAGCCAACAACATCTGTGCATGTCTGTGTAACTTCAATGGTAGACTTTGTAGGTAATGTTCCACTGCCCTAAGGCCATCGCCATGGCAAATGCTTGTATACAACTTTGTCAGATCAAACGAAAGGAGGATATTTTCATCTTCCCAAGGAATGTCATATATCAGTTTAAAAAAATCACTAGTATCTTTCACATAAGGTGGTAGGTTCCTGACATACTGTTGCAGAAAGTGATCGATCTACTTTGATGTGTTTTCCAGGAAACTTCCCGGAGCTGATATTATTGGTCTTCCCGGTGGCTCAGTTGGATTTTTGTTCACATTTGGTATTAGGTGTCATTTGAGATGTCATCAGTGATGTCACTGACCATGTCATCAGTGATGTAATATTTGAGGTCTTAAGCACTGCATTGCAGGTATGTAAGTTATAGGTAGCTCAGGTAACTATGTGAAATATGTACCTAACTAGAACGTCCCTGTAAATTTTGTTTTTTTCAGTGCATATATATATATATATGTAATGTTGTAATGAGATAACAACTAACGTTTAAAAAAAGGAAACAATTGAAAGGGCTGCCCTGTCCTGTACTAAACTCCCTGAGGGAGCCTGGCTGTGTTCAGCAGGTGTTGGCTGCAGTGCCTCCCCTGTGAGCAGGCCCTGATCCCAACCTGCAGCAGTGCGGCTAACCTCAACTGCACACAGATTTGTTTTTATTTTCAAAACTGCAGTACTCCGACTGTAGTGCAGCACCACTGGAGTACCGTGGTACCACACAAGGTCACACTAGGTCCCTTGGGAGTATAGCGTACCGCCCACAAAATCATCTAATTTCTTAAATATTGTAATTACTGTGAGGGGGTTTGATATGGATCCCCTATACATGAGCCTGGGGGTCACGCTGTGTTCACCCTGCCTCCATATGGGCCCTTTTTAATTGAAATTCAGTACTGGGGGACAAGTCCCCAAATCCTGTAATGGCTGGTACAACACTTTGTTTAATATTTCAGCCAGCCAATCAGATCATTTAATACCATGGTACCAAGACCGGTCCCACAATAGAGAAACGTACGGTGGGAGAAAAAGCTTCCTCAACCAACCAGGTTGAAGTTTTGGGGGGATTTTGGTCTTGTGATAGTCCAACGGTACAGTACCACATGAGTACATTGGGACTAACTTTCTAGAAATGTCAACATTTTTACTGGTGATTAATCCCTTAACGCCCACACTGCGTTTCTCTTTTAATTTTAAGTTCTCGAAAATGGCTGAAATGATTTACAAAAAATTACAAAAAGCATGCTGTCTGAGTAAGGTTCTAATTTTGTGCCAGAGTTGGTGTAATTCTGTTCAGCAGTTTTTTCTGTATCCAAGAGCAAAGTTTCATATATAAATCACAGTTTTGGAACACACCTTTTTCTTGGCCGCTGCTTGAAGGACCAACGCAAAACTTTCCATGAAGGAGCCGAAGCACAGGAAATTTTTCAGATGTCATTGGGGATGTTATCAATGAAGTCATTGAACATGTCATGAATGATGTAATACATGAGGCTATACTCATTGCATGACGAGGGCCAGAGTTATAGTTACTTTGGGGCATGAGTTTTAATTACTTGAGATAAATATAACTGTTGAATTTCAGTAGTTTTGTTAGTTTAAAACATTGTGTTTTAACAGACATTCTCACCTTACTATAATGTCCCTTTAACCTTAGTTTTTTTCAGTGAATTTCTATGTTTTCTTAATGTAAAGTAAGATGTCCATCAGCGTGCGTGGGGTTGGCGGCAGGTCCTGGTCTGCGGCCATGTCTTGCGCCTACCCCACTGCGGGATACTTTGTGCCGCGGGAAGTTGGGGGGTATCCTCCTGCGTGTTCCCAACCCCCTTTAAATTTTATTATTTTGTTGCACCACAGATCCACCAAGGTTCTATGGGGGCTGCACTGGGGTTTTCAGTGGATCCGAGATTCCACAAAAAACACCAACCCCCCTATTTTTTATTACATTTTGCAGGTTACTGCTACCCAGCCACCTTATATCTTATTTTATTTTGAAGGACTCAGGGTACAAGTCCTAAGATGTTTGTCGCAACTTTTCCTTCAGGTTGCGGTCAGCCAGTCACAAGGCACACTTGAGCTCGCGGATCGGTGGATCCAATGTGGCATGAAATATACATAACTTTTGATCCTTAATTTCTCAAAAACTACTGAATGCATTGATACCAAATCACACAGTCTGGATCAAGCTCAGCTTTCTGCCAAATCTGGTATAATTCCGCTCAGTCATTCTTGCGGCATCGCTGTTCAATTTTCAAACAGAAAATTGCATAGAAAAAACCCCTCCTTGTTCTTGGCCCTTGACAGTTCACTTTGACATTTTCCAGGAAGCAGCTGAGGTGGATGAGACTTTTTTCTTTGCAGATTTCGTGTATATTTGTCAAATGGCAGCAAATTATTAGCAATCCCCTAAAATCTATTTCCTATGGAAACATGGTCCTAACTATAACTACCCAGTTGTGTCCGCCACTGAAAAAAACATATGTTAAAATAACATTATAGTTAGGTGTTGAAATGAGTTAAAAACTAATGCTTAAATAACATATTACAGCTGAGATTTGCCAGTATTAGTTCAGTGAGCTAACTATAACTTGCTTCCGTTGCCCCTTCCTCCTGCCCTCCATGGTTCGTTGTGCTGCTAGATCCTCTCCGCCTTTCTTGCATGTTTGACTTGTTGCCCTTGCCTCCTCCCACCTGCCCTCTGTGGTCCTTTGTGCTGCTTAAGCCGTGTGGTCAACTCGTTGTGTCTGCCCCTGCTGCCTTCCCCTGGCCTCCGTTGTCCGAGTCCGCGTCTATGCCTTCTCCCTCCCCACCGTGTTCTATTGAACAACCAGAGCGTTAACATTCTGTAGTTGTGACAAAAGTGTCAAATACTTGAAGTCATCTTGATGGAATAAAAACTGTAAAACCTAAAGCATTTCCTTTAGAAATGAGCAAAATAGTTTTTTTTCTCTTACAAATTATGATTAATGCTCTAGAAAGCTAAAATGAGGACACATTTTCTGAGTTCTCAAATAGCGACAAATGGCTTTTAAACTAGTTGCTAATTTTATGTTGTTTTTTTTTTTTTAATCAAGTTGGCCACTTGCTTATTTATTGCTTAAGCGTTTGATTACTTCTATAATTGGGCTGTATTTGGGCTACATTTGAGTGATATTTGAGCTACAGTTGGGCTCTCTTTTCTCTGGTGTCGATCTTGGGAGACTTTTTTGTTAGCAAGCGCCCTCATATCTTCATTTACTGCAATATCCTCTGCATGAAAGGCTTTAAGTTTTACAGCTTTGATTCCATCAAGATGGTTTCAGGTTTTCTTCACTTTCAGAAAAAATATAGAATGGTAGCACTCTTGTTGCTTATTAGAACACTGTGGTAAAGCTGCAGTTGGTCATCAGGCTGGCAGGCCGCTGCTGGTGTTGGAAGTACATGTTTCAGTCTGCATGTCATAATATTTTACTGAAAGGGATGAGGAAGATATCTGAAAACTTACATAAAATGTGTCCTAATTCTGCGTTCTGCAGCACTAACCATATGTTCTATGACAAAATGAACACCCTCATTTTGTTTGTTTCTTGAGGAAATATTTAACGTTTTACACTTTGATTCAATCTTCAGGTATGCCACAGCTTTGTCATAAGTAGGAATGCTTGTGCTCTAGTTGTTCATTAGTAAACTGTTGTGCAGCTGCAGTAGAACACTGTGGAATAAACTGATAGACTACTCCTGCTGTTGGAATTACATTTTTTACTCAGTATGACAGACTTTATTCTCACATAACTGAAGAAGATACTGTGAATTTATAGAAAAAAAGTGCTTGAATTTTCGCATCTGTAGCACCTTCCATAAATCTATGAGAAAAAAACAGTTCTCTCTCAAGCATGGTTAAACACATCCCAGCAGAGGCTCAGTAACAACAAATGGTTTATATTGTGACTAAAATCAGCTATCACTCTTTATATGTGCTCCTTTCCTTTTTGTGACCATCAAAAGCATACTTCACTACGATGCATTTCAACGGGATCATGTCCCGCAGTTCTGTAATGGCTGCCACAACATGTTGTCAATGTTGTGCCAAGCAAATCAAGGGGTGTGGTCCCTTTGTCATGCCCCATGCCCTACGGTGTCAGGGTGTGCTCACTCTGTGTGATTGTGTGTGTGTATATATATATATATATATATATATATATATATATATACAATTAATTCATTTTCAGGACATCTGGACCGTGTCCCTGCTCGCAATGGCTGCCACAACATATTGGTCAGGTTGTGACCAACCAATCATGATAGATTAATCCCCTTTAATGTGGCCAATCAGAGCATGTCTGGACAAAAGCTCCCAATATATCACACTTTTGAACCTTAGTTTAAAAAAAAAAAAAAAAAAATCAACGTTTTTGTTCCAAATCACAAAAAGCATGCTTTCTAAATGAAACGAACCTGTGTGTCTTGCTGTGTAAATAAATAATAAACAACTAAAAGAGTGTAAGGAAAAAGTGCAAGGATTAAGTAAGTGTACTTTTCATTGTAAAATAGTCATACGTTTCAGTGGAAGCACTTCCTATTCAGCAGCACGATGTTGAGACTAAAATACTCTTCTGAGCTGATTAAACTGTGATTGACAAAGCCGCAAGCCAATTGCTGAAAGAGACCAACCCAGAAAACCCATGGCTTTGAACGGGATTGACCTATTAAAGACAAGAAGTTGGCTTGGTCAGACCTGAAGAAGATAGCTGTAGATGTCAAGGCAAGTTCAAAAGTGGGCTACAAAAGGAAAATTAGGTCAAATTCACGATTAGTTTGACTTCCATCAAAGTAGAGGATTCGAGTGATGTTCTAAGAGAATTACAGATTCCAGCCTGCTTCATGTCAGAAGAAAGACGTGTTTTTGGGCTAAAAATAAAGTGGTGTTAAGGCTCAAAAGTTAAGTAGACACTTATAAAACTCCAGCAGTCTTATATGGGAGCTATACAGAAGTTGGGAGTCTTTTGTGGAAGGTCACTTCTGTATGATTCATTTTGAATTTAGTAATTGGAAAAATGGGCATTGTGTGGCAAAGCACCATTCAAACCATGTTTAATGTCTGAAAATGGGGCCAAGTATGTGAAAAGTTCAGAAACAAGAAAGGTGCAAGTTGCATATTCTAGGCTCTTAGGGAAAGAGTTGGAAATCTGTTTCGCTTTGACCAAAGGTGGTGTGCTAGTAAGTCTTGTTGGGGTCCTTGACTTTTAGTTTCAGTTTTAGTCATCCTCTTACCCAGTATCACAATTCAAATAGATTTAAAAATCAATCCTCTTTTGTTTCTCTTTTCTTTTATTTCGATTTCTTTTTTTCTTTCTTTCGGGTACTTAGCCAACATGTGTTTCGTCGCCTGGTGGGCACACTGTCAAAGTTTTCGGGATTGATCAGATATGGAGACACCCCAGAGGGGGTAACAGAGAATAAGCCTTACGCAGACGTGAGGCCTTATGGATTTTAAAATTATGTAGTGTGTAAAATGGACTTAATGTAATTCATGAATGACATTATTTTTTGGGTAACTGAATCTGATTTGCAATTTGATTCATTCTTTTTGGCTCTGATGATTAACCACTTTTATTCGCAATAAGGACTGACCTAGTGGAGTTGATCTTATAACCCACTGGAATACTGAGTCTGTGAAGATAGGCACTCATGATAATTAGTGACAAATACGATAGTTAGCATTATGCAACAAGATTTGCAGAGTCTAACAAGGTAATTACCAAATGCATAATATGATGTACAAATATTTGCTGTATATTTTAATTGACATTTGGTGTAAAACTACACAGCACTATTGTATGTATTACGAGCCTGTCCTCCTCTGGTCAAGGATATCATGTTTGTTTTAGATGTTATCTTTTGGTCTGTTCCTATAACCATTGGATCACTCTAGCTATTATAAAAATGGAGTATCACTCGTAATGGGAGATTTAGTAATAAGTGATCGGGATGTCCGTGGGTCCACTCTGAGAGTGCTACACTTTGATTGGCAGAGCTGAATATGTTTTTTTGCATCTTAAAAGATGGCGCCCGTATGCATTAATGTTCTGACATTAGGATATTTTAATTGTGGGATGTCACAAGTACGATGCCGGGATATTAAGGCTTGATATTCTATTGATTATAAATTGGCGTAGTAAAGAGTAAAGACACGTGACTAGGATGCCGTATTCAAACTTTGCGATACCCCTAGAGGCTCACATTACTGTGCCCATTACAATATGGCGTCGGTTTTTGGTTACGACTGTGTGGGACGCAAGTCCCTTTTCTATGATTATGACCAGGCACTCAGGCGGGCTTTATACAATTCGCTCGCGTCTTCGACGTTTGGTTACGCACCAACAAGGACAGAGAGGGACTGATCATTTCCCTGTGTTACCGGTAAGGAAAGATTGTACTCGAATAGAATAACTCCTGTATTAGTGGGCGGTACCGACGTGCTCGTAAGGATAGCCTTTTAATATACGATTCCGTACTCCTCTCTCCACTCTTTTAAACAGGACCGATTTCAATTTGCCTTACTGGAGGGTTGCTGGGCCAAGGCTAATTAGCGGAGGGTCCGTTGAAGCTCTACTGTATTGAAGATAGAAAGTGATTTCGGTAAGGATCAATTTAAATCTATGCCATACTGTCGCCAGGTTGTATTATATGTATTTTAGGTACATGATACAGACTTTTCATTGATTTCAATTTAGGTTTGGATATTGGAAATCTCTCCACTACCCTCACACTGGGTAGATTCTTATGCATAATTATGACCGACTGAGGAAATATTAAGGATTGATCTATCAGACACGGAAGCAAATTGTTTACAAATATCATTTTGGGACGGAATTATCACCAAAAGAGAAGTAGGTGGAATTCCGCTTTCTTGGCAGGATGTACCCATCGTATGAGTATGGGCTCAGTGAGAGATTGGAGATATTTACTTTACTCTTTATACTCATTTACAGGTCAAACAAATTAAAGATTGAGGTACATTTTGACATCCCCTTGTGTGCATGTTTATTTCTTATTGGTTAGCTGTGTGTAGCACTCTCAGGGTGTACTTATGACCTCCTATCGCTCAGGTTGACTCACCGATATGTTACATTATAATTAATAACAATAGTTATGATTACAAATCGCCGAGGCAACACTTTGGTTCCACATAGACGCAATTAATTGATGTTTATAGTGATGATTGCTGACCTATGCAAATGGTCTTTGAGAACGAAGTGTGTGGGTTTCCACTAAAGCTTGCATATCATGGAATACCCAATCTGTGATTGGACTCCATTGAATCACGGTGAAGTGAAGTTTCTGCCATTATGTACATTAATATATTTGCCGAGTGCCACAACAGTTTGTTTCTCTCACCTTAGCCTTGAAAAAGTCGCGGGACAGTGTGCCCACCAGGCGACAAAACACGTGTTGGCTAAGTACCAGAAAGAATAAAAAAAAGAAATTGAAAAAAAAGAAAAGAGAAACAAAAGAGGATTGATTTGTCATTTACTTGAATTGTGATATTCATGTGAATAACAATTTTAGCGTGTGCTAAGGATTATGTTTCGTTAACTTCTGGTGGCTCGGCCACACCTGAGGGAGCTAGGTTGTTCTCCCTACCTTATAGCACCGCGTATGATATTGGGACAGGACGTATAAGCTCTTGGACTTTTCCAGGGGCGCTAATTTCCTATCATAACACCAACCCGCAACAAAACCATTACCCAGTATTTATGGATTTGGGAAAAAGTGGTGCAAACCAGGTGGCTTTTTGGGATTTTGCCTTATAGTGAGATAGTCATTTTTCCCTTCACGACACTATAAAAGTGACAGAGGTTGTCTACAGAGAAAAATCATAGTAAACTTTGTATCAAAAGCCATTCTAATCTTATCTTCTTCTTTCCACTATCTTCTTTTACTTCCCTTTTTCCCCCTTCTAGCTTTCTTTTTTCTATTCTATTATAATATCACTCAATGTATTGCCATTTTAGTGATTTATGCACTTTGACTTTTTTTTATTTCTCTTTATTTTGATAAATTGTTCAAATCCTACTATGTTGTTGACTATATGACATACTGGCTTATGTTATGATTTATTGTTTTTAGCTTTTAATAAAAAAAATAAACAAATAAAAAAAACTATTCGCATATGTTGGAGCACCGCCATATACCAAAAGTAGTAGTGTTACCCTGCCTGCTTGGAGAAAAAGACACACCACCGCTTGCCTATTTAAACTGCTGCATTGGGCTGCAGTTGCTGCTCATATTTTTGATGGACATAAGTGTTTTATTGAAATGTCCTTTCTATTTCAAAGTCAGTCTCCATTAATAGGAACACCTTTCAAGTTTAGTTAATTTTCTTGGCAAAGCTGTTTCTAAACACTTTGGCCATTTAAAAAAAGAAATTTTATCACGTTTTAACTTTTTATGAGGTCAGTTTTTCTCATTTTCAGGTGGTGTCTTTTATTGCTATCAATTTAATAAATTTCATGCTTCATAATTAAATGTAATACAATTCATAAATCATGATTATCCTGTCAATCCTAAAGAAAAAAAACATGCTACGATATTAAATGTGAATGCTGGTGCTATTATGTGTGTGTATTTGTATATGTATATACTTTTAAAAAGTGAAGTTATTGTTACTCGTTAAACCCGAAAAACAACTGAAATTTGCAAGTTGTAGTTGGTAATCATATATGATCTTACAAATCAGATTGCATATCACTTTACCCGTATTAGTATGAATGAAACAACTACAAAAGTGTATTTATTGATTTTAGTATATGTGTTTATTTAATGACATTGTGCCTGTAGGTGTTATTATTTATTGGTATAAATATAGAGATGTCATAAGTATTGCATCTGGTGTACGAGTTATGGTTTGCATGGCGGCGAGTTATGTATTGTTTGTAATGATATCATGCACATTCAATTCATAATAATAAATGTGCTTTAACTGTTTTTGTTCAAATGAATTTCTGAATTTTATTAAAGATAATGTAACAAAAACTAGCTATATCTTTAGGTTACCTTTTGTTAAAGAGAGTGAGGTGACCAACCCCACACACCCCACAAGCACAGCCGTTGGCCAAGCGCAGTGGAAGTTGTTGACAGAGCCTGGCCTTTGGGCAAGTGGTGGGTCCAATCAGATTTGGCCTTTCCACAGCAACTACTGGTGTGGCACAGAGATCGGCGAAGGTCTTGGCCTATGGTCTAGTCCTCTGAGCAACCTGCCAAAGGTCCTGGCCGTTGGCCCGGCCCTACAAGGAAACGCACCACTGAGGTTGGCCATAGGCCTTCACCCAACCCGCCATGGTTAGCCATGCAGGGCTTAGCGGTTAATAGAGAACATTTCTTTGACTGATTTTTCTTGGTGGTTCTCAAAAGAACTGTTTTGTTGGGGGTATTGTGCCAATCCAAACGTAAATATGCTTTTTATGTGGGAAAAGTTTATTTTTAAATTGTATTTCTCAGTAGTCCAGGGACTGTTTTTCAAGGCCACAGCATAACTACACTGGCGCTCATAGTGTGCGGTCCCGGTACAGAGATGTGGCAGAGGGCCCAACATTCAAAATCTCACACACAGGTCACTGCCTTGGTGGTGGGAGCATGCACTATGGAATTCACAGACCCTTGTTTGATCCCTTTTCTTAGTCCATGGTCTCATTACAGAGACCGTGGACTTTGGTCACGAGACTCGGGTCTGTACCTTTACGGGTGTGTGGACCCTGTGACAGACAATCTTTCTTTGTTTTTGATGTATGAGAAACCTGCAAGTCAGGGTTGCTAATCGAGCCCTCTTATGTGACCTTTTCAATTTCTTCATAAAGGCGTGACCATGCCCATTGTCTTGAAATGTTGACTGCAAGGGGAGTATTTGCCTTGCGGCCAGCTAATTAATTTGTTTGGGTCCACAAACACAGTTTTGAGATTGCTAACTCAAAATGGATAGTGGGAGAAAAATATCTCTTGTCCATTTGGATTTGAGTATTTTTTTTAATGTTATTTGGGTTTGCTGATGGTCCAAATCTCTCTAGCTCCAATAACAGCTTAGCTCAATTTGAAGCCTACAAAAAAGCATTTTTCTAATGATCCAGCGCGATTTAGCAAACAGCATTCATACACTAAATACTCACTTGGGCCCATACATTCATACTACGCTAATACTTACGCTGGGGTTGTCAGTTGTTACTCTTTATCAAAATCCCTGCTACCAATTACCTTCCGATTGAAGAGTAATGACTTACCAATGAATCCTTTGCTAATTGGGAAGTTTAAAATGAGTGACATTCGTTACAGTACATAATCCTGAAATAACCACTGAGTCAGGAAGTTTTAAAATGTTTATCTAAAGATTTAGCAGAGTAAAATACAGAACCACATGGTACTTAATTGCATATCAAGGATGAAGCATAGAATAATATTTATTGATTAATGACGGTCCCTCAGAAAGGAGAAGATAGAGACAGCAGCGCAACTAAAGGTTGCATTTATATTTACCTAAGTGCGAGAACCAAACCCCTTGGCCAAGGAGTTGGAAAAGAATAGGACCCTCGGAAGGATGAAGAGCAAAGACCTCCTCCAGGATCAGGACAGGACCGGTGACCTCTCTACAACGACGCCTGCGTCGTTCCCTCTCTGATACTCGACTTCTCCTCGATTCTCCTGTGCCTTCCTTCTAATGGACACCGCCGCTCCCTCCTCAGGACCTCTCTGGACAGCGGTTCAGTCTGCAAATCGATCAGCTTGGCAGTCTGGAGCTCTTCTGTGCGTTCTGAGAGTAAGCTCTAGTCCCCTGTGCGCACTCTGCGGTCTGAGCTAAACTAATTAACTAATTCTATATCTATTATACCCTTCTAAGCCCATGTACCTCCCATTAATGTTGCTAAAATATGGGACCACTACTTCTGATTGGACAGGGACAGGGGATTGATCCTCACACCATATTGATTTGGTTCGAATTCTGAAGACCTTTGTCTTTAAACTACCGCCCATCCAATTTAATACATTTGCTTTATTTCCCACCCGTCTCACGACAAAGTTTATTCATTTTCATATACATAGTTGCAAGTTTTGCACGAACACATGAATATATCAATATCGGCCATTATGTCGTGGCCTTGGACGACGTCCAGGTTGACTTCATCCTTATTCTTTGGCAGCCAAGCAGGGCACATGCGCAGAATCATTGTCTCTCGAGTTTCAGATCACCAACCTCGGGCCCAAGTTTACGAACTAATAAAAGTCAAAGAAGGAAATTTTAAAATCACAAATAAAATGTTTCACTGTATACCCACTCTGTCTACTCTATCCCCATTTACTTATAAATCTATCCCGCGTTAGTAGCGTTAAGAAAACGACAAATTAATAATAACACAAGAGCAAGCTGAAGCATGTGAAAACATCAAGCAGCCATTTTAATGCACACTGCGCAGAAGCAGAAATTTCCCACCAAGCAAAGAAAGACGTCACAACACGTGATATGGTTGAGACATGCGCAGTGAAGTTCCCGCGCTTTAGCGGCCATTTTAGAAAAAGACAAGCGTTACTTGTTAGTTAGAACACATAAGCAAGCTTCCTTCCTATTCATGTAGTGTATGCAAAGTTAATATAAACAATACAAAATGTAATAAATGAATACTGTGAGGAGATTGTATTTGAGCAAGTCTAATTTGTGAGTCCTTGCTCCATCAATCCCCTCTCTGATGGCGTTTCTGAGCCATCAAAATACTACCCACAATAAGATGCCAACTTCTAGCAAATAGTTTCATTCTCATTTTTACACTTTCTATTTTTCACATCCCCTTTCAACTTTTTGTATAATTCACTTCTCAAATCTTCAAGTTCAATTTAATCGAACTTTCTCTTCTTTCCTTTTCCTGTCACATTATATGATTCATTCTTTCTACAGCATTTGCACCATATTGTTATTGACAGTACTATTATTGCTATCCCTGCTAGGGGTACTAATATTTGACCTATAAATCCTTTCCCTACATTAGCAAACCAGGTACCAATTGACGCAATACTACTCGTCAATCTTTCCCATACACTATCAACTTCCAGTGGTTTAAGTTCCTTCTCAAGTTTAGTTATATTCTGTATATACGTTCCAATTTCTGCACTTTTATCAGGAATGTAAGTGCAACAATGTTTCGTCTTCAATAATTTACAGACTCCGCCCTCTTTTGCCAATATAATATCAAGAGCAAGTCGATTTTGCATAACCATAGATCTAATCGCAACCATCTCCGCATTATTCATTAGAAATCCTCCAGCAGTATCCGTTGATAAACGATCAACCACTGTAGACAATTTACATATTTTCCTTGAGTTTAGAATTATTCCCACCGAAGGTATCAATGCACCAAATATATCACCTACAATTTCAGAAAAACTAGCTCTTTTACTACGTGTTAATTCGCTATTGTTTTCATTGCTCCCAGTGTTTCTTTTTACGTGGTATATTTTTGGAAATACTATTCCAAAATAACAACTTCCATACCACCATGCAGGAAGCCTAAAGTAAGCCTTATTCCCACACACATAATAGATCCCAGGAAAAACTGAATCTGTTCCTCCTTTTATTCCCCAACCTCCAAGAATTAAGAAATTGTGTTCACATTCACTGGTACCGATGAAAACATTGTTATAATCAGCCTTTAATCTATGTAGACAAATTTTCCCTGTCTTTACAAAATCCAGAGCCATAGCAGCTTGAGCCTTGCCAGGTGTGTAACTCCCTTCTTTCTCAGCCCAAGGTGGCAAATGAGCCTTATGCTCAGAAGCTTTCCTTTGAAAATCTTGTCTTCTATCTTCCACTAAGTTCAAAAATATCTTTTCTTCTTCATGTAAAGAACATGTTAGATTGTGTCTATGTGCATGTGTTATATCTATCGATTTCATTGTTAAGAAAAATTCTCCAATAAACTGTGCGTCTTGACTACTAAGCACTGGGTTCATACTCTTTCGAATCGGAACCTCAGAAAATATCACATCTATGTTTGAATAATAATATTGAAGTCTCCCTGTTCTATAAAATAAACTAGCTAATACACTACATGATATGCCATATGTTAATGGTAGGTGGTGATATGTTAACCCTTCTGCTACTGATTCAGGTAACTTCATACAGACATAACAATTACTAACTTCCATGGTATCTACATATTGAAATAATAACTTTGTGAAAACATTTAAACTAGTGTCGTTATCAGTTATTTCATGATGAAATTCTGGTTCATTTTCTGCCATTAGTTCTACTCTATTACCCTTCATGTTTGCTGTCCTTTCCTTAGTTTCGTTATTAATCTTTTTATCCATTATCATAAGGTAAGGGACTGCTACGATCAGGACTAACCATACTATAAGCACCATTACTAGACTACATATGCATATTGCACAGCATCTTCTACAACATCTCTGTTTTGGTCTCCCAGCAACTTTATCATCAGGCATTTCGAAAAGGAAGATTGCTCTTCTTATCTATTTTCGCTTTTATTTATATGACTCTTTTGCGTAGTCAAGGTGGTCTTGTTTCTTTCTCGTACGTCAGTTCTGTACTTGTTCCTTCGTCACCACTTTCACTTGACTCTGAACTTTCGTAATCTTCAAGAATGATGTAAGTCCAATCGGGACCCTTGAATTTGTTATTCACAAGTTTCAGTCTTTTACTTCTTCTTTTCTCAGTTTTGCTTTCTTGTTCTGTTTGACTTGTTACTTCATTTACTTGATCTGGATCTTCACTTCTGGTTGTTATGTGGTATTTTACCCTTTTAATGACACTAGGCCAATGATCACCTTTTCTTGCATTCTTTGTTTGCACTATTTCTTTATTTTCGTCTTCAGAGACTCCTTTATTTTCACTGCTTAGCACTATTTCGTCTTCCGCAATTACTGTTTTTCTTACTTGCTTCTTTTCAGGTCTTATTGGTTTCTCTGCCGCAGCTCCTCCGTAAGTTTCCAATAATTGACCTTGTTCTTTGTTTATTTCTTCATGTTCGGGATTCTCAAGATCTTTTTCTTCTGTGTATTTTCCTGGATCTAACTGGTTCTGATCAGGGCTTATTGCACTATGTACTTCTGCAGCCTGACCGGATTCTTCTAGACCTGTCTGTCCCTGCTCAAAATTTGTCGATTCTTCGTTAATTTGAGTCCAGTTTCCTTTCCCTATCTGACCCTGCTCAGGTTCTTTTATTGTATCTTCTTCTTTTTCCTGAGCTGTTTCTTCGTCACCTATCTGATCTTCTTCAATTTCTTCCAATTTTGTTTGACTTCTTGTTCTGTGGTAAACTTCAGGAATTTCTACCACCGGTACCCAATCCTGACTTGTGCTCGGTTGTTCTTCTTCAGCTTCTCTTGAATCTCGAGCCTGAGATTCTTCAGCTGGGCAACCTTCAGCTTCCTCAGTGATTGATGCTGACTGAGGATTTTCTTCTTCAGGGTCTGGTACTCTTTTGGTGTGGCTTACATGAATCCAATTAAGAAATCCTGCACACTTCACTGCTGTATTGGTAGTCAGTATGACCTGACAAGGTTTTCCCCATCTAGGTGATAGACACGTCTCTCTGGTGTGATTCTTCACTACCACCCAGTCACCAGGATTCAGATCATGTTCTTGTTCAGGCTGCCTCGAAACTGCGTCTTCTCCGACCTGATGAGAGACAGAACGCACTAGGTCAGCCAATCCTTTGCAATAATCCAGAACCATATCATCAGATATATTCAGCAGTTTGTTTATGGGAACATGTGCTTGTCTCATTGCTCTTCCCATCATTATCTCGTGTGGGCTCAATCCCGTATTTCTATCGGGAATGCTTCTGAGTCCCATTAAGACGAGTGGCAATGCATCTGGCCACTCCAATGATGTTGATGCACACATTTTTCCCAGTCTGGATTTTATAGTGCCATTCAATTGTTCAACCACTCCAGAAGCCTTTGGACGATATGCACAGTGCAATTTTTGTTCAATTTGGAATGCTTCGCATATTATTTGAATCACTTCACTGTTAAAATGTTTTCCTCTATCTGATTCCAAAGTTACTGGGAAACCAAACCTAGGAATGAGTTCTCGTAGTAACAGCTTTGCGACTGTAATGCTGTCACTCCTCCTGGTAGGGTAAGCCTCCACCCACTTTGAAAACAGACATACTATGACTAGTACATATTTCAACCCTCTGCATGGTGGTAACTGTATAAAGTCGAACTGTAGTCTTATAAATGGCCCTTCTGCTTTTCCAATTTTCCCAAACCCAATTATTGTTTTTCTTCCTGGATTATGCATTTGGCAAGTCAAACATCGCTGGCAAAGGCTCTCTGCTACTGCCCTGAACTTGGGATTGTACCAGTTCTGTCTGAAAAGCCTAATCATTGCATCTCTCCCTATGTGTGTGTCTCCATGATACATCCTGGCCATTTGAGAGAGCAGACAGTCAGGCATGACTGGTCTGCCATCAGCACAAATCCACACCTCGTCATCTCCCCTTTGGGAACAACCCACCTTGACCCATGTTTTCTTCTCACTTTCATCAGCACCATCTTGCAATCTTCTAACCTCATTCCATGTTTCAGGTGGCATATACAGCATAAGTTGGCAGCTGATTCCCATTCTTTCCACCCTTTTATTGACTGACAATCTATTTCTGGCACAATGTTGAGCCACAAGATCTGCATATCTGTTGCCAATTACCACCCAGTCATCTCCTGACTGGTGTGCGGCACACTTCACCACAGCCAATTCTTTTGGTGATTGTATTGCTTCCAGCAATTCCCTTACAAACTGTCCATTTTTAATGGGGGATCCTGAAAAAGTCATGAAATCCCTCTGCATCCATAGTTGGCCAAAATCATGCACAACCCCGTAACCATATTGGCTATCTGTAAATATAGTTACTTTTTGATTCCTCCCAATTTTGCAAGCTTTTATCAAAGCAATCAATTCAGCTACTTGTGCAGATTTTACTCCTGGTAAATAGGATGCTTCAACTATTCCAGTTAATTCACACACCGCAAAGGCAGCAGTTAGTTTACCATCTTCATGTCTTTGGCATGAACCATCAACAAATAGTTCCCTGTCTGGCTTTCTAAGGGGCTGTTCCTCAATGTCTGGACGTGGTTTCGTGCATAATTCTGTGACTTGTAAACAATCATGTTCTTCTTCTTCGTCATTTTTAATTTCCTCATGATATGGGTCTGGCAGTAAGGTAGCGGGATTTACTATTGTGCACCTCACTATGTTCACATTTTCAGCACCCATTATTATTCTCTCATATTTAGTCAGCCGACTAGGAGTAAGATGCTGAGTTTGTGTTCTTGTCAACAGAATCACAACCGCATGTGGAACAAACACCTTTACTGGGTGTCCCATTACAATTGACTCACTTTGTTCAATACTTAAACAGGTAGCCGCCACTGCTTTTAAGCAACCTGGCAACGCGGCTGCCACTGGATCCAATGTAGCAGAAAAATATGCTATAGGACGTCTGTCTAGACCATGTCTTTGAGTTAAGACTGAAAGTGCACAATTTTCTCTCTCATGACAGAACAATGCGAAGCTTTTCTTATAGTCGGGCATGCCTAGGGCCGGTGCTGAGCACAGAGCATTTCTCAATTTTGCAAAGGCTCCTACGCTCTCATCATCCCATTCAACTGGGTCCTTTGCTTTCTTTTTTGTCATTTGAATTAGGGGCTTTGCAAACAAGGAAAATCCTAGTATCCATTGTCGACAGTAACCTACTATTCCTAGGAACATTCTCACTTCTCTTTGGGTTACAGGCATTTGCATTTTCTTAATCAATTGAACTCTTTCCGAGGTTATTCTTCTTTTTCCCCTCTCAATTTGGTGCCCCAAATATTTAACTGCTGTTGTACAGAACTGCAATTTTTCTGGTGAGACTTTATGCCCTTCTTCAGCCAAATGATTTAATAGTGCAATGGAATCAACAACACAGTCCTCTCTGGTGTTTGATGCCACCAGTAAGTCGTCGATATATTGCACTAGGACTGAGCTTCATGGCATCACTAGTTTCTCAAGGCACTTTTTCAATATCTGATTAAAGATGGAAGGACTTTCCGGGTACCCCTGAGGAACACGATTCAATACATAGACTTTGTTCTCAAATTTAAATGAAAAAAGATACTGGCTGTCTGGGTGCAATGGTATTGAAAAGAACGCTTGGCATAAATCAATCACAGTGAACCATCCTGCACTCCAAGGAATCTGATATAGAATTACTGCAGGATTTGGCACTATAGGACAACATGGTTCCACAATTTTATTTATTTTCCGCAGGTCCTGAACAATCCTATATTTTCCGCTGAGTTTCTTTAAACCCATTATTGGTGAATTACATGGGCTACTCATGACTTCTTTCAGTATGTTTTGATCTACCATTCGGTTGATTTCTTCAATGACTCCTGCTTTTACTTCTGCACTCATTTTGTACTGTCTGGTATTCGGGAAAATCGCACCTTCCTTTACAGTAATTTTAACTGGGTCTATTTTGGCCATAAGTCCTACTTCCTTTCCTGAAATCCCATACTATGGGGTTTACTGTAGTTTTTAATTCTTCTGGTAGCTCATCTTTTGTTATCAAAGAAAACATCTCATCTACCTCTGTACCTTGTTTTGCAATCATAAACTTATATACATGATCTTCATCTGGGGTCTGAACTGCCACACCATCCGGTGTGCAGAAAATTGTGCAATTCATTTTGCATAGCAAATCACGGCCTAATAAATTTACTGGACTGGAATCACACACTACAAATTGATGCATTTCTCTGAAATTTCCAATTTTAACTTCCATTGGTTCGGTAAGAGGTGTTCTAATCTTTCGATTAGCTACTCCCACTACTTGGATAGCTTCTCCAGAGAGAAGAAGGTCTGGAATGTCTGCTGTTCTCACAGTAGACCGGGTAGCACCAGTGTCCAAAAGGAAAGTAATATCATTACCCTTCACATTCCCTTCAACATATGGACCTGACTGATCTACCGATAAGGATGCGCCAAGTACGCACTCCTTCTCCCCCTCTCCTAGGCACCGTCATGAACTGTATTGACAGAGATCGTCCTGTAAAAGAAACTGTGATGTTACATAATCATTCTTACCACTTCCTCCTTGATATCCGACGTCTGTACCGTGCTTTGCTCTGCTTACATTACCCTGAATAGGTGCAGGTGGCAACTGACTCTGAGGATTTACACCCTGCTGTGAGTCATTCTGCGTCTGTGGATTTAAATTTTGATTTGGGCCATTATTATTCCGAATCTTTTTACATTCATCCTTCCAATGCCCCAATTTTCCGCATCCATGACAAGGAAATTTCTTTTTAGCTTCTTCTCTACTCATTCGTCCTCTCACTTTTCCACCATTCCCAGTGTCACCACTCGTTCCAGAATCCTTTCCTTGATTTTCACTCGGATTATCCAAATTAATTCCCTGTTTCTCGGCCATTTTCACCTCTGCCCACATTACTTTTTCCTGCAATTTCTTGTGCCTATCCTCAATATAGTCTCCACAATATTTTGCATATTTCAAAATTTCATCGATCGGTTTCCCTTGCCAACACAACATGTGCTGCTTAATCATCTGACAAATCTCTGGCTTCAGACCATAGACAAATCGATAAACAAACTGACTCATGTTCTTATCTCCAATGTCTTCAAATCCACTATACTGCTTGAATACCTGCAATAAACGCTCATAATAGGCGTGTACCGATTCACTGGCTTCTTGGGTAGTTCGGTCTATTTTCACCTAATCTGTTTCTTTCGGTGGTATTTTGCCTTTCAGGTAAGTTATCACCTGCTGATACTTTTTCATTACATCATTTGACGGGGCACCTGTCTTTGGATCTCTAGGATACTCTTCACTTGGCCAATCAACTGTAATTTTACAATCTGTCCATAAATCGGCAGGTACCACTATGTCAAACAAACCATCCAAATCCTTCAACAATACCTTTTATACCTTCACAAACCTCTCAACCTGCTTATACCATTCTATTGGTTTTTCTCTCAACTTTGGAAAATCATTCGTAAATGACAAAATATCCTGTCTGCTCCATGGGACATGTACATATCCCCCTCCTGGAACTTCTAGCATCGGATACATTTGATCTGTCTTCCCTGTTTCCTTCATTAAATATTCAGAGGCTGTTCTACTGGATCGTGCCTCTTCCTTTTTCTTGGGCCATCTGACTCTCAATTTATCTAGGTCTCCCCATTTTTGCAAGACTGTCATTAACTCTTTTACTTGTAATTTTCTTCCAGAGGCATTCATATTTTCTAAATCTTTGTCTGAAAAATCTGCTCTATAGGGTTTCTGTAACACTTTCGATCTCCCTATTTCAATTCCCATCTGCAGAGCTAAATCTGATAATTTTTCATGGAATAATTTCACATTTTTGGTAATACTTCTGCATACAAACAATAATTCTTCTTCATCATATGTATTTAGGCGATCTAGCCCTACATTTCCTGCTATTATTTCTTCTAATTCGATTTTTAATTTATAAATGTCCAAAATTTTTGGAGGTGTACACTGTTGATCTGATCCTTGTGCCCACCTTTCTAAGTCTTCGGGTGTTACTACAGTGACACTTTTTGCTACCGATGAAGTTATTAAGTTTGTCTTTCGAGCACCCAGGTGTAGTTCTTCTGGGAGTACTATTGACAGAATCTCGAATTGGTAAATCCATTAATGATATTGTAGATTCACAATCACTAAAGTGATCTTCAACCATTACTACTGCTTCAGGTTTAGGAATATTCACAGGAGTAGGCGTAGCTAGTGGTGGAGGATAGTTTCCTTTGTCACTATATAACGGGACTACTGGACCAATTGTTACAGGTATGGTCAAAGAGTCAGGATGCACTTTTATCTCTGTTATTTTCTGTATTCTGCTCTGGTTTTCTCTAGGGCTTCTTTTTCTTTATCGTGAAGTATCCGGCTAGGTGTGAAATCATGCATTACCTGTGGTACTAATGGAGTCTTTAACGGTGGTGCACTTGGGGTACATCCACCTGCCCCTTCCTGATATGGTGGGGGGTTCTTTAATATCTCTTCCATAAATTCATCTTCAGAATCTCCATTTCTCATTAAGTGTTTTGTCTTTTCTGTGCATTTCCTCCCTAACAGTTCTTCTGCTGTGAATATTGGATATAATCCTTCTGTAAGCATTGCTCTCCTCCACTGTTTCATCTGACCGTCCCTATTCTCATGTTGATTTCTGGGGGAAAATCCTCGATAACCCCTATTACTCCTGGATCGGTCACGCTCAAATGCCTCGGTTTCCCATTCCTCTAAGGCTTCGTATTGAGTTAATCTAGGTCTGGGTTCTAAGTCATTCATTCTCAATCTCAAATTTTGAAGAATTCTTCCATTGAAGGTACCATTCTCGGGAAATGCTAATATCCCATCATTTTTGGTATATTCTATCCAATTCTCTATCCATACACAAGTATGATAACCTCTCTCCATCATCATGAATGAAGCGGGCGTTTTAGCTGGTGGAATGATAATTCCTTCCCTAGTTTTGATTGGTTTATCTTTTTTAAAATAGTTCTTAATCTTTTGCAGAAAGGACATTTTTCTCTTCTCTCCGTACATTCTATTTAATCTTCGGTGTATAGAGTTATATTCTGCAAAGCCCAAATATCTCCTATCCGGTCGAGTTCCTGTTAAAGTTGGATCGCGTTTTAACATGCAATCCCTTATCCACTAAGATTTTAGCTTCTAGAATATCAACCAATCAAATGTCTGCTAACTTTTATTTCTGAACCAATCCTAGCGCGGCCTTTCTGTGACGTTAGTCTGTCAACCCCTCCTTTACAATTTGCGCTTCTCTGTCCCTCGCTGATTTCAACCAATCCCAGCGCGGCACCTGTGACGTCAGTACTGCTCCTGACTACTGACCCCTCCTTTACAAGGGTCTTTCCACACCCGCTGTTTCAACCAATCCCAGCGCGGCGTTTTCTGACGTCAGCTCCCTCTCCTGCAGCTGACCCTCCCTTTACAAAATCTTACGCAAAACTTATTTTCTCTAAAAATCTTAATTAAATTTCAGTAACAACATAAAACATTCGCTATCGTGCCAGTTTCTCTCAAATAGGAAAGATAGTTTTCTCTCACACTTAGTAAAACCTTTCCGTTTACTAAACATATACTACGAGTAAAACCCTTCCGTTTACTCTCCACACAAGCTCCAGAAGTACCTGTTACTTCTTCAATGTTACCCTTTCTAGGTGATATAACATCAAATTTTCACCAGCGTACTCCTTTGCTATTACTCACACGCATAGATTCCCTAACCAGTACTGATAGTCCTGCTTAACTTTTCAGTACTATTTCTGCCTGACAGATAACCTCACTGCAGTATGGCTTCCACTTACCAACCGCTATTCAATTTTCCCCGGGGAATTCTGGACAACATAAAACAAACTTTGAACACACGGATGTTAGTTCATCAAAAATTAAATTCTCATTACCCAATTAACAAAGTAAAACCATCCTCTGATTACCAGAAAACTGATCCAGCGCGATATTAGCAAACAGCATTCATACACTAAATACTCACTTGGGCCCATACATTCATACTACGCTAATACTTACGCTGGGGTTGTCAGTTGTTACTCTTTATCAAAATCCCTGCTACCAATTACCTTCCGATTGAAGAGTAATGATTTACCAATGAATCCTTTGCTAATTGGGAAGTTTAAAATGAGTGACATTCGTTACAGTACATAATCCTGAAATAACCACTGAGTCAGGAAGTTTTAAAATGTTTATCTAAAGATTTAGCAGAGTAAAATACAGAACCACATGGTACTTAATTGCATATCAAGGATGAAGCATAGAATAATATTTATTGATTAATGACGGTCCCTCAGAAAGGAGAAGATAGAGACAGCAGCGCAACTAAAGGTTGCATTTATATTTACCTATGTGCGAGAACCAAACCCCTTGGCCAAGGAGTTGGAACAGAATAGGACCCTCGGAAGGATGAAGAGCAAAGACCTCCTCCAGGATCAGGACAGGACCGGTGACCTCTCTACAACGACGCCTGCGTCGTTCCCCTCTCTGATACTCGACTTCTCCTCGATTCTCCTGTGCCTTCCTTCTAATGGACACCGCCGCCCCCTCCTCAGGACCTCTCTGGACAGCGGTTCAGTCTGCAAATCGATCAGCTTGGCAGTCTGGAGCTCTTCTGTGCGTTCTGAGAGTAAGCTCTAGTCTCCTGTGCGCACTCTGCGGTCTGAGCTAAACTAATTAACTAATTCTATATCTATTATACCCTTCTACGCCCATGTACCTCCCATTAATGTTGCTAAAATATGGGACCACTACTTCTGATTGGACAGGGGGTTGATCCTCACACCATATTGATTTGGTTCGAATTCTGAAGACCTTTGTCTTTAAACTACCGCCCATCCAATTTAATACATTTGCTTTATTTCCCACCCATCTCACGACAAAGGTTATTCATTTTCATATACATAGTTGCAAGTTTTGCACGAACACATGAATATATCAATATCGGCCATTAGGTCGTGGCCTTGGACGACGTCCAGGTTGACTTCATCCTTATTCTTTGGCAGCCAAGCAGGGCACATGCGCAGAAACATTGTCTCTCGAGTTTCAGATCACCAACCCCAGGCCCAAGTTTACGAACTAATAAAAGTCAAAGAAGGAAATTTTAAAATCACAAATAAAATGTTTCACTGTATACCCACTCTGTCTACTCTATCCCCATTTACTTATAAATCTATCCCGCGTTAGTAGCGTTAAGAAAACGACAAATTAATAATAACACAAGAGCAAGCTGAAGCATGTGAAAACATCAAGCAGCCATTTTAATGCACACTGCGCAGAAGCAGAAATTTCCCACCAAGCAAAGAAAGACGTCACAACACGTGATATGGTTGAGACATGCGCAGTGAAGTTCCCGCGCTTTAGCGGCCATTTTAGAAAAAGACACGCGTTAATTGTTAGTTAGAACACATAAGCAAGCTTCCTTGCTATTCATGTAGTGTATGCAAAGTTAATATAAACAATACGAAATTTAATAAATTAATACTGTGAGGAGATTGTATTCGAGCAAGTCTCATTTGTGAGTCCTTGCTCCATCACTAACACCAGTTTCTCAAACTACCGAACTGATTTACACCAAAACAAGCAAAGGCAGTTCTGACAGTAGGGCATAACTGATGAGAGAAACCACTGTTTACTCAAAGAATGCATGTT
This sequence comes from Calotriton arnoldi, assembly GCA_963921515.1. NCBI lineage: Eukaryota > Metazoa > Chordata > Amphibia > Caudata > Salamandridae > Calotriton > Calotriton arnoldi. Next base: position 1,949,592 of record CAWUFW010000992.1, on the reverse strand, counting down.
ACATTTACTTTACAGTGGAGCACAACTCTGCTAATCGCAAGACTTATTCAATGTCATTTTATCTCAAAACGTGCTTACCAATTGTATCCTGGTTGTTGTTAAATATCTTTAACACATGACGGTGGTGCATGGCATCAACCCTACTTGCAAATGTGAAAAAACAAAATATGTTTTTATTGGCATTTGCTGAGGGAGAAGTGGTTTGGGATAGCATGACTCACTCAAGGATTTGCCTCTCACTACTCATGGACCATCCCCAATCTCAGCAGATCTGAATAAACGTTTTATGCAATCCTGATTTGTAATTTTAAATACTTTTTTTATTGAAGACATTAAAATAAGAGTACCCCTGACAATTATATATTACAACTTGGCACTTTTGCCCTGAAAAATAATACAGTCTATCAATAAAGAACAATATAAAAAAAACATTTTATAAGCATCACAAAGGGTATTCCCACCAACCCTGAGGAGCGGGTGCAAGTCGTCATGTAGACCTGTCTAGCAAGCATTTATAAAGCAAGGAACTGGGTTGAAAATCAGTGTGTGTTTTTTCTAGTCATCTCAGGGTCATTTGTTCTTTGCAATTCTCTTGAATTGCCTCTGGCTGGGATAAAATATATACCCCAAGTTCTTACTCTTTTCTTATGGGGAACCACAAAGATGCCTCAAATGCTCGGGAAATTCACGTGTCTCCTCAAAAGAGTGGACATGCTCAATTCCAGGAACATGTGAACTCCTGTCCGAGGCATGTAGAGGACAGATTTCTTGGCTGCAGCTTTAGTCAAAATTCTCTGCTCCAGATCTGATAACTCCATATGCTGTATGCCCACATCTTCCTCTCGACCTGATGTTAACAACTGTTGCGACATGCAGATCCATCCTCTAGTACCTCCTTTTGTAGAAAATCAGTGGGTTATCCGTGCGGCTTATCAGCCTCCAGCTAAGACGCCAGTTATAATTTCTGCTTATCATATTCCAGAACAGTGAAATGCATAATGAGGTGCATCAAACTCTACTCACTCAAAGCTACACAGCCTTTAACGTCTTCCATAACCCCTTCTACGGGAGCCATTTTTGTTTTGATACACTAAATGCATATCCCCAAAACTGCATTATTATTGATTCACCATGCTGCCATTTAAGTTGATTCCCTTCGTGCAATAAAAGTGCCTCCCTATTGGAACACTTTGAGTTTCTTGAGTGACATTTTGGTGGTGTTGGGATTATTTCTTTGTATCCCAAGGACGTTGCTGGTCGTAGGGAAGATCAGGGCCAGTAACTTCCACTAACAGTTTTCTAATGCATATCTAACTGCCAGACCTGCCTTCTTGTGTCTGCAAGTACCTTGCAGCCACTGTGCTGGACACTTCACCGTGCCTCCACGACCGGCCCTTCCCCAGCTCTGTCTATACCCACTTCACATTAGGGGTACCGTGGAACCCATCAGAGTGGAGGAACTCCAGTAGGCATGGACACACTTCCCTATGACATGGATTTTCCTCTCGCATTTGTGGAGGAAGTGGTGTTGGCCTCGAGACACCAAGGTCTCGTCTAGGCCACTGTCTGTTAGGACCAGCGCCCATGCACCTCTAATTTCTGCGACTCCAGACTCAGCATTGCTGGACCCTCTTGGCATCTCAGCGCCCCACTGCAGTCTCAGAAAGGGAACAACATTCAGCGATATATAGGTATTTAACCATAACCAAGGTACTAGACACCATCGTCACACAGGTCCCTGCGGTGACATATGTGAGAATCATGGGCCCCTAAACACATTCGGCAGGGGACTCCATCATTTTGTGTTGCCTCACTAGCACTAGATCCAATTGTAGTAGGTCAATCAGGTGCTTACTGTGGTGGTAACATGGAATTTGGCCGTAACATGTATGATTATATGTTAATTCGTGAAATTGTTCCAAATGATTTGTGATTTTTGGGCCACATATATTTTCAATAGAATGGTATACATAACTGTTAACATTGTAATGTGATACTGTATTGCCATTCAAGGCTTCTGATGACAATAAACTACTGCCCTGAAGGCAAAGGGGAATGTAAATGTCACCTAGTCACAAGGGGGCGATCTTACCTGTTAAGTATTTTTTATATTAAATGTTAATTTTGGTTCAGATAGCATGAAGAAGGTGTTTGTTTTCCAACAAGGAAACCGTAGGTGTAACACAGCACTATAGGAGAGAAACATTGTTTAAGGCCAAAAACGTAATGTTTTGTAACAGTAAGTTTTGCTTTCTTTAAACAAATTGTATTCTATCAGTACAAGTCGTAGGTTTTGAAGCTGCTGCCTGCAGGATAAAGCTAACAATCTCCCAAGACAATCAGACTGTGACTATGCCTCCCACTGTTGAAATAGCTAACAACCTAATGCAATAATGCAAAAAGGATGAAAATGTGAAAAAGAAAGAAATTTCAACCCTTTTACAAACTAAAAAAACCAAAACGTCATTATTGCTCCTGTGCATTATTTTCCTGTGTAAACCATATAACTGCATTCCATTGTTGAATGCTGACAAATTTCAGCCACGACCCTTTTTATCTCCTAATGTCATTAATATTATTTCCTCTTTTAAGTCTTTTTTTTCCTACCGTTTATTTAAACCCTATCTCCCGTAGGCATCGATTAAAGTGTATATTTTGGGGTAATGACCTTGTGTCTGTTATGTTCTGTCCTATTCGGAGGTTTTTCAATAATGACTCACTACCAATATTATTTGTAATTTTTATTATCGTTCCAGCATTTAAAGATGTGGCATCGATTCTGTAGAGCTTCAATGTATTATTTTTATTATTTCTGAAACTTTACTCTTTTTTTACAGTATTCTCTTCAGTAGCTGCTTAAGTCCGAAAGCTTAATGCTACACATTGATTAATGTTTTTCAGCACGTTTGATTTATCATAGTAGCTTCAGCATGTTACTAAAGATACCTATTTCATGAATTTTCAGCAGAGAACATCAGTTATCCTCTTCTAAAGGACAGTTTGCTTGGTGTGAATATTAATCTGTGCTCTTCTGAATTGAGATTCTATTCATTGAATAGGAAGTACTGCTGGCTGTATCCATATGGTTTCGGTCACGAAAGCCCAGCAGGAGAGAGGCCTTCAGCAGGCCTGTGATGTTAGGCACAAGAATTGTGATTCATTGGCCACCGCCTCTAAATAGGAATCACCTGGCAGTCTGGATGCTCATGAGTTTCAGAGAAGATAATCGTGCATGGAACTTGTCAAGGAGAGTGGGGTAGGTTTGAGGTTGTTGAGTATGGCTGGTGTGTCTTTTTAGGATCCCCCAGTACTGTGTTCTACGGGGAAGAATGTTTTCTGGTGAGAAGAACTTGAGGTTTAAAGTGCATTTCTGACAAGGCATCAGCAATAGCGATTTGCTTCTTGACTTGTGGACATTCAATCGATGAATCAATCAAACAGCATTTGTAGAGCGCAGCACTGTCACCCCTAGGGTTATCTGGGCGCATTAAGTAAATCGAAGTGTCTGCAGCTTCCTGTTCCGACTGGCCCGCGTTAGCCAGAAAGCTATGCGGAGATAGCTGAGCGCTGTGTGCACATATAGAAAGGCTTCAGACAGCATTTAATTAATAATGGCTCTTATAAGTGATATTTATGTCAATATTCGTTATAATAACTAATTTTAGAAAGAGTGATGTTTCATTAAACTTGCATTGACAGGCTTAAGACTCTATGAGCGTCTCTGTAAATAAGGGCGATATTATGATAAATCATGGTGCCATGTCATTGGACCGCTTGTTTTTATTTACACACTCGAATAGTTGCAGTATCATTTACAAACTCATGAGACAGAAATCAGCAATCAAAGCTTTGGATATTTATCAAAGCAAAGTATACGTTGAAACTCAAGTCTTGACATGGATCAGAAAAAAACAAGATATCTCCGTTCATTATACAAGTAGATTGCATCTGTGCCCAGGAATCGTGTCTTAAACCGCTGGCTAGCACGTTCATTGTAACCACACTGTTAAAGTGACGCGGCCATTTTCTTTGTATTTTGTAGTGAGAGCTATTTCAGCCCAAGTACTTAGCAAATAATTGAGGTCTATTGCAGCTTGGCAGATGCTGATGTGGGACCCAGTGGGGGTAAAAGAGAAATGAAGCTCAGAATATTAGTTATGAAATGAATAATTTTGAACAGTATCTGAGAGCTGTTCCTATTGTAACTAATCGAATGTGTGCGCAAGGTAGTCCTTTTAAACCGATCTGAGGCATAAAAAAGAATATGGTTAAATTACCTTCACTTTTTTTCCTCTTCCAAACCTATACATCGACCTTACTCTAGCCCCCTTCTTCTACATATGCATACTTTTTTTCCAGCCAAAACAAAGTTTGGTTATTGAAGAAGTGCTGGCAGCTTTAGCAGCATGACCTGGTTACCAGGCAACAGAAAAACCTTGTCAGCTGTAACAATACACAGTGAGTGACTCTTGAGATGATGAAAAAAGAGTATCTCGTTTGACAAGAGCGCACCTGTTTCACAGTGAACAGCCAGTGTTGAAATAATGATGGCATTAGTCCTGGGAATTCAATTGCCTCCAAGGGGTTTTGTGACTTTGAAAATGGTTAGCAGCACCGGGGGCTATCAGGTCCCTTCCAGCTCGAAATTTTATTTTCAATCTATATATTCACTGTGGAATTTTTGTTTGTTATTTTCTCATTTGTTTCCTTCTCTTACACTTTTGGGTGCTGGTGTGACTGCAAGGACGTCAGTGAGTCACCCACGCTTCTTTTGTGAATGATGAATCGCGCAACATCGGCTCTTACGGATTATGTGCAACCGCTGCTGTGGAGTAGAAATTGGTCATGATTCTGCTTTGAAGTTGTCTTATCTTTCTCTGCCTGAGAGGGATCAGCAGCCTGGTGAGAATAGGGCTGGAGAGTCCAAGTACACCTGAAATCTCTTCCTGCCCATTGGCAAAGCCGCATCTAAACAAGGATAAATAGAGCGTGAGAGACAAGGTCCGCCTCCCATCGTTTATAGCCCACTGGGCCTGGTTCTCCTCCGGAGTCAGAACATTTTTCACTGGCAGTGGTTGGTCCTGTGCTTCTAAATCAGGCAGTGAGAGCTAAGGGGGCTTGTGTAGCTCAGCAAACTGCATTGTCAAGAGGCAATGCTTCAAATACCGTGCCTATGCCTTCAACACTATGCGATACACATTAAGGAATGAGAAACAGATTTCGACAAATTTATGCATGGTTTTATTTATTTTATTGTTATTCTAAGGCACCCTTGTGACCAGAGAAAGCTGGTGAATGCCAGTGGTAAAGGATTGTAGGATAGGGAGCTCAGTCAATTAGGAAATTAAGAAGCCAAGGCTTGTAGGAAGAGGTGGGTTTTCAGGTGTTTGTGAAATGATAGGAAGTTGGTGTCTTGGTAGCTGTATGACAGGAGAGCATATCCAGAGGGAGGAGCCTTGTTGGTTCAGAGTAAAAAGCATAGTGAGGTGGTCTGCCACTGAGATGGGCAGGGCCTTGTCAACCATGCATAGTGTTTTAGGGCAGCAGTGGAAGGATTTTAAGGCTTAAGTAATGAGATCACAGTCCTTCGGATTGTAGAAGAGGCAAGCCACATAGTTTTGAGCTCTTTGTAATTTGGTCAAGGTTTTGGTTGGGACGCTGATGTACACATTGGTACAATACTCAATACCGGAGAGGGCAACAGATAGGGAGAGGAAAGTTTACTCCTGAATTTGCAGGACTCGTTATGTAGGACTGGCCTTTTCATTCTCTGCCTTTTTTTCTTTGTGCTCTTTCTTTTACTTCACTGTTACCTCAAGACTTGTTTTTGACAAGGTCCTTTATTTAATACGTTTCTGCAACACGCCCTGGATCGTCCGCAACGTGTTTAGTCTGCATACGCCCCCACTCTATTTCGCTCCCATGCAGAGCCCAAATCACCCCAGTTCTTTATGGACTGGCCAGTCCAATCAAAATCTTGCATTTTGTTCACTGTGCTTTGTAGAGCATGAAGCCTTCATACCTCTCTCAAATGTTTTGCTACCTGACCTTCTCGGTTAGGCGCTGCTTTTTTCAGAAATAGTGCTCCTGACAAGTTCTAAATTCAGGAAAAACATTCTAGTGCTTTTTTGGTCTTGGCAACTGGTAAATCGAACATCCAGCTCTTTAATACTTGCACAATCAGGGACAACATGGCAATTCACCAATTGATAACTTTAATGTTTGTCTCTTAATCTGACTCTTTTGTCTGCTTATCACCTAACAGTAATCTAGGCCCAGGGAGGCATTTTGAGGGTCAAAATTGTCTTTACTAAATGGTAAATAACAAAGGTAATCTCTCATTTTAACCTTGTCCTCAGACTGTCGTTCTCTCCTGCCCTTCTGCTTCCTCTCCACCGTGATTCCATGTATTAGCTTGCCTATTTTTGGTGCCCTCAGTCCTTCCATCTCCTCTCCTGACTCATTTATTTGTGTCTTTCCTCTTTCGTTATATTTCTTGTTCTGTCATGGCATGGATGTATTTTCTCAAGAAATGTCTAAGGGGCTTTAAACAAAAGAGCCCTGGAAACTGCCAAGCCACAAATACTGCCTGATTAAAAAAAAAGTCAATAAAATATTGATTGGAGAGATATTAAAAGAAAAATGAAAAAGAACAGCTGTGGTGTGCCAATGGCATGACAATGAGTGATTAAAGGATGGAAAGACATCTGTGTGGCTTGTTTACTAGGCATTTCCAAAACAACTGATCATTTATGGCTATAGTTTTGAAAGAAACCAAGTTTGAATTAAAAAGTGTACACAATGAATCTAACAAATAAAACACTGCAGAGCCCATTAATCTAGTTTTGCTCTTTTCGCCTTATTTTCTGTTTACTCGGCATTGTACCAGGTTGAATGTCGCTTCCTGAAGATGAAAATTAAGATTTGTATTTTACTATTGCTCATGTTGGTTGGTTTCCATGCCAAATCTACATATCCTTATGCTCGTGTCCTAATTTTCTTTAATCCCATGAGCTATAGAGCTGCACGTCTTCGCTGCCATTAAGATATGGTGAGGAAGTGTTTCTTCTATTTCTGTCTTCACAGTTATTTTCCAACCCAAGCTAAATCATTAATAGCTGATTGTTCTGGTGTTTCTCCACTGTAACTAGATTGAAAAGTAACTATAACGTCCAAGTAACCTTTGTTTTTTTTATCAGTGAAAATATATGTGTGTGTGTATATATATATATATATATCACCAAGGATTCCTTTGAGGAAAAAACCACTCGCACTCACGGGTATTTTTGCACGCTCTTGGATTTTATTGAAGCGGCAACATTCTCCAACCAGTAAAGAACCCTACGCGTTTCAGTCTGCCCTCAGACTGAAACGCGTAGGGTTCTTTACTGGTTGGAGAATGTTGCCGCTTCAATAAAATCCAAGAGCGTGCAAAAATACCCGTGAGTGCGAGTGGTTTTTCCTCAAAAGGGAATCCTTGGTGTTATATTACGGCTGGACTCTGCCGTTTTCCACGGATCGCACCGTCACAGAGCGCCGCAAATGCCGTCAGGACGAGTCCTTTGTTGGTGATATATATATATATATATATATATATATATATATACATATATTTGTATATATATATTTATTTATTTAAAAAATGATATTCTGTTGGTACTAGTTGTAGGTTTTTTAAGCTGCTGCCTGCAAGATGAAGCTAGCAATGTGCCCTGATTGCAGTCGGAATTTGGTTTACTCCAAATGGGAATAGTAGAGTTTAGTAGCATGAGACTAGTCAGCGGCTAGACTATCAGACTGAGGCTATACGTCCAACTGGGGAAATTAGTAACAAACTATAATGCAAAAAAAGTGGAAAATGTGCAGAAGAAAGAGACTGCGCGAACCCTTACCACCCTTTGACATACTATTAAAGAAAAGGCACGATTGTTCCTGTGCATTAATTTCCTTTGTAAAGACTATCACTGCATTCTGTTGTTGAATGCTAGCAGATTTCAACCGTGACCCATTTTTATCCCTTATTGCTTATCAATATTATTTCCTCTGTTAAGTCTTTTTTTTCCCTTCCGTTTATTTAAACACTATCTCTTGACGGCTTCGAGAAAAGTATATATTTTTGGGTAATGATCTTGTGTCTCTTATGTTCTGTCATATTTTGATTTTCTCAATAATGCCTCACTTTAGTATTTTAGAGGAAGGAAAAGAGTGGTGGTGCCTATCAATGTATGTTTAAAAATCCCTTGAGAGTTGTGGCCCATGTAAATTACCAATGTGTCAACTTGTTATTCAGTTGTGTTGAAGTAGTATCGCAAACCTTGGGGCACTTTTTGTAATATACCATATTGGCTAGGTTTCTTTGTCCCCGTGGTAGAAAGGATGGTTCTCGTGATGTTCTGTTGCAAATCCAAAGTATGACAAGCCGACCAGTACAGTTTGTTTTTAATTCAACTGTCAAAGGACAGAAACATAAGATTCCTTAGCTCCTATTGACCATGGTTCAACGCCCATTTTATTTCTTTGTAGGACTCAGTCGTGGCAAGTCTTTGCCCACTTAGAGTACCGGCCCTTGTGCTAACCTCTGGTCTCAGAATATGGTTGTCTTTGGTCCAATACTCTTTTCCAAACCACATCTGAACATACACTTTTTTTCCTTTGCCTTTTTCTAATTCCTTCTAAGAGTTGAATGATCATATTTTGGCTAGCTAAGGCTGCTCTCCTCATTGAGTTGGTTTAGTTTAGTGTAAGCTGTTATATGGAATACTAGCAGGGCGCCATATTTACTCTTTAAAGGACTTACACATTCACTACATCTGTAAATGCTTCTATGAGAGCCTTAGAAGTAGATTTACTACTCGATATTCCGAAACAGGTACATCTGAGAATCTAGCTGCTTCTAACAAAAGAAGACACGCAATGTATATGTTTGCTGATGACTCTGTTTAAAAAAGGCGCCTCTCTCGAAACAAAATTTTGTAGGTCTGGGAGTAAGGGGGAAATAAACCTAAAATAATAGACAACCTCCCACGTGACCTTAATTACTTCAATACTAGCTAACATATAGCATGGAAACGGGTCATTAACACATAATATCTCCACCCATAGATCAAAATTTCATATATATTTTATTTCATTCTTCTCATCATTAAAAACAATTAGATAAAGATCATGATTTTCATTGTACCATTTCTTTTACATCATTTTTCATTTACATTATTTTTCATTTCCAATATATCAGCAGGTTTTAATAGTACATTTTCTTGTAATAATCATAATCCTCATGTAATCTATACAAAAAATCATTGACATTTCCTCTTTAGACACTGTAACGAATTTTCCAAACCAAAAAACAATTTCCCCAAACTGACACCTCATTCACATAATCCACACTCATATCACTGACACATACTACACACATTCATACTACCCAGTGCAACATCAACCCTCTAATGCTGTGCTGGTAACTGGGACATCGTACTATCCGGTCGACGTACGTTTCAATGGACGTGACACATTGTCTCCATCAGGACCTATTGATTTTCTAATTTTCATATAGGTGAACAGTGGGGAATCTGTCGTCTCTAGTCCTGTAGAGAGACACTCCAGCCGGAGTGATGGCGACCCTTGGATTGTTAATGGTTTCGTAGGGTATATGTTGCTGAGAACCGGTTTAAATATCTCAATGCTGCCGTTTTCTGACGGAGGGGCAGAGAGCGCCATGCCATACGATCTGCATTTCAGAATATGAATGGGATGTATGGACACCGGCAGGAACCACTAAAAAAAGTCTAAACTTTCAATCTTTCAAATCGCGGGTTTCAAGATACTCGAACAGTTGTGCCACGAGTTTGTCTAAAGAGGAAGGAATAATTCGAAAAAATAGCACATGGGATACCAGAAGCCTACGTATCAGAAAGATTAGAGGTTCCTTCGTGGATGCGTGAAATCGGAGGTTCCACCATTTTAAAATAGAAAACGGCAGCATTGAGATATTCAAACCGGTTCTCAGCAACATATACCCTACGAAATCATTAACAATCCAAGGGTCGCCATCACTCCGGCTGGAGTGTGTCTCTACAGGACTAGAGACGACAAATTCCCCACTGTTCACCTATATAAAAATTAGAAAATCAATAGGTCCTGATGAAGATGGAGACAATGTGTCACGTCCATTGAAACGTACGTCGACCCGATAGTACGATGTCCCAGTTACCAGCACAGCATTAGAGGGTTGATGTTTTCACCCCGAGTATTTTCCATCTGTGCATGCAGTGTTGCACTGGGTAGTATGAATGCGTGTAGTATGTGTCAGTGATATGAGTGTGGATTATGTGAATGAGGTGTCAGTTTGGGGAAATTGTTTTTTGGTTTGGAAAATTTGTTACAATGTCTAAAGAGGAAATGTCAATCATTTTTTGTATAGATTACATGAGGATTATGATTATTACAAGAAAATGTACTATTAAAACCTGTTGATATATTGGAAATGAAAAATAATGTAAATGAAAAATTATGTAAAAGAAATGGTACAGTGAAAATCATGATCTTTATCTAATTGTTTTTAATGATGAGAAGAATGAAATGAAATATATATGAAATTTTGATCTATGGGTGGAGATATTATGTGTTAATGACCCGTTTCCATGCTATATGTTAGCTAGTATTGAAGTAATTAAGGTCACGTGGGAGGTTGTCTATTATTTTATGTTTGCTGATGACACCGTAGGTAAGTCATGCATTGACCACCAATGTAAATTATTTGTCTGATCTATAGGTGCCTGGACAATGTAGAATCTGATTGACTGGTTGCTAGCAGCCAAGTAAGCTGGCAGTAACCAAACAAGATAACTTATACCCTCTTACAAATAGTTCCTCAGCTTCTCATTATCCACATCCTGTAGGAAGTGCCTCGTAAAACTCCAGCTGGACTCCAAACACACACCAGAACCAGCTGAGCAGCAGCTTCTTTCCTCTGCTCAAGGCATATAGCTGTGAGCTCCATCTTCTTTTATAAGTATCAGCAACGAGGACCGTGTTAGCGTAGGGCTGCTGATTAGTTCTTCTAGGGCACCTCCATTTGATAGGTGGTAGGGGTGAGGAGTGGAAATGAAATTTCTTTTGTTTAAGGTGAAGACGTTTCTATGTAGGACGTGCCCTTTAGTCTGTCCCTGATTGCCGTGCCATGCTGATGATATCCAGGTGCAGAGATCAACGCACTTCATTGTGCCCACAATTTGGGTGCTTCTGCTTGGAGTCAGTCACATTGCTATCTGCTGTGAGAGCCATCACCTCATACAAATTCTGAGTCAGAGGAGCAGCCAGAAACTGACATTTGAAAAAGAAGTAACCCAGACAAGGTTCTGAAACCTTAGATATTAGAGCCACATCCCTCGTCCGGAAAATGTGTATAAAAGAGCTATTAAAACAATCCTCTTTCTTTCAGTTCCAGCTTCTTCTTGAACAAGGAAGAAATTGTAGAAAAACTCCCATTTGTGTTATTTAATGCACTTTCTTTCTGTGGAAGGGAGAGATCATTGGAACCATTGTTTTCAATGTGCAGCTAATAATGGGCACTGATCAGAATTAGATTGTTTAGGTTTTGTTTTCCTTTGTGAGTAGATTGTTGTAAGAACAATGGAAAGTGGTTAAAGCCAGTTGAATTATGTGGTTCTATGGCTGCAGTGTTACTACATAATTATGTATTAACTGCACTTTGCCAAATATTCTACTGCTTAATTTGTAAATGTCCACAAAGAATGTTGTTTCTAGCCATCAAAATAATAACGCTGAGAATGAGCTGCTTAATGCCGCATATTTTGACTTTTCATGCCCCATCGCTTGGATAATGGTACTGCATCATTTGGTTGTCTGTTTGTCACATAATCATGGTGGCCATGACATTGATGAAGCTCTGCTGAGTGATTCCAGTGATGTCCTTATGACAACGAAAGCCATATTTATGGTTTAGCAAATGCAAACCCCTGACATTTGCCAGTTATGGGTATGCAACACACACCATAACTCAGGCTGCTCACCAAGCTCACTACACCACTTTACCAAGAAGACCTGAAAGAAAGCGGCCTTCCAAGAGTAGAACATGGTTGGTGACACCAGTTATGTGTGTATTGCATACCAATTTCAGTGCTATATGGTGGAGTTTAGCTGTTTTTGTATCTCCACTTTGCCATTCAACTGAAATTTCGCGATTTTTCTGGTTGTACTTTTGTTTAATGTGTTCCCTGTCACATCATTACAAAATGGTTATCTGTAGGAAACCTTTTTTGCTTAATCCAGCACTCTCTAGTCATTGATCACATCACTGCTTGCCTTCTTAATTGTCTGTTTTTTCTTACTTCACTTTCAGAACCTGCCAGGTCTGTCACCCAATGTGATGATGCATGTCATTTTCATTCTTGCTATTCAGTGGAATGATTTCTCTGCTGAATGGATAAAACTGAATATTTTAACGGGCCTTTTTCTGTTTACATTTAATAAACTCCGCTTTGACTACTTACAGATTAGTAGTAAGGAGATTACTAAAAGCTTGTTGATTATAGCGAAAACAGATGAAAGTGAAATAAATATTTCAATTGCAGTTTAAGTGATATTTTAATTTAAGTATTTAAGAAAAAAAGGTGGTAATGATGACAAGCTACTGAGAAATGATAGATATAAGAAAAGCTAAAGCAAACTTTGAAAACCACAGAGGAAAATGGTGGCATTTTGTATATATAGTTCTGTATATTGTGATCTGACATTATGTATAGAGGATCTGTGATCTACCGAGGCAATGTATGGCTTGTGGTTCAAGGATATGAGTTATCACATGTTTTTTCAAGTGATGCAGTCTCCAGGGGATATTTTGTGTGAACTGGCTAGCTAGTTTACCCTCAGTTTGTTTGTTTTAATGCTGTGCTTTACTCGGGGGAAGCTCCACCGTTATGGCGGAGGAGCACCGCCCCACTGTTGGAACCAGCAGACTCATGTAAAATAAAATGATAATCGAACTGCTTTATTATAATTTTATTTTACTCCAGAGCTGCCGCCGAGTCTTGAGGGCAGGGCCATCAGGAGCAGGAACGAGTGGTGGGCTCAGGGCACTGCCAGTGCACATGTAGGTTTGGCTGTCCGTCTGAGGACGGCCAAACTGACATGCGCACTTGGATATCTCCAGGTTATTGCTTGGAGATATCGGCAGGGCTCAGGAGCACAAGAGCCCAGTTCCTGCTGGAGTATGGAACCAGCCGGCTCCACCCAATCCCTACGCTTCTCTCATGCTGAGTAATACCAGCATGAGAGAAGCGTCTGGATTGGCGCCTTGCACTGTGGGAACCTGTGTGAGTGCCGTCTCAAGAGGCAGCGAGGCAACAAGATGTCAGGCTGCAGGTAAGTTTTTATTTTTTTTATTCTCCCCCGCGCTGCCCTCCTGATTTCCCCAGCTAGCGGCCGCCACTGGCTTTACTGTGACCTATTCCTTTAAGGGGTCACCGTCATTTGTAAGACACAAGGTCTGTGTCTGTTAACTATGGCAAGTATTATAAATATCCTGTGGAAGCTTTTTCTTAATTCCTTTGTCAGTCAGAGGTTACTGGGCTAAGACTTTATCAACCACAGTCATTTTCAGCTGGTGTCCAGGGGTGTAACCTTTCTGATGGACCCAAAACTGATCATCAAATACACCCCTGTAGCAATTACATCTCAGAGAGGGGAAGCTGAGCAGTGCAAGACTTACTCTGGGATATGGTGTGGTGTTACAGACTTAGCACTCGTCAGTCAGTGGATGATAGGTAATAAATCACTGTCTAGCCAATACTTTAATTTGTAAAAAAGAAAGTATTTTAATCTTATTGAGCAATAAAATGAAAGGATCACTGTACATAAATTAGCAGAGGGTGATTAATTGGCTGCAAATGGGAGCAGTGCCCTTGGTGTGTTATGGTACAGGCTTTTTTGGTACATTACATTGGCTCCTGGCCATGTGTGGTGGGAGCATTTAGGTGGCAGAAAAGAGTTTCCCCCATTGTTACTCCTACTTCAGCTCATCATGCCTCCATTCTCACACAGGAAGCTCAGTCACTGTTGGCCAACTGAGTCATAGAGAGACCTCTAGGGGTGAAGGGCAAGGAATTTTGATACTTTATTTTGATGGCAGGTTCATACCAAATCTAGATGTTTGGTTCTCAAAAACTTTCCTTAGAAAGGATAAGTTCAAGATGCTGACTCTGGGCCAGCTCCTCAATGCCTTGGATTATGGGAAGTGAGTAATGTCCCTGGACATGCGGAACCCATCCTGCAGTCCTGTATCCTTTCTTCGGTTCATGGAAGGATGAGAGCTCTTTCAGTTTGTCTTTTTGCCTCACCTAGGACATCTTGGTGTTTAAAAAGGTGATGGTGGTTGCAGCTCAGCTTCACAAGTCGTGGATGCATGTATTCCCATATCTCAACGATTTTCTTTTGGAGGTGAGATTGCGGTAGGTAATCATGGACCACTTTCCATCCTCAGGGTTTCCATTAATGAGCCGAAGTCCCATCTGCAACCATCGCAGAGGATTTCATTTTTGAGGCTGTCCTGCACTTGGTGGCTTTTTCTACTTTTCTACCTTTGCAGTGAGTCTAGTACATTTAGCTGATGGTCCCTATGTTTTATGCTCATCTTGGGGGTCCAGCGCAGATGGTTCTGCGACGTATTGCCTCATGCATGTTGCTGGCACATGCATTTTCTGGTTTAGCTGTGTCAACAGTTAAAGTTTATTTATTGCCCTTCTATGTTTTCCTGACCAGCCTTTGTTGTTTAAGTTGTCCATTGTAATGCTTTTCCTGAATGGGCTGACATATACATTTCCTCCACAGCCCATTATTATGCCTGATACAATGGGACTTTAACTTGGTCCTCATATTTTTTATATGTGCAACTTTTGAGCCTATGTAGAGCTTTCATGTTGAACATTGAGAATGTTTTACTCATCACCATTACTCTCATTACTTTATCATTGAACTGCAGGCCCTGTCAGTGCACCCTCTGTATACCATCTTCTTTTCTGAGAAGTTGCTGCTTTTTATTTGGCCTTCCCTTTTACTGAAAGTGGTGCCATGTTTCAACACAGGACAGTCCATAACTCTTTCCACTTTTTTTTCTCTCTGCCACATTCTTCTAAGGAGGAGAAGTTGCACCTGAGAAGTAGATCCCAAAAGTCCCTTCATTTTGACATTGATCGGACTAAGGATTACCTGGTGGATGACCAGCTTTTTGTTGGTGCTGAAAAAGGAATGGCAGTTCAGAAGCACACCTTGCCTAGATGGAGTGCCTTATGCATAAAAATGTGTAATGCCCTAGCTAAGAAGAAGCCTCCTGATAATCTCCGGACTCATCTGACCAAAGCCAAGACCTCCATCCTGGTTTTGGCTCGGGTATTTCAGTGTTGGTCATCTGCCAGGCTGCTCCATGGGCTTCTGTTCACAACTTCACAAGACATTACTGCCCTGACTTTCAAGTGTGCAGATGGCCATTTCGGCTTTTCAGTTCTGTAAGACTTTCTGATGTAAAGTCCATTCTTCTGACCCTTCAGCTTTTGGGAGGTAATGCTTTGGTGTCTATTTAAAAGGTGAGGAATCTGCGTTTAGAGGTATCCTTCAGAACAACAAGTTACTTATTTTCAGTAATGCTCTTTAAGGTGGATTCACAGATTCCTCCCTTCCCTCAACACTCCGTCCCTCCATCAAAACCCCACCCCTGCTCTGCCGAGTGGATCTTGGGATTCGAACAAGCTCCAGTGTTATGTTTGGCACTCTGTCATGTTTGCAATCTATTATGGCTGGTCTGTGTCAGAGGGCGCAGAAAAGGTGAATAAGAAAGCTGATGTCACTGTGGAGTGGTGTACCCTATATATGGCTAGGTGCTGCCACTTCTGGAGGAAGAGTCTGATGGCTCTACCTAATGGCACGCTGAAGCTATTGCTGGTAAAGTTCTGGATCTAGTATGGTGCCTGGGGTAATTGAAATGGTGAGGAATCTGCAGTTGTAGTAGTATGCATCCAAAAGAGCATCACCAAAGGTAAATAACTTGTTTTTCTCACCTAGCCCCTGTTTGATTACACTTGGTTCTCCCTCGTAACTATTTCACAGTGCCTCTCTTACCTTCCTGATGGTAAGGTTTGTGAAACCATTCCTTAGGCTCTGCCTGTGTGCTGCACTGTCAGTGAATGCCTCACAGCTTCGTTAGTGTGCACATGACATGGCCTAACAAGCAGGGATACTTCAGTTGGGGTCTCACCCCAACTGATGGAGTTTGCACTTCATGTTGCGTGCCTCCTGTAACCAAAGGTAGGTCATGGGTTTGCCAGCGCTAGTCAGGTGGAAGTGTGCAGGTGGCAGCAGAGCTCGCAGTCGCAGGGATCTTGCTCATTGAGTTCTCCTTGGGTGAAATCTCAAACCTTGCTCCCTAACATTCAGGTGTCTCCCCTACGTCACAGTGGTGTCACTTCTCCAGATGTTTTTGGGTTTCTCTAAGCAGTTGGAGATTCTTGGAAGTCCGGCTCCCTCGGCTGTCTCAGTCGCTTGTCTCAGTTGCCTCTGCACTTTTGATCTTCTAGACGCTCTGCCTCAGAGTAGAAATATCTCCACCGTGGTGCTTGGAACTGCTGTACCTTCTGAAAGCAACTGGGTCTACTCGATGTAGGTTCCCAAGCGTTTTTGGACTTTCCCTCGTCTTGTGTCTGATTTATTTCTCCATGGCCTCTAAACTGTTTCTATTGGATACGCATGGTAGCGTCTGCTTCCCAGCCTCACGCTGAACCACACAACCTCTGGCAGCGTATGCTGCTCATCATTCTCCAGTAGTGCCTTCCTCACTTTCCTCTTCAGTCGCCACCAGCCCTTTCCAGATGCTTCCAACTTTTAACTCTCCCCACCTGGAACCGCACTTACTGTTACTTCTGGAATAAACCACAGCTCCAATCTGAAGTATCTGTATGGTTCATTCATTTCTGGTTTCTTTCCCTAGAGGTTTGGTTCTCTGACAAGTTTCCATTCACAAAAAGGTGAGTCTTCTTGAAATGTTCCTGAGCGCAGATTGGTTCTAAGCAGTTCTGCACTTTTGGAAATTCTGTGCAGACTGTCCCAGACATGGTCTTATTGACAAATGTGAACAGGAAGGCTGGGTGGAGGTGGGAGTCTCTTCTCAGAACAACAAAAAACAAGACAACAAAGGCAAGAGATGCTGTCACATTTACTCACCCGTTAACCTGTGGGAAGTTGCCTTGCCCTGGGTATAATAAGCCAGGAAAGTCACAGAGGGAACGCCCTAGTCTCCTTTCTTAATTTTAGCAACTTTCCACTGTCTAACCTACTGAAAGAGATCCCTGGACTGTTCTTGGGTGGGAAGCCCTGCAATATTAATTTGTTGTCTAGGCTCTCCTTCCAAGCCTTTATACAGAGTGTGCCTGGTACAGAATAGATCCCACTGTGGCTCTAGCCACATGCCCCGTCTCACATTCCACATGCATTCTACTCACATAGGCAAAATGCGCACGTTCAACATCTACACAGCTGTAGTACACACACTTGCAAAATCTTCTCTTATGGATGGGTAAAGGCCTCTGTTATAAGGGACTGGCAGGACAAATTCAAACATGGCTTTTCCAAAGCAGTTGACAGGGAAAAAGGCCTTCCTCCACTGTGGGTCCTGTACAGCCAGGGGAGTTGACAGTAGTCCTTCCGCCAAGAACGAGTCTTGCTCTGGATCTCATTCCACATCTGCAAAAAGGTTGGAACGCACATGCATGATATTGTGTACTGAAGTAGGGGTCAAAAACACAAGAACTTGCTATGTGGATTGTTAGAAATGGGATTTCTGGTTGGCTAGGGCTTGCGCCTAAGCCAGGTAGAAACCACCACTCTAGTCAGGGCAAGGGAGTTACACACTGAAGTTAACCCCTGCTCACCCCCTCGGTAGCTTGGCACGAGCAGTCAGGCTTATCCCAGAGGCAATGTGTAAAGCGTTTGCGCAACACACTCACACAGCAGCTACACACTAGGCACACCACAAAAGAAACTCCACACAAGGTTATATAAAAAATAGCCTTTGTATTATCCAAAACACATTAGAATCATAATCACACATATACACTGTGCCAACTGGCACTAGGCAATATTCGCAGGGGATTATATACATGACAGGGCCAATCGGGCCACTGTCAGAACCATCACAAAGCACAAGTAGTAAATAACACAACCAGTAACTACTGGTACAATAATGACCTCCGCATTATATCACATTAGCATTAAGCATCATCATTAGCATAAACTCATTATGCATGAACCATATTAGGCATAACCACATTAGGCACAAACCTCATAAGCATCAACACATTATGCAACCTCTGCGGGCATCACATTAGGGCCTTGCGCCCTACCAATACTGACCCCCTGGCCAACTGGCCTTCTGTGGTGCTCAAATGCCCTCTGTCCAAAATGTCAGGGCTCTGAATTATAGGGCCTTTCAACTGGCCCTCTGGCTGCCAAAGCAGCAAAAGCACTGTGCGTAGCGCCCTGGGGGGCGTGGGGTGCAACTCACCCCTTCCTCATTATGGAGCGAAAGAAATGGCCCCACGTGGCAGCTGCCCGCGCTCTCGCGGTGCAGCTGTGAAGCAGAAACAGGCACTGGCACTACCGTGCCTCTGGAGCCCCCCCTCGGGGACTCCTACAACTAATTTGCCCCACCAGGTAATCAGCACCGGCACCACGGTGCCTCAGGGAGCACCCTCACTGCGAGCCCCACTCACCGGGACTCTTCGTGACTCCTCCGGGTAAAGGCAGGGCAGGCACCAACAATGTGCCTCGGTCGGCCCCTCTCCTGGGGCCTCTCGGGACCCACCTCTCTCTCAGAGACTGGGGAAGGCGGGAAGGGAGCTGCAAGGCTCCGGCTCTTCTTGCCACGCACGGGGCTCTCCCGATCGCTAAGGGAGCCCCGCCTGGGGTCAGGCACAGGATTGCCTGACTTCCGCTCCTCCGGCTGGCCCCCTAACCAGGCCGCGATCACCGGACTCTTTCTTGTGGGGCCCTGGACGCCCAAGAACGCGGGGTAGGCTCCCGCCTGCCAGTCGGCTTCCGCTGTCTACCAGAAGGCGGGGTGGGCTCCCGCCGGAAGGTCGACGGCGCCGGCGTCTCTCTCCTGCGGCCCGCCCACAACCAAGCAGGAATGCCTGGCTTCCTCTTTTGGCCGCGCTTCTCTTCTCCGGGCCAATGCGGGGGGTGCTCCCGCTCTTCCTCAGAGCACGGGGGAATCCCCACGCCGGGGTTCCCTCGGAATTCCGCTCACAATGGTCATGGACACAACAGCGGGGTCGGCTCCCGCTTCACTCCTGCAGACGCCACCATGCAGCACAGGGGAATCCCTACACCGGGGATTCCCTCTGAACGATGTGCAGCTCAGCTCTGCAAAGCAAAAATGCTCCTCTCGTCCTGGAGCATCGCAGCAGAGGCCAAAAAATGCAGCGCTCACGAGG
Source organism: Calotriton arnoldi (assembly GCA_963921515.1). Classification (NCBI taxonomy): domain Eukaryota; kingdom Metazoa; phylum Chordata; class Amphibia; order Caudata; family Salamandridae; genus Calotriton; species Calotriton arnoldi. Next base: position 1,930,093 of record CAWUFW010000992.1, on the reverse strand, counting down.
CGCTAGGAGCTAGGAACTCCAAAGCTCGAAGGGCACAAGGCTGGGCCCAGGCAGGCCAGCTCACAGGGCCCTCCAGCAGGGAGGCAGTCCCTCGTGGCGGTTCCTCCTGGGGCCCAGCAGCAGCAGTCCCAAATCACAAGGAAGCACCCCCCTCCATGGGGTCACAGCCCCAGTACTTATGCCACATTTTCCTTTGTTCTGCCCTGGCACAGGGCTGGGGGAACCAGTCCCAACTGGTTCTGGGGGGTATTGGAGCACTTTGTTTACAGGGCTCCTCTTCCCCTTTGTCAGGTGGGGGCTCGCTCATCAGACCACCACAGGGGGGCGGAGCCAGCATTCACCCATACAGGCACAGACCTATTCAGGGTCAGGGGACTACTCCTCCCACTACTCCAAATGCAGATCCCCTATTCAGCCTAGCGCTGACTCACCCTGCCCTCCCTGGAGCCACACACACCTAACCAGCCCCTGTCACTCCAGAGCCAGACATGCAATACACATCAGGCAGGCAGACACATAGCACACAGAAATGCCAACTTCTAAAAGTGGCATTTCTAAAATAGTGATAATAAATCTGCGCACACCATTGCGCAGCATTTATTAATACTATTCCAAACATACCAAACTTGACCACGCTGCTCCTCTCATATCGGGAATTACCACTGAAACACTTATCAGGGAATCCCCAATGCATTCCTATGGGAGTGCAGCCTCACAGCAGTGAGAAACCAAAATGGCTGTTTGTCACTACCAGGACATGTCACACACTTAAGGTACATGTCCTACCTTTTACCTACAATGCACCCTGCCCATAGGGCTAGCTAGGGCCTACCTTAGGGGTGACTGACATGCAGTAAAAGGGGGGTCACAGACATGGCACACACTATAGGTGTCACGTCACAGCGGCAGTAACACTGCGCGCACAGGCCCTGCAATGGCAGAGGCCTGAGACAGGTTTGAAAGGATACTTTGGGGGTGGCGCAATCAGCGCTGCAAACCCACCAGTAGCATTTAATTTACCGGCCCCGGGTATCTGAGATACCACTTTACAAGGGACTCACAGGTAAATTAAATACGCCAAACAGGTGTAGACCAATCTTACCATGTTCACCACAGAGAGCACACGCACTTTACACTGGACAGCAGTGCTAAAGTGCCCAGAGTCCTAAAACCACCAACACCATGTCAGAAAAAAGGCTAGGAGGAAGGCAAAAAGTTCAGGGATGACCCTGCAAAAAGGGCCAAGTCCAACATGGATGCTCTCCAAAGATGTATAGAGGACCGTCCCAACAGATGCTATTTTAGAGTTTGAGCCCCAAGATCTTACTTGTCCCAAAGTTAACAAGTTATTTATTACAGTGGTAACTGTCCAATGTATCTCAGCAGTGCCTATTTAGGAACCATAGCTCCTCCTTTGAGAATTAAAGCCTAATACTTATATTTATTTTTCTAGTGTGTCTCTATTTGCAATGTATATTAGCCAGTGTCATGCACTGAGGAATTCAAGCCTTAACTTGTTTGGAAGTGTCCAGACCTAATGTTTCTTCTTACTGCTTGTACATACTAGGGGTTAAGTACAACTACATTAAAGCTAGTTTTACACCTCTCTAAAGCCAATAGAGTTCAAGGAAGGCTTAGTCTACGTCCCTCAATCAGTCCTTGTAATATTGATGAGAAACTCATATTCCTGGTTAACTGTAATGAAGTAAACAAAATAGCAGTGTAGAAAAGCTTAGAGTGCAACTAAAGAGGACATTCTTACTCCTTGTCCTCCTCTGCCATTGACCTTAAAGCATTATAAGTAGCACAGTGTTCGTATATCAGAAATTTAACTTTTTTTTTAAAACAGAAATGTGTATGTTATAGTTTTGATGTTATCAAAAGTGATGTACAAGAAGGATCTTTTCCTGCAACAAATAGGGGGTAGATGTAGAGTAGATTAGAAAAATAGCATTAAATGCAGTTCATAATGCCACGTAAGCCCATTCTTTAAAAAAACTTTTTGGCCCAGTGTACCACCTTGGTATTTCTGTTTCCAGCGCGATCCCATTGGACATACCTTGATTGCCTCCATCACTCGATACACATATTAAGCTGTTTTCACACTTGGTGGGTGTACGTGTTCCACTCTAACATTGCCTTTCTCTTCTCCAGGCAAATTCGAGGATTGTTTTCTCTAGTGCCTCACCACTTTATGGATCCCACAAATATATGACCTATTCAAAAAGGTATAAATACACGGGTGTACTTACTTGTGTAAATTTACTACTACACCTATAGTAGCACTACACAATTTTGCTATTCACCATTTCTGAGTGTAGAGTTATACCTAGGTGTGGATTTACATGTCTCCACTCCCTCAATTAAGGGTAATGGAGCCTTCTATACAGGATTTAAAAGTATAAAGTTACTATTATTATCTTAGCACACGTAAGTGGAGATCTCCGCCACCATGGCTGATAATTCCCTTTAACAAAGTTTAGGAAATGTATTAAACTTCCTTATTCTTAAAAAAAAGTATCAGATAGAGTCTTCTAGCCGCATATTCCTTTCCTTTGAATTTCCCCAGGTGTCAAACTGGATCCGAAAGATTTTTCATGAGCAGTACCCCCGCACCCCGGTGGGTGGCGTTAACTGACTCCGCATGGCGTAGTCATTCGCGCCGGAAGTGATGCTGCAGCACCTACATAGGCGCCACTCAGGCGCGCTGATGCCAGTTCTTTTCTTTCTGCGCAACACAGGGCTGATCCGGAGAAGAGCTACCCCTCTGTCGTTTTTTGACAGAATTGTTTTAGATGTTTTGCTGACTGTTTTTGAGGTTTTACCTCCTGGTGTGTCGAGATGTAAGTCATCTTGTAAGAGAGGTTTTAAGCCTTGCGGCACCTGTCATTGGCCGAAGGGAAAGGTCCCGGGATCATTTGCGGAGCCCGAAGTCCTCTTCATCCCAGTCCTCGGGACACTCTGGTAAGAGGCACAAGAAAAAGAGCTAGAAGTCGAAGAGCCCTTCAACTTCTCCTCGTCCGTCGGCTGACGAGATGAGAGAGTATCGGCACTCACGGCATGGTTCTTCGGAGCCTGCACCTGGGCCAACTCTGGGCCTCACTGACTTTCCTGGAGCTGGACGACCCCTGCCCAACTCAAAAGAGTTTTATGAGGCTATGCATCTCATTTTTAGGCAGCCCCTTTGGGCCCGGCATGGTTGGAGGTGGCCCCATCGGGTTCCCTGCCGGTGACTCTGGCCCCGGTGAGCCTAAGGGATCCAATCCTGGATCTGGACCAACGCCGGTCATACCATCCCGACCTTCCCCTGTGCCGGTCCCGATGTCGACGCTCCCAGCGCTGCCATCCTCACGGTGAGCCCTGACTCCGACACAAAGCCAGATGGGCGTCGCCTGACTCCGACAGGAACCGCGCTTCCTAGATTGAAGCCTGAGCCCTATTCTCATAGGCTAGGACTCCGGGAGGAATGGGAGGGGTCGCTGTACCCTGAAGAATGCCAGCCATACATCGAAGACCCTAATATAGACTAAAGTGAGGAACTGGGGGAAGCCAGTGGACTGGATCCTTCTCCAGATACTGGTATGCTTTCTCCCCCTACCGTGGCTGCGGAGGAGGGAACTTCGTATGTAATGGTGGTGTGGAAGGCGGCTAAGGCCATTGATCTTCAGTTGTCCTCGGTGGCAGTCAAGACCAACATCTTAACAGTGGTGCTGTAACCGGGAGTCTCCTCATCGGAACCCCTACTCCCGCTCAGTGATGCTCTTACTGACGTCCTGTTGGGGACCTGGTCCAAACCCAACACAGAGGCTCCTGTGAATAGGACGATCGCCCGCACCATCGACTCGTGCAAGGGGACCCAAGCTTCCTCACCCAGCACCCTACCCTGGAGTGCTTGGTGGTCCAAGCCTCGACTTCCCAGGACACATTCCCTACTGCTCCCCCAGACAGGGAATCCAAAAGGCTGGACTCTTTGGGGAAGAAAATATTTTCTTCTACCAGCCTAGCATTGCAGTCTGTGAACATCGCATGCCTTTTGGGCTGTTGCTCCCACACTCTGTGGGATATGGTTGCGCAAGTGCTGCCACGGGTCCCGGAGGAGGCCCGGGCCGTACTCTCTCAGGCTGTTGCCAACTGGAGAAACGCATCAAAGTTCACAATTTGTTGTGGATTGGACATGACCGACTCACTGGGCAGACCGGTTTCGTCGACTGTGCCCCAGGGGCGCCACGCCTGGTTGAGGATGACTGGCTTTTTGGGGGATGTCCACGCTTCCCTTATGGACATGCCCTTCGATGGCACCCATCTCTTTGGAGGCAAGGCAGACTCGGCGCTGGAGCGCTTTAAGGACTTGCGGTTTACAGCAAAGTCTTGGGGCCTCTTGGCTGCCCCATGTCCCCCCAGTCCGGCTTCCACCGCTCCAATACCCTACAAGCTCTGCGTTGACAAGGGCATGGTAGTCACAGACCTCGTGGGTCAGGTAGTCAGTGGTCTGGTACGTCCACCCCCTACCCCCCGGCAAGACTTACCATCAACTGCCCCACTGGCAGTCCATAAGCTCGGACAGGTGGGTATTGCAGATTGTCCAAAGGGGCTATTTGCTCCCCTTCAAGGCTAACCCTCCCTCCATGGCACCATCTCACAACCGGCTGATGGAGGATCATTTGTCCTTGCTCCGCGAGGAAGTCATGGCTCTCTTGGCCAAGAGAGCCATAGAGAGGGTTCCGTGGCCAGAAGTAGGCTGTGGTTGCCATTCCCGCTACTTTCTGGTCCCCAATAAGGACAAGGACCTTCGTCCTATCCTAGAACTCCAAGCTTTCAACTTCTACCTCAAAAGGGAGAAATTCAAGGTGCTCACGCTAGCTCAGGTCTTGGCTGCCCTGGACCCAGGAGACTTGATGGTAGCGTTGGTCTTGCAGGACGCCTATTTTCCTATCCCTGTCCTTCCTGCCCACTGGCGCTGTCTGCAGTTTTTGGTTGGTCACAAGCATTTTCAGGTCACCGTGCTCCCATTTGGCCTTACCAGCACCTCTTGGGTGTTCACCAAGGTGATGGCGTTGGTTGTAGTTTACCTGTGGAGATTAGGGGTGCCAGTCTTCCCTATCTTGATGACTGGCTGTTGAAGGCGGGCTTGCCCCAGGCTGTCGTCTACCTCCTTCAGACTATGGCAAACCTTCTGCAATTGCTGGTGTTCACTATCAACGTGTCGAAGTCACACCTGACTCCCTCTCAGATGCTCCCTTTCATCGGAGCTGTTCTGGACACAGTGCAGTTGCGGGTTATCCTCCCGAGCGGCGATATTCAGGTTATGACACCGATTTTTCAGCCTCTATCTTCGGTTTCGGTGGGACTGACTCTGAAACTGCTGGGCCTCATGGCCTCCTGCATCCTGCTGGTAATACATGCCAGATAGCATATGCAGGCTCTGCAATGGGACCTGAAGTTCCAGTGGGCGCAGCATCAGGGGAATCTCTCCGACTTGGTCCAGATCTTGGAGGGAACTGCAAATGTGCTGCAGTGGTGGCTAACCAACCTTGATAGGGTCAGAGGCAAGCCACTCTCCTTTCGCCAACCTGATTTCACAGTAGAGACAGATTCGTCACTCCTCAGATGGGGCGGCCATCTTTGAGAGATGGAAATCACAAGACTCTGGTCTCCGGCGGAATGCGGACTCAACATCAACATGCTGGAGATCTAGGCAATCGACTGGCATTGAAAACCTTTCTACCCTCCATCAAGGGAAGGCTCATGCACGTTTTGAAGGACAACACCACCACCATGTGCTTTGTCAAGAGACCCTGCATCTCGAACGTGGCTGGAACAGCAGGACATTTCCCTGGTGATTCAACACCTCACAGGTTTGCTGAATGCCAGAGTGGACAAACTCAGCCGTCAATGCCTAGCGGATCACAAATGGCGTCTCCATCCACAGGTGGCGCAAAGTCTCTTTCAACAGTAGGGAGAGCCTTAGTTAGATCTGTTCGCCTCCGTCGAGAACACGCAATGTCAGCAGTTTTGCACTCTGAGGTTTCCAAGTCAGCTCTCGCTTGGAGACGCTTTTCATCTCGAGTGGTGATCAGACCTCCTGTACGCCTTTCGCCCATACCACTCCGCCCAGAGTTCTCAAGAAGATCAGGAACGACCCGGCCCAAGTCATCCTTGTGGATCTGAACTGGGCACAGAGAGTCTGGTATCCTGAACTATTGAGCATGGCCATCGATCCTCCGATCAGGCTGCCCCTTTGGGAGGATCTTCTGTCGCAGCAACAGGGGAGTGTTCTCCACCGGAACCTGTCCACTCTCTGCTTTCATGAAAATTGAGTGGCTGCAGTTGGCAGCTTTCGACCTTCCTCCCGAAGTCTATAATGTGATTCTGGCAGCCAGGCATTCCTCCACCAAGACAGTATACGCCTGCCGTTGGAACAAATTTGTGGCATTGCGTGCAGAAAAGTCCATTGATCCCATTTCTGCCCCTCTTTCTGAAGTCTTGCTTTTTGCTCTTTCCCTTGCCCAGCACGGCTCTGCGCTGGGCACCATTAAGGGATATCTTTCTGCTGTGTCTGCCTTCTTGTGGCTGCCTGACTGACCCTCCTTGTTTAAATCACCTATTGTACATAGGTTTTTGAAAGGTCTTGTCCACCTTTTTTCCTCGTCACCATTCATTATGCTTCAGTGGGACCTTAATTTGGTTCTGACACTTTTGATGTGTGCTCCTTTTGAGTCTCTACACAACTGTCCACCCAGACTCCGTATGCTCAAAACAGCCGTCCTCTTGGTCATTACATCTGTCCGTAGAGTGAGTGAGCTGCAGGCATTGTCCTCCAAGCTGCTGTAACTTTCTATCCTCACTGACAAAGTGGTGCTTCACACAAGGGCCTCCTTTCTGCCGAAAGTGGTCACACCATTCCATGTAGGACAGTCCATCACCCTACCTACCTTCTACGCTCCTCCACATCCCTCTAAAGAAGAGAAGCAACTTCACCGTCTGGACCCAAAAAAAGCATTGTCATTCTCCTATGACTGGACACAAGAGTTTCAGGTGGACGACCGACTCTTCGTGAGGTATGTTGGTGCGAAGAAAGGTCAGGAGTGCAGAAGTGAACCATCTCTCACTGGGTTGTGCTTTGCATTGGCCACGAAGCAACCTCCTGAAGGGCTTGCAAGCTCATACCACCAGAGCTAAAGCTGCAACCACTGCCTTAGCTCGCGGAGTCCCGGTTCTGGATATCTGCTAGGCAGCAACGTGGACTGCCCTGCACACGTTCATCAAACATTACTGTCTGGACAGTCAGGTCCATAGAGATGGGCACTTCGCCGGTTCAGTCCTTCAGGACTTCCTAGTCTGAAATTGGTCTGCAGACCCTCCTCTGGGGGTGGTATTGCTTGGGTAGCTATTCAAAGGTAAGCAATCTGCGGCTAGAAGTCTCTATCAGATGAACAAGTTACTTGCCTTTCAGTAATCCCTTATTTGGTAGAGACTATATCAAGATGCAGATTCCTTACCAACCTACCCATCCTACCTGTTCGGCGGACAGATTTCTAGGGTCGGGGATGATCCCTTTCAGGGCCCTAGTTTAGACACACCAGTGTCAGTGCGCTTCATGGCTCAGGGCTTCTGGCATGGAAAGTCATGAAAAGTAACTGACGTCAGCGCGCCTGGGTGGTGCCTATATAGGTGCCGCAGATGTCACTTCCGGCGCAGCTGATCAATGCCACCCACTAGCGCGCCGGGTTACTGCTCACAAAAAACCTTCCGGATCCAGTCTGATGCCTGGGGAAATTCAAAGGCAAGGACTCTGTGGCTAGAATATAGTCTCTACCAGATAAGGAGTTACTGAAGGTAAGTAACTTGTTCATTAAAACAATTTTAATGTAAAATATATATGTAAATTCAAGTTAATTATTTTATCTTAGCCTAGAACCATAAAAATACAATTGGCAGGACATTAGCTGGTAAAATTAAATGGGCATTAAAAAAATAATTAATTCAAAGCTATTACATCAATTTATAAATAATGTTTAAACATTAATTTTAAAAATCCCACCCTCACTAACATTTTTATTTAATATGCAGCTACTTTAGTTATGTTTAATTTCAATTATTTGTCATTTGTAAATACGAGTTACATTTTTTTATTGCGTTTATTATTCACTTTTATAATATTAAAATAATGATTTAATAATGTAATTTAACATTAGCTTTTTATGGGGTTTATTTCCCTGCCTCTATTTCTTTCTACGGGACTGTGGTTTAGTACGATGAGTGAGTGATGTGTGGTACTTGACTTACTCCAAGGCTGGACTGGAGCAGGTTGCACACGTTTTAAAACTGGTATGGCTGTTGTGACCTTAGAACTGTAGTTTGCGAATAGCAGTGGTCTTACTTTTCTGTCAGTGTGTGTTTGTATTAGCATGTCATTCCCAAATCTGTCCTTAAATTTTCCTAAACCACTCCCATTTAGGAGTAAAGTGTTCCCCATTTTCCAGTACCCTCCCCCTTTCCCTCTCACATTTACTACTATAACGTATACCTATGTGTGCAGAGATCACCACCACCGTGGCAGAGATCTCCTCACAGAAAAGATCTGAAGTGAAGGTGGATCTCTCTGCCCTGTAGGTGTGTGAGGAGCATTTTGTAGTATGTGAGTAGTACTGCTGTAGTACTACTCATGTACTACAAAATGCAGTTTGTGAATAGTACATATAGTTGTTTAACTCTTTTCGATATACATGCTTTTGCGGGTTGGAAGAGTACAGTCAGTAAGATAGGAGTGGCAGCGGTGGAAAGGCATGCAAGAGGTCGTATTCCTGCAGTAGGTGGAATGCAGGCCCCAGCAAAACTTGAGTGCAGTTGTCGTGGCACTGCACGTTCTCTGTGGTGGCAAAAAGACAGTACTACTTTTTCATGGTTTTTTCTGCCTTTATCATATTTCTTGGCTGTGACAACCTTTCCATTTCACTGTGGTTTGGTACATGGTTATGAAACTTTATTCTAATTCTCGGACCTCAGCACCCTCCTTTGGGCCTACCATTTCCCAATAGAAGATCTCTACTCAGTTGAGGGAGACTTCACATGAACTGACCTTTATCCTGTTGCATTTTTGTTAAAAAAAACAATTAAAAAAAAGAGAGGTGGGTTACAGTGTTCATTGAAGTAGGGGGCTTTGGCCAACCGTTATAATGCAAAGGAGAAATAGTTTCACTTTGTGTTTAGTTGAACACAAAATTTCCCTTTGGAACAACTTGCGTATCCTTATTAGGAACTATTGTGGCTCTTTTTTCCAATCAGTCATACACCTTCATACCAGGACAACAACTTACATTTACATACACAATTGAAGCGCTCTACTCAGGATGTGAGAATACTTATGCACAAGTTTAATAATTCATATCACATTTAATTCCATATAAAATACAATGATTGATATATAACATCATAAAAAATACATAAAAATCATTAAAAACTCCTACTTAATTCAATCAGTACAAATCTATAAAAAGGCAAAGCCCCCTGGAAAGGAAAAAATCACACAAGACAGAAAATGTTTGTCTTTTAGATCGTGAATTTGAGTTTAATCTCAACAACAACCAGCAGGGTGAACACTTCCCTGTTTTTACGGCTGCTGCCTCACATCAAATTTAACAAAACCTCTGCGTCAATGCGTTTCCGGTGGTAAAGTGTTAATTAGGCCACCTTCTTCAGGACTACTACTTTTCTTTCCTCATCCAAAATATTTCATGGTACAATTGTTTAACCTAACATAGAGACACAACAAAAAAATCAAATCTGTGTCTCTATGTTATATATCAATCATTGTATTTTATATGGAATTAAATGTGATATGAATTATTAAACTTGTGCATAAGTATTCTCACATCCTGAGTAGAGCGCTTCAATTGTGTATGTAAATGTAAGTTGTTGTCCTGGTATGAAGGTGTATGACTGATTGGAAAAAAGAACTACAATAGTTCCTAATAAGGATACTCAAGTTGTTCCAAAGGGAAATTTTGTGTTTAACTTTGCAGTTATCAGGTGCTCAGTCCCTTTGGACTCTAAGAGCCCCTCTCCTTGGTTTCAAGGTTCACTTTGTGTTTAGCCCGGAGGCCAAGTTTTCTCATCTTGGTTCAGTACATAACAGTTCAACTTTTAATGACATCACTCATGGGAGTCCTTGCTGTGTAGCTGTGGTCCCACACTGTTGCCATTCTTTTTCAAGCTCTCTTTTTCTGAGCCAATATTGCCCCTACTCCAGAGTGGTCATTCTTCCAGAGAGCCTGCCCAAGTCCACATCCCTCTTCGCTACTGACTGACCATTTTTTATCTCTTTTACTCAGTCCCTTTAAATGGTCCAAATTTTGCTGCCGGATATTTGTGGGTCAAAGAAGGACGATACCTTCTCCTTCTCTGTCTTGGAATTTTTTTTTATCTCCTATTTCTTCTAGGGTTACTTGGGAAGTCACCTTTCCTCACTGTTCTTTTCTTTCCTTTTGTTTCTAATTACCACCCTCAACCCAGCCTTCCTCCCTACTGATTGTATTCAGTGGTTGTGCTGTGTGCATCCTTGCTCATGTAAGTCACCCAGTGAGGCACAGTCTTACGGCCTGATTATGACTTTGGTGGTCTTGGAGCTGGCCGCTACGCCAGCGCCCCGCTCCAAGGCCGCCAAAGTCGTCCGCACACTGCCCGCTGGATTACAAGTTAAAATCCGGCAGGCGGTCCTGCGGCAGCTGGCCCATGTAGGTGCCTTTCAAAGGCTCGTATGTAAACCTTAGAAGGGCAACGCCATGGGACAGCCACAGTGCGTTCCTGCACGGCATGAACTGTTAAGTCCATGCCGTGCAGGAACTGGGGGTGCATGCATATATGGGGCACACCAAGTGCCCCCCTGCATGCATCCCCTGGACCTGAGGCAGGTTCCTCATTGCCACACTTTTCATGACTGGCTCACTGCCATGAAAACTGTGGCGGTGAGGAAACTCGTAATATGCTGCAGCCAAGCATATTGTGGGCCTCAGACCATTGCGCCACTGCCGGGTATCTGGGATCCCCGTGGTTGCAACTGTCTTTTAGCGGTCCGACGACCAAACTCGTAACAGGGTGGTCAGACAGCAGGTGCGGCGGTACCCACACCGCCGCTACGGCTGTCCATTGGACCACCGTCGTCGTAATCAGACCCTTAATCAGCTGTAACCCTCCATCCACTCGCCTCTTGAATGCTCCAAGTGGATATTGTAGTGGGTGGACATCCTGCCCGAATTTATCACCAGCACATAATGGCAGACTGCTCTCTTCACACCGGTCCACTCCTCTGCTGGCAGCGCTGCCACTTCAAAAAATGCCCTTTCACCATCTTTCTCGCTTCCTGTGGACTCTGGTTCTGGGAGCTGCTTCAGCAGTCGGCCCCTAGTGCTTTTTCTCTGCTACCATTTTGTATGTCTCCTTTGGTGCAACATGGCGCTTCCACGTCCTGTCCTCCTCACATGTCAGGCACTTCTTAAGCCACAAAACACTGCTTTTATAACTCAGTATCCTTTCAGCATAGGTGACTTATCCATCCCTTTTAGGTGTGCAGGCCTGGCGGTCCGCTTCCCTTTGTTTACCTCTACTCACTGAGCCCTAGAAAAATACTGCTTTTGAGTTCACTGGCAGGCTGTGCCTCCAGAAATTCATCTTTTCTCTGTTTCAATTATAAAGTGCACATACATTTTCAGACGTAGGATAAGAGCTTGTATTGTATGCGTCATGCGTATATTATGCTAAATTCACCCTTTGGAGGCAAGTAATTTAAAGCAGTACTTTATTAAAAATGTATTCCTCGTGGGTGCCTTGACACTCGGCAGTTGTAGATGGTGCAACCCATTGGTCGGCACTGCGATAATACAATATTGCATTTGCACTGTGCAGGAATTTCTCTTTAAAGTCTCACTGTAATTGTCCTCGCCGGCTCTCCTTCTATTTGGCATAAAACGAAAGCCTCGGATTACTGATTCGCTCCATATTTTTGCTGATAGCGCCGCACATATGCTCAACATTTCCCCAAAGGCCGGTACAGCAGCAGCAGCCATCGGTACAACATCAGTTTCAAGGTACAAAAGCAATTGTTGCCTCCCAGGCCCCCCGGATCATTTGTAATCCTGGAAACCAAAACAGGGACGACAGATCCGCCTGCAGCGCTCACCCACTCAGGAGCCGGGATTTATTGCCGGTCCCTAAACCACCGCAGCTCTAATGTGATTGCCTTCAACAAGTTGAAAAAAAAGGTGACTTGGCAAACTTTCATATCTCAGCCCACTTTACTTAGACATTCTATATTGTCCAGATATAGCTGAAAGGCTTTAATTGGCTGCATACTTAAAAAAAAAAAAAAAGTGAATGCTAATTTTTTTATAAATCAATTAAGGAAGGATGCGATGAAAAACAAAGAGAGACAAACAGCCCTTCAGGGTCAATTGACTTTGAAAAAAACGAAAGCATCTATAATTTAACAACGCCTTTGTTAATTTTGTTTTACTCCAAGGCATTCAATTAAATAATCTGAAAGAGACACGTTAGTGATAGATTCCTTACCTTAGAATATCCCCAGGCGTCAGGCTGGATCCGGAAAGTTTTGCGTAGCAGTACCCTTGCGCGTCGGTAGGTGGCGTCGTGCGGCTCCGCGTCCGTCGTCGGCGTCGTGATCGCCGGGATGACGTCGCGGGCAGTACTTAGACGCCGCCCCTGCGCGCTGACGTCAGTTCTTCTTTTTCCGCGCCAGTAAGCGCAGATCCGGGAAGAGCAGTGCCCTGGTCAATTTTTGACCATACTTTTTGGTGATTTTTTCACTGTCTTTTTCCACCATTCAGGTGTCGTAGGGATGCCCGGCTTCAAGCGATGCGGCGCCTGTGCGCGGATGATGTCCGTCACCGACCCGCATTGGGAGTGTCTCTTCTGCCTCGGCCGAGGCCACGACACCGAGTCTTGTCCCGAATGCCAGGCCCTCAACCCGAAGGCTTTGCGAGAGCGGTCTCGAAAGCTCCTCGAGGCCCGGCATTCGGCTCCGCGGAAGCCCCGGTCGCGTGAGAGGTCCAGGGGTCGCTCGCGGAGTGCACACCGGTCGCCGGCGTCGAAGTCTTCTTCGTCCGGTAAGTCTCGACACAAGAAGTCCAAGAAGCATCGTCGCTCTCGGACTTCGCCTCGCCGGTCTCGCGACTCGGCTGAGGCCCCTCCCGGCACCGTCCCCGCCCCGCGGCCCCGGACTTGCCTGTGGAGTCGCCCCGTCATACCCGCCCTTCCCGGGTTCGGGGGCGGATCCGGCCAAGGTACAGGAGTTCCTGTCGGCCATGGCCCGCCTCTTCGGGCCTTCAGGCCCCTCCGGTGCGCCTTCGGGCCCCGCGGGCCCTGATGGGGTTCATCCGGCGTCACCGGCGGCTCCGGCCCCGGCGTCGCCCGAGCCTCCAGCCTCGATCCCGGCCCGCTCCGGCCCCGGCCTCGATCCCGGCTCCACAACTCCCATCGACGCCGGTCGACCTCACGACACCTCCGCCGGCGCCGATGTCTCCGGTGCCGTTCTCGACGCCGCCCTGGGCTCCGGGCGGCGTCGTCCCCCAGTTCCTTCCGGCTCCGGACATGGTCCCGGAGCGACGCCGCTCGACGCCGGCTCCGGCGCCGATGGGACCTTGGGTCCCAAATGTCCCTCCTCCTCCTTATTTTGAACCAGAGGAGGACCAGGAGGACTGGGAGGGGTCTGATGACCCTCTAACACGCAACTGTCAGTATGATGAGGACTGGACAGAGAGTCTAGGGGAGGCCAGTGGTCTGGATACTTCTCCTGACACTGGCATGCTGTCTCCTCCCGTGGCTACGGAGGAGGGGGCCAATTTTGGTACGGTGTTGCGTAGGGCTGCTGGGGCCTTACGTCTCCAGCTCCCTACTTTGACGGTCAAGACTAACATCTTGACAGAGGTGCTTCAGCCGGCAGCCTCCTCTGCGGAGACTGTGCTGCCGTTTAACGACGCCCTCACGGACGTTCTTTTGGGCGCCTGGTCCAAGCCCAACACAGGGGCTCCTGTGGATCGGAACGTGTCACGACGCCATCGCCCCGCTCCGGGCGACCCCCTGTTTCTTTCTGTCCACCCCACTCCTGAGAGCTTGGTTGTCCAAGCCTCCGCTTCCCAAACCGCCTTCCCTACCGCTCCTCCGGATAGGGAATCCAAACGCCTGGATCAGTTTGGGAAGAAAGGTTTTTCTTCCTCCAGTGCTGGCTTGCGGTCCGTTAACACCGCTTGTCTTTTGGGCCGATATACCCACTCCCTGTGGGATTCGGTGGCGGATGTTTTGCCCCAGTGCCCTGAGGAGGTCCAGGCACTGCTTTCCCGCGCCATTGCGGAAGGAAGGGATGCGGCCAAATACACTATCCGTTGTGGCCTTGACACCGCCGACTCGCTGGGCAGGTCGATTGCAACGACGGTGGCGCTCCGGCGCCACGCCTGGCTGAGAACCACTGGTTTTTCAGGGGATGTCCAGAATACTCTCATGGACATGCCCTTTGATGGAGTCGGTCTTTTGGGTCCAAAGCAGACCATGCGTTGGAGCGCTTTAAGGACTCACGGGCTACTGCAAAGTCCCTGGGCCTTTCTGCTACACGCCCTCCGCTGCCTTCTGCTTTTCGCCCCTATCGTGGCCACGGTAGGGGCGCCCTTCACGTCAGCAGCCCAGCCACCGGCCCGCGCAGCAGGCGTCTTCGCGTGGCCGAGGACGTGGATTCCGCCGTGGCGGATCGGGCAACCAGCGTGCGGGTCAGGCCACCACCTCCAACCCGTCCGCGGCCTCCAAGCCCTCCTAGTCCCTCCTTTCAGGTGCACGGCACGCCAGTAGGGGCAGGGTCCGCCATCACCTTCCCCACTGGCGCACCATCACCTCGGACAGGTGGGTCTTGGACATTGTCCGAAGGGGCTACTCCCTCCCCTTCGAGACCACCCCCCAGCCATGCCACCTCAATTCCACCGCATGTCAGGGGATCACTTGGTGCTTCTACGGAAGGAAGTCACGGCCCTCTTGGCCAAGAGGGCCATCGAGCATGTTCCGACCCCAGAAGTAGGGCGTGGTTGCTACTCCCACTACTTTCTGGTGCCCAAAAGGACAAGGAGGACATGCGTCCTATCTTGGACCTCCGGAACGTCAATCGCTTCCTCCGGAAGGAGAAGTTCAAGATGCTCACCCTAGCTCAGGTCTTGACTGCCCTCGACCCAGGAGACTGGTTGGTAGCGTTGGACTTGCAGGACGCGTATTTCCATATCCCCGTCCTGCCGGCCCACCGGCGTTACCTTCGGGTTCACGGTAGGCCCCGAGCATTTTCAGTTCACCGTGCTCCCCTTTGGCCTTACAAGTGCCCCTCGGGTGTTCACGAAAGTGATGGCGGTGGTCGCAGCTCATCTGCGCCGGGCAGGGGTCTCAGTCTTCCCCTACCTCGACGACTGGCTGCTGAAGGCGGGCTCGTCCCAGGCAGTCGTCTCCCACCTCCAGACTACGGCCGAACTCCTGCACTCGCTGGGGTTCTCCATCAATGTGCCGAAGTCGCATCTGATTCCTTCTCCACAGCTCCTTTTCATCGGAGCAGTTCTGGACACGACGCAGTTTCGGGCCTATCCTCCCGGACGGCGAGTCCGGGATATTCAGGCTATGATTCCGATCTTTCGGCCTTTATCCTGGGTTTCGGTGACGGATGACCCTGAGGCTGCTGGGCCTCATGGCCTCCTGCATCCTGCTGGTCAATCATGCCAGATGGCATATGCGGGCTCTGCAGTGGGACCTGAAGTTCCAGTGGGCGCAGCACCAGGGCAACCTGTCCGATCACGTCCAGATCTCGGAGGGGACTGCAATACAGTTGCAGTGGTGGCTCTCGAACCGGCAATGGGTCATGGGCAGATCCCTCTCCCTTCCCCAGCCAGAGCATACAGTTGTGACGGACGCGTCCCTTCTGGGATGGGGCGGTCACATGGGAGAGGCGGAGATCAGAGGCCTCTGGTCTCCGGCGGAGTCCCGGCTCCATATCAACTTTCTGGAGCTCCGGGCGATCCGGCTTGCACTCAAGGCATTCCTTCCCTCTGTCAAAGGGAAGGTAGTGCAGGTGTTCACAGACAACACCACCGCCATGTGGTACTGCAACAAACAGGGCGGGGTGGGGTCTTGGACACTTTGTCAGGAGGCTCTGCGCCTCTGGACATGGCTGGAACATCAGGGCATGTTCCTGATGGTTCAACACCTGGCAGGTTCTCTGAACGCCAGGGCGGACGAACTCAGCCGCAGGTGCATGATGGATCACGAATGGCGTCTTCACTCGGAAGTGGCGCAAGGACTCTTTCTACAGTGGGGAGAGCCTTGGTTAGATCTATTCGCCACCGAAGAGAACGCGCAATGTCATCAGTTCTGCGCGTTGGAATTTCCAAGGCGGCACTCGCTCGGCGACGCTTTTCGTCGCGAGTGGAGTTGCGGTCTGTTGTACGCCTTTCCGCCTATACCACTTCTACCCAGAGTGTTGAAGAAGATTCGGCACGACCGGGCCCAAGTCATTCTTGTGGCTCCGGACTGGGCTCGAAGAGTTTGGTATCCCGAGCTACTCAATATGAGCATAGATCCCCCGATCCGTCTGCCTCTTCGGGAGGATCTTCTGTCGCAGCAGCAGGGGACGGTCCTCCACCCGAACCTGTCCAGTCTACACCTGCTTGCGTGGAGATTGAGCGGCGGCAGTTGATTCCTTTCGACTTGCCTCCCGAAGTTTGTGATGTGATTCTGGCAGCCAGGCGTCCCTCCACTAAGGTGGTATACGCCTGCAGGTGGAACAAATTTGTGGCATGGTGCACAGCAAAGGCTGTGGATCCCCTTTCTGCCCCTCTTTCTGAGGTCCTTCTGTTCCTTCTCTCTCTGGCCCAACAGGGTTCTGCCCTGGGTACCATCAAGGGTTATCTTTGTGCTATCTCGGCCTTCCTCAGGCTCCCTGATCAGCCCTCCCTGTTCAAGTCCCCTGTTGTTAACAGGTTCTTAAAAGGCATTACTCACCTCTTCCCTCCTGTTCCGTTTGTAATGCCTCAGTGGGACTTGAACTTGGTTCTTACCTTTTAATGTGCGCTCCCTTTGAGCCTCTGCATAACTGTCCTCTTCGTCTTCTGACTCTGAAGACAGCCTTTCTGGTGGCCATCACCTCCGCTCGGCGGGTGAGTGAGCTCCAGGCTCTATCTTGCAAGCCTCCCTTTCTGTCTGTTCATCCAGACAAGGTTGTTCTTCGGACGCGTCCGTCCTTCTTGCCAAAGGTGGTTACTGCTTTCCACATTGGGCAGACCATCACTTTGCCCACCTTCTTTCCGCCTCCGCATCCTTCCAGAGAGGAAGAGAGGCTCCACCGTCTGGACCCAAAACGTGCGCTCTCCTTCTATATCGACCGCACAAAACACTTCCGGGTGGGTGACCAGCTCTTTGTTGGCTACGTGGGCGCCAAAAAGGTCGGGCGGTGCACAAGAGGACCATCTCCCGCTGGGTTACCTTGTGCATCAAGACCTGCTATTCTTTGGCCAAGAAGGAGCCTCCTGTTGGGCTGCGTGCCCATTCCACCAGGGCAACGGCTGCTACCACGGCCTTGGGCCGCGGTGTTCCGCTGCCGGTTATCTGTCAGGCAGCTACGTGGGCCTCGCTGCACACGTTTACTAAGCATTACTGCCTTGACAGTCAGGTCCGGAGGGACGGCTTCTTTGGCCGTTCTGTCCTCCAGGACTTCCTTGTCTGATCTTTGTTCGCAGACCCACCACCGGGGTTGGTATTGCTGGGGTATCTATTCTAAGGTAAGGAATCTATCACTAACGTGTCTCTTTCAGATGCACAAGTTACTAACTTGTGTAACGATATATCTGTAAGAGACAGTAGTTAGTGATAGATTCCTTACCGCCCACCCATCCTCCCCGTTCTGCGAACTGATTTCTAGGGTTAAGGACATCCCTTTCAGGGCCCTAGTATTTTTCAGACACCTGTGTCAGCTTCTTGCATGGCTCTGCGTTCCTGGCGCGGAAAGTCGTGTACAGAACTGACGTCAGCGCGCAGGGGCGGCGTCTAAGTACTGCCCGCGACGTCATCCCGGCGATCACGACGCCGACGACGGACGCGGAGCCGCACGACGCCACCTACCGACGCGCAAGGGTACTGCTACGCAAAACTTTCCGGATCCAGCCTGACGCCTGGGGATATTCTAAGGTAAGGAATCTATCACTAACTACTGTCTCTTACAGATATATCGTTACACAAGTTAGTAACTTGTGCGTCATGTAATAAAGCTTGGGCTACACGGTTGTGTCGGCTGAAAAAAACCTATCAGGTCTCCCACTCTGAGGCCACAAGTTGCTTTTTAGTGCTGCCAGCCTTTGTGCCCGCTGAATACCTTATTATGGGAAAGATGTGGCGTACAATACCCAGTCGCTGCTGGTGTTTGCATAATTGAAGCATTTAAGGGGTTCAGCCTCATTCCCGCGTAGTTAAATAATTATGGATTTATTTTTTATGACAAGCATACTTTTGATACCCGTGTCCCGTTCTGCAACCCCTATGTGGGCGCAGATTAGAAAAATACATTTGTATTAGGACTGCGTGCTGTAGGCTAATCACAGCTCGGCTCTAATTGCATAGGCAAATAATACGGTTCAGAGAAGTAGGCAGGACGGTGGAAGCATTTTGCCTGGTAAACCTCAATTAAACAGCTAGTTCTTAGAAGGTAGTATTAACGAGTGATTAACAAGCAGTGAGGAAATTTAGCTAAAAATGTTAATTGCAGAGGCAGTCACATTCAGTCATCCGGGTGCTCAGTTTTATGTGTGTTGTATTTGTTTTTAAGAGGCTGCCTCTTACTTTGGTATTGTCCCACTCTGTTATTTCTTGACCCCTCCCGGGCCGTGCTATTGCTTGCCACTCCTACCCACCCGTACCGCTCCATGTTGTCGCTTGCTCTCTCTCACCATCCCGTCTGTCTCGTGTTGTTGTTTGCCCCCTCCCCTGTTGTTGCTTGCTCCCTCCCTCTCACCTTCCCCGGTTGTTACTTGGCCCCTCCCACCCTACTGTCCTGGCAGGAAGAAAAAAAAATTGCCAAGCCAATAGGTCTTGCCGATACAAGAGCTCTTGGCTTTGTCAAGGTTTGTTTTTCCATGATGTTCAGCATTGTGGCTGTGTTGCAGCTTGGCTAAAAGTAAAGGGAAGAAAAAGCGCTATAACACAGCCAATGCTGACCGCGTCATTGAGCTTCATTATATATAAGCAGGAATCTTTAGTCGGGCAGCAACCCTGTGGTGTCCTCCAAAAACCAGCCCGCCCATCTAACTGTCAAACTGGAACACTCCCACAGGGTAAACACACAGCTTGGAATGTTGAAGCATAGCTAACTGCCTTAAAGCTTGAACAGGTCTCCTTTCCTTAGGGACCTACTGTTAAAAGAATGCGGTCTGGTTCCATTTTGGTTTAGGTTTCTTGAGTGTGGGACCTTTTGTTAAGATTGGTTTTGGCCATGGTGTTGGTTTAGAGCTCTAGTGTATGTGACCTTTTGAAAACAGTGTGGTCTGAACAGGGTTCGTTAAGACCCACTAGCAGAGGACTTTTTCATGTAATATCAAAGACTGGATGTTTGGACGGTCTATTGAGTCGCCCTCTAGATTTCCTGCAGAAAGAGCGACTAATTCCAGTAGCCACATTGCTGCCACACACAGAATAATGTAAGTAAAAGGTGTCAATTATCTCATTAGATGATCCCAGTTAAGAGTAAAATCCACATTTGGGGGAAAACCTCATTGTCAGTCATAGGAACCTTGATTGAGGATTAGCAATGAAAAGTAGTAGAACACAAAACTTCTCCTGCGGAACAGGATGGATGAAAGAGCCAGACCCAATTCCAGAAGTAAATCCAACAGAAAGCTCCAACAGCAAAAAGCAAAAATTAGGGACAAAATTTGAAGATAGAGGGAGGAGCGCAATGAAAAATAAGGAAACAAATGCACTGTGACGCATCCTTTACTTAATATTGCCTTCTTACATATGGTTCTCACAGGAACTGACATCACAAGTCCAAGATCTTATTTCATCTTGGACTTGGATACTCTGATAATATGTTAAGGTTAGACCATCATATTGGAAAGAGGACCTTATAAGACATACCCTCATTCTGGAAATCATGGCGTCCATATGACGAGCGAAGTTTAAGCCCAAATTTGATATCTTTCACCCAGCGCTGCATTCTGCGATCCTGCTGCTGCAATTTCCGCCTTGTTCTGCAGAACTGCTTGTGGCACACCCTTCTGGGCAGCGGTGAGCAAGGATATATGCAGGTGGTTGCAGCACAATGGGTGCTGAGCATGGTGTCACAGAACGGTCTGCCTGACAATCCGAATAAAATCGACTGCCTCTTCAGCCCTCACATGGCCTCTAGTAAGCTCTGAACTCCATCCAAGGCACAGATGTAACACAGAGTCTTATTTTTAAGATTGATTTTGTGATGGCTCAGATTATTACAAAAGCAGTAGGCCAGAGCCCTTTACTGTGAAGGTCCAATGTCAAACCCAGTAGTCCTGAGTCCTTATTGGTGAATGGTCAATGTCAAATTCAGTAGGCCTGACTTCTTGATTGTGAAAACCCAATAATATAGGCTGTTGACTTGACATATGTATGTTTTGAAAAGTTGGTGCTAAATCGTGTTGGCCACATTTTTTGTATTCTAACCATGCCAATGAAATTGTGTCTATATATGTAATTTTATGTGCAGTATGTAACTGTGTGTGTGTATTAAATCGCTTTTTCTTTTTCAAAGTGAAAGCACCAGCTGAACAAACAATTGTTGAATATTATTACTGTGTATTGCTGAGGTATAAGCATCTAGTGCACAGCACCTATTCTAAGTAAGCATTGACTTCTCTGCCCTAGGATCCTGAGTCAAGAGCTAACAGGGATATCTGGCCTCCAGTTTGAGTCCCATTGTCAGAAAGCTCCAAGACACAGAGGTGAACGGTAGGCCTGGGTGGAACTCTACGAAGTGACCAAAAAACTCAGCTGCGCCATGCGGAGTTCCGCAAGTGGCGGAGTGCGTTAGGTCGCACCGTTTGCACTGATCTTTAGCGGCAGGTGTTTGTCTTGCACTGGAAAATCAGCACGAACAGTACCATGTGCTGCGCAAGAGGGTGCTGCTTAATTCTGCTGCTCGAGTAGATGTTCTACTCAAGCGGCAGCTTCCTCAACGCGAACGGAAGGCTTCTCAGCGCGAACAGTAGTGTCCATCCGTGGCCGCCTGCGTTAAGAAATCTCGCTGGGAGGTTGTCTGGAGTAAGATTTTCCTCCCTCGTGCTCACCAACTTAACGTGGGCGAGCGTGGAGCGAGGAAAAAACTCCACTCCGCTACGCGGAGCAGAGTTTTTTGGAACTCTGCGGCCAACACTGATGCAGGAAAAACTCCACTCTGCTACGCGGAGCGGAATTTCACGCCCAAGCCTAGTGAACGGCCCTAATTTTTACAGTTGGAGCTCAGAAAGCCCCAATTGTCCAGAGGCCCCAAAACCTGTTTTCTCACAAGCAAGATGAAATAGATCACCATATCAAATGTAGAATCTTTGGCAACTGTAGGGTTGTATCACTGAATAATTTTCACAAATCTCCGAAGATATTATGGAGATACCATTGCATTTGATTTATTGTGCTGCCCAGTTGGTTTATTCTGCCTCTTGTGTACACTGATTCCCCTATTGCAACGCATTGCTCATAAATTGGGCAGTGGTGATCACTACAGTAGAATAGAACAGAAACTGTATTTATGCCTCACTGCCAGACTGCAGAGTCCAAACTATGCTGCTCACTTCCTGTTGGATCAAAACATACTAATAGCATCTCCACCGCTCTAATGACTCTTCATTGGCTCCCAACAAAACAAAGTTTTGGATTTACGACCTTTTATCTTGTGGACGCGGCTCTTCATGATTGAAACTCTCAAAGTTCTACTTCTTTAATAGTCCAGTCACCTAAGGTCACCCGCCCCAAATCGCATTGCAGTTCGCTTGCAAGATACGAATGCTTTGGAGACGATCACCCAATCTGAAGGTTCCTCTTTTAGAACTTGATACCTTTACCTCCTCCACTTGAAAGTTCAGGAAACTGCTGAGGGCTCATGTCTTAAAGGCCTTTGGCCTTCCCTGAATTGCTTTGATTTGGTCACAGCTGTTTACCCATTGGCACTGTTTCTGTAATACCTCATTTAAAGCACTTTGAAGTGACCTTTGGAATGCCCTAGAGCTATGACACAGTAGAAAAATAAGTTGCACTGTACCTTTGAATTACGTAACATCAGTGTTACTTTGGGGAGCTTGTCAGAGAAGAGGTTTTAGTGGCGTATGTTGAATGAGGCTAAAAAATCATGTAGTAATAACAGAAGCATTATCATCGAAAAAGACTATTTATACGGAATTTTAAAGTATGAGCTTAGTGTCTTATTTTAGATCTAGTTGCTAGAGTTGATGTGGGCCTGCAGTGTGGAGTTTTGGCTGGGAATACAATGTTGTTACCTGAGGTGGGAGTTGTATTATGTGATAGTTGTCACTAATGGGAACGCTTAGATTTGGATTGGAATGTTGAGTGCTCCAATTAAAACAATGGAGTGCTCCAGGTTTCACATGGCCGGTAGAAGCCCGGAGCATCAACATTCCAATGTTTAACAAAGGCCTCAGGGAGCCCGAGGGGATTTCAACCCCGTTGGGCTCCGTGAGGCCTTTGTTTTACATATTAGAACATTCTGCCCTCTAGGGGCGGAATGTTCTAATAGCTGTGGAGTCCTCCTTAGCGGGCTCCACCGGACATTAAAGGCCCGCTCCCTTTAACACTGGAGTGGGCCTTTAATGACCTCTATGCAGGCGCGGCCCGTGGTAGGAGTGCCGGTCGGGCGGTGACGTGGGGAGGGGCAGGGTGGGGGGTAGTAAACTACGGATTAAGGCCGAATACAGGTAAGTGAACATTTAAATAAATAAAACGAATTTCGTTGTGAGCGCTGCATCGCCAAATGCGATGCAGTGCGCGCAACGAAATTCGTTTTATTTATTTAAATGTTCACTTACCTGTATTCGGCCTTAATCCGTAGTTTACTACCCCCCACCCTGCCCCTCCCCCGCCCCACGTCACCGCCCGACCGGCACTCCTACCACGGGCCGCGCCTGCCTCTATGGCGGGCTAGAGGCTATATTCAGGGATGCTGGTATTGTGTGGTCATGAGATGAAGCATGGATTAATGAAAGATAGTGAGTCTGTGGGTTGCTCATTAAGAATTTGGGAGTGTCAAAGTGTTTAGGAGTTGTAATAGTGTTTCACACTGAGGTTTGGACTTATTCTGATGGTTCTTGTTTTGTCTTCCAGTGTGGTAACATGAATGAAGTAAATAGTTGTGTCTGGACCAGTTGGGTGACATGTGGAGTTTTGGTTGCCTTAGTACCTGGTAGATTTTGTCCATAGGAGAACACAGGCTTGTCCTGTGGCAAAAAGACCTATTATCAGCTTGCAGTTGGATTAAAGCCCTCCAATTGCTTACCGTTGGTTAGCTGTGTCGGTCTCATTTGTTTGTTTTTCAGTGGCTAGCTTGTGTGGGCTTTCCTTCCTTTCTTCTTTTCTTGTGCGTGTCCCTCCACTGGAACATGAACAAATTACTTGTGTCCTTCCTTTGCTTGCTTTCCAGACCCTACTTTTTAGGTCTCGCTGAGCCAGCGCATGCTCTGCTCTGCGAGACATTTAGTAAGGGGCTTTTGAAAGTGCTACTTTTGCCGGCCACCAGCTTGCGGTTACGCGCGCGCAGCCCCATTCCTCTCGCTCTCCTATGCCTCAACGCAGGCCCCTCCCCCACCCCCACCACGGAGCGCGTCCAGCTCCTCCCGCTGGAACCATCTTAAAAGTAAAGCGCCGGTGCCGCGATTATAGTAAAAGTAAAGAAATAGATGTTTTTTTCTATTTCTTTACTTTTGCTCAATCGCGGCACCGGCGCTTTACTTTTAACATGGTTAAAGGTAAAGCGCCGGTGCCGCGATTGTTTTTCAGGCTTGCTCTTCTGTCCTTCTCTGAGCCGGATATCTTCGTGCCACCCACCCGAGACCCCATGTTTGTTGCTCGTCACTTGCATAGCCTGCCTGGCCTACTTGTTTTTATTGTTTCATGTTTTTTGCAGTATTACACATGCTTATATAGCGCGAACTCAACCCGAAGGTATCATACCGCTTTACTTGACCACCAGTTGCTTTACAGATGGACACATTCAATTTTCAGACAGGGGAGAATACGTGATTTGTGCAGAATCAAAGAATGCTTGAGCTGACGCGAGGCTCGAACCTGGTTCCCCAGCTTTAAGGTCGGCCACTTTGGCCATTACGCCACAACCGACCGTTGCTTCCTCCTCTCAAATTCCTCCCTCTTTCCTCCTCCTCACGTGGTCACTCCTTCTAGGCACACCTCACTCATGATTTCTCCCTTCCTAGGTCCCGCACTCATCACCGGTTCTCCTTCTTCCCTCCTCCTCGAGCAGACCCTCCTTCTAGCCCCTCCTCGCTCGGTCTTTCTCCCCTCCCTCGATCCTTCCCTTCTCTCTGGTTTCACCCTCTTTCCTCCTCCAGTCTAGCCCCTGCTCACGATGTTGCATGCCTCTCAGTCCGGTGTTGGACACAAGCCCCCCCCCGCCCCTATATTGCTTCTTGCCCAAGGGTCCCTTCTCCAGTGCCCCCGCAGCTCTGTCCTGACAGGACCCCTCCAGCCTGCTCACCCAGCTTAGAGCACAGCCCTCCCCTGTTCTTATAAATACCTGTAATGACCTAATCACCTTTCGATTACCAGAGCTGGCCGACTACTGGGTTTGTATTATCCACAATCACTGTGATAACGGTGCAAATACCCATTTCATGACTACATGTACCAGATTGCACCGGGGGCACGTTACTTCCAAAATCTGTAAACGTAACTGGCCCCTTCAGAGGGAGCTGGACTCAGCCTTACGTCTGCCTTGTTAAAATAGTGGTATTGTTAGGTGACTTCAAAATAAGTGCATTGTTTTCTTATAGCCTCTGCGTTTGGAAATCTGGACATTCAAACTACCGCCGCTGCAGGGTTTATAAAGTATTCATGTTGGTGATGCAGTGGAAAGTGAAAAGGCAGCATTCGGCGACCAGCACTGACTTTACACAAAGAACACCAGTAGATGGTCGGCCCCGTAGTTAAAAGAGGTGAAATGGCTCTTCCGTGGATTGAGGGATCTCTGCCTCCATGATGAGACCAGGTCTGCGGTCGTGTTTCATGTACTTCCATTTAATTTCACTGCGAGCAAGCAGGCCCTGGCTGCCATACCAGTATTTTGTGTCAGCCAAGCTCGTATTTTTTATTTCCTCACTTTATCTGTTCTGCATGAGAGGGAAGTTTAGCTGTTGCTTATCCATGCTGTATCAGGCTGTTGTGTGTAATGGAAGCTTGCACTTCTCTTTTCAGTTCTGGATCTGTTTCGTGTAAGAGGGAAGCTTGATCTGCTGCAGTTCATGATGTATCAGGCGGTTGTGTGTGAAGCCCTTCCTTCTTTCTGTGTAGAATCCAGTGCTGGAATGGCATGGCATCTGTCCGGATTCCGGTTCCAGCAGGTATTATTGATCAGGAACCGGGTTCCGGGCCGCTCCCAGCAGCTTCCCCTGCCTGTGTCCAGGGACAGTGACAGAGCCTGTCCTGGACAAAGGCATCAGCTCTCTCACACTCATTGAGTGCACCACTGGCGAGCAGCTGCCTGCAGGGGTCTGATGGGGCTCTTTTCATCCTTCTCCAGAGCGGCCGGTTTCAATACTGAATATGATGCCATCTGTTACGGACCCGCCAGATAGCCTGGTGAATTATAAACTAGGGCCAGATTCGGACGGTAGAGGGCTAGTAAAATGTTGCTTCACTTAAGGTGAAAAAAATTCTAGCACAGGCTCTGCATTTTACCCCTGCATATGTGTAGCTGGCTGAACAATAATCCCTGTTGGAACTTCCATCACCGATTTCATATTAAGCTGCAGCAGGTACTTTAACCTCCTGAACCTTATCTACAGGACACCGAGGGACACAGACATTTACAGATACGCACTAAGAGACAGACAGACATATACAGGTACATGGTGGCTTTACACACACAGATAAACACAGGCGTGATCAAACCGACAGATGTATACAGACACAACCATACAGAGATTTGCAGAGATGCATAGAGGCGCACACAAACATACACAGAGATATACAGACACAGGAAGATACAAACATACATCAAAACAGACACATGGTTGCATGCACTGCACACATGGATAGGCACACATACAGATTAAACTCAAAATAGACACACTCATTTCAAAGCAAAGACACCTACACACAGACACCAACATATACAGAAGCGTACAGAGGCAAACAATACACACACAAACACATGAATAATACAGATACAGGAATACAATTGGTCACCCACAGGTATACAAAGAGGCAACTGCTATACAAATGCTGCAATACAGTTGAATACTCACACACATAGACAGCTACACACTGATTCATACATAGAGGCCCATGCACAGACTCGTAAAGAAAAACACACTCACACTTAAACACATGTACAGTCTCAGTATTACTAAAATCTTTATTTTGGAAGCACTATTTTATCTTGAACATTTTTGTGCATTTTGTAGCAGTCTATATTATACAGTGTGTGATGCAAATTTTAAATAATAACTTACAAATTCACACAGGCTCTGACCTCGTAGCACTAAAAATACACGTCACTATTCTCTACTGCACTAACCAAGATTTAATTCTGTTTCATAAGGCAAACATGTATTCCACTGCATGACCCAGTGTGTAGTAATTGTATAGCTCTTCAATCCCTGGCGGCACATCTCCCAGGGTAATATGCTGGGCAATATGCTGCATGGCTAAACACTTATACACAGGGTAATATGCTGCATGGCTAAACACTTATAAATCAGACTGCATGACCCAGTGTGTAGTAATTGTATAGCTCTTCAATCCCTGACGGCACAGCTCCTAGGGTAATATGCTGCATGGCTAAACACTTATAAGGTCCCAAAAGCGAGACCTATTGGCTATGCCAATGCTTGTTTCTTTAGGGTTAAACACTCCTTGTGAGTGCATGTGTTTTCTAGCTTTGCCCTTCTGTACTTCTCTCCCCCGGCTGCACTTTTGTTGCTTTCTGTCACCTTTATGCTTCTTTCCCACTAAGTAGAGCTCGTCCTTGTGTGCTTTTCCTACTCTCTGCGTTGTTTCACACCCCAGTGCTTCTCCTCCGCCCGCTCCACGTTGCTCTCTCTTGGCTGTTACTCTCCCTCCCACACCCGCCGTCCATATTGTTTCTGTCCCTTCCACCCTCTGTGTTGCTTCCCCCACCTTTCTCGTTGCTTTCCTGATGTGTATAAAAGAGTGCTTGCGTCATTTAATAGATACGTGCTTGTGTGGTGTTCGCATTTACAAAATGAGGTGTCACAGAGTCTTTTTTTGTTTTATTTAACCATACTGCACAACATTGGGGATTCTGTACAGCATGGCTGAAAACCATTGGCAAATCCAATTGGCCCCAAAGGCGAGACCTATTAGCATTTGATAATGCTTGTTTAAAATGCTTTATTTTAACACGTACATCTTGGCTTGCTAATAGAACTGCAGTGTTAAGAATCTATTGACTAAAACCTCCCAATTCTTAAGGAAAATGTTTTCAAAAATGTGTGATTTTGAAGTGTCTTTAAAATAGCTTTTATGTGGGTGCTTGAACAAAACGCCAACATCTGTCAACAACAGAAATGCAGCACATTTTTAGAAACGGAGCAAAGCCATTCCAGACATGCTGCTATGTCAATTTCCACATAAGCAGGGGCACAGCTAGCATTAGTGCCTCAAGTACAGTGGCACCGGGGTCCACAGCCGTAAGGGGCCCATTGAACCGTGACATTTGTTGTATTTTACTACCCCAACCGCAGTCAAAGGGGGCATTTTCCGTGCTTGCACTAGAATCCATGGCATACCTACTACACTACTGACATAGGTGCAACTTTTCGGACACACTAAAGCACTAGGGAGAGGTCCATTTTCAAGGATTTTTAGTTTGCATGTGCCTTTAAGGAATAACCTTTTTCTGGAAGCTGAGTCAATATCCTAACATTATATCTGTCTGCCTCCAAAAAGAATATGCATGGGGCTATTTTGTGCTCTAATGCATAGGTTGAATGGTATAAGAGAGCATGACGTATTTGTAAAGCACGTATGCACCCCTTAAGGCATACTGCCACTGAAGAACAGATGTTTATGGTTGCCCAACTAAATTGATCTCATTATGACGGCTTAGAAAGCATGAAAAGCTCAGTAGGGCCAGCTGGAATACAACCTGTGACCATGAATTCAGACACATTCCTGGAGTGGATGCTGAACCGGCAGGGTATAGATGCAATAGAGGTGCTTTCCAAATTTCTTTTTAAAGAGTCTTTAGTTTGTGTCCATGTGAGGCAGTATTACTTCATCATTAATGTGAGCTGATAATTTGTCAAATAATTTTTTGTCTTTTTTTCTCTCGTAGTTTGAACACCTGTTGCGATAGGTGTGAGCATTTCGATTGGTTTGTGGTAACAGATGATGAAGTATAAATGCATTAAGTTGCAGGCTCAGTGGCAATTTATAAAATGTAAAATGCAATTGCCATTCTTATAACCTCCCCCCTTATGGACTTCTGTAGGAACCTCAAGACATGGCTCTTCGAGATGAAATTCACATGATAAACCTCCCCACCCCCCACCCCCCGCCGGCCTGCCCTACTCAGCCCTGGGTACCTCATGGGTGATTAGCTGCAGCTCTACAAATCCACATAACATAACATTTGGAGCCAATTCGAGACTTAAAAAACATTTGTGGTGATCCTGTAAATGAAAGCAAACCATAAATGCACACCCACCTAGAGTAATATCCTCTTATGACCCATATATTATTGGTAAATAACGTAATTCTCTTGACAGATCTGCATATGTACTGCATGTATACATAAAGCTAACATTTTTCCCTGAGACTTACAATGTACATCTTTAATACACCTCTCACATAGATGTTATAGCCTATTGCAGCCTGGCTTAATACCTTTCTGTGTTCTGCATGGACAAACTTATAGCAGTATCTCAGATTTCAGTTCATTGTATTTCCTGCCTATCTGGTTGAAAATATACTCCTTTTATGTTTAGTAGAAGATAGAGGAAATCTTGACCATTTCTCTCAACATTCTTTTCAACTCCTCGTTAAGTGTACTAAGTGCTATATAAATACAGTTTTACAAATACGGTGAAAAATGATTCTGCCGAATAGCCTATATAGGTGTAAATAAGACTGTTTTTCTTTAAAAAAAAAAAAAAAAAAAGGACACCACCCCCTCTCTTCATTTAAATGGCGTCGTCTTTTAAATCTATTAAGTCGATATTATGGTTAAAGACAATTATGCGAAACAAACCCATTAAGTCTTTGTTATAAATAGATGGATGTAAAAAATAAAAAGGTAGACACACACCCTTTAAAATACGGTCATACGTAAGTATGAATTATAAAAAGAATCCTAGATTGTAATTGTTCTATTTATCTATCTCTGTAGAGTGGTATCTGAAATTGACTAATGTATGACCTCATGAAACTGGTTCTCTAGCAGCCACTTCTTAGCACCTGGCATTCAAGCAAAGTGAAAGGCTTTTATTAGCAATCACTGATCTCAGATAATATCCTAACACCAGTAGTGAGGGACAACAATTTTTATTTAGTGTTCTTTCTCAAGCAATATTGAACAACTAATGTTAGTTTATCCGTTGACAACTTTTTATCTAAAAAATGTTGAAGACAGGACCGTGACTTATATGATAACTTAATTTCATCTATGTTATTGTGTCCCTTCTTATTCTATAGGGTTAACTGTAAATGCAAGATGTGGGTTGTTTTTATCATAATTGGTGTAGGTGTATCCTTTGTTCTGCTAGTTATTGTCTTCATTAATGTTCTCCTCTTGAGGAAAATTGTTTAGCATGCTTAATCCATTAGCTGCTAAGGTTTTTCCAAGCAAAAATTAGTTTTGCTGTGCAAGAAAACATATGTGTTCCCTAAAAATGGCATTAACCTAAGGTTTGCTGTGCGAAGATCACCCAATTTTCAGGAACAAGCAGATTTGTAGAAGAGCGCCATTTTGTAACTGCAGTTTTTGCATTTTTCTAACTAGTAGGCCATTTATTTTACTTTTTGCAGTTTCCAAGTGCTTGCAGTTTGTGGCAGAAACAGTTGTGAAACCCATGGGTGAACTCAGAAAGTTATGCATTTCAGAAAACTAGAAACACCCTATGACCCTACCAGCATTTCCACACTTCTCCCGATGAAAATCACTAGTCCGCTTGTCTCTAGCCGCCACAACAGAAACTAATCAAACCAGGGACCATGCAAAAAAACAAAACTAGTAATTCATCTTGTAACATATGCATTGCCACAGCATACATCATGGGGCAAGAGGTGAGATTACTTCACCCATAGCTCTACCATTCTGCGATTCACATTTTGCTTCCACCCACAGCACAAGGCACTGGGTGAGCGCACTCCAGCCATTGATCATATATTGTGCCATTCACATTTTGCTTCCGCCTATCACAGCGTACATCGTGTGGAAAGGAGTGAACCCACTTAACCCATAGTTCTCCCACTGTGAATTTCACACTGTACTTCCACCCACCACAGTACAGGGCGAGGGTCGGCTCACTCCATCCATTGATCAGTTACTGTGCCATTTATATTTTGTTTCAGCCTAACCCAACATACATTGAAGGCCAAGGGGTGAACACCCTTTCAAGCAATGCCTCCCTCTCACTTGAGGGTGGCATTTGCGGTACGATATCCCCACTGGACAAGAGCAGAGGAACTTACCTTCTCCTTCTGGCCGTTCTGGTGGGATTTGTGATGTCATCGCACCATATGGCATGCTGACGTCACTGATGGGCATAGGGATGGGTGGGTGATGAAGCAGACACAATTCTGCTTTGGCCCTCTGCAGGAAAATTGAAGCGTGAAGCCTCCTATGCTTGCACCAGAGGTTACCCCAAGCCCCCAACCAGTGTTGAACCATTGCCAAAGGCTGCACTAGAGAGGTAGCACAACTGTTCAACAGCCACACTAAAACCGGTAATAGTTTTCAGAACTGGAGTGAAACTCTGTGCACTTCTGATAATACCCCATTGTCAGACCCCATTAGGGAGCCGCAGGGCAGGCAGGGGCTACTGAGCCTCTACTGTGGTGGTTGGTGTTGATTAGGGGTCCGTTCTTCTAAAAGTAGGCCATGGACAGCCATTTCTGCACTTTATTCCCAGGTAGCTAGAGCAGGGATTCACAGGCTTCTCTGCAGGTCCCTACCTAGGATTGTCCAATTATTCCCTAGCAAGCTTTGGTCGAACCATGAATAATGGGCAGATTGTTTTCCCACAAGTTAAATGCACAGTCAGTTCACAATTCACTCTTGTTCTTACCACCTTACCATAGTGGGCAGAAAAACAGCCTTGTATCTTCGTGCGGACCTGAGCATGATCGTAGTGGCTCAGTCTGACCACAGACGGGGCTACATTAGTAACTAGCGGATGCTGATGACATCAGAAACAGAACATTTCTTCACCAATCGTGGCTGAACTGGACTGTTGGATGCTACACAATAGGCTCTAGTACTTGTGAGTGGGCACCCTCAGTAGTTGTAGCCCATTCCAGGCAGATTGCTACCCTTTCTCAGCAGACAGGCACAATTCTAGGCACTAGGCAGACCCATGGCTCCTTCAGCAGAAAGTGTAAGCTGCAGGCGTTAGCCCCTCACTTCAGGGAGACTAGCTGTCTGGCAGATACCAGCCCTGGTCACTCAGAAGTCCTTCAAGTACTCTGGGGAGCACTCCCTTCCTTTGACATAACAAACTTGGAACTGGAATAAAATAGGTGGGCTGTTTGCAGCCCATTTTCATATACCTTTTCTAGACCAAGGATGTACATCCACTGTCTCAAACCTCAGAACAGATTTTGAGTGGATCTTTTCTAGTGATTTGTCCAAAGTGCTCTCTAGACACAGTTTTTGAATAAAGTGATGCTTCATACAGAAGGTAACACTCGGGCTGCCTCCAAACTTCAGCACTTATGACATGGGCACAATGAAGTGTGACGTTTCTGCACCTGGATGTCAGCCTCTCTGACGAGATAATAAATAAATAAACAGAGACAGACAAAAGGGCAGGACTGACCTAGAAACAGCTTCACCTTGAGCAGCAGAAAGTGATGTTCCACCCTTCACCCCTACCATCAACTAAGCAGTAGTGCTCAGGAAGAAGTAATCAGGAGCCCTTTGCTAACAATGTCTTCATGAAATGTATAAAGGTAGACCTGTCTCCATCCTCCTCACTGTTTGGATGTCCACCCTCCAGCGACAGGAATGAAGGCAATACACTTCCACTGCTTTGTGAATCTGTCTTATTCCTGTGCATGCTAACCCAGGGGCATCCAAAATGGATCTGAATCCCACTGGCTTCACAACTCAGACTCTTGCGCGATTTTACTATCACACATGCACTACACACATACTATTCAAGCACACTCTGTCAACTTTCACACAGGATGCCGGTTAACGATTTTCGGTTTAGCATAACAGCGGAACTCTTACAAAAAAGAGGCCAGTAGACCACTCTCTCACTGACAAAGATAAAAAAGTGTGCTCACTTATATGATATTACAAAACACTGCACGCCACCACAACTGGTTTATGTGCTAAACCCAGGACAGGAACAGTTGTCGTCTGTCTACTATGAGGGCACGTTTGGTGCACCCCTCTAGGTCACAGGACGGGTCCTGGACCTTGAATCGTTAAGGACAAGCCTAGACCTTTGCACACAGGATAGATTAGCATGACTTGAGGGCCAAAATAAAAGTCAGCATACCAGATACATATGAAGTGGGGCATCCTGGGAAGGGGTGCACGCCTGTATACCATACAGGGGACATCTGTGCCCCCTATATTTACAGAACAAAATGTGACCTTGGATACTGTGGTATCCAGCAGGAGGTCTTTTTATCCTTTAAGACACTTAAAAAAAAATCTTGTTAAAAGAATGTGAATTAAAAAATTCCAAAGCCCTATCAAAAGAATCCAAAAAATCTATTTTCTTCTGTCTGTTCCTATCTGTATGTTTCTTAGTAGTAGTTACCTGCTTCATTTCTTTTTTCTTTATCTTTGCAGTTGAGGTATGCCATCTATTTTTACACAGAGGCTCTTGCTGCTTATAGCCAACTTTTGTAACTGGACAACTCTTTGTACATTTTATTTCGACTAAACAGCCCATTAGTCTTTGGAAAAGTATGGGGAATGCCTTTGGGGTATCAAGGACATAGGGATCTAATCGCTATTTCTTATTTATGTGTTTAAAAAACATGGAAAGCCCAGTGAAAAGTATTCTAGCTTACAAAATGCAGGAAGTAAGAGAAAATGTTTAGTTGTTTTTCTGATCAATTAATTTCTGTTGTGAGATTAGGCACATTCCTTAAGTCCCACCACTTCGTGGCTTGTTTTTTGGGGCATAACTTTTCCTAGAAAACTAAAAAGAGAGCACAGAATTTTTTAGTTTATGAGTATGGTACTTGAAAGGCTGACTGTCCCACATTTATGTGAAGTGCTGGATGTAGTCAAGTAGGCTGAGAAGTGTCCCTTGGTAAGATCTCCTTCTATAAAAGAAAAAGTCACTTAGTATCTTGTTCAACTTTGTATCCTTAGACATATAGAGTTAGATTTCTTCCCCTGTAATAATTATTCCATAAAATGCCAGTGGTTGTGCAATCCACGTTGTTGGATGCAACTACGAATTAATTATTGTGGTGATTGCCCAGTAGCTGCTGATGTCATGTATTTGTTGATGCTTAGTTTTTGTTCGTTTCAAATTCCAATAAAATCTTTGGTGACCCAGAGGGTTTGTGAATGCTAAAGCCCTTCTTGTAATGTTCTAAAGCTATTAAGTGATTTGGAAAAGTTTTCGAATTGCTAAATGGATTTTGAAATGGATACCGAATTGGAATTTGGAAGTGTTGTGTTTAAGGTATCCCGAATTGCAATTTGTACCATTTGTATTAATAGTAATTCCGATTGCAAAGCATTGAAAAGTTACCGACTCCCAGAGAACAGGTCCCCTTTGGACCCTTTCCTGTTTATGAATTGAGTAAAATGTTTTTGGGTAAGTATGCAGGGGTCCAGAAAACAAAACTTTACAAAATGAACAATTTTTTTTTAAAGCAGCCCAATTCTTTCAAAGAAATCAAGATGCTTTAGGGGGAAAAAGTCTCTTTATTTAAATGTAATTACTGACATAGTGGTATGTTGACCCTTGCAGGCCAATTTACATGTAAATTGTATCCAATCCGAGTGGGTCGCAACTTGCGACCTATCTAATGAATATTAATTAGGTTGGTTGGATTGCTACCCACTCAGATTCAGAATTTTACTGAACCAAACCTGTTAATACCTAGGTCTGTACGCAAAATTCAATACTAGTTGCAAAAATATTGGTTGCACATTGCGACAGTTTTTACAACCAGTGTAATGATTCATTTTGTCCATATTGCAGAGGCATAAAAAGGCATTGGAAATATTTCAGGCTAATCAGAGGGTCTTTCATAGGCTATTGGTCTAGTTGTAATCTGCTGAGCTTCTTGTGTTAATAATTGACGGTCACCATCAATTGTTTGGCACAGGTAAGTAAATAGGGTATATTTGATTCCGATCATCACTAAACATTCTTCCACGTTGAAAACCAATCAACAGTTTACAGCAATTCAGATTTACTGTCAGTGTTTGTTTTCCTTTTCAATAGAGTTAGGCTCAACCAGATACTAAGTTTTTATGGTCAGAAGAATTTAAAACAGTATTGATTAAAAGAAAAAATACCAGCAATTATTTTCTTGACAATACGATGAGGGGGAACAAAAAACGGTTCTATCACAAAGGGTATTGTGTTTTGCATCCATTCTGGCCGAGGGTACTAGATGAATATGTCTCAGAAACACTCTAAAAGACTCCACACTCAGTACACAAGAACCGATCCTCAGGATCTCAATGGATTTAGTGAACATTTTTGTCAATCTTATTCTGTGTAACTGCATACCATGATGAATGTATTCTCGTCCAACTTTGTGGAAAACTGGACTGGACGTCTTCCAAGATCCAGGTTGTAAGTCTGAAAACCTAACATTACAGCTTATTGAAAGGCTTGCTAATGCCACTATTTCTCATGACTAGATTCAAAGGGTGTTAGATTTACTTTGGAGAATGGTTTTTACTGCAGACAGCCTTTTATTCCCTCTAGCTATAGATATATATTTCTGTCAATACTCTATACAAATGCCGAATCAGCACTTTCCTCTTCATGACAAAAGGTGGGGATATATATTTCTGTCAATATTCTATACAAATGCCGAGTCAACACTTACCTCTTCATGACAACAGGTGGTAGCCGCACTTTCGCATTTACAACTGATGCTGAGTGTTGAGAGCAGTAGTTAGTAGTCTGACGCTTTCTTTTGTAGCTCCACTAATAGCAGTGCTTTAAAAATGTAAAAGCCATCACTCAGCCAAACAATCCGTATGTTGTATATAGGAATCCCAATATATTACCAAGCCATGAATTTGGAAGAAAAAGCAACAAAAAAAAAATTGACCCAGTCAAGAGTTGTTCCTTGAAAACACTGTTGCTTGGCATTTGCCATGTCTGCAGCTTATTTTCTCTCAACGAGTATCCAGGTTCCCACATTGAAGAAGCTAGCCCTAATGGAACCAAAGTAGATGTGCATGTGTTTGTTGAATGACTTTAAATATGTCTTTGGTCGAAAGCCATATTTAATTCGCAGTGGGTTTACCTTGGGGGGCACGATTGTTAACCAAGCATGCTTACCATTTAGGCTGGCCTTCCACTCCATCCCGAGGATGCTAATAGGCTCCATCAGCACTAAAATGTGCAACAGGTTTGCTAGCCTAGTCTCCCATGATTGGGTTGATGAATTGGGGTCTTTAGATTGAATAATGTATCTCAAGGCCCCCCACAGTGCTTGATACGTTTTAAAAGCATATACTTTTTTAGCACTATACATTGGAATCACAGTATCAGGAAAAATAGACTGATCTGTGCTGCCTCCCTCATCTTTGTTTTGGGCATATTTGGGAATGCTATGTTATGATGATTGTACACTTGAACCAGAATTACTTAGGTGTCAAATAGTCTGACTCTGTCTTTGTTCTATAAATCAAAGCAAACTCCAGCAGATGCTGCAATATTACCTCAAAGGGCCAAGAACCCTACATTTGCTGCCCTCCTCCTGTCTTTTATAATCAACTACTGTTTTTTTCTGACCTAGTAGATCAGTAGTCAGGTTTTTTTTTTGTATAGAATATATATATATATATATATATATATATCAATCATGTATTCTAATCTATGTCCTTATTTGCTGCAGAGAAGTCTCTACACTCCTAGGTGGACCGCCTTGATGTCTGGGATGCTGCCCTTGGCTAGAAAAGATCAACTCTTTTTTTAGCTTCTGATGCTGCTGATTGGCTTTTACGAAAGGTTCAGATTTTAGGGGATGTGGTGTAATCAGACAGGGCTAAGATTGCCTCACATGACATCGTGACCTGGATCATAACCTGACTGTTATACCTCCTTCCTGCCACTCCTGATCTCAAAGATTTTAAAGTTAGTGCAAGGGTGCCCTTTTTTCTTCTTTCTATGATTATAGGCACGTACAAAATTCAAGCTTGATGAAGTAAAGAATTTGAGAAATTCTGTATTTTCCCTGTATTTCTAACAGATGGGATACCTCCAAGAACATTTCCTCTTTTTCTAGTGTTAAGAAAGAAAAACATATTCCACCCCAACTCTTTTTTTTCCAATTTAGATGTCTGGTCCTCTGGCCTGGCTGCAAGATGTCTTCTCCAGCCTACTTTCCTCCTGTCTATCTTCCCCCTCACTGCAAAGGCCAAATACAGGCTAATGCTAGACTTGCGCACACCTCGATTTCTGGAAAAATTCTGCACACTTCCTTCTCCTCCTCACGGTACATTAAAGAAAGAAGCTTAGCCAAAGGGGGATACCCCAGGCTGGAGCTTTCTTCTGCTGCAGCCCGGTGCCCGAGAGATTCTGCACACTTTCTACACTTCCAGAAGTTTATCAGAGCAAGAAAGATCCACGCTGTTCCTCAGCTGGAGCGTTCTTCTGTTGCAGTCTGGTTTTTGATAGGCGTTGTGATTGAATGGGCAGCTTTTCTTCACACTGTCCACCCTTTGACAACCCCCTCGCACTCTCCAATTACGTCAAACATGGTATCTGAAGAAGGTTCACTACAAGTCGGCTCATCATACAGGACTCCCAAGCTCCAAAGACCCACGTAAGACAACTTTGCAGCCACTCAAAGATTACTCTGTGGAAATAAAGGACTCTTCTTACTCACAATCTGTGCACATTCTTCACTGCTGCATTAATCACAATTTCTGTATGGATGTCATGCTTTGGTTATAAATGTACACTGAGCATTTGCCTTAAACATCCGAACTGAATTTAAGAAAAAATGCATAGGCATGCCTTCTCCTGATTCCGACTCTCTGGGGTGACAACTTTAGTTACAATGTTAATGAGGAAAAAAATGATGCACGTTTCAGACTCCACTCTAAAATGGATAATCTTTCTCTCATTTCTATTTTTTTTAATACAGTTGTCACAACAACTACATTGTTTGATGAAATGCAAAACATGCACGCGTGAGGCCAGTCCTCCTACATCTCTGCTTGATTCAGCCAGAATTTGGATAGAACCCTCAAAGTGCGAAGAAAAGCATTCATCATACTAAAACCCCCCACACACATGCGCCCTTTGAATAAATACTGTGTGTGGCAATTAACATGTTTAGAATTTGCATTGCTGTGCTCTGTTATTCATTTGTGTCTCTGAATGGTACAGTTAGACCTTTGAGTAGAGCCGCACTGATGTGCCTGTTGGCGCTGAGCAACAGTCTGCTAGGTGTGTGTCTTCTTCAGGAGGTCGCTGCTAGCTTTCGGACATTTCCTGTTTTCCTAATGGCCAAAAGAGCCTCTCCTTCCCTGTGGTGCTGTTTCTTCATGGTTTGTTGTGCTCACTGTCTAACGCAGCATAGCTACCAAGTGGTCCCAAGTTGTATGAGAACCCTGCCTCTCTTATTATCCAAGAACACCTTTCACTGTGGCATTTGAAGTGTTGGTTTTACCACTATATGTTTGGGTTAAAAAATACCAGCATGCATAGCATAGAAGGTGGTCTCTTGGTGCTAGTCACAACAGCTGAAGTGAACACAAACTAATAAATAAGACCCAAAACGAAGAAAAGAGACATGTTTCAGTGTGTCACAAAAGCTCAAGAGATCGGATATGCACCTCAAGAGAGAGTTTCATAGTTTTGGATCAAGAAGGGACGGCCACTGAAAATATAGTACCATATTGAAGTCTGAGGAAAAGGTCCGCAATACCTAAAAAAATTTACCACCACGCGCACCCCAGAGAGAAATCTCCGCTCATTATCTGCTAACCTCAACCAGAAACAGTTGTTCAAATGGATGAAACACAGAGGCAGTAATCTTGGTGTTCCAAGATTGTGGAACACCTCCAGTCACTCGCCGAGATCTGAGTCCAACCACAAGGCCTCTTGACACTCCTGAAAACGGAACAATGCCGGCCCACGTGTCAGTAGATGGTTTGAACTCTTGCGGCTATGATCGCAGACCATCGGCCATGTGCATCTACTCAACCTGATCATATGTGATCTCTCCCTGCGCAGCCTTTATTAAGGTTGGACATTGATCAAATGACCCTTGCGCTCTAGAGTAACTGCAAGGTTAGATGCATCATGATATAAACTCCAAAATAAATAAACAAATACTGAATCCTTTCAAAGTGAATTTTTTAACCACTGGAAGCCGTGAATGAGAGCCCAGATCAGAAGAAATGTGACCTCTTCACCTGAAAGTAATAACATTCTCGCCCACCTGCAGATGATGCAGGAGGTAGGTTTAGGAGATAGGTTGGCAAGTCCATAGAGAAAGAATTGCCATAATCTAGGGGAGGGATGGTGAGTGTGCGTCTGACTTTTGAGTATCTTGAATGGAAAAAAGGAAGAATCTCCCTCTGCAGTCGTGGAAAGAAGAAACAAAAGATTTCATTCTGGTGGACAAGAGACTGCCTCTGAGCCATTTTAAGGATCGGAATTGTTTTTTTACAAGGTCCCCATATACTGGCTGAGACCCCATAGAAGATGGGCAGAAGGATGAAATCCAGATAGAGGGGCTTCTGCAAATATTCATAACCTCGTTATTCATTATTTTTGAAGGCCACTTGAGCAGGTTAGAGCTCGTCCATGTAACAACGACTGCAATAAACTAGCAATAGCAGTCAGTAGTGAGACTCAGAGCCCTTTCCAGGTGTGGACACATCTTGATGCCATCATCATAAGTATAAACATCTAATCCAAATAAACTGATCAGTGCAGCTAAAGAGCAAACATTATTGCTAAATAGAACATGAACAAGAAAAAAACCCAGGTCGCACATCACACTGACGAAGACGAAAAGTCGAAGTAAAGAGACAAAAATAACGTCAGCATGTTGTGAAGAATAAACCCATGCCAGTGTGCTACTCAACCAACAGCAGCAAGCCACAAAGGAGATTTTTTTCTGTTAGTGTTCCTTCAGTTCTGGTGCTACAATGATTCTGACAGATCTTTCCACATTAATGGCCTTTAATGTTTTGTGGAGCCAGCAGCCACATTAAATGCACACAAACATCCCTAAAGTACAATAAAAGTAAGGACTCAACACTTATTCT
Organism: Calotriton arnoldi; assembly: GCA_963921515.1. Classification (NCBI taxonomy): domain Eukaryota; kingdom Metazoa; phylum Chordata; class Amphibia; order Caudata; family Salamandridae; genus Calotriton; species Calotriton arnoldi. Next base: position 1,890,162 of record CAWUFW010000992.1, on the reverse strand, counting down.
CATTAATGAGTTGTAATTTAGGTCACCCATTACTCCCACATCCCAAATTTTCATCCATTTCTAAATGGATGTGCTGGTGGTTGCTCCTGGATTGGTAAAGCCTGACGCAAATGGACGAGACTGAAATAAACATATTAGCAAGCCAGTAGCTGTTGAAACTACATTTGAAGATCTACATGACTACCTTTCCATGTGCCTAGATCAAGTCACTTTATCGTCCTAGATGGACTTTTAATGACAATATCTTCAGGACCTTCCTTTTACTGGGTTTACTGCCGTAGACTCACCCATGTCTTCAACGAGGATTGATGATATGCTTCTTGTGGAGAAAAGACTTGTTTGGTAACCAGTTATGGAATTCGTAGGCACTGTTAAGTAAACCTTTTTCAAAGTTGGATTTCTTTAACCATGGATCTATTAAAGAACACCAAATTAGGCCATTTCCTTGTTATTTTGGTCGCCATACTTACCAGTAAATAGAGCTGCAGTATTAATCCTTTGCAACATACTTTCTTTGTTATTATGGTTCATTAAGATTTTAATTTAAAAGATACTAAAGACGTCATCCATCATACAAATGTTACTGGAAGTATAACATTTGATTTTGAACCAGTTGTCATGCCCAAGTTAGAGTTCTGTTGGATTAGTATCTGATCTTTGGCAATTTCAATGTTTAACTCGGTTTCTGCTCACTTTTCGCCCAATCCGCTCTCTCCTGCACCGAGAAAGCTACTTGTGGTTTGAGCACTTCACAAAAACCTTAAATAACTGCAAAAAAAGTCATACCTCCAGGTGGTGGTGCCGCAGAGAGGAACGGCCTGGGGAAACAAGACTAGGCCATACTGTGATGTCAGCCATGGTGAGAAGGGTTTTCCATTTCGCGCAAGTAGGCACAGACCTGTGAAAAGGGAGGAAGGTGGAGGTGGTGCCACAGGGCCCAAAGCCAGATTTGGGCATTCCCCGCCAACCTGTTGGGGCACTGCCACCTTCTGCTGACAGTAGGGGGAGGTCGCATATTAGGTGAACCATGGTCAGCCTATGGCGGGATGGGCTTGTCGTTGGAAGTGATACTGCAGGTCAATTTGGCATCTTGCATCAAAGATTTCATTTAATTATCTATTCATTTAGACTTCAAGCAGGTGTTGGACCTTTAATTCTTGACAAAGGACTGGCTGAGTTAATGTATATCTGTGAAACAGGCGCACAAAAATGTTGTTTCTAGCTGATTTTGTTATGGTGACCAGATAATGAGTTTTCTCTTTTCAGGGCAGAAAAGCTATGCAATGCAAAAGAAGTGTTCTGCTTTCCTTCTTTTGCCTTTTTAATCTATCCTGTAGTCATGTTATGCAGAGATATTGGGATAAAGACAGGAGTGTCAAATACCATGTTCTGAGCTTTCTTAAATTTCTAAAGACGCAATATATATATCTGGGAGCTTTACAAATCCCACATTCGCCACAAAATATGCAGTCGCATTTTGACAAATGTATTGCGCTGTGCCACATCTGTAACTATAAACGATGAGCACGTCTTCCCAAAAGCATGAATAAAGATCATCTTGCAGTGTCTTCACAAGAGCAGGTCTACTGGGTCTGCGCGGTGAGCAGTCGAAGAAGGCGCACAGTGATCCGCTGCTCACATGGGCTATTTATCGATCTGATACGCGTCCTTGTTGCGTGTTGGCTTGATGAGCACTTGGAGACACACTTGAGGGGAGTGAAGCTGGCCTTCTGGGTTTGTCTGTTATGGGTGAGTGAATCTCACCGCAGAGCAGACTTGTCAGTACAAATCTGTCTTTGCTTGTTTTCTTCTGACATGTCTCACTTTATGATATTTGACATTTGATGTCTCAGAGCCGACTGCCCCCTTTGGTGGGCTGCCAGGATTCCTGAGCGGAGGGCAGCTTCTTGTTGGTTTTTATCTGGGTCATACTTAAGTAAGCGAGTTGGGGATGCCTTTGTTTGAAACACTTCTTTAAAAGGTTCACAAAGGGCTTTGCTGAATCCTTTTTTTCCATTGATATTCCTTGATGTTGGAGGTCAGCATGCTCCAGGGAGATGAAGCGCAAGCCCTCTTCTTACTGCTAGCCCTTTGCTTAACTTGCCTCAAAAGCAACGAATGATGCAAAATGTTCTTCCCAGGGCACTTAAAACTTTTATCAACTAACTTCGATTTATTTTTAAGCCTTTATCAACTAACTTCGAGGTTTTTTTTTGTTTTTTTTGCTTGTGTTGCCATTGACAATTTAATATTAGTCTTTCTTCCTTGTAAATATGTAGTTTTAGTTCCATATTTACAGGAACAGGAAGACAGTTTCCCAATAGGACATGAAAGAGAGCAGTAAAAATACAAGATTTCAATAGTTCCCCTTCCATGGTTCTGATTCGGACTTGTTATCCTCTGTCTTTACTCTCGATCGATCCCCGAGATTGCAGTGGGAGCTGACCAAGGGGCTGCAGACAGCTCTCTCCTCTAGCAGCCCCCATCCACATATGGGAGTTGGAAGGCAGCGTTTAATAAGATCTTACACATTGTTTTACTGCCTCCCACTCTAAAAGAAGTAATAGGCTTTTAAGAGTACATTTACTCATTTTCAAAAATAAGTGGAATGCTTTAGGTGCAAACAGAAACTGGCCAGAATTCTGAAAATGGTTATACAAAGCAATGGAATTGTTATAGCAGTCATAATAAAGGAGTGGTCCTGAGTTCCTGTTAGTACATGCTTACTTCTTCCTCTGTTATCCCTAGTTATTAGGGACACTGACACATTTAGTCGGCTACTGTAATAAAAATGAGCGCCAAAAAACTTTGATCTGCTCTAGTAAAGACTTGAGCTCAGGGCGAAGATCTGGTAATGAAATGGGTATGTAAACTGCTGGTCACAAGTTCTGTTCTTGACATACCCTAATAATATCTTCCATTCTGCCAATACACTTGAATTGAGTTTAAATACTTTTACTTTGAGCAGCCGGAGAGAATTCAGTTTGTACACAGATGGTCACTATAGATGTTATTCAAGAAGTAAGTACTGGTACCCTTTATATACCGCAGTCCACATACCCTCTGTATTCATGGACATTGAAGCACAGCTGTTTTGATGTTTCATAATTAAGGCTCCCAGTTGTCCGTTTTTGCTAATTTTTACAGATAAATACAGACAGAAAACAATGTGCTTCCTGTCTGTATTTATTTTCAAAAGCGAAACAATACGGAAAATTGTGCTTCTTGTGGGTGACTCCCCATGCTGTCTTTCTTGATTTGTAGGACAACAGCTGAGCAGATAGACAGAATGGGAAGTTAAAAAACAGGTTGAGATTTTCCTAAATACCTGCATATGTTAACATGTATTTGTATTATAATGGTGATATTTACCAGTGTGTGTAATGTTTCGCGATATTTGACTGCTTAATTTGCTGAAATGCGACAGGCAACAAAGTATGGGTTGTATGTTTTTGCAGTTCAGTAAATGTAGAAATATACCATTTTATGATTCCATTTATTCTCAAAACACACAATAAATGTAGATAAATACTAATAAGATAGGAAAAAAATAAATATGGATAAATGCAGACTGAACTGTTAAAAAACATAAATACCATAAAACCGGGAGCCCTATTCATAATTACAGAGATGCTTTCATAAAGCGACCAAGTGACTGTCATCAGGGACACTGTTTCTGTTCTGGGGATTCATTTAACAATTCATCGTGTTCTTGGAGTTGTAATCGTGGTGTAACTATAGAAGCATGTGGCCTACATTTCAAGACTACAGTTGTTTGCTGATGGAACAGTGCACTGGATTGTGGTGTTCCTGATGGCACCCTCACTATATTGGATCTATTGGCAACAGCACTTTATCCATTTCCCTTGATTAACATACCACTACTGAGACATTTTCGGGGACTTTAAGTGGTAGATTTACATTTAGGGTGTGGGATATAAGGTACAGGTATGGTTAGATTTGTGGTAGAGCAAGTGCGTAGATGTAGGGTAAGGTTTGATCAAAAGTTTAAGGGTTATGATTAAGGTTAGGCTAGGGGTTAGAATATGGTTTCGGGTTAGGATAAGTTTAATTCTAGACTTTGGGTTACATTTAGGCTAAGGATTAGTCTTGGGGTAAAGGTAAGACTTGTGTTAAGGAGAGCAAACTCTGCCCTTTCCCAAAAAGACATAGACAATCTGCTTAGAGGCTGTGACAGAAAATTTGTGTAAGGACAACCATGATATGTCCCGCATAGCTATCATTAGCAGCATGGAGAGAGAAGCACGGTACTTTCATGGGAAAGGCATAAACCATAGTAACCTGTTTACACTTAAAGTGGCTCCTTCAGATCTGCTGTGAAACACAGGGTAGAGATAATCCTTCACAGAAACCTGGTTAGGCGAAGTTGCACGATGAGCCGTGGACATTCTGATCCAAATAGGTTATTCCATTGTCTGCCAAGAACTGACAAAGTAGGTGTGGGGAGTGGCAGTCATTCACAGAGCATATGTTAAATGCATAAATCATGCAAAAGAGCAACTGCCATCATTGGAATTAGACTTAAAATTGATTAACCCGAATCCTTTTAACCTCCTCTACCATCCCCAGGGAACAGCTCAGCCGTTGCTGAACTGCTAATTAAACTATTCAATAAAATCAAGAATGTCTTTCTTGGAGACTTCAACCTCTACTGGAGTGCTCAGAAATACCAGGTCTCTTCATAACCACCAGCCAAACAAAGGAGCTTAAAATTCTGCACCAAAAACATGAAACCTTGACACCCTATCTAAGAAAGTAGAACAGCACTACAAGACACCCCTAAATCTCTTGATGCCAGTGAATGCACAAACCTCCAAAACCACGATAGAGATTGAAGACAAACTCGATCCAAAAACCTTGAAAAAACAAAAGACCCATGAATGAACCCTCTTGTTCTTCGGGATCATAACCAAGAACGGAAAACCTTTTGAGCCACTGGGCAGAGCTGGTGCCAAAACATGGAATTTGTGTCTAATCTGATCAGAGAGAAATAACTATTAGAGACACATTTCCGATGCAAAATCTGTGTTTACAAAGATGGAAATTCACCAAGCTAAAAATCGACCTACAAAACATTTTGAAATCTTAAACTCTACACTGCTGACTTCATTAAGGATCTGGGATGCATCAAAGGTAAGTGTGAGCAGTTCCCAGATTTTAGCATAAAAAAAGATTTAATAATCTCTGGCTGACACAACAAGTGACCAAAAACACATAACGTTAATCCAGAAATTGAAATTCAGTTGGTTGACGTTCAAAGAAATCACCCAGGATGATCTAATAATAACCATTCCCACAACCAGACCCTCCTCTAGTTTATCAGAAGCCATCCCATTGTGGCTAATGCACTGGGATGTTGTATAGAAACTCAGCCTAGTCTCTTCCTTGAACAAAATAGACTGCTTGATGATCAGCACTTGGCAGTAAAAGAAACCACAGCTCTAAAAATACTCGATGACGGTCTCTGTATCATAGATACAGGCGACCCATGCCTCATCACTATCCTAGATGATCTTTCAACAGCCTTCAGTGCAGTGAATCTGGACTGCCTTCTGACAATGCTCCAAGAAGGAATGGGCCCTCACATGACTATCCAAATTCCTCCGAAGTGTCAGTGAATGCTTCAAAATTGCTGACACTATCTCGAGCCACTTATGCCTGTACCTTAGAGTTCCTCAAAGCTGAACACGATCGAACATCTACATGTAGCCTTTATCCGAAACTATCCCAACTTCAACTATCAATTCAATTAGGACGACCCAGAAGAGCTAGGCATAATGTCTCAAACACTCGACTATATCCCACTAGTGGAAGCCCACACACCACCTGAAACTCAACCCTTTAAAAAACAATGTTCTCCTCATCTCACCCTCCAATTGAAACGCCCAAATACAAAACTGGCTAAAAGAAAGTACATTTCTTAACAACAACTCAGTCACTGTAGAGTCTGCAAAATCTTTGGGCTTCATTCTAGTCCAGCACTTGCACTACAACTTATACAACTCGGAGACATAAAGAAATTCATTCCAGAGCCCAATTTTAAACACGTCTTTCAGAACCTAGTCATAACCATTCTGATGGATACTTCTAACCGCAGAGTCCTCACCTTGTGAATATCCCCAGGCGCTAGAATGGATCCAGAAAACTCAAAAAGCAATACTCCTGTGCCTTGGTAGGTAGTGTTGTGCGACTCCACGTCAACTCCATTCCACTCAGGAAGTGACGTGCTGAGCCACATGTAAGCAACACTCATGCGTGCTGGCGTTGGATACTTTCTTTCTACCTCTTCAAATGTGGATCCGGAGCTGTGCTCCATCTTTCTTCACTAAGTGGAGAAAGTCATCTGTAGATTTCCCAGTGTGCAAGGGGACAGCTCATCCCCAAAAATGACAGGGTTTAGACAATGCAGTGACTGGCACAAGCTGATGTCTGTGACAGATCCCCTCCAGGTGCGCCTCTTGTGCCTGGGTTCGATGCACAACTCCGAGAGCTGTGAGGACTGCGCCCTGATGAACCCAAAAGCCATTTGAGAACTTAAACCAAAACTCTACTTGGTGAACCTCCTCGCTGGTTCCACATCAGGTCAAATTCCCGGAGCGGAGACCAGCACCCGAAGTTGTTCCTGAAGTGCATCTTTATCACATTTGAAGATATCGGGTAAGTCTAAAAAGAAACACAAGAAGTCCCAGCAGGTCTCTGCCCCTTCCTACCACTTTAACACTCCAAAGAAGGCATGAGACATCACAGTGCCTCCAAGTCTCGTCCCCTTTTATTGAGGAGCCAATTCCATCTTTGGTCCCAATGCACACCAAGGTCCTAGGTCCATTAGCGACGTTACAGCAGGTCGAAGCAATTCGGGAGCCCATACTGTGGGGAAGAGTTTGCCTCACCTAATGATGAAGACCATTGGTACGTGGATTAACAGGAAGCCGGTGAAGCATAGACCTGCTCCAGGTGACCCTGATTTCTTTAACCAGCACCCAATCCCTCAAAGCTTGGTGGGCCAAGCGTCCACCAGCAGGTGAACCCTAACTCCTTCCAAAACATGGAGTTGAAACCTGTGGATACGTTTCGGAAGCGCATGTTCTCATTGGCCATCCTTGCCTTGAGGTTAGTCAATGCGTGTTATTTCCTTGGACCCCATACTCACTCACTTTAGGACATGGCGGGTGAGTTCTTAACAGAATCCCAGATGCCTTACGTGCTTCCCTATCCCAAACCATTCAAGATGCTCAGGATGTGGCCAAATTAGTCATCTACTCAGGCCTAGACAATTCCCTGATTGTCCTGCATCCCATCTGCCAGGCGCTTCCCTGTAGAAAATGAAGGGAGAGGCGGGTGCAAGCATGGGGTTGCAGTGCTAAGATGTTGCCCGTCGACAAAAAGTTAATATTAACAAAACGGGTTCAGGAGGCCCTGGAAAGGGAGGATGAAGACCCGTGAAATCATTTTTAACGATGGTATCCAGGCACAGACAGTAAAGCCTCTGAATATCAGAAGAAAAGCCTTTCAAAAACCATTTTCATTATCCACATTTTTAGTAAATGCACTGCATCACCTCTAAAATGTGCCATTTATGAATCGTTCTTTTTAGTGTCGACATTTTCAATTCACGTTTTCAGCGAGGTTATTATTACATAAAACTCTTTGTCAGGATGTTACTCTCACCTTTGACCCTTGGCCTTAGTCTTTTGCTTCCGGCCAGATGATCGAGCACTTGGATTCTTTTTAGCAGGATGGAGTTCTTTGTGTTAGGAATCCGAACCCCCTGTATTGTAGAATGCATGAAATGTACTGCTGCTTCTGTCATTAAAAAGATCTATATTTTATTTTACACCTAGTACTCTTTTATGAAAGACAGCAAAATAAAATGGAGGATAAAAGTCAAAACAAAGGACAGTGTAGAAATACAAGGACTGTATTACTATATTCTGTTTTTTTGCCATAATAAAATAGCAAATTCAAAGTCAAATGTCTGGTTTAGTATGTTAGTCAGTAGTACTGCTGAAAGGTTTGGGTATGTAAAATTTCAGGACTCCTGGCAGATGTGGCAAATCAGTCTCAGAGGAATTACAACAGGCATTACTACTGCCAACATACTTCAAGATGGAAGCAAGAATTCGCCCCGTTGTAATTATGAAATTGCAAGTTTACTGCGTTCTTTGGGAATCTACGTATTTTACATTATCCCCTACCGGTAACTGAGACAAAAAGTATTGAAAAACAGCTATGTGTGCTTTTGAAAATGTAACCAAGTCTGGACTGTGCAAAGGCGCTATGCAAGAAAATGTTCTAGCTAACATGGAGCAAAAGCTGAAGTAAGGTAAACTACCTTCGAACTGAGTCGCTTTCTGGATGAAATTACAAGCAAGTTGTGCTAGGTGGATGAGGGCACGCTGTGAAGGAGCGATGTCCTCGGATTGGGTTGACGGGTGGATCCAATCACCTCACTCGAAGAGAAGGTCACCAGAACAAAGATGGTGGTGGGTATGTGATGAGAAGCAATGTTCTTTGGCATTGGTGTAACAAAGGCCCCTGCAGTGCGGGGGGCCACCAAGCTCCAGGGGGCCCCCTCAGCGCAGTACCCTGGCCAAGTACTGGCTCAGCTTGGTGATAACCTCATAACTTCTGCAGGGAGATGTCTCACACTTAATTTCCTCTATCGGTGGACAAGTTACTGGGATGTCTTCGCTTGATTTGTTCTGCTGGATGATGTACCTTCATAAGACCCCAGGACATGGTCACTTCCTATACTTGCCAGGTGGCTCTTGATGCTGGGATTATAGATCAGCCCTCACTGGTTCCTGGAAGTCAGTCTCTGTCAGCAAATGACAAACTGCAGAAGCTGAGGTGACCTTGAGCCATCAAGGGGTGCCCCAAGAGGTTCATGCAAGAGCATCATGCCCTTTAGTATTAGGGCATGGGCTCTTTTGCATCAAATAGGGATATATTTTCAAGGAAATTATGTGTCAAACCTCTTAAATTGCACAAATCAGTGTTTAGAAAATTGGCAAATCTTTGTATTTCTTATTTCTGCATTGAAACCGTTTTCCCTAATTGTATTTATGACTCATTTGAAAGCAGTTAATACAGAAAATGTTGTTTAAAGGTTATCTGAGTGTGTTTTGACTGAAGCTTCATCTTGAAGTTATGTGTAACGCGCCAGATGTTACAATGACTGTGTGTATGAATCTAGGGTCGGGTTGCTATGAAATTAAATTAAGCTTTTGTCATTCGCCAATTTCTTGTTATGGTTTGAGACGTGGTGCTCCCATTGCTTTCATAGACCTCATTCATTTTATAGCTATTTTCACTCGCTGGTAGACACCCACTGAAAAGTGTCTGATTGACACATGCTCCAGTGATCTCGTATGCAATTGAAAAATCTCTGAGCTTCAGATTCTGAAAGGTTTTAATATCTCTAGATTCTAAGGTTAGTGAGGAAACAAAAATGCATAGTTAATACTTATCCATCAAAGTCTGCGTCGGGTATCGAATAGACTGGCCTTTAAGACCCCTTTCTTTTAATTCTATATTGAAGGCGTTTGTTTTCTTTATATATTTAAAATGTACAAAGTATAAAAATTTAGATATGCATTTTTTCTGCTTTTTTTTAATTCCACAGTAATATTTACTGCCCGAGAGACAAGCTGACAGAAAATGTAGAAATCTCATACGAATTCTGTAGAGTTGTCGCTGGGGCAATTTGACGACATAGGCCGACAGACTGTTGTACAGGGCCGGACTAACCTTTGACCTGGCCGGGCATTTCCCCAGTGGACAGGAGCCTGTGGAGGCTGTTTCTGGAAGTCCCTGGGCCGCTGGGCTCTGTCACTTTATTGCAGCCGGCCCAGTGAGAGGCATAAGCAGATAGAGAGGAGGGTGAAGAGGAGAATGTGGAGAGATCCGAGGAGAAGAGAGAGAGTGGGGAGTAGAAGAGAGGGACAGTGGAGGTGTGGAACGAGAGACAGTGGGGGAAAAAGTGGTGGGTGGGCTGTTTTGAACATTTTTGTCAGCGCTACTCTTGGTTCCCAGTCTGGCACTGCTGCTGTAAAAGAAGTGAAATGCATCCCCTACATATAATTGTATGGCCAGGGCCTCTGGAGTTAGGAGGTTCTGCAGAAATGTTAATAATCGAGGACTTACCACGATTGCCAAATATTTAATCTTGTATCACTTAGTTTGCAGATTTCTACAAAGCTAAAGTTCCTTCTAGAAAACAAATGTTCTTTGTGGCTCAAATGGATCAAAAGTTAGTCAATAAAATGTCATATGAAGTGCAACGCAAGCAGGTTACAAAAGTTAACTGCCAATTTCAGTTGTTGAATGCTGTATTCAGGTATTAATTAGAAGGTGAGGGCTAAACCCAGGTTGTATTGATGACCCCAATTGATGAAGTAAGCAATGACGTTTGTGTGAAGCATGAATCGAATGCTGACATATGTAAGGGTACTTCAAACAGGGTGGGTAACATGGTTTCCGTTATTCATTGTTAGAAAACAAGAATTTCTCTTAAAACAGAAGTTATTTAACTGGGACAGAAAAAAAAACTTTATACTTTTATTTTTAAGGTCAGATGCATTCATTGTTACAGAGAGTCATCTTCATTATATGTACTTCAGGACAGGAAAGGGGTGCGTTTAGAGGTCCATTGTAGATAAGGTCAAATTAAAACTGAAGATCAGAACTAAAACATAACTGAGTTTAATGAATAAAGACGCACACTTATCATTAAAAGAAGTGTGCCCGTGTAGACTTGTTGCTTGATGAGTGCAATATCGTATGTTTTACACAAGACATTTTACTGTGGGATTTAGGATTGATGTTAAACAGTGTTCTTGTCGTTTCCAGCAAGACACTATCATATCGTTTACTTGTTGGTGGATAAGATTTTCAGCACGATCTGATGAATGAGTATTCTTTTATTTCTTAACACACATTTGTACTTTTCCATTAATGTGTTTTAAATTGACAAAATAGCATGATGATGCTGCCACAGAATGTGCTGCATCATACCTCATAATTAGCATTTATCTGCCGCATAATTTACGGATCCATTTGGCATAATTAGGTTCTCGGTTGCTGTATAACGCCAGTTTCCATGGATATGGTGCTGTTTAAATGTCTCCTGTTTTATATTAGACTATGTAGGAATGTCACGTGGGGTGGATTAGAGTGCATTTGTCTGGAATGACTTTCATTGCCATTTACAGCACTGCAGGCAAAGTCTGTCTCATTCTAGGTAATTGTGCTACAGTTTGGAGTTCTGCCATTAATCGGGCACTACAATAAAGATATGCAGTGTCAACTGTTCTTGTATTCCTAGAGTGGGTGTGTTTGTTGACAGGGGCTTTGTAATGCAAGAGCAAGCGCAGTAATAAATTGCAGGGTAGGAATGCGGTTCAGGAAATTTTGGCTGATCTCCATCCATAGTTCTGGTGATGTACTGCTTCTGTGTATGACTTTGGTCTGTGGCAGGCCTTGATGCAGAATGTTTCTTGGAAACCGATTTGGGCTTCGTTTTTAGTATCAACTGGATTGCTTTTGAGAGAAATTACGTGTGATTGTGAAATTTCATAGCTTATTTTTATTTCTTTATATTTTGAAAATACTTGGTTAGGTTTAAAGTATCTGATTTATGAAGCTCTACAGTAGAGTTAAGGTATCTATGACCAGGCAAGGTTGCCCGCCTCAGAGCTTTGACTGAGTTGCAAGTTTGAGTCCTAATAGGATCTATTTAGACCTGCGTCCTTCTGCAGTCAGTATGAGCTCCATTGATTTAGGCCACGCTAAAGTCTACATTTCAAGATGTTACTAAACGTTAAATCTGCAACTCAAGCAATATAAAAACAATTATAAGCGTTATTATGAGTTTTAACATTTTCATTGTCATTAATTCAGAATCCACCAAATGGACATGGCATCTTGGTCTCACAGAGTAGAAAATGTAATTAAGGAGATATCCTCATTCTGACTAATTGCTATGCCGGGATGATTTGAAACAGCAGTGATCAGCGTGACACTCCTCTTCTACACCCAAGCACCTGCCACACCCGTGGGAAATGCACCGCAACTCACACATGTTGTTGGTGGACTGATCTAGCAAATTTTGAGAGATCATGGAAGACAAACTTATTTTGTTGGGATGGAAAAGTCCTCGCATGGTGACGGATGTGTACCCCTGCCCTGAGTGCCCCCAACTGCAATGGAGTCTGGATCCCTGGTGCTGATGTTTGTTGTCATGGATGAACACAGATCATGCATGTGCGCCTTGAGATGGGCCTGTCTCATGGATTGCGTTCTTGTTAGACCAGGGGGGGGGGGCACCCAAAGCGATACCCTCATGAAGGTGACAGACTACTACCTTTACCAGGAGTTAAGTAGCACAAGCCTGAGTAAACAGGCCTTTTTACCCGTCACTGGAGTGAGGCCTTAAGGCTCCCTCATGTAAAGTTCAGCTGCTGTGTGCTTAACTCACCTTTGTCCTACATCAAGTTATCAATTAGCACTGTGCAGGGCATGTGTGTTGTATGCATGTGCTGGCTGTATGTGTCCCTGTGAATTGTATTATACATGAAAGACTCTGGGTTCCATTTTTGGACACCCAGGGCTGACTGGAGGAGCATGAGGAGGTGGAGTACCCCCCCCCCCCTCCAGACAGTTGTGTGGGTCGCTGCATTCCTGTGATCTGGGTGGGACACACATTGGCAAAGGTAGAGCCAGGCTCTTCAGTGCACTTCAAATGCTGCTGTTTGATTCAGGGAAAGGTCGCTGGAAAGGGGCTTGGACCCATCTCAGGAAGGAGATTCGGCGGTAAGAGAATCATAAAGAGTAGGGTTAGGTCCATTGGGAAACCATTTGGTGCATATATCACTGTGGCTAACATCTAGGTGTGAATCTCTAGTCACTGCCATGGCCTGTGTTGTGAGGCTTTTTTTGTGTCGCTCCTGCTGTGACCAACTGTTTTCTGGAGGAAAGGCAAGAGATAGGAAGCATACCCACAACAGAAACTGCAAAGACTTAGACCCTAGATCATATTTAGTGTCTGGAAGTGGACTATAAAGAAGGGGAACTTGTGGCCCCCATAATTGTAAGTTGTCAAGCAGACAGACAGGCTATGCAAGGATAAGGAGAAGGTCTTCAAGACTTCTGCTTATGTCCAGGGCTGGAGGCTAAGGCCTGACAGTTTCCCAGCTGGGTGTGGACATCACCGAGGGGAATCCAAAACCGCCTGCCTCTGGAGCCTGGAGCACCCGTGTGGCCTGTGAGGAAGAGGAGAGCGCTGGAGAGAGCGAGGTCTAGTGGGGGATCCTGGTGAGTGGATCTCTGTAGCGGGGTGTGAGGAGACAGCTGTTGCACTGATCAGGTTGTTGCACATGGACAGGTTGAAGTAAGCGACCCCGTATGCCAGAGGGGGCTGCTGTGAAGTAGCCATGGTTGGCATCACTGCCATGCCGATCAGCCGTAACCAATGTGCAGAGTGAAGTATGTGACCCTGTATGCCAGAGGGGGCTGCTGTGAAGATTTGTGCCGTGCCCATCGGGCCGTAGCCCATGAGCGGAATGAAGTCAGTGGCTCCATATGCCAGAGGGGGCCGCCTTGAAGATTATTGCTGTGCTGACAGGTCATCACCCATGTGCAGAGTAAGGTCGGTGACTCTGTGTGCCAGGTGGGGCCACCAGAAAGGACAAGGATTGTGCCTGGTTCAAGCCGTTGTCGAGAAGAGAGGACACTGGGGTGACCCATGTGGGCCCAAATGCCAACTGAGAATGAGAACTGGAGCAACTAGTAACTGGTCCTTTTACGCACAACACTGTTTTTATCAACCTCGATTCCAGACTCATTAAAAGTAAGGTCTAGGATATACGAGGATCTCTCTTTTTAACACACTTTCACAAGAGCACCCCACACTCACCAATACTTGATCACTACTGTAATAACCTGTGGTTTTCCTCCTGGTGGAGGATAGCATACAACAAAGAAGCCCGATGATGATGCTGTCACGTTCTTAAATTGGCGGAGAACCAAGATATACCGCCACACGGCTGGTTAACGTGAATGAGGGTTTTTTAACAAAAAGACAACCTAAAAGTTGCAAACCCTGGTTAATCAGGTCAAGTGATCCATTCCCTCTTGATATCTCGTACCATTGCAAAGAAGCTGAATGGATTACAATCCCTTCTTTCTCCCCCTACTTGATTAAAGATGATGATTGTTGGATTGAACCATAACTAGAGAGCTACTATCACAAATCTATAATACATATATGTCCTTTCAGGACCTCTGAGGATCCTTTTCCGGACAAGACGTAATCGAATAAACAAAAACCTCTAGTTTGTATTGCTGGCAGGGGAGCAAGTGTGTAGGATGTGGAGAAGGCGAGAATAGACTGCCATTTCAATAAGCGTAACATACTATTAGGGTATGAGGGAAGACCTGCACAGTGAATAATAAATTAGCGTATCTCCTCACCCAGAAAGCATCCACATGGTCTTGGCTTACAGATAAATCAAAAGTATTTTTTACCTCTCAGAGAAGAAAGTGGACTGAGGGAGTTTTGACTTGCGTTGTGGTAAAAGTTCTTTGTAAACAAAATAGTTTCTCGCTGCATGTAGATTTGACTGAGGTTTACACAGATTCTAAATTGAGCCTGATCAGTCTCTGGTCTTTGCAAATCCTAGGAGGTATTTCATGAAAGAATCAAAATTCAAAGTCTGGTCCTAATGTGTTTTCATGCTGTCCCCTGAAGCCAAAATCCGAGTAGAGCTCAAAAGTTCTGATATTGAAAGTTTCAATCATCTTCAGATTAGCAGAGCATCGTTCTGATGTCCTTTTGAAATTGACTTGTGCATGAAATCAAGAAATCCATTAAACTTTCATTGCAATAGGCATTTTCTGGTATTTTGGGACTGGTGATTCGTTGTTGTTTGTTGTCAGTGCACTGAACTCTACATGTAGGGTAGAAAAGGACTACACATGGTTCAGGAAATGCCTGAAACCTGAACATTTTAAATTTGCTATTAATGTATTTCGTTCCAGATTGGTGGCGCAATAGGATGTCATTGATGGGGCTGATCCCAGACCTAACTGTACTATAACCTCCCAGTTCCTGCTTCATTCACATAGTTTTTTTTTTTCTTTTACAGGTTTTTCTTTTCATACTGTCATATGGTGGGGTCCCTCCTGTCATTCCAATGTAATATATAATTGGTGAGGCTTTTTAAAAGAACAGGAGTGTTTCAAGACTGCTGTTTGCGGCAATATGAATACCTCCTTCTGTTTCTTACCTTATCATGTGAATAGTTGCACATCTTTGGTATTTTGCAGTGGTGCTAAGCCTTAAAATTATCTGCGAAACAGTGGCACACAACTAAGTCTGGGCGGTGAACTCCGCTCCACTCGCAGAGTTTGCGGAGTTTTCCGCACTCCGCATTACGCGGAGCTCCAAAACGCAGAGCAGAGTTTTTTTTCCTCGCTCCTGTTCGTCAGCGTCAAGTTATCGAGCACGAGCGAGGAAAATCCACCTCCCGGCGAGATTTTTCCTCATTCACGATCAACAACATCAAGTTGGCGAGCGCAAGCGTGGAAAATCAACCTCCCGGCGAGATTTCTCAACGCGGGCGGTCAGATTTCTCATTGTGAGGGGTCGCGTATGCTCGCGACCGCTCGTGTTGAGAAACTGTCCGTTCGCATTGACAAAGCTGCAGCTCGAGTAAAAATCTACTCGAGCGGCAGAAAGGAAGCAGAGCCCTCTTGCGCTGTGCATGGTGCCGTTCACGATGATTGCACAGTGCAGACAAGCATCTGACACTGAAAACATCGCGAACGGCATTTATTTAACACAATCCGCTGCTTGAGGAGCTCCGCGTAGCGCAGCAGAGTTTTTTTGCACTTCGCGGAACTCCGCCCAGCCCTCGGTTTTCACTCCTTGTTTCACAATAGGGCTTCTTTTGATATCAGATAGTATATTCTGTTTCTTTCTAGAGTGGTCTGGCAGAGTTACTGTATTGGGTTTATTGTTTGAAGGGTGTTCATGACTAATGCTCATTCTGTTGTATATGACATATGCCACAGATATATTTGATTGGCTGGAATAAAATGTTGTCTACATACCCTTAGTCATTTAAGCTAGTTACTGACACTGGTCAAAGACATTTATGTGGAGGTAAACTTAACATTCTGATTATGCATATGTAGTCTTCGTTAGTCCCAGTCTGGTCTTCCTTCTCGCAGCCCTTTGTTTCCGCTGTCCCCGGCCAATCCTCCCATTGTCTCTTGTGTGGTGCTTAAAACATGTGCTGCTGGCCAGGCTCAAATTATACCCATAGATTGAGGGATTAAATAAACGCATATGCGGGCAAGTGAATTGCATGTCGCTAGGTTTCACACTCACCTCACATATTAAGACTGCGGCAAGGAAGGCTAAGAAGGTGGTAATGTCTACGAACCACTAAAAAACCATAGGGCCCAGCAACTAGTGTTTAGTCAGATAATTATTTCACCCGAAAAACCTTTCGTGGGGTAACGTTAACCTCTTATACTATGACACAATGTCTAGGGGATAACCCGAGATTATCATTTTCAAATTGGCATCCTTTGTTCACTCTGAAACCTAAAATACACGAGCATGTTAGCACCTTATGTGATATTTGTACTTGAGGAACATGATTGACTAAATTATGCATTTTTAGGAAGTAGGACTGAAATTAAAATTTTAAACCTGTCAATAACAAACGCCATGATTACTTTTTTCGCTTTAGACATGATTGCAAATTGACCAGTCTTATTTTTGTCTCTTACTATGCAGAATGGATGTCTCAGTAAAATGCAGCAGCAAGCTATCCAGTTGTGATTGTGACAGTTAATTTGCAATTTAAGATGCAAAAGGACCAAGCTGAGATATTGAGAATGATATTTTTCACACCCTCTTTAGAAACAGAAATTATAAAATCAGTTTCAGCAGGGATCACAATGGGAGCTTTGGATATAATAAACTATACTGTGACGTAGTCCATGTGGTTTGTACCAGAAGTTCTTCTTTCAGCACTTTAAGGGTTTGGTGTTTTGTACAATCTGTGGTAATCACCTGTATTTATAGGGAGAGCCACAAAATTACTGTGTTGCAAAAAGCATAATATGGAGATGGCGTTCGACACTGCAACAGTAGAAAACACTGTTTAAATTAGAGTCATTGGCTTATTCTTTATTGATCATCAGTAGAAGGTCGCCCGTGTGCATCCTCCACATTTGATTTAAAAATATTTTAACTAAAACATAATATTACTACAATCACATGAGTGTGATCATAGAATTAAAGCTTAATGAGGGATCAGGAATCACAACAAACCTCCACCTGATGACATTCATGTAGGTATTTCCATGTAGTCTACAGCTAGGCTTCCACTGTTCTATTGAAAATCCAGAGAAACATGTTCGTTGCTTTGACCTGTGAGGGGTAGTTGGAGGCATTGCTTTTTGTGGTATTCCTTATGCCACTAAATGCTTGTTTGAGCTTCTCTGTCTTTGTAACGCAATCCAATGTGCATTGATTGTGCGTAAGTCTAAGACATTATTGATTGATCAGTGGCGGCTCGCCGAGGGAGTGGTGTGGGGCGGTGGGGCGGGGAGGGGCCAGGTTGGGGGGTAGTGGACTCGGACTTACGACGGACAGAACTCCCTCTGAGTTCTGTCCGTCGTATGTCCGAGTTCACTACCCCCCCACCTTGCCCCTCCCCCGCCCCGCCTCACCGCCCCGCACCACTCCCTCGGCGAGCCGCCACTGTGATTGATGTTGTGTGTTTACAGTACAGTGCCTTCTCCCAATGCAGTACTTACTATGCCTGGTTTGTGACACATTATAAACTTGCTTTTGGCAGCTTGAACACAACTTTTATGAACCTATTTGGAGGGAAGACGAATAGTTTTCTTCTGTAAGTCATCTTTAAAATCAGAGTTTCTTACTTATCAACATTTTTTTATTAACATGTAGCTGACTTCATATATGTAGACTGAGCTCAACTACTTGTTGGCCATGAAGTTGAGAAGGGAGGGATAACTTCTTAGCCCTTTTGTCCCTGCCATGAATACTTTGGAACTGTATTACAAATAAGGAAAAGTGGCCCTGGGTTCTGTGGGAACATTTTAGGGTCTCTTACCTATAGGGTGCTAGTTTCCCTTTTAAAATACAGCCTTTGCTTTCTTGGCCTATGGACACTTCAGAGTTTGTTTTGGGGGGCACAGAAGATGCCACATCTCTGCCTGCTGCAAAAAAAAACTAAAAAAACTTTCTACTCAGGAGAACATTAAAAAATAGTGTTTATCACCATACTTTTAAATCACTCTATCTAGCACTTCGTTCCAGAATGGCTAGCTCCCTGTTCTATTCCACAAGGGTATGTAAATCATCTTCTTAAGCAAAAACTGCCGCACTGGGGGATCGTGCTTCGAGCATCCGTGTCCTGTTATTGTGCAAAGGTTAGACCCAGAGAGGGTTCCTGACTAGAGAACACCCTGAAACAAGTGAACTGTATACTGAAAATACAGCCCAGGAGCCTGAGGTTGGACCTGAAGAGTCTTGCAAAGCCAGAGGAGGGCTGCTGTCCTGCATGAATTCCTCCTGAACTGAGGGGTAGGGACTGAGCGGATGTGTGTGGTTAAGGGAGTGGAAAAACCTTTAACTAAAATGGCCGAAAACTGTGAAACTCACCCCGGACGTTTGTCTGAAGATTACTATAACTTTGAAAACTCTTTGTAATGTTTCAGTAACATTTATCAAGAGAGCAATTTACATCAGCCCAAGCTAACTAATGCTTCTCTTTCCTGACTGGTGTGTGTGAAACATCCTGTGTGTGCCTGGGGGCTGCTTCCCCTTTACAACACAATGTCAACGTAGCACTGACGCTTGGGGAACGTTTCAACTAAAGAGACATTTTTTTGTTCCTTAATTTTTCCCCTTTGCCAATTTTTGTACCTTTGTTTTCTGATCAATTCTCTATAACCTTTGAACACCTGATCGTTCTTTTGACATTTTTTAAATATTTTGCTCCCTAAAATCTTATGTTTTTACCTAAACTTGATTTGAACATTTAAATTCCCTTTTTAACCCAATTTTATTGTTTTTCAATTATATAAAAACGTAGAAACAATAGTTGGTCAATAATTAGCAATAGAAATATTTGATTGGATATTTTTTTTAAATAGCCACAAAAAGCATATAGATAATACAGCCATGCCATTCTCTGAGTCGTGAGCACACCATGCCCGCCGGAAGGTGTGGGGGGGGATTGGGACCTACAGGCACTCTCCGTCAACACATGCCTGCCCTTAAGCATCAATGTCACACCATCCAACCTTCCCAAGTCTCCTCCCCACACCCAGTTGTCCCTCCACTTAAGCTCTGCTCCATTATTTCCTAAAGGTGTTGTTGTTTGGTTGTGTGTTTACCAGTGCATCATTTGTAAAGAAAAAAAAAAATATGCCAGGGCCCTCATCAGGAGGCCACTGCAGCTTGCATCACCCCTTGCCAGCACTGCCAAAGGCAGTACCAACACAACTACAAGTGTGACAATTCAGAGTATTCCCAAACCCCAAAGTTATAAGAATAGCTTGGGAGGCAGGTATTAGTCATTTTTAATGTATATTCAGGGCCACTGGAAATATGTGATTGTGTGGCCGCTGCATTTTAGCACAATTATAGATTTGCCACATTATCCATCATCTGCTGCATAATCTGCAGATTTTACCCCAAAAATAATTTTGTTTTTAGGTCAAATGGTTCAAAAGTTACTAAAAACGCAGCTGCACGTGTTGCAGCGCAGTGAAAGGCCCTTTTCAAAGGTTAACTGTTCATCTTTTTATTGCTTATTGCTATATTTGGTTAGTAAATGAGGTGCAACCAATGTCCGGACAGTGTTAACAAGTGTAAAAATTAGAAAATAATGTAGTGATAATATAACAAAATGTGCCGTATTATGGAGTATGATTTTTCTTTTCTTGCAGCTTAATTCCTCAAAACTGCTGCATAATTTGAACCTTTCCTGCCACATAATTTCAGTAGCCCTCTGTATATTGAATTAGTAAACAACTGTTGTTGTGCTCACTCTAAATCACAAACATAGTGCCACCATGTGGCAGACTGCCTAAGTGCAAGTTGTTGACATTTAAGTGCCGGTGCTGAGCACCGGAAACCACCTGCTCAAATTAAGAACTGGTTGTTACACAGTATTTTGTTCATTTTCACCTGTGATTTTCATGCTGTTCTGGCTCGGACTGAACTTTGGACAAAGCATAGTAGGCCACTTACTCACATTATAGCAGTAGCAGATAACCAATTTTTTTGTTCTACGTTTAGCCATTAATAAAATGTAGAAACTAACAAACAAGCCATCCCTCAACTTTCCATAACAGATTGTGTAAACTGTGGCATGTTCCATAAAATCGGTAGGCACATTGTACTTTTATCCTTCGTGCTCACCGTCACGGGGTCCCGAGACTGAATTGTATGTTGACTCCTTATATTTGCAGGGAAAGACTTAAGAAGTCTTTGGTTTTGGTCCCAGTCTGATTTAGAAAAAAACCTTGCACTACCGATGGTGTGGCCTTTGCATTTTACTGGGTAGGTGGCTTTTGCTGCATTCTCTTTTCCTGTGACCTGCCTGAGCCTGCCAATGCTCATTATACATCAGCATCAACCCTGAAATTTTCTTTTAAGTTGTTCCTACTCTGATTGTTAGACTTACTAGATCTGATTCCATGAACAAAGCATCTATCTGATGCCATTCATTGTTTTATTTTTCTATAAAAGACACTGTACTTCGCGAGTCTGCCTCATGTTTCAAGTGCTGGGGGGGTCCTTTGTTCAATTCTGCGGTCATCGATCTCAGTTCCATAGACTGCACGCAGCTTCAGTCAGTTTGCCCCCCCTAGGCTTTATACATATTACAAAGGGCTTTAATCCTGGTCATTGCTTCCAATGAGAGATAACAGAGATTTTAGTGCAACGACGTAACAGAAAATAATAGGGCGCCTCTGCAGCATATAAAATGGGTCCCTGAGTCTCCCATATCTCACAGCTATTCATTGGTTTTAGGCTGAATGGTACCCCCCTCAAGGGTTGGAGGGCCCCTAAAGGCTGGGGGGAGGGGGGGACTGCACCACAAGGGCTTGCGTTACACCCCTGTTTTAGTGTTTACTTTGTGTGGTTGTGGAATGGACACATCATGCCCATTTGGCGAACGTTTACGCATTCTCCAGGCACATCTTGAACTAACTGTTGTATGGTACATATGTTGAATGTAGCTATAATTTGGAGTTTTTTGTTTAGTGAATATAAGCTGCATCATTTCTTTTTGAGTATTCATTTGCTTGTTCATTGTTTGATTTGCATGCTTGTTGATAGTGTTATTTTAAGTACATATATATATGCATGTACCTCTAACAAAGCTAAGCTGGGAGCAAATCAGCCTGCCTTGTCAGAGGAGTTTTTTTTAGCCTTTTCCAAAATCTTTGGAAGGCAGCATGTAGAAGTACATGGCATGTGACTCTCCCCTTAAATACGAGGGGCAATGGCCTACCAACAGGAAATGTTTTTTTCTTGCAAATGCACGCGCACAAATATGGAAGAGACACCTACTGGCCAAATGGAATATGGCACGTCCCTTAACTTGAGTGAATGTACATCAGTGAGGACTTTGGGACAAAAGAGTGCTGAAATGAGATTTATCTGTCTGAGACTTCTAGCAGCAGATTGCTTACCTCAGAATATTCCCCAGGCATTGGCCTGGATCTGGAAAACCTTGAGCAGTATCTCTGCATACTAGTAGGTGGCACCGATCGGCTCGGTGTCGTAGGCGTCGTCAGCGCTGGATGTGACGTGTGCGCGCCTATACAGGTGCCAAACCAGTGCACTAACATCCTTTCTTTCTGCGCCATCAGCGCAGATTCAGAAGTGCTCCCTCAGTCATTTCTTTACTACCTTTTTTGACATTTTGTTGTCTTTCTTTTGAGCTTTCAGCTTCCAGTGTGCTTTAAGTATGTATCCTTTAACATCTGTGGGTTTTAAACCCTGTGGAGCCTGTTACAGGAAAATGTCAGTGACAGACCTTCACCTGGTTTATTTGTGGTGCCTTGAGCTGGACCATGACTCCAGGGCCTGTCCCACCTGTCATACAATGAACCCCAAAGCGATCTGGGAGCACACCATGATGCTCCTGGCCATACGGCACCGGACAACTCCGTACCATTCCAAGTCTTGGTGGAAGGTGCAAGGCCTGTTGTTATTGAGGTCCAAATTGTCATTGTGTAAGTCCCACAAAATAAAGTCCAAGAAGTCGAAGCACTCTTCGACTTTGCCGTGCCGGTCCAAGACTTTGGATGAGGCATTGGAACGATGCCACAAGTCTTAGCACAGCTCCCACACCTCCCTCATGGAGCCTGCACATGGGCCCGCTCTGCGCCTCCCAAACTTCGCTGGAGCAAACCCCGCCCAACTCAAAGAGTTTTACGAGGCTATGCACCTCATATTAGCCTCTGGACCCCTCTGGAGTTTCTTTGGGCCTCACAGGTTCAGATATTACCTCGTCTTGGTCTCTGTCAGCAGGTTTGCCCTCGGTGCCAGTCGGGCCTTTTGGATCAGTTCCTGGATCCCGACAGACTCTGGTTGTGAATCTACAACATTAATCGGGGTTCAGTCCCATGGCGCCATTTCCGGCGCCTCCGAAGTACTTCCACGGCAAAAACCCCATCATAATTCCAAACTTGGATATGGAGCTGAATTGGTGTCGACCCCGACGCTGACCGGACCTAGACCTAGACCTTCCTAGCCAGAGACAGTGCCTTCTTTGCCTAACCTTGCCTTGCCTATCCTTCCGAGTGGAGAGTCCTGAATATTCAGGCTATGATCCTGATGTTTCATCCTCAATCATGGATTTTTGTGAGACTGACTCTGAGACTGTTGGGTTTGATGTCCTCCTGCATCCTGCTGGTGAGGTACGCTAGATGGCATATGAAGGCTTGGCAGTGGGATCTGAAGTCCCAGTGGATGCAGCACCAGGGGAATCTCTCCAACCTGGTCCAGTTATTGGAGGTCACTGTGAAAGATCTACAGTGGCGGCAGACGAACCACGATTGGGTCAATGCCAGACCCCTTTCACTTCCCCCAACCGGGGCTCACAGTGGTGGCAGATGCGTCAGTCCTGGGTTTGGGCGGCAATCAGGGAGAGGTGAAGATCAGAGGATTCTGATCTCCACCTTAGTCTCAGCTCCACATCAATTGTTGGCCATGAGAGCAATTCACTTGGTATTGTTAGCCTTCCTTTCATTCATTAAGGGAAGGCTGGTTTAGGTGTTCGCGAACAACACTACTGCCATGTGGTACTACAACCAACAGGGTTGCCTTGCTCCTCAGGACATGGCTGGAACATCAGGACATTGTCCTGGTTGTACACCACCTGGTGGGCTCTCTGAACATCGGGGCGGACAAACTCCGCCGTCTATGCCTTGCAGATCATGAATGTCTACATCCGGAGGTGATTCAAGGTCTCTTCCGCGATCTATTCGCCACCGCCGAGGAAACATAATGTCAGCACTTCTGTGCATTGGAGTTTCCAAGGTGGCGCTCACTCAGAGACATATTCCATCTTGAGTGGGACTCGGGAATCCTGTATGCCTTTCCGCCGATACCACTTCTGCCTCGAGTTCCGAAGAAGATCAGGGTGGACAGGGTCCAAGTCATCCTAGTTGCTCCGGATTGTGCACAGAGAATATGGTATCTTGAACTACTCTGCATGAGCATTGGTCCTCCGTTCAGACTGCCCTTCGGGAGGATCTCCTGTCACAGCAAAAGGGAGCAGTCCTATACCTGGACCTGTGACGCTCCACTTTCATGCATGGAATTTGAGCAGCGGCAGTTGCGATAATTGGATCTCCCTCCCAAAGTATGTGAGGTCGTCTTGGCAGCCAGGCGACAATTGACAAAACCTGTATACATCTGCCTTTTCTGGCTTGATGCAATGAAAAACATGTTGATCCACTTTCTGCACCCTTGTCTGAAGTGTTGCTGTTTGTTTTGTCATTAGTCTGGCAAGGACTTGCTCTGGACACAGTTGAGGGATTTCTTTCAGCCATCTCGCTTTCTTGCATTTGCTGGACCAACCCTCCCAGTTTAAGTCACTCATTGTGACATGTTTACCCGTTGTGCCACGTTTTCTGAAAGGACTTCAGCAGATGTTTCCCCCTAAATCTTTCGTTAAGCACCAGTGGGATCTTGATTTATTTTTAACCTATTTGATGTGTCCCCCTTTGAACCCATGCATAGCTGCCCTCTAAGATTTCTGACCATCAAGACGGTCTTCTTGGTGATCATCACATCGGCCAGGAGGATCAGCGAGCTACAGGCTCTTTCTGCTCACCCTCCATACACCAGCTTCTTCCCAGACAAACTGGTGTCTCTTTTCTGCCGAAGTTAGTGATACCTTTCCACATCAGCCAAAGCATCACAATGCCACCCTTCTTTGCACCGCCTCATCCCTCCTAGGAGGATGGGAGACTCCACTGCTTGGACCCAAAAAGAGTGTTATTCTATGTTGATTGCACCAAAGAACATTCGTCGGATGATCAGCTCTTTGTTGGGTTTACTAGAGCGAAGAAAGGGAAAGCAGCGCAGAAGTGGACCATCTCCAGATGGATTGTACTCTGCATTAAGATCTGCTATGCACTGGCCAGGAAGCAACGCCCTCAGGGTTTGTAGGCTCATTCGACCAGAGCCAAAGCTGTGAGTACTGCGTTAACTAGCATAGTTCCTGTCCTGGACATCTGTCAGGCTGCTACGTGGCTCTGCACACTTTTACTAAATACTGCTGTCTTGACAGTCAGGCCAGTTGTGACAGGCACTTTGCCTGTTCGAATCTCCAGGACTTTTTGGACTGAGCCAGTTTGAAGGTCCAACCCCGGAGAGGTATTGCTTTGGTATCCATTCTAAGGTAAGGAATCTGCAGCTAGAAGTCTCTATCAGATAAATAAGTTACTTACCTTTGGTAACACCTTATCTGATAGAAACTCTGTCTAGCTGCAGATTCCTTACTGATCCTCCCTTCTCTGCGAACTGGACCTTTCCGCCTGAAAAGGTACTTGTAGACAATGTGGAATCTGCACACCGGTTTCACAGTCTTCTGATGTAGCTCCGTGCTTCAGGAGCTGATATAGTCACATAAAGAAACTGATGATAGCACTGGGGTGGCTCCTGTATAGACACCGCGCACATCACGTCCGCTGTGGAAGATACCTACAGCACCGACGTGGAGCAGATTACTGGCACCTACCGATGCACAGAGGTACTGCTCAAGGTGTTCTGGATCCAGTCTGATGTCTGGGGAATATTCTACGGTAAGGAATTTGTGGCTAGGTAGAGTCTCTGCCAGATAAGGTGTTACCGTAAGTAAGTAACTTGTTCTATTTAGAGAGGAAGAAATTCAAATCTTTGCTAAATTTTAGTGACAGCTATTCTACAGTGCATGTCCTTTGTGGCATGGTTTACGTATGTAGTAGGTTCACATCTGAACAGTGAAGCTCAGGTTTGTTTAGAGCTTCATATGAATCACCAGAGCTGCATAGCAACTACTTTTTGTATTGACAGGAAGGTATGAAACAGGTGCAGCTGCAGAATGTGTGAAATTGAACCCTGAGATAAATGTGTAGGGAAATATAAAGAGTGACACAATGAAAGACAAAGAATCCATGAGAGGCATATTAAAGGACGTACTCGGTGTGCACAATGATAAGGCGCCAGCATAACCGAAAACAATTTAATAGGTTTACAGACACCAGCAACAAAAAAGAGGACCAATCCTGTACAACATGAAATACGCATTACCTATATCAAGGAAAGACGGTATCGCGGCTGAAACTGCTTCTTCATGTTTCCATGTGGGTGGGCACCATGACCCATGTGAAGGGATCTATCTGAATGTACCATGATGGTGGGTGTTGCCCCACACTGCAAAAATCCTTGTGGGTTTGTCAGGGTCCACTTCAGAGAACGGGTGCACGGTGTGCTATCAGACATACTAAAAGCATAGCTGCCAAGCCTGCCCTTGGAGGGGTTCAATGACCCCTTTGCCCATAGGAGAGTACGGTGAGGGACTGCCTTTGCCCCTACTGGTGAGTGATCCCTCCTGCCCCTTTTCTCACAGGTGCTATTTGGGGAACACTTACTAAGCAGCACCAGTTGGGTGGTCCATAGTTTGTGTATCCCTTCAAGTCCCATTTGCCCATGCGACTGCACGAGTCTGTGGTGTAAGTGCACAGACAAGCTGTGCCCTCGCATGCAGTCACATTCCCTTGTAAAAAACAGAAGACCCACTACTCAGAATGCAGGCTCAAAATGTCGGTCTCTGGCATTTGTTTTCCAGAAGATGTTGTACAAGTATCTTCAGCCACTTCTGTAATACAAAAATTCTACATCATAGAAAGCCCACAAAACCTTTTTTTACATGCTTACCTTTTAGTAAATCTGAATCCTAGACTTTACTGGGAGTACAAACAGTGATACCTGCATGCATAGCTCTGGAACTGGTATGCTAGCCAACATTTGCAAAAAGTCACATTCACATTTGGAAAGATGACGCAATATATCAACAACAT
The DNA here is from genome assembly GCA_963921515.1 of Calotriton arnoldi. Lineage (NCBI taxonomy): Eukaryota > Metazoa > Chordata > Amphibia > Caudata > Salamandridae > Calotriton > Calotriton arnoldi. Next base: position 1,863,504 of record CAWUFW010000992.1, on the reverse strand, counting down.
ATCCAATGTAATTTTTTCTTTCCTCAAAGACAACAGATTCAGGAAGGGGTACTGTTCAGAACTGCTCTTGCATCTAAATCTACTATGACTCTGCATCCTGAAACGTAGGCCAAAGACGTATGCTAATCTTGTGTGACCTCTAATGGGAAGTATTGTCAGGTGGACATTAGCAGAAATGTTTGTGTGTCGACCTCGTGTGTGTACAGTATCTCTCTCTCATGTGAGATCCCCATCTTCTCTTACTAGGGATGCCACTCCTGGGACTTGTCTAAAGTAAATGGGAGGGTTCACACGTGACAGTGTTGTGGGACATTTCCTTAACCACCTCTGTAGAGATGTTCCAAGGCTGACACTGACTTGCTAAAGTCAACCAGTGCCACATTCCTAGGCCACCACACCACCAGACTTCAGTCTGAGCTATTAAACACCTTGTGGTTTAAAATTATGCATGTAGTATATAAATAATAATAATAATAAAACTTGTTTTTTGGAAAGCTTCATGCAGCATTACTCCTATTTCCAATGGCTGTAAATAGAAAGTGTTACTATTGCACAATGTATCGGTACTCGATTGGTCTCTGAAGGAAGGAATGCTGGGTTGGTTCAGGAAGGATTTCGTACTTCGGGGCAGCTCCTCCGCTATGGCGGAGGAGCGTCGCCTCACTGCTTTTAAGCAGTGCACTGCAAAGTAAAGGTAACATAAAATGATAATAACTTTGAGTTATTATCATTTTATGTTTCCTGCTGCTTTGCCGGAGGATGGGCGGGGCTGCTCTGTTCTCAGAGAAGGGCAGGGGAGGATTGGTTTGCCCACTCCTAAGTGCGCAATGACTATTAGGTCAGCCTGCGTGGAGAACAAGCCCAGGCCCCCATTCCCTGGTTGAACATCGAACCAGGATGCTCAAAACCAATCACAACGTTGCATTGCAGCGTTGTGATTGGTGAGGGGAGCCTGGGTGCTTACCAAATCACAATGCTGCATATCAGCGTTGTGATTGGTCAGGGGAGCCTTTGCTGTCCTTCCCGTGCCTCGGTCTGAGGAGGTGAGCAGGAGCAGAGACGCGGGACCGGCGCGGCAATGTAAGTGTTTCTTTTATTATTTTTGTTTGTTTTTACCGTCCCCCAAACCTCCCCCCACCGCACGCTCGCCCCGCGAACCATGCCGGCCGCCACTGGCATACTTGTGACCTGTAGATGTCAGCTATGTGCGCAAACTCAGAGAGCCCTATTGCTGGCACCTGCTCTGTTTGTTTCAGAGTGGGGTTTATCAGCCGTGACTACAGTACACATTTTTATTACTCCACAAACTCTTACCTTGACGTCGTGCCACATTTCGCAGTAGTTGAAGGCAGTACCTCCATTTGCTTGTAAACCCTATCTGACCTTAACTGCTTGCATCAAAAGCCTGCAATGAGTTTAATGACTGGCAGAAAGTGGGAGGTTAATTGTTCAGAGAAGCTGAAGTAAATACATTATGCTAGAATTAAGCTCAGACAGTGTGAACCACTTGCTAATGAAAACACTGGATAGTTTTTGATCGGTTTATAGTTAATGTAAGCTTCATAATCCTACAGACAACAAAAACGGTTTCACATTGGCATGCGACTGATGTCGATATTGGCTACGGCTTTATATTTCTAAACATTTTATTATATATTACTTTTTGTCTGTGTTTCCGATTTTAAATATTTAAGTCAGAAGCTTCATGACTTCATGTTAAATTGTTTCATAATTGAATCCCACACAAATTTTAAATTCCTAACTATTGTGTGATGAATTTAACACCTTTAATTTAAGCGCCAAGACACATTTACATTTGTGGCGCTTGCTCTCCATTTCATTTATGCATTTCATTGATTTATTATGTGCTTCAGTGACAATTAAGGCTCCTGTACAGCCAACTAAAGGACAGATGGCGAATCTAAAAATTGTTTCCAGAATTCCCAGGTCTTCATCTGCTTGTAAGGCATCAGCATATTCACTTCCATCCTAAAGTTACAGTGAGGAGGTTGGCAATGTGGCTGAGAGGACCGCCAAGTCTTGACCACCCATGCAAGTCTTTCGAAGTTTGCAGATTTTTAGTAAACCTTTGGAGGCTCCACATAAAGTGTAGATTGGCCTATTGCAACAGAAACAATTGGTATTAAAAGTTGGGCTAAGCAGATTAGTGCCTTATACATCAAACAAGCTGACGAGAAATTAACCTTCTTTCTCCAAGAGGCGTCGAGGTGTGCGAGAACCTTGGAGACGCGCTGCCACACCCGTGCCACAGTATTCTGATGGACAATAGCGAGGTGTAGCTCTGCAAGCTGTTTATCACATACAGTCATAGAGTCTAGTAGAACATTGGAATGTTGAGCGCTCCTTTGAAGACAATGGAGTGCTCCGGGCTTCTAATGACTGGTAGAAGCCCGGAGCATCAACATTCCAATGTTTGCTCACAGCAATACCCATGAACAAAGGCCTCACGGAGCCCGAGTGGATTTCAACCCCCTCGGGCCCCGTGAGGTCTTTGTTTTATAAATTAGAACATTCTGCCCTCTAGGGGAGGAATGTTCTAATAGCCTTAGAGCCTTCTGTAGCGGGCTCTACCGGCCATTAAAGGCCCACTCCCTTGTTAAAGGCCTGAACCGAACGCTGGAGTGGGCCTTTAATGGCCGTTAGAGCCATCTACAGCAGGCTCCGAGGCTATATTAGAGGCCAACAGTAGAGATAAGAAGACACTAAACTTGCGGTATGAAGTCCAAACTTGGACTTCGGACCATAGGGAGCAGCCGGTGCAGGATACAGATCTGACACCATCAGGATTACTTGCATACAAACTAAAGGTTTTTCTTCAGTTTAAAATCAGGTTCCTTAGTGACGTACTTGGTTAAACACAGAATTTTTGTGTTCTGATGACTAGGAGATATCAACTCTATAAGAAAGAATGGGGTGTCAAGTTCTTGTCATCGATTCTCAGGAAGATGTCATATAAATACTTCGTTTCATTTTTGCAGTTCATAGCAGAGAAGAATTTCCACCCACCTCCCTTTGACTGTATCCCACAAGTTTTACCTGCTTCTGAACTACGCATCTCACCACCCAGCTCCAATGTACAAGGTTGTCCATTATTTACCTTGAAACATTAGCTTGCTTTAAACCCCTCCAGAGAATGAGGCCAGACATATCACTCACAATGCTTTCCAGGGTCCTGCTGTTAAGGTTACTCTTAAAATGGAATATTAGTCATTGAGAATAGTATAAATGCATGGTTAATTCATTTTTCTAATCCATTTAGCTTTGTTTGTGTGTTAGTAAGTGGTTTGAAAACAATACTAGGTACATATTGTGAGGCCACCATTTAAGAATCCGCACCAACCTGTGGCATCCTGATGGAGAGATCTCAAGTAACATTAGCTTGAATTTTTATTCACAGTTCTTCATCATTTGGTGTGCTAAATTCAACCAAAAATGCTCGCGTTGTAATGGCACTTTGTTGAGTATCAAAGCGATACCAAAGGGGATGATGGACGGAACGTTTGAGCTAATCAAACACTCACCCCCAGTCAACTGATCTGGGTTTAATCCATCATCATTCTTTCGCTCACTCCACCACCCCAGTTCAGACATGGCCATATGCAAATCAGTCTGACCCTGTGCCTCATGGGAACAGTCCAGCCCGAACTGCCAAGCCATGTCTTCCCTGGACCGGAAACAAGCATCCTGGGACCGGTTTCTGGCTATTCAGCTGTCATCAGCCAGGCTAGCTTGAATCCAGTGGCAAAGTGAGCAAGGGACCCACGTCTGGGCATACCCTGCCAACTTAGGGCGAACAAAGCGATACCAAAGGGGATGATGGACGGAACGTTTGAGCTAATCAAACACTCACCCCCAGTCAACTGATCTGGGTTTAATCCATCATCATTCTTTAGCTCACTCCACCACCCCAGTTCAGACATGGCCATATGCAAATCAGTCTGACCCTGTGCCTCATGGGAACAGTCCAGCCCGAACTGCCAAGCCATGTCTTCCCTGGACCGGAAACAAGCATCCTGGGACCGGTTTCTGGCTATTCAGCTGTCATCAGCCAGGCTAGCTTGAATCCAGTGGCAAAGTGAGCAAGGGACCCACGTCTGGGCATACCCTGCCAACTTAGGGCGAACAAAGCGATACCAAAGGGGATGATGGACGGAACGTTTGAGCTAATCAAACACTCACCCCCAGTCAACTGATCTGGGTTTAATCCATCATCATTCTTTAGCTCACTCCACCACCCCAGTTCAGACATGGCCATATGCAAATCAGTCTGACCCTGTGCCTCATGGGAACAGTCCAGCCCGAACTGCCAAGCCATGTCTTCCCTGGACCGGAAACAAGCATCCTGGGACCGGTTTCTGGCTATTCAGCTGTCATCAGCCAGGCTAGCTTGAATCCAGTGGCAAAATGAGCAAGGGACCCACGTCTGGGCATACCCTGCCAACTTAGGGCGAACAAAGCGATACTTTGTTGAGTATCGACTGGTTGTGGAGTTTGGTGAAAGGATGTAACCAGAGGAAAGGAATGTGTGTTCTTAAAATAAGTAGTCTCTAATTACAAGTGAGAGGCACATAATTACGTTTTCTGTTGGAAGAAAATGTGATGCCGAGGGAGAAAGCACTGCTTTGTGCACTCCTTTCATACCCTGATGGCAAAGAGATCCTCAGACCATCCAGCCGGTTGAAGTTCTGATATATTATAACACAACTTTCTATAGGCACATGTTTGATTTGCTGCTGCAGAAGGATAACGTTTCTCGGTACTGGGCCGGAAACTGAAGTAATTGCACATTGTATGAGCTGCTCTTCAGTGCGGCTACCTACACTTTTTGTATTTTTTTTAAATATATATTTTGGCAATTTTGGCATGCCTTGTATAAACCTCACGCTCGTGCACAATGGCCTTTTCCCTGCGGTTACCCGCACGTTTCAGGCACGATGCACGAGCGTGTGGTCAGCTCAGCAGGCTGCCAGGCTCGCCCCCGCTCCTTTTTTTAGTTGCTTTCACTTTCGCGCGTTTCAGAGTAAATGTTCTCGAAATGAAAGCCACTCATCGCGTGCTTGTTTTTACAGTAACAAGCCATTAGGCCTGGCTTCATTGTGCTACGGTAATACTGCCAAGTCGAACATAGCATCTTCCATGCCTTCTAATTAATGTCCGTTTGCCAATGCTTTTTGTATATGATAGTGACTGGTTTCAAAACCGTGTTTCACCTACGTACTACTTTTTGGCACCGACCCCGTCAAGGATGAGAGGCATAAATTCGATACCCTCTCTCCTCCTCGTTTACGGTTCACCCCATACTGGAAGGGGAGGGTGCTGGTAGAATAAGTGAGTCTACGCAGCAATGCCACTTCCGTGTTTACCAGAAGCTTGAAAGATGATAGTTCGTTTTCTGCAGGGCTGAAAACTGAAAAAAGGTGATTGCTGATAAGAAAACTTATTGCCTAAAAAGTACAGTAGGCAGGAAAAAAGCAACTGAATGTCGCCTGCAGGCCCAAAGCCACAGACTGCCTGCCCTCCCCAGATTCCGTTGCAGTTCTCATAACAGGCTTGTGGCAGCAGTGGCTGTTCACCTCATTAGCACGTGGTGAAGTTTCCTATGAATTTGGAAGATTCGGCTGTTAGCCTGAGACTATCCCCCAAAGCAGGTTTTTTTTTTGGTTGCAATTTTATAAAGCTTTACATGAGCACCAGTTAAATTACAAAATTCCAATAGACCTGATTCAGGCGGGAGCTCCGATTTCGTAAGCCATAAAATGGCTTAATTTTGGCTGTCGCCCGCTTGAAATTCCCTCTCCCTAAATAGAGCTCAATGTGTGAAATTCATTTTCCTGATTACTTTTTTTTATTACGTTTTTTTTTTTTAATTCTCCCGCTTTCTTCTTCTAAAATATTGGCATGTATGCATAAGGTCACAATCATTTTTAAGCACGCAGATTAGGTGAGTTGCCTAGAATCACGGCATGTTGAGCCGACTTCGAGATTCAAACCTGGTTGCCCACTTCCTAGTGGCGGCCAGGTGCAATTAACACAGGTAGGGCGATAGGCACACTGACCGGCACTAATAAACAAGCATTGGCATAGCCAATAGGTCTCGCCTTTGGGACCTTATAAGTGTTTAACCATGCAACAGTTAATGTTGTTGCAGTAAAGATATTGTGCTGCATAACTAAATACTTATACTTATAAGGTCCCAAAGGCGAGACCTATTGGCTATGCCAATGCTTGTTGAAAATGATTTCAGCGTTCACATGTTGCCCAGACATTGCTATTGGGATGAGGAAATGAAGGAAAGAAAGTAGAAAGTAGTTTTACAACCATCTATAACACAATTTGCTTAGGGGGCTTACTAAAAGAGGACATAACACTAATAATGAATTTGTCCATCTGCCATTATTGTTTTTACACGTACGGTTGTTAAAAGTTAAGAAAAACACAAGCATTGGCAAAGTCACTATGTTTTGCCTACGCGAGAACTATTGGCTTTGTCAATGTGTTTTTTAGCCATGTTGATCAGCAGCGCGGCTGCTTTGCAGCGTGGTTCAAAGTAAATTTTAAAAAGTCTTATGACACAGTCAATACTGGCTGCATCGTAGCACTTTTTTTTTTTGTACTTTTAACCATGCTGCACCGCAGCCCCGCTGCTGTACCTGACAATGTGGGGTAAATTTGGCAATATTTGGATTCAATATTTTACATGTATTGTTCTCTCCTATCCAGAGAATGAGGGTAAAGGAAGGAGATATTAGTATTCAATAGTTACGAGTATTCAACTCTCCCATCCAGATAATCTGGGTTATGGAGGGTGATATATTTGTATTCAGTATTCAGCATGTATTTTACTTTCCCGTACAATGAATGTTGGACGACTTAGACTTCATTCATATTCAATATTCAACATGCATTTGACTCTTCCATCAAGAGAATGTTAATGAGTCATGTTTGGATTAATTCTTTAGCAGGTGTCGTTCTCTCCCATCAGGTGAATGGATGTAAAGCAGGCGATGCTCGTATTCACTATTTCACCTATGCTCCTACCCGTAGACTGTTAAAGCAGACGATTTTTATTATCAATATTTAAGACGCATTGTGCGTGTTTAAGTGAGTGATTCTCCTATTCAATATACAACACATAACGAAGTTGCCCTTACGACAATATGTGTTAGAAAGTTACAATATATACAGGAGGTAGTGGTGGTATATAGGGTAGCACATCAGTTCTAAAGAACATAAATAGTTGAATCTGTATTGTTTTAACAAAGCTCGTCAATAATGGTGCTCCTCAAGGTAACAGGAAAATGACACCCCATTACCATGGATGTCACCACAAGGAAGTTCAAACGAATTCCCCTGTTATATTAAACAAAACGATTGTACCTCGGCACTCTCAAATTGTACATTTCCATTCATGTATAGTAGAACATGTCTCTTAATCCAAAATCAATGTAGCAACTCACAGGTAAATCAATTTAAAGAGTCAATTATACAAAAAAACTCCTATTTATTTTCTGTTGACAGTGTTTCACTCCACGAGTAGTATAAATATATACAATATACAAATAGACCAATAGCAAACACTGTTTCGTCATATCATGTGTACTGTTTACAATTCGACACGTAGAGGTCCCATTCTTGAACCTTCTTAGTTAGCATATGGAGATAGCAGCCGACACGTGTTTCGTTACTGATGTAACTTCTTCAAGGCTTATACTAGTGTGATTGTTGACTCTTTATCACTTGTCAAAACAAAGCGAAAAGTTAAAATGCCGTCCCAAAAGGGGATCCTGGTATTCAGAATTGCCGGTATCAATTCATTCGTTTTAGTGCATCCACATCCAATATAAGTGGACCCTAGAGAGGATGTAACTAGTCTCCAATATTGGGCATGTATTCTTTGACGTACTCTTATATAGTACGTCCCCCTCTCAAGTCCGCCGACGAGGAACGTTTCTCTGGGACAAATCAATGTCATAAAGAATGGGTGCAACCAACTTCTAACTTAATATGCAGAAGTAACGGGCTAAATGTGCCCTTTGGTTATGTCATAAAAGCACACGGGCTACGTTTCGCCCCTGATAATGGCGTTCCCGCCGTAGACACGTATTTCTCCTCAAGTCCGGCAAGGACTTGAGGAGAAATACGTGACATAACCAAAGGGCACATTTAGCCCGTTACTTCTGCATATTAAGTTAGAAGTTGGTTGCACCCATTCTTTATGACATTGATTTGTCCCAGAGAAACGTTCCTCGTCGGGGGACTTGAGAGGGGGACGTACTATATAAGAGTACGTCAAAGAATACATGCCCAATATTGGAGACTGGTTACATCCTCTCTAGGGTCCACTTATATTGGATGTGGATGCACTAAAACGAATGAATTGATACCGGCAATTCTGAATACCGGGATCCTCATTTGGGACGGCATTTTAACTTTTCGCTTTGGGTTGACAAGTGATAAAGAGTCAACAATCACACTAGTATAAGCCTTGAAGAAGTTACATCAGTAACGAAACACGTGTCGGCTGCTATCTCCATATGCTAACTAAGAAGGTTCAAGAATGGGACCTCTACGTGTCGAATTGTAAACAGTACCACGTGATATGACGAAACAGTGTTTGCTATTGGTCTATTTGTATATTGTATATATTTATACTACTCGTGGAGTGAAACACTGTCAACAGAAAATAAATAGGAGTTTTTTTGCATAATTGACTCTTTAAATTGATTTACCTGTGAGTTGCTACATTGATTTTGGATTAAGAGACATGTTCTACTATACATGAAAGGAAATGTACAATTTGAGAGTGCCGAGGTACAATCGTTTTGTTTAATGTGTTAGAAAGTGGTCAATAATTCCTATTCATTCTGATTTGTTAGTTCAAATTTGCCAGATTCCCCATGCAGAGATCATGGATTAAAGTGGATGATATTCCTATTCGATATTTAACATGTATTGAACATCTCCCTCCAGAAAATAGTTGTTAGTCTGAGTAACTGCCATATGTGATATTTATAAGACATCACGTGTATGCTCTGATATGTGCCCCTTGCGACCGATTCCAATCCAAGGAAAACCAAATGGTTAATTCCGTTGATGGATTTAAAAGAAATGTAATTAACTCACGTTTGTTATTTTAACATGCTTTAAAACACATATTGGGTAGCAAGGCGGTCTGCATTTAGAATGCAAGACGTAATTTCAGGGGGAAAAATACATGGGACAGAACCCTGTTGAAGGCTCTGTTTTCAGAGTGAATTGGCCGAAACGTGGTTTCTTAGAGTTCTGACGAAGTTTTGAAGGGAAACGGGCAATGTGACTTGTGCACAGCACCCACAGCCTGCCGGAGTCCTGCACAGTCTTCAGCAGTGCTTAATTTGTAATAAAGTAAGTACGATGAGCCATCGTCAGGAGGCCACTGCAGCTTGCACCACCCACTCCCCGTGCCAGCGCTGCCATCAGGCCGGACTGGCCGTAGCGGGCACCGGGTGTTTCCCCGGGAGGTCGCCAGGGTGGGGGCCGGTTTTGGACTCCTGGAGGGCCATTTTTGTTACCGGGGTCCGGTTTTGCAGCATATCGGCAGTGTTTTACACATGCAGCCCACCCCAGCCCCCGCGGCCAGCCCAACTCAATTGCCAGGGCCGGTTTGCGTTCCCAGTCCGGCTCTGGCTGCCAATGGCAGTACCTGTGTGTAAGTTTGAAAATTCAGACTACATGAAGCCCCCAAAACGATAAAAATGGCTTGAACGGCAGGTATTAGTTGTTTTTATTGTATATTGAATTAATAAATAACGGTTGTTGTGGAAGTAGGTACTAAGAGGCGGTGAGATGATTTCAAATGATTTATTCAGCTTTACAAGAAGTTAGCATAGCGACCCACAACTGCAGTCTCCGGCGCTGTCATCCAAACTGCCCAGGAAAACAGTTGAGGCAGTCTGCACGACAGCGTCGGAATAGAGAATCCACATTAAAGAAAAACTGCGCCCGTGACAAGCACGTGAAGGACAGCTCGCTCTTAAAGAGAAAGAGCGAGCTGTGACCACAACATCACCTTTTCTTTTTTAAACAAAAAGCAGAATGCAATGCATCAAAACTATACAAGTAATACATAGTGAAAACGGAGCATGTGCTAACATAAAAGGTTACAAGAAAAATAAATGATAAGAGTTTACATCAAATAGAAATCTTTAAATCTTAGAGGTACAGATACATTTCGTGGTGACCTGTGAAGAGAATCAACAATTGAACGATTAGCCGGTGAAACATGAGAATTGAGGGAATTCACATTGCTCGTACCTGGAATAGGTGAGGTGGCTGACAAACCCTCATCAAAAACATCTGTATTCGAGCAGTCTTGTGACCGAGGCATGGGGTGTACAGAAGAAGTAGATGGTTTGTCAAAGAAAAACTCCACACCATCAATGTCAGCAACACACACACCCCTTTTTTTTTGCATTAACAATTTTGATGGCTTGTTCATTGGAGATTTTAATAAGATTTCTCCTGTTCCACCATCCTCTGCCATTTAATAAACTTGCACCATTTGAAACTCTAACAACTTTGACAGGAAGCGTAAATTGTGACTCACCCTTTCTGACTCTATTTGGTTTCTTTATTAAGACCCAATCACCGACACAAAACAGTAGATCCTTTGTGTTTTTTGCAATCTTATGATAATTGGAGATAGCTAATTGCTTGTTCTTGACCTTTTCTCTAATAGTTTCCCAAGTATCTTGTAAATTAGCAGAGGAGGTGAGATTTTTCACCCAATTTGGACATAATCTTGTGGTAGCAACTCTGTTGCGCAACAATTTAAAAGGTGAAACACCTGTTGTAGAATGAGAAGTGACATGGTAGTTCCAAATTTTCCTTTTTAGAAACTGTTCTACCTGGAAGCCACCAGAAAGTGCAGTTTGTATTCCCTCTTTAAGAAATTTGTTAACCCTTTCAACAAGGCCATTGGATGATGGAGAATACAAAGCGACCGTAAGGTGTTTAATACCAAAACCGTTGACAAAATCTAGCATCTTTTGGGGCTTGAAATGTGTGCCATTGTCCGTGACAAGTACCTTTGGAGGACCTTCAATTTCAAAAATGCCTTCAAGGAACTTAATGACCGAATTGGTATCCGGTGAGGCAACAAAGTTAAAATAAACCCATTTGGACATATAATCCACAAGAACAATGAGATATTTTTGATTTCCTGGTAAAAGCTCAAATGGGCCAGCAAAGTCAAGGGCGACTTTGTCCCAAGCTGAATCAGGAAAAGGCACCATATGAATGTTAGGCTCACAAACCTTCCAATGTTTGTCTGAAATTAGACAAGTGCTACATCCAGAAATCCATGACTTTACCTGTGAATCAATACCTGGCCACCAGTAAAACTGTTTTAGATTGCGAATTGTGGCCGAAACCCCCACGTGTCCTTCATGACTTTTCTTGAATAATAACTATCTCAGAGAGAGTGGAGGAATTAAAAAGTCATGACGTTGAAGTAAACCATCTACCACTGATAACTCATCCAAAACATGAGCAAATGGTTTGACATCAGAAGACAAATTCCTGTCATGTGGCCAACCTTGTTTGATGTAATTGATCACCTTTTGGAGCAAGATATCCTTTTCAAGAGCCATGACTCCTTTGAAACAGGAGCTTGCTCTGAAAAAACATCCTCAACAAGGGCTACCACACACTCAACATCATCTGTAACAGGGAAAGTGGAATCAACAACAGGCATTCTTGACAGACAGTCAGCGCGTCCATTTTTGCCCCCAGGCAAATAATGGATCGTAAAATTGTATTCTTGTAATTTGGAAATGATACGCACCAACCTCGCAGAAGCCTTGCCAGACCCATTGCCATTGAGCATGAAAATTAGTGGTTTGTGGTCTGTGAAAATTTTGAAATGAGTACCCCACAAATAAGTTTTGAATTTCTCTACCGCCCAAGTACAGGCAAGTGCCTCTTTCTCAATTGTGCTGTAGTTGGTTTCTGCAGATGACAAGGAGCGTGATGCATAAGCAACGGTACATTCCCTACTTCCATAATTTTGAGAAAGGACAGCCCCCAAACCTAATTGACTAGCATCTACTGTCAAAAAGGAAGGTTGTTCTGCATTGAAAGGAGACAAAATGGGAGCTGAGGTTATAAGGTTCTTAACCTGTGAAAAGCACTCTGAACAGCATCGGACCACTCAAACGCCCTTCCTTTGTGTAACAAATCCCTCAAAGGTTGAACAATTATGGCGTACCCATGAATGAAACGAGAATAATACTCGCATAGACCTAGAAAGGAGCGGAGTGTGTCTTTGTTTTTGGGAGGCGTAGTGTCCTTGATGGCAGCTACAAGAGACATTTTTGGACTGATACCTTGTTTGGAGACATTGTGACCAAGATAGTCTAATTCTTCAACCATGAATTTACATTTTTCCTTTCTTAATGTGATGCCCACATTCTCAAACACTGACAAAACCCTCTCCAAAATGAGGTTGTGTTCTCTTTGGGATTCTGCAAAAATGAGGACATCATCTTGGAAGGCTTGAACACCTGATATGTCTCCAAGGATGGTGTCCATGAATTTCTGAAATACAGTTGCTGCGGAGGCAAGACCAAATGGCATTCTTAAATATTTGAATCCTCCAAAGGGCGTGATGAAAGTGGTAAGGTCTTGACTCTCCGCAGCAAGGGGTATTTGATGGTATGCAGACCTGAGGTCAAGTAAAGAGAACACTTTGGCCGAACCAATATTAGCTAGAAGATCTTGAACTTTTGGTAATGGGTGACAGTCAATGATTATGTTTTTGTCGAGTGTGCGAAGGTCCACACCTAGACGGATCTCACCAGTCTTTTTTTTAACGATAACCACTGGACTGACCCATTCCGAGGAGTTTGTAGACTGAATAACACCTTCAGCACATAGTTTGTCCAATAAGGTTTTCAGGTCATCCCTAACACTAAGTGGTACTGACCTGACTTTGTGAACAATGGGGACAGAATTGAATTTGAGTTTTATAAGGTGTTCAAATTTATGAATATTGCCAATTTTCTCTTTAAAGAGTTTGTTAAACTTGTTCAAAATGTTGTGTACATTGGTGTCAGAATCCTCTTCAATGAATGAGATATAATGTTCAGCACGAACAATTGGCTTGTCAGCACCTGGGATAAGAATAATACCCAACCTAGCTAAATCCTTCCAACGTATAATATTCTTTCCCTTGAGAGCTACATAAATGTTTGTAGTAATATGTCTGCCTAAACACGATAAAGTATCAATAAAATAGCCAAGCATAGAGATGTCTTGATCCCCAAAGGCTTTTGGGTGTACATCAGGCTTCTCCAACTGTCTATTTTCCCATTTGTCAAGAAACAGTTTGTCTGAAATAATAGTAATTGGTGCGCCAGAATTCGCCATCATTTCTAAAGGCACATTGGCAACCATAGCTTCACAAAAGGGGCCTTTGACAACAATCTTTTCTGAATTCTCACAAGAGACAGTAAGAACTACTTTGTTCAAATCATGTGTGCATGTTTCAGGAGTGGCTTCAATGGAACTTATTCTGACTGTGTTTCTAGTACTTTTGCAGACAGACATAAAATGACCCAATTTTCCACATTTAGTGCAACGTTTGTATGAAGCTGGACAATTTGGGTTGTTCCCAATATGGTTACGAGAACCACACCTGTAGCAAGTCATGTTCACATTGGGTTTCTTGAAAGGTACTCTATTCGGTCTATTTCTAACATCTATTGAGGAAATATGATAATCTACTTCTGTAAATGCAGAAACAGAAACGCTGTTGGAGGAAGAATCATTAGACATAACTCTAGAAGAAATAATTGACCTCTCAATGCCTTTAGCAATTTCAATAGTTTCTGCTAAGGTGGGGTCTCTACATCCCAAAAGTCTTTCCTGAATTTTTTTAGAATAGCAGCTGTAAACAAACTGGTCCCTTAAACAAGTTTCAAGAACAGGACCGAAATTGCAGGTAGATGCCAAGAGTCTTAATGCTGATATATAATCTTCAACAGACTCATCAGCGCTTTGCTTTCGACGCATAAAATTGAAGCGTTCCAAAAGGACACTTGGTTCCTCAGCGAAATTTCTAGTGAGTCTAGCAATGCCCTCTGAATAAACATTCCATCCCTCTTGTGCTCCTGGAGGGGGTTGAATTTGTGGCAAGTTGTTAAAAACTTGTTGGCCTTCATAGCTTAAATGACCAAATAGTAATGCAAAGTTCCTTTTTGGATCATACTCAATAGCGTCATTTGCAACCAGATAATTCTGGAACATACCCAACCAATGTTTCCAGGAAATGTGGGGTTTACCTGGAACTGGCAGGAAATGAGGAATAGAAAGTAGCTGACTGTTAGATGCCATGGTAAAAATAAAAAAATAAATAAAAAAGAGTTAAACAGTTAAAATGAAACAGTGTGCCTGTCACTGAAAGCAGGCAGTGTCACTGAAAGTAGATTAAGTAATACAAAGTAGCAAGTAAAGAGTGGTGTGCCTGTCACCGAAGCGCAGGCAGATCTTACCGAACAATTGGCAGGGATGTTGAAGATCCTCCTGAGAGTGCGCTTGTAAAAGCACAGTAAAGCTCTTCGTCCGACGAAGGTGAGGGGAAGGAGGTACCCGCGTTGCTAAGAAGCGGAGTACAACAAGCGGAAATCGGCATGAAAACGGGCCAAGGAGATTTCACGAAATTGACAGGAAATCCCTCCCCTTGTAGCGTGAAGCGTGATGAACGTCTCGCCGCTGTGATCCAATGAAAAAGATGGGCGGAGACAGGGATCATCAAATGACGACTTTGAAGCGCGGAGACCAGGATCGGCAAACGTGGGCTCTGAAGCGTCGAGGAAATTGACGAAAATGAAGGGTTTTGGTGAAATCCAGTTGGTGGGTCACTGCTTCCAGTCGTCGCCAAATGTGGAAGTAGGTACTAAGAGGCGGTGAGATGATTTCAAATGATTTATTCAGCTTTACAAGAAGTTAGCATAGCGACCCACAACTGCTGTCTCCGGCGCTGTCATCCAAACTGCCCAGGAAAACAGTTGAGGCAGTCTGCACGACAGGGTCGGAATAGAGATCCACATTAAAGAAAAACTGCGCCCGTGACAAGCACGTGAAGGACAGCTCGCTCTTAAAGAGAAAGAGCGAGCTGTGACCACAACAGTTGTTCTGCTCATCTCTGAATAACACAAACAGTGCCCCATGTCTCAGCTGCCGTAAGTGCTGGTGTTGACAATTAAGTGCCGGTGTCGAGCACTGGAAACCACTGGCTCAAATTTAGCACTTCTGCAGCCGAATAAGGCTTGTTGTCGGCACATTGGCACTGACCACGATCACGAGGCTATTCCATGTCAAAGAGGCCCAGATGCCACCCAAGACAGTTTCCATGCACTGCAGTCTCTGCTCTGAAGATGCACTTGCGCATTTACCGCCCATTTAGCTAATTATGAAAAGCTCCTTTGGGTGAACGTGAAGCAGCACATTCAAAATCAGTTTACTTTGATCAGTGGGAAAAATAGAAAGCAAGAATTCACCAGTGGAACACAAAAAACGCAAATAGTAATTATTTATACATCTCTGGCTCCTAATTTTATAAGATCAAGAGACAGAAGAAAGATCAAGCGGTTTGCACAGGATCACACAATGTTTTTAACTGTGGAAATCTGCATTGAAGCAATGGTTTCCAAAGTTGCACAATTAAAAATGTGTCACAGGACCACATCTGAGCCCACCCAGCCATCAGATCAAGCCTCTCCGCTCACCACACCCAGATCTTCCTATAGAAAGAAAACAAGAACAATAATGCGTGGCAGAGGAAGAGGGCATGCCCTCTTCTTGTAACCGTGCACAGTAAGAAAGTGAATGTTTATGGTGAGGATGTCGGAGTGAATATTAGTTTGCTGGCATGTTCTGCGAACTGCATTCTGAGGTGTTGGTTTTCTTGTTTTGGAGCTGTCATTTAAGGTAACAGAAAAGTTGAAATGCTGTTTGCACAGTTCTGCCTTTGTGATGAACCACCTGCAGTTGTGATTGGTTGTGATAAATACATAAGGTCTAGTGATCAAAGGGAGAGATTTTGCTCCTGCTACGTTTTTCAGAGGTCTGAACTGTAATCTTTTTTACATTTCCCCTCTATCTTCCAGAATAGAGTTACTTGATATATTAATGCACCCGAGTTAGTGAGTGATACCTTGTACCCTGTGGCCATTGGGTAAACTTGTCTTGCAGTACACACTACCTAGGAAGTGTATGCAACCCTAAACTTTTCCTGCTAAGGTTGAGAACACTTGTAACATGGTTTGCACTTTTTTACTAGTACTATTGAAAAAAACAAAACAAATACAGCTCCCTGACTTTTGCTTAAAGCACTAACTTTTAGAGTTCTCTGGGGTTGTTAGTGGTTGGCAGGTACCTCAGTGTCTTAATGTTCGTACTTCAGGGATCAGTGTACAAACTGCATATAGAAAGTCTCTATTTCTCGGTCTCTGACTTTCATCCTCCAGAGGAAGATACAGTGAATAGTAGAGTCTGTTGATTGGTGATAGGTGTCAGTTACCCCAATCACCACCTCTCCTCTAAAAATCAATCATACCTCTGCAACTTAACTATACCTATTATCCTGTAGCTCATCTATTAATACCGCCAAGCAATGAATAAATTCATATATCCCCTCTCCAGCTAAACAAAGCACCTACCTCCTATCATTTTAATCTGTCACATAGAAACTGGAGTAAATGCATGGCATAGTTTCTTTAAGAGTGCAATGCTAATATCAATACCCAGAAATAACAACAACAAAAAACTACTAACCATAGGTTCCGGACCAGTGTACTGGCAAGCATAAGGCGCTACAACACCTTGTATGGGGTATTAGAACATTGGAATGTGGAGCACTCCATTGAAGACAATGGAGTGCTCCGAGCTTCTACGGGCTGGTAAAGGCCCGCAAAGCAACATTCCAATGTTGTTTTCACAAAGCCCTCTCGGAGCCCGAGGGGATTTAAACCCCCTCGAACTCAGAGAGGCCTTTGTTTTATTTGTTAGAACATTCTGCCCTCTAGTGGCAGAATGTTCTAATAGCCTTATAACCCTTCGTAGCTGGGCTATACCGGCTATTAAAGTCCCACTCCCTTGTTAAAGTCCCTCGCCTTCGGCTTGGGTCTTTAACGCTGGAGCGGGCCTTTAATAGCCAGTATAGCCCGCTACGGCGGGCTATAAGGCTATAGTAAGTGCTATATAAATGCAATTACAATACAGAACATAACCAACACTAATGATATTACCATAACATTCAGTGGCTACATTATAATCCCCTTTTATTGCTTGACACTATTAAACTCACATACGAAAAAACTGTTAAGGGTCATGTCCATCCCCCAGTACTGTAGTAGTCCACTGCAAATAAACCACCCATCACCAACTGAAAAGGCATGGAATAACTGAAGAAACCTTCCACATGCTGCTGGCCAATAGAGTATCTTAATTTAGTCCACCTCCACAGGTCCCGACAAGTTACATAGTACAACCCCTTCTTGACACCTCACAATCAACGTGAGAATTGGATGATATTACCAAAGCTCATCCCAGCAGATCTTGTCACCATTTATCCCAATAACCCATACCTGCTCTGGACCATAAACGTTAAACAAAATATCTCAGAATGGAGAACCAAGTGCAGTAGCCAGCTTAGTGGACTATGAACATAACAATACATAAAGGGGCCTGCGGTGCTGCTCAAAGCTGCCAGCTTACTGAAAACCACAAATTGCATGCCTATCTCGCACACTTTTTCATCAATCACACTGCTAAGTCTTGCGTCCCATAACCCGCTAAGCTCGTCTCGGTGGTCATCGCGCATGACATTGAGACACTTCCCAAAGAGGATCAAAACAAAGACAACACAATTCCAACAAAAAAACCCTCACAGTGTAGCATGCTACTCATGTAGGCAAGCGCTTCAGCGACCCACATAGGGGTGGTAAGCGCTACATAATTCTCGCAATACCTTACAAATGTGTAAATTGCACGGATTTTCATGGAAAACGTTTTGTGCTTTAAACAACGACAGGAAAAGCAACAACAAAAAAAGAGTTACTCAAATGTGTAAATCATATCAACTGTCAGGTAAAGAATTGTGTTCTTTCAATGATGACAGGGGTAGCAACAATAAAACAAAAAGTACCTGACTCCGAGAGCAAGCAGTGGAAGGGCACTAGTATAGACATTAATCAGTACTTGGTCCATGCTTCATTGAAGAGACAAACACATAAATAGAGAAAGAGAAATCAGCTTACGTTGACCAAAGAGAAGCAGAGAAATGAAAAAATGAGAGTGACGATGAGGCCAACCAATGGTAAGTAATGGTCGGTGAAAGAAATTGGGTTGTTGGTCGAGGGTGATGAGACCCTTCTCAAGCAGCAACCATGATTCTTCTCAGCATGAAGTCACAAGCAAACCCTAACCTGTCTCAACCCTCGGGTAGCTTGGCACAGAGCAACCAGGCTTAACAGTTCAAACAGTAACACAAGGAAAACACACCACAATAGGAGCCCAGATCAGAGTAAGAAACATAGAGTACTTTTTAAGAAATAAAACAAGACCAAAAAGACAAAAATCTAACCAGTAGAACCAGATATATTCAATTTGAACGTTTTTAGTAAATAATAGAGCCAAAAGGCATAAAGCGATAACTGTGGATATCTGGTCACTCTGGACAGGGTCACAGTTACAAGTTCAGGCCGACTGCAATGAAGCTCAGAGTCGGCTACAAGGCACCCAGTTAGGCCCACTGAACAAAAGTACCTTCAGTCCTGGTTTGTGGAGCATTGCGTAGATCCGCATTGAAGATGCATTGCACAGCCAAAGTGGTGTTTCGGCTCCGAGATCCGGTGAGGCTATGATGCGAGGTCCTGTTGCGTCGTCGTCGAAGATACCATCGATAAGGGCTTGCAATGCGAAGCCGCAGTTAAGAATGCGTTGCACAGTTGGGGCGATGCGCTGGTTCCCAGGGGCTGCAATGCGGAGTCCGGTGTCCTCATCGAGGCTGCCGTCGACGAGGGATGCGAGGGCCTGCACCAAGAATGCGTTGCGCAGCTGTGGTTCTAAAGGTGATGCATACTGCGGTGGCGATTCGGGTCTTTGCGACGGGTCCAATCCACACAGCAGCGGACATGCATCAGTTCTGCTTGGGGTTGCGCAGCAGAGGAGATGCGTTGGTTCCACTGGGTCCACAGTGGCTGGCAAAGCACCTTAAGCCCACTTCCAAGGATCTGGGGTGGGACCACTTGACAGGGTAGACTCACAAATGACAGAGTCTAGGTGAAGGTACAAGGTTGTTGGGCTCAGAGCCTTCTGTCCCTGAGGCTCAAGTCAGGAGGCCAACCAACTAGTATTTGGAGTCACTCTGGGGTTCTGGGTTCAAGAAATGCACGTCCATTCCTTCTCACCCAGGCAGGAGGGCAGCAGGTCAGCACAACAGAGCCGGAGTCCAGCAGAGAGCAGTCCAGCAGATTAGCAGTCCTTCAGCAGCACAGCAGTCCTACTTCCTGGCAGAGTATCCACAGGGCCAGAAGTGTACTGAAGAGTTGGTGTCTGAGGTCCAATATTTACACCCAGTTGTGCCTTTGAAGTGGGGAAGGTTTCCCTTTAAAGGCCCCAGACATCCTGCCTTCTCTGCCCTAGTCCCATTTGGAAATGCCATGCAGTAGTGAAAAACGAATTTAAAAGTATTTCACTACATGGGCAAGTAAAACTTAATACTACAAGCCCTGCTTTTTAAGTAACATAAGATCTTGCAAGTGATGTCTCAGGCAAGATCTAAACACTTCCATTGTATCTAATTTTGGACCTTGTGTAAGCATTTTCCTTACTTTTATTGTCCTCCATTTTGTGAATTGCCTTCAAAGTCTCAAAGAGGAGGTGTCACAAAATGAAGACAGATAGTACAGTATGCACCTCGATCACACCATCACAGGTGCAGCGTGAAAGATTCTATTAGTTTTGCACCTTTGTTTCAGTAATGGCAGGGCTTTAAGTAGGCCGGGTCTCACCGGTGCTGAGCACCAGCAGTTTTTTAAAGGGAGCCTCGAAACGGGTCTCTATCGGGCTCTGTTATGTGCCCTGGCACAGGTGGTCCGTATTTTTTTCCGGACTGCAGTAACAGCAGGCACATCGATGTGCGTGTGCTCACACTGCTCACTAGCGGAGAAGTTACGGCGTGACGTCATGCCAGGTGAGCGTTGTAGGGGAAGGGAAAGCCGTTAAAGAGAGTCATTTTCTCTCTGGATTTCCCTTCTCTTTTTGAAACACAGGAGCAGCAACATCGTCGTGGTGTCACCAGGGCTTTAAGTGGAAGCGTTTTCAATATTATATATAACAAGCCATAGTTGCTGCTTATTTATCTTATGCAACTAACAACCATTGACAAAGCCAATAGTCCTGGCTTCTTGTATGTATGATGTTACTTGTTATATCATATATCTGGATGCAATGACAGAAACAGCAAAATACAAGTCCGGCGGCACACCACGCTAAGCACTGATTTTTAGCTTACGTGTTTTTAAGCCACGCCCTTAATTATATTGCCCACGCTCCTTTGAGAGACCCCCCCCCCCAGTTTTTTCTTCCCACTTAAAGCCCTGAGTAATGGGTAAATGGGTCTATAAAACCAGAGGACAGTGCATGTAAGAAAAATGTTTGCTCTTAAATTAAAATACAGTGGATGTAATGAAGGTTTGAGCCACAGGGGGCAGTCGCCTACAGGTTTCACTTGCAATATGCAATTCAGCAATTTTGATAAACGCAGCGAAAGAAAGTCATCGGCCACGAGACAGACTAGTGTGTTGTTTCTTCAGAAGTGCCCCAGGACAGAGATATGCTAACTAGGCGCTGAGATCCATAATCCATACTGCGAACTGTTGGAACAAAATTATCTCGACCTGCAGACATTCCTGCTGTCACTGCGCGCGTGATTGGCTCCTGCGACGCAGCCAAACGCGACTGCTTCGGGAACCCTTTCATCTCGTCAGGGATAGGTGCAATTTCCCTTTTAATAGCCAGTGCGCTCGGCGACATTACCCCCCCTCCCCCCTCCCCCACCCCCACCTCCTCCATACACGCATTATCTGCTCCACTCTGTAATGAGGAGTTCACCTTTTTTGCTAACATTTCTGTTCCGCTATCACCAGGCCTCGCCTAATCCCTCAACACACTAAGAACGGGCCGATAAATCTTGGGAATTATTAACATGGCCTTATCACTTAGCTGCAGAAACATAAACCTCGAATCTGTGAATGGGAATGACTTTCCAGTTGCAGGTAACTGGAGTCAATCACAGTATCCTTTTTTTGCAGTCCCAGGATCATCAGAACTTCGCATTTGAAAATGCGGATGTGAAGTGCCCTTGTTGCCTGCCATCTGATTTCGTTTAGATAAAATCTAATTAATGGCAAGCCTTCCATTTCTTCCAAAGGTTAGAGTCAGAGGAGAAGGCATGCTACTTTCGATTGCAGAATATATTTCAGCAAGCCCATCGGAACCCCAGGTACAGTGCTTACATGTAGAAGGGATGAACATGGCATCGATCTCAAGCTACTTCCGAAATACAAATTAATGAGAGGCTGGAAAGGCTAAAAAGTTCATCACTAATTAATATTACTGCTCCCCACATCCTGCCTCCATAGAAGTATACTGGTTATTCTCTCTATATAAAGCACCATCACCCCCAGACGTAATTTCATCAAAGTCTTTATTTTAGTTCTACATAGTATTGCAGGAATTGACGTGTTATGATTACTGGCCCCACTGATGATGCAGGAAGTGACATCACACCGTTAACTAAAATGGGAGCACAGAATGTTGATTTAAACAAGCATTTGCAATGCAATAGAACTCGCATTTACGCGAGACCTATTGCATCACGGACAATGGGCGGGGGGGGGAATGCATGGGCACGGACAACGGGAGTGCCGGCGGGTGTAGAAGGGGGCACAAAGGAGTGCTCACAGTCCATGTAGGGTGTAACACTCGAAGAAAGGGGCCAGAAGCCATGGGAGGTGACAAATGACAACATAGCCGTCATAAGGAGGGACTAACAAGCCTCAAAATGAATCAGAAGACAGCATTTACGGAGGACAAAGACAAAAGCCAGTGGGCGGAGCTTCCACGAAGCTTCCACTCCGTACTCAATACTGCATGCCTCGCAAAGCGAGCAGCGCATGCGCGCTGCCGCTATAGGCTCGACCTAAAAAAGAGTTGCAAGTATAAACAAATGATTGACTTGAAAATCTCACATAGGTCAGAGAAAGTGACCCCGCATGAGGGCTACTCTACAGTCTCTGTGATCCAAAATGCCTGTCCATCATTCACTGAGCAAGTATCCGCAGTAGGTGGTGGGGCTTTTGGGCACAAAAGGATCTGTGTTTATGCTGCCATAGATGCTAAAGGTTCAGGCTAGCGCATTTAAAGGAATTAGACACAGTTTTGGTGGCCATGCCATCATCGTTCGTTGAGTACTAAACATCCCATCTTGATGACATGATATTACATGATATTGTAGATATCAGTACGATGAAGTTATTGACTTCATGTAACATCATTTTTGGAATGAGGTATGTATTTTCTGTCCACTAGCAATAGACATTGAATGCATCATTGTCGGGCTGAGTGAGAAGCTGTCAGCTTTCGTCTACATTGGAAGTAACTGTTTTGGTTAGCGTAGACTGATCCGTATTTGGATACCCCTGTCGCTCAGTCTGCACCCCCTTAGCTAGTTCCTAACTGATTGCTTGGCTCACTTCCATTTTAGGTCTGGGTTTTGAGAGTACAGCTGTCAAAGAGGCCTATTGCTTACACTATATATAGGCTGAGCATTGGGTCCACACCTGTCAACCAAAGGCGGTGTTCAGCCAGCCTCCTCCAGCGATTGGCTTGAGACTGTCAGTCACATCTTGTCTCAGCCCAGAGGAGTATTTGTCTCTAACCTAATACTATTGGCTGTTTTGGTGTATCCTCTACCTACCACCACTCAAGTGTCTGCATTGATAGCCCTCTGTGTCTACTCCTGCTTGCTTTTCTTGTGTGTCTCCTTATAATGTGCTAACTCTGCATGTGTGACCTGCATGCAGACTGATCGGCTTTGCCAATGCTTGTTCAGTATTTTAAGAATGCTCTTTTTATGATCTTTGAAAGCTTGAAATCTAAAAACCACATTATGTGGTGATTCTATGTTCCCTTTTCTTGAAGGAATACTTGGGGGCAATTACAATACCCTCCCAAATAAAACTTTAAATGTGATTTTTAAATTTGTAAGGATGGCCAGCTGAAGGAACTAGGCGACTGACAGAAATGCGAAGGAAGTTAATTCTGTGCAGGTCTTTAAGTACAAATAGGACTGCCAGTCGTTCTTCAAAGTTTAGCTGCGTTGTAATTTAATTTGGGAGGGACACATTTTTTTATACACCTTGGTAATTTCTTCCAGTTGTAAACCCTCTTTTATAAATTCAGGCAAAACAGATTTTCTTCCCCTTTACAATAAAGATTTAATTTTATCTACTCAAATGTAGCTCTTTCCTCAGACCTGCGGAGAAGCTGGTGTAATAGTTTTCTCCATATACACAGTTTTACTGTGGCTTTTTTGCTCACAAATTTACACTTTATCATTTTACTAATATTTGTCTTTTAATGATAATCTCCTTGTTTCTTCCTCCGTCATATCTATACATTTATTTGTAATTAATATGTAGGTTTTCCGAGTGCTGTTTCATAATATCGATTTTATTAATATTTTGCACGTAACATTTGCTAATACATTGTTTTACACGATGAATAGGTAGTATTCTAAATTTCTGTATTGATACTTTGCCCTGTGGCGCCGCACTTTTTAAATATAATTTTTCGAGCATTGCCATTTGTAAGAGGTGTCTTAAAGTTACAAAACGATAGCATATAAGAGGTTGCCAGGGTGTCCACGTTTTAATGTTTTCAGGATGAGTGAAGCGGGCTTAAATTGGTGATCCTTATATAACACTTCACTCAGTGCCGAGTTAGGCACCAACCAACACGATAGAGGTTTGTTTTATGTGGTTGAGCTGAAAGTGGCCTTCGTTGTTGTGGTGAAGAAAGGCATTGAGTTTGGTAAAGATAGCAAGTGTACCACTTGATAAATAAAGTAGCTTTCCAATGATAGGTATGGCTATATATATATATATATATATATATATTCCTCTCCTCGCCACAATCCTTCGGAAAAACGAGTGCAGACCTCATTCAGTGCAAATATTTCATTTTATTGTTACCAGTCCTCTGCCATTACGCGTTTCGGCCGTACAAGCGGCCTTGATCACATGACAACGCTCAACAGCTTTACCCCCACTTTTAAAGTGCCCGTGCTTAATTAAAATCATGGAAATAAAAAACATGTTAAAAAATATATACTTTACATGCAATAATACCTCATGTTCCATTACATATCTTATTTTGTTATTCATTTAGTTGTTATTCATAATTTATATTCAACCTCCTATATGATTTCCCACATTGTAGTGAAACAATATTACCAAATAATTTTTTATATATATATGTTGGTTCAGGCTAAATATCTACTTAAATGCCTCCTGACACGTTTACAATTTCCATTAAAATGATATCATATATAGGAATAAAGACATCATCCACATAAAAAAATGCATATCTTAATACAAAAGTGAAAACAAACCTATCACCTACCGCTATGTGCTATAACATTTATTTATAAAGGACACATTTCTTTAAAGAAACACCTATTTCCTATTTCGTGTCCTTAAGTTTAAATACTTTACCAGTTCACGAATTGCTCTGCACCATACATTGTCTGATATTCATGTCTTTTTTAATACATATATTTATTCTTGTTATTATATATATATAAATATACCACAGATGAATCTGTTAATTCAATGTTATTCTATTGTGCCAACGAATTAGTTGTGCAATACTTTCTTTTCTTGATTATATTTGCTTAAATGCATTTGTGCACATCTCTAAATCATTTACTACCATTATCGACATGCTTTGAATGGACAGATAAAGTGACTCAGTGCTATACTACTTAGAGTTAAAATCAATGGTGCTATAAATATTAAATATCTAAAGGAGTAAACAAATAAATTCATTATATACAAGTACAAATTATCATAGTGTATTCATTAAATACGTCCTACTTTAAAGTTCATACATTATTTCATATTGCAAGGGAGGTTTCTAAGAATGCCAGTAGATCATTGGCTTTTAAAGTCTTAACACAAAGAACCCTGATGTAGATCTATAAAAAACATATATATATATAATTGGCTTGCAAACAACTTTGGTACCGTTCAACGAATCTTCACAAAACTTTCCAAAAAAATGCTCTTTTTTGCTTAGCTCATTCATGGAAAGTTTTGGGATGAACAGTTAAGAAGGGTCCAAGAAAAGTGGGGAGGGGGTCGCAGAACGCAAAATACCCATGCAATTTGTGAAATGCCCTACAGCCAAAACTGCTGAACGGAATTGCACCATATTTGGCAGGAAGCCAAATCTTGGTGCCAAAAGCGTGCTTGTTGTGACTTGGAGTAAATCCATTCAGTAGTTTGCAGGACTCTCGCGAGCACAACTAAAAAAAAAAAAAGAGCTTTCTAATTGACTGAGAGTCTTTTTCCTTCGGGACACCTCGCTCTCGTGGGAGTGAGCACTTTGATTGGCCGGCTGCAACAATGAAATGTTGTGGCCGCCATTACAGGACTTGGGTGTTAGCCCTTCTGTCCTGAAAATGTTTTAAGAAAAGTAATGTAAGGGTGCAGGGTAGGGATACCCTGCCCAGGGCCAAAATTATTTCTTTAATTTATTTTGCTGCGATCCCGCGGTACTCCCACTGGACTACAACAAAAATAAATGGCAGCTGCCATGTTTTTTTTTCAATTGATATGACCCCTCTCCCAGGGTGGGCCAGGGCCCAGTGGCCAATATATATAAATATTTGTGGAAGGGTGTGTGTGTGTGGGGCTCACCTCCCAGAGCCTATTTTGGCCTCAGGCACCAAACCTCCGAGTCCCGCCATGTAATTCAAAGGAGAGAAGAGCATGGGCCCCCCTACCTGGGACCCCATCTACTGGGACTATTTCTTTTAAATAGGGTAGGGGGGAGCGAGGCCCTGGGTTTCCGTCCCCCAGAGCTGCCAGATATATTTAAAGGAAAGGGGAGTATGCAGCCCTCTTTCCCCAAGCCTGCTCAGGCCCCAGGGACCCCATTCCCCAGGACTAACACATATATTTAAAGGGGAGGTAGGCACTGTACCCTCCCAGAGCCTCTAAATTCCCCAAGGACCCCATCCCCTTGGGCCGGCTCCAATTATGTGTCCCGGGGAGCTCGCTGCCAGGGCAAAGTTTCCCTACTTGCAAGAGTGTGGGCAGGTGAAAAAATGTGCACGTCCACCCAACTGGACCTGCAAAAATGATCTCATCTGGTGCAAGCTCACATTTTTTCCCTGCACACGTTCTCACATGCAGGAAAACAGAGATTGCTCCCATCCGGTGGGACCATGGTAAAATACCTGCTCCCTCCAGGCGGAACCAACGCCGGCTGCCGCTTCACCTAGGATGGGTGTCTGCAGGTGTCCGGTGGAGCTTCAGGAGCCATGGGGCTCCCCTCATGGCCCAAAACATTGTTTTTTGTGGTTGCCCCGGGTAGGCATCCACTTTAGGCCCCGGGGATGGGGTCCCCAGAGCGCATAAAGGCTCGGCGAGAGGGGCTGTGCGCCCACCTCCCCTTAAAAAAATGCAGCCCAGATTATGGGGTCCATGGGGTCTGGAAAAGCTTAGGGAGGGGGCTGCGCACCCCCCTTTCCTTAAAATAAATGATACGGCCCCAGGTGATGAGGTCCACGGGGCATGTAAATACTGGGGAAGGGGGAGTGTGCATTTTATATGAACTGGTAGAAGACTCTTGTGGAGGTTCTGGAAAGTTGGAATAATGTGGCTGTATTTGCACTGAGCAGTGATTAGGTCGGTAGTAGCATGAAATACAGCCTTCAGTCGAGGAGGTATGTTTACTGAGTTCCTGAAGGTGTGAGTTGAGAAGAAGGATCTTCTCTTACGAAACCATCTGGGATTTACAAGAAATGTTTGACGTACAATCTGATCGGCTTTGCATATGTGTTGAGATTTGCAGAGAATCTATTTGTTGTTGAGCCATTTTTCAATATGGAACTAGGGTCTGCTACCACTTACAATATTAAACTTGGTTTTGGTTATGTTACTCCTCAGCTGTACATCAGACATCCATGAGCCGATGATGTCCAGTTACCAACTTATTCTGTGTGTCTGGATGACAAATACCTTGAAGCTTTATTTGTGTTGTCGGCATACTGGTGAAGTTGTAATGCTGTGTTTAGTTAGTAAGTCCTCAGGGTTCTACGTTAAAATGAAAGATGTTTGGAGTAAGAATGGGACCTTTTGGGACCTCTTTTTTAAAAAATAGAGGAGGATGACTTGACGGGGATGCCTGATTTATTGGCCTGGAGCATAAAGAAGGAAGGGTAATGTCCTGTATGTTGAGTAGGATGCAAGGGCACCTTTATAGAAACTGAAGATCATTGGAACAAGAAGGAACATTTAGGATCTTCACCTCATATGTAGCAGTGAGATGTCACAGAGATACTTGATTTATTGATGGGCAGGAGGATTAAAGGTTCTTAAAGTGGTCTTGAAGTTGGAAACCTATAGCTCTTTCCTGGATTTTCCTTTGGAAAAGTATTTTTATTAACGTTTCCAAACATTAACAAAAAATATGTACAGGAAAACCAAGCGACCGGGGAAAGGGGAGCACTTTGGGAGAAAAATGGTTATAGAAATCAGTTTTAATATGCACTTCACGGATGTGCAGAACAAATAGCGAGGATTTCAGGCTTTAGAAGGTATAAACCACTAACTCTGCTTTAGAAATTCAGCGAGAGACAGCAGTCAAAGATAGGATACTAAACATAGTGATTGTTAGACTTGGCATCTTTTGGCGTGGTTTCCCCTGACTTAATGCCTTCTGACCCCTTGTTTTGACTGTGTGCTGAACTCAATTTTTGCTGGCTTTAGGACTCTGTGCACTTTTTCATTGCTGACCAGTGCTAAAGTGCAAGTGCTCTGTATCTAAAATGTAATGGCATTTGGTTTCTCAATGATTGGCATATTTGATGTACTGATAAGTCTCTAGTACAGTGCACTACATGTGCCCAGGGCCTGTACATCAAATGCTACTTGTGAGCCTGCAGTGCTGATTGTACCTCCCACATGAGTAGCCTTTCAAGCATGTCTCAGACCTGCAACTGCAGAGCCTGTGTGTGCAGTTTTAAACTGCTATTTCGACCTAGCAAGTTCACCTACTTGCTAGGGCCAAACCTTCCCTTTTATTACATATAAGTCACCCCTAAGGTTGACCCTAGGTAGCCCCGTGGGCAGGGTGCAGTGTATTTAAAAGGTAGGACAGATACTTTTGAGTTTTAAATGTCCTGGTAGTGAAAAACTGCAAAATTCATTTTTTGCTACAGAAAGGCTTATGTCTTTCATAGGTTAGCATTGGAGCTGCCTTGTAACACTTTACAAGTGTAACTTCCAATTGGGAAAAGACAGGAAGAGTAAGTTTGGTGTCTCTGGACTCACAATTTAAAAACACATCTTTTATTGAAGTTGGTTTTTAAATTGCGGGTCTGAAAATGCTAGTTTTATAAAGTTAAAAGAACAAATGATGGACAGAATGCTGAACAAATCAAACATTCACCCCCAGTCACAGATCTGGGTTTATTCCATTTTTTTTGCTCACCACTCCACCTCAGTTTGGACCCAGCCATATGCAAATCTGTCTTGACCCTGCTCCCCATGGGAATAGTCCAGCCCAAACTGCCAGGCCAATTTCTCCCTGAAACGGAAACAAGCATCCTGGGACCGGTTTCGGGGTATCACCCCCTTATCAGCCAGGCTAGCTTGAATCCAGTGGCACAGTGAGCACGGGACCCACTTAGGGCATTCCCCTCCCACTTAGGGCGACAAAAGTAAAAAGAACAAATGATGCTGAACAAATCAAACATTCACCCCCCCCAGTTGGAGATCTGGGTTTAATCAATTTTTTTATGCTCACCACGCCACCCCGGTTTGGAACCAGACATATGCAAATCAGTCTTGACCCTGCTCCCCATGGGAACTGTGTGTAGGGAAGATTGTGGGTTTTTCCTACCTGGGACTCTCTTGGCAAGGGCCGTACCAGGCATCGTGCGTTTCCCTGGGAGGCTGGAAGGGTGGGGCCGGGGGGTGCAGTGGTGGAGGCCGGTTTTGTTATTGGGAGCCAGTTTTGCAGAGGTGCTGTAATATCGGCCCCCAGTAACAAAACAAGCAAGCAAGCATTTATAGCTTCCCGGGGCCAGGCAGTTCTCCCCCAGGGCCTGGTCCTAGAAAATTGCCAGGCTGCTTTCGGTTCCCAGTTCGGCCCTGCTCTTGGCTTAGTGAAAGTGAGTGGTGGTTGCTCTGCCCAAAATAGGGCTGGGGGAGCACCACCTCCACCTGGCGGTTATTTGGTCCAGGGCCGGCGCTAGGCATGGGCAGCGTGGGCAGCTGCCCAGGGCCTCGCACTCAGCCCACCAGCATGGTGCCCCGCACCAATCGTGTGCCCGTTGTTTCCCTGTCTCCTTGCAATTAGGGTCCATGGGAGGGGTCCCCTCCCTGGGCCTCTCAGGGATGGTGTCTGGAAGCCTAGGGGAGGGAGACTCTTCCCCTTGTCCCAATTGCAAGGAGACCCATTCAGAGACACTGCGGGAGGCCCATTGTACAGGATTTTAGCGCCCCCACAGTGTTAACTCTCAGCCCACAAGCAATTCTTACACCTATCAGGCTGAAGGTGTGAGAATTGCTTGTGGGCTGAAAGTTAAAACTGTGGGGCGCTAAAATCCTGTGCAATGGGCTCTCGCAGTGTCTCCTGAATGGTTTCCTTGCAAGAGGTCACTTAAGTAAATTAGAGGGGCCTCGCACATTCCCTTTTGGCCCAGGGCCCCGCAAATCATAGAACCGGCCCTGATTTGGTCAAAGGTTTATGTCATCACGGTCAGCTGATGCTACGCTGGTGTAAATCCAGTGCTTCCTCAGAACCTAAACGGAGCAGAGGAACCACAAGTGTGATGGGGACGGGAACACCACTGATTTACTGCTTTTCTCCTGCTGTGCCAAACTTTAAAGGGCCCCTTGAGACCAGTGGCAGCTGGCACAGGGAAGAGTGGTGGGCTGGGGCTGGGTGGTGGTCGGGGAAGTCGACAGACGACGGGTTAAGTAACATTAATAAAAAAAAAAAAAAACTTACCTTGGGCTGGCAGTATCGCCGACTCAACGATGCTGCAAGTGCAAGGTAAGTGGTTTTTTTATTTATTTTATTTAATGTTACTTATCCCATCGTCTGTCGACTTCCCCGATCCGCCCCACCGCCCTGCTGCTGTTACCTGTGCCGGCCACCACTGCTTGAGACACAGAACAGACCTTAGCAGGGAACTCAGTATATCAGGTCCAGTGGCGTAACGAAGGTTGAGCCCAAACACCCCCCCTTGCAAACTACAGGAAGAGGCCTGCTCCCGACTCACTCAGGAGCTCTCAGGACAGGGTACTGTGCTGAGGGCCCCCCTGGAGCTCGGGGGCCTTTGTTATGCCACTGATCAGGTCATGGGTGAAAGAGCGGCACATCAGATCAGGCCGAGCATATGAGAGATAGTGTGGGTTTAAAAGCTCACATTCTTTTGCACGTCCACAGGAAACGCATTTAGTGCACATATTTAATAAACCTGCACCTTGGTGATCGTCCGTACTTTCATTAATCACGGCCATCTGAGTAACCGTAAAACGTGTCATTAAAGCTCTTAGAAACAGATGTAAGACACTGAACTAAGCGCTATATAAAACATTATTATGCCTACGGGCAGTTAAGTCTTTTTGCACAGTTATTTTCTTTGAAATTTCAGGATTAACGAAGGACATTAGCAGCCGCTCATACCCTGCGAAGTCACAAATTAAAAAAGCGACTTTGAAATATTGCATTTTCGAATATTCTATCCAACGGGAACCTTAGATTTCTCTTATTGTATGCTGTGCTTGGAAGAGACCGGCAACAGCCACGTGCTGGCTGTGTAACGCGCTACCCAGCTCTGCTGAAACCGTTCCTGCTAATGTGCGCGAGCATCTAAGTTTGTTTTCCCTTCAAACGGTCCTTGGTGTTCATACAGCCCAGCAGCAGACGGGCGTCTGAGGCGCGTGTGCATGGCTGCAGCTCAGAGCATGTCGAGCCTTTGCAACCTCTGCAGCTTTGTGCTACACAGAGACTTTGAAATTTGCTTGATCTCGGTGGCTCAATTAGAGCTCGGTCTTTTTTGTTCAAAAATATCACACACTGAGGAACAGATGGCTGCCTTATAAGCAGCGGCTACATCAGGTTAGACCTTTTTTTTTCTTCACTTTATCACAGCAGTGATTTAGTAAATCTGTTTATCCTCCAATCTGCTAACTGAAAATCTGACAAATATTTGGGAGTTTATGTTTTGGCACTCCCTTCGAGATTTATCCGACAAACAATTATTTTGACTAATTGAGTCTTGGTGAAGGAACACATTGTTCTTCCCTTTATGTACCAGCGTGCTAACTGGAAGATGTTTGTCCATCTCAATGTTTTCCTCGTAGGAAAAGCAATGGACGGCTGCAAAATGGTGGGGCCCCTGCTTGCAGAATTTGAAGAGGGGTCTCCGAATCTCCCATATCTCACAGATATCCATTGGTCTTGGGCTGAATGGGGACCCACTGAAGACTTGAGGTGGCCCCTGAAGGGCTGCCCCCGAGGAAGAGGTACAAACACAGAACCTGCCCATGTAGATTTTTACATGGTTAGAAGTGCTCAGTGAGATCTGAAGTTGAGCTGCCCGGCTGTCAGGAAGCCTTTATCTGCAAGAGTTAGCATCGGATCGTATCCCTAATTAAAGCTCTTACATTTTAAGTTTTTTTTTAACTTAATAAACAAAATAAACAGTGTGAGGTAACAATTCACAATAACCCTCATAAAGCGACTGAGCAACAAAAAAAAAGATACTGTCAGAAACCCTTTCAGAGGGCCACGGGGCACGCAGGAGCTACGGGACCCAGCCGTGGGGGTCGAGGCCTTTTGCTCCTGATGTCCCAGACCCCACTTACAATGGATCCTGAACAACTGGGCCAAGTACCCCTTCTGCACTAGACTCTCAGGATAGCATGGTGCGTGCAGTATCCCAGGCAGTTGGAGGAGGGGAGAGATGGGGGGCATGAAAGGTGCCTCCAGGATAATGAACACAGGCTCACACCTCAAAATGCACACAGCAGCAATAAATCATAATCCAGCCAAATACTCACTTTTATGAAAAAAAAGAAGTATTTTATTTCTACCACTAACCACACAAAGGAAAAATGCTACATTCATAAAATTACACAGTCTTCCACTGAGGTCTGAGCTCTAGTGTTTCTTTGGAGGTTCCCTGTCCCACTCACTCCTCGTGTTGGCAGTAGTGGTTATTCCCCGTTCACTAATGGTAACATCCACGCAATGTCCAACTAGTAGTCTGAATCTCAAAAGTCTACTGTGACTCTACTTAAAGTCAGTAGTGCTACAGTGGTAATTTAGCAGCAAGTTCCCCAAGGGCCGACAGGCCGGAAACCATTCATACCGCACCGTCAGGTGTGAAGCGTTCAGAGTGCCTGAATGCGCCCTGTCTGAGCTTGCAGTGGCTGCAGCAGAGTTCAGGTGAGTCAGCCGCATGCAGCCCAGGTGGCTGCACTCAACGGGTGCAGTCTCTCTCACTAAATGTTCCCTCTGTTCTATATTTCATCCCTCTTACTGTGGCAGCCACCCAGGAATCATAGGTAAAATGACGTAATGTGCTCGTCACCACACACCAGTCCTCAATGTCTGCTCTGATCTGCAGCCCTTTACTTACTAGCCAAAAGGTTAGCATAATTTTTGTCACCAAGCACTCAGTAATTCTCAGAGCATGCTCGGATTGGCCACCCATCACCTTATCCTCGGGAAAATTCTGATTTGCAGCACTTCACTTAATAATTATTCTCAAATAGATTTTGCGATTTACAATAAATAAATATTTAGTAAACCCGAGGGCATGCTCAGAAATGCCACATTTCAGAAATCCAGTTCTGGAGATCTTAAGACAGTCAGAAGTTCCTGAGCCCCAACTATGTTAAATAGGCCTTTCGCCTTTGGTGGCCTTCATACCACGACCCTCAAACTTATCCCAAGTACTTCTTTAAGAGCTTGGGTTTCAGGCAGCGGCGGCTATTCCGCTATGGCGGAGGAGCGTCTCCCCACCTGCCATCAGCCAAAGAAATGAAAAACAAAACGATAATAAGTCCTTGTTTATTATCGTTTTATTTTCTGCTCTCGAAGCTGAGGTTTGGGGCGGGGCCAGTGGATGACAGGCTGGTGGAGGAGTGTTTTGCACTGCTATTCAGTGCGCTTGATGGTCTGGCCAGCCGTCTCAGGCCGGCCAAACCGTCATGCCCACTAAAGCTCTCTCCAACCCGAGCTGCGTTGCCTGGTTGGAGAGAGCAGGCACAGGCTCCCAGTCTAACTGCGAGCGCAAATCATCGGTGCTCAGGCCAATCCTGACGCTGCTTTCAACAGCATAAAAGCATCTTAGGAATTGGCCGCAGTGGACTCTGGATGCCTGCAGTGGAGAGGGGCGTGATGCCGACCCCCTCCACCCCACCCCTCCACTCAATTCATAGTCCGAACACTACTGCTCTCAGGGTAGGGAGACAGAGCAATCCAAAGCTTGCTCACGTTGGTGCTGTGGGCTAGAGACATGGATCTCAGCACCTCAGTGCTCTTCCTCACTATTCTGAGAGTCAAAGGCTGAAATGGGTACGTGTTCCTCAGTATGAGGTCTACGGTACAGAGGCCAAAGGACACCAGAAGAGAAAGATCCCCATTGGCACAATTTGAGGCTCAATAACATATGCTTACCCTGGAATCTCTCAAACCACTTTCTCACATTGGTGTTTGTGGTAGGTTTATTTCAGCCCAGGTGGATCTCCTTTCTGGGGCATCATGCTACGGTCAAGACTTTCCCACCATAGGTCACCTGATGCACTCTTGCGCTTCAGGGCGGCATGAATTCCAGTGCAAAGGGAGGCCAAGCAGTAGCTTTCGTGCGATGTTTAGCTCTGCCTGCTCCATTATTTTCCCACCTTACCTCTTGTTTTTCTCTCGCAGGCACAGAGAGCAGTGGGGAGAGCGCACTTATCATTCCAGCTACCCAAAAACGCCCCTCATCATGGAACAATGGCACAGGCACTGGAGGTACACAGTATTTACATTAAGTGGTCCCTCACCTCTTCTGGATCATTGGCACAGGCTAGCGCCACTGTCCGCCCGTGGAAACTGAAACAAAAGTGTTCCCCAGAGGAAGTAATCAGTCGCACTTGGGATTTTTTTGTGGACAGTCTGTCAAAGAAGTTTATTTTGGGATAAAGCTGGTAAAACTTAAAACAATATAATACAATGGACATGCTAAAAGGTAGAGTAGAGTGTTTTAAAATAAACAGTTATAACCATCTTGCACTAACATTTCTCTTCCAAGATGATAATAAAAAACATAATAAAAACACCTCCAGTACCCCTAAGCGTTTTCCCATTATGTTTTTAAACAACACTCTCTCAATGCATCCCCAAGGGGTAAAAAAAAAACAACATAATTTACTCTTCAAAACATCTCCTTAAATTTCATGCCAAGAGCAAAAACAGTGAGGGGCACCGTCAATCGTGTGGAGTGAGTTTTAAAAATCTCCATGCATGGGATAACCTCCATATAGGCTTGGTTATTAACAATTGTTTGAACCATTTTTTCCTTGTGTCACTATAAACTGGGCAAAAAACCAGAAAGTGCACCTAATTCTCTACCTTGTCGAAATGGGCGTTACAGTATTTGGATTTTGAATAAACGCTCTACCATTTAGAAGTAAAATTGTTCGGCGGGAGAATTCTGAACCTAAATTTAAGATATCAAACTTTGTCTGCAACCAATTCTAGGACATCTAGTTAATGTTCGCGATTTGATACAGATTTTCAGCAAAAAAAACTCCTAGTTAATCTCCCATCCTTTGGGCTAACAGACATTTCACCACAATGGCATATTTTATATGCACCTTTAATTTCATCAGCAGACTCTTTGTTCATCAAGTCTTGAGAGGCCCACAACAATGCCGCATATGATCAACTAGCCTTTTTTAAGAAAAATATATTGGATTCTGTTGAATAGTGTGGAAGTGTTTTTAAATCTATATTTTTGTGCAGTAAGTAATAATGAATATATTAATAATTTTTGTGTTGGATCCGATATGCAAATGATGAGTTAATATGATTAAAGTTTAAATGAGTTTAGTGTATAAGTGTGTTTATTAACATAAACTAGTTGTGCCACATTTATGTGAAAACTCTATCTTGGATAAAATGGATGCTGATTCTGTCATTCACTCCTATATACACCCCCTCCCGTCATGTCCCTCTGCGTATCTTCCCTTCTAACAAGCTCTGCAGAAGCGAAGTCAGCAGATGTATGGTTTTTCACTGTTATGAATACAAGGCTTTCAATCAATCTTTTAGTGTTCCTTATAGGCTGCAACATCCAAGGTCTTTCTACTGTAGGTCCGCTGGGTAAATGAGTCCTATTCATTTGTGTGAAATGATATTTTTGAAAAGTCATATTCTGTTCGAACATCTAAGGATGACAGTAGCACAGATGGGTTGTTTCTTAGAATGGGATAGTGCTTATGTATTAAGGTATTGACATTTTCTCTTTTGATTTGCTAAAGAGCTGGTACTTACGAGTATGCTGTGATGAATTTGCTGTGCTAACTAATTTGTTATACAAGAATTCTTTATAAGAACCCTTCATTTTGGGGGTGAGCCGGTAGATTTTTGAGCTTTCCCTAGATGCTAATAGCACTGCTGTCCGACCCTATTCTGATTTTACTGCTCATTTGGGACTTAAAATGATTTCTGATTTTTGACTTCTGAAATAGATCTGCATTTGAGCCTTCATTGCATTTATTCTCTACTGTGTGATTTTGAAATTTTTGGAATATGGCCCTTTAACTTTTCCTTCTGATCTAGAACTCGGTTACTGAGTGGTCCTGCTTACCTATTTTGACACTCTGCTAAACTGATGTCGGGGAGAGTGTCTTTTTGTGCACTTTATTTCTGGTGGGGGAACCATATGAAGTAAATTTGGGGGTTTCTGAAATTTTGGGTTGTCCTAAGATATTAGGGTAGATTTTTTGCTCCCACAATATATTGCAGTGGATTTGTCACACTCATATTCCTGGGGGTGCACTCCCTTCACCAGAGCCAGTCCTCTGTGGCATGCGGACCCCCTGAGTTTCCTTTGGGGATTCCTATCTACCTTGCGAAGCAAAGCCTCTGGTATGGCTGCCTTCTTCTCTAAAGCAGCAGCTTAACTTTACAAACCTGTACCTTTCTGGTGGTCCAGTGCAGGCGTTCTCATGACTACCTGGAAGTAACGCCCAATTGTCGCCATACTAGATCTCTCTTTTTGCCTGCACGCTTCAGCCACCCATGGCATCCACCACTTGCAAGCTGATTGTATGTCCTGTACAGGGACCACATCTAGGGCACTCATAAAAAGGTCCATTCTACAGTACTCCAGGGACCCCTTTCTTCTGTGCTTCCAGTAGGCCACCCTCTACTGCGCATGAAGCAGACACAGAATTCTGGGGCTCCCCATTATTGGACATTGGGAGTACCCCACACCTATCTCAGTAAGTACGTGTAGGAAGATTCCAACTCCCGACCTCTCCTCCAGCAGGAGATGGCACTATTCAATGGAATGGTCTTATTTTGTTCGGGGGTCATTTATCTGCCATATTGGGGTGGCAAAGCAATTAACTCCCTCCTAACAGGCAGCTCAAAACTCAAATCTTATTAAGGGTGGCAAATTATGAACTAT
This sequence comes from Calotriton arnoldi, assembly GCA_963921515.1. Classification (NCBI taxonomy): domain Eukaryota; kingdom Metazoa; phylum Chordata; class Amphibia; order Caudata; family Salamandridae; genus Calotriton; species Calotriton arnoldi. The sequence goes on along the minus strand of CAWUFW010000992.1, from coordinate 1,826,447 downwards.
CTAAAGGGATTCCATTGTGTTAAAACTGGCCTATATGTGGATTGCGGGCCAAATAATGTATATAGAAGGTAGGGGCACTGGCCAATTTATCATCTCAAAATGGGATGGTGCTCCTCCTTTTGGTCTCCATTTAATTCATATTAATTTAAGTCTGGGACTTCTCTGTGGAAATGCTACTTGAGAGCAGATGCTAATCTGAGTCAGACAAAAGTCTTCTATTTGCCTGTGTGCAGCTGTTCAAACACAACATGCCCCTTACTATTTTACTGAGGACATTACAGTGGCTAAGACTCCATTAAAAAGTCCTACACCATGGTAAATGTCTAAAAATAGAGGGCCAAAAGCGATAAACTAAGGGTTTTCGCAGGTTAGAACCAAACTGCCTACACCATCAACATTTTAGTGATCCCGTTGACCAATAGAGTACCTCTAGTGAAGAAGAATTGATTATGGCCAGGCAACCGGCACCTTAAAAGTTGATGGTCAGTGACACTAGCTTGTCTTCTCTTCACCTCAAATCTGACTTCCTCTAGCAGAGGGATTAAAGATTAGGTGGCCAGGAAGCCTTCATCCACCTGCTTTGAAATAAAAGGATACAAAATCAAGTTAGTATCCTTAGCTTGGTTTGTGAGAACAGTACAAGCACAGCAAACAGAATCAAGTATGGATGATCGGTGGTGTTAAGTCAAGCACTGGTATAGACAACAAAAAGAACATGCATTGAAAAAAGACAAAGTAATATGCAAGAGTCAGCAAATCACTTTCACTTCTAGAAATAAAACCAAATTTTGAAAAAAGCTCCAACCTTCCCATTAAAAATACAATTTTGATATTTGTATTTTATTTTGTCTGTGAAGTAAATACAAATATTTCATAATTTGTGTATCTGTTTAATGTATACTTGTTTCTTTATTTTTGTGTATTGTTCTGAGGTTCGTATTATTGACTTTGCTTAGCCCGGATTCCCCAGCTTCCAGCAGTGATTCAGGGGGGGCACAGAAGCCAAAAGGTTAAGTACCGCTGCTCTAAAGTAAATAATCTAAAATGTGGACTTTAATAAATTAATATTTATTTTTTAGATCTTGACTAAGATTATTGCAGCATATCTATTACATATTTGGTTTGTGTACAAACCCTGAGAATAAGGTACTTTTGGTCTGCATATTGCTCATGTGTTGGAGAAGGTTGGAAGCAAATGTGAAAGTCTCTGCAGTGTGAAATCTCTGACTTGTAGTTTAAGGATTGTCTATGGAGGGCTTGGATTCAGTGACAGGACAGAAGCATTTCCTAGAAGCTGTGTAGCACATGAGCTGGCCGGCTCTTGAATATTCATTCATTCGTAACATATTATTTATGGGCTTTTGCATATTCATTGGCCCTGATGTGGTGGGACAGGCAGTGATGGAGGCCAGCTCTCTTAAACAGCAGATCTCTTTTCTTACTGTTGCCCAGCAACTAGAACTAGAGGCTGAGCTTTGAAGAGTCCATCATGTTGATACCACCTCAAGCTATGAAAAAGTATTTCTAAATTAAGGATGGCATGTAAGGTGTGGGATTCATTGGGGGGCAGCAGAACTCAGATGGCCATCAGGACAAAGGATCGTAGATATTATGCATATGGTTTGCAATTTGCATTGTTTTTCGCCGTCAGAGCTGCGAGGGTCCCCATTGGTCTCCTTTTTGAAGTTTGCAAGGTTTATGTTTTTTAACTAAGAGAAATGAAGTTTTTCTCGCATGTTAACTTGAAAGCAAATGTGCATGAGAATTTTATGGTGAGTCGTTGCTTGGACTGGCTAGGCAGAATATTTACATTTTGCTGAAATAAGGTTTTTTTTGGCTCCAGAGGTTATTGTAATATCATCATGAATGGCTGTTTGTGATATTCGTTACCACAAAGTATGCAGTGCCTTTTTTTATTGGCACACTTTTATCCAGGCTCAGAGAGAGGAAACAGCTCTTTAAAGTCAGACTCTGTTCTTCCTCTTTTTTTATCTGCTTCATCAGTGGCGCCTGGTTATAGTTCTTTGACTACCCTCTGGACTGGAATAAAAACCCTTGCCTTTACAGTGTTCAATCCTGGTTTCATTTTCTATAAGTCAAAAAAGTTAAGTTGAATTTGTTTCTAAGTAGGTTTTATTAGATGAGGTGATGTTTGAGCTAAAGGGGGTTTTGTCAGTATCAGTTTTATTACTTTTTTGCATTTTTGTTGATGGCGAGGAAGGGGACGGGAAAGCTGCAATGCAGAAGCAGCGTAGGTTCTGGTGGAAAATGAGTGTTCGTATTTCTTTTGGCTTTGTCTGTATTCCTAATTGGGTGTCCTTGACTTCGCAGCTCTTTTTGTACTTTTTTTTTATTACGAAAGCAGAGGGCCATGGTGGCAGGGACGTTCACCAATATATTAGCATTATTTTTGGCATAGTGAGTCTCTGGGGTGTCCGTGGATTGCAGGTCGCATATATAATACATTTTCTATGATTTTCTTGTGCATTGATCTGGTGTTTGTTTAGGTGCGGGAGTTGCCCTCTGATTTTTTGTTCGTGGGTGTATGGATCTGAGTGCTTTGCGGAAAGAGGGGCTGCCGCTATATATGTTACAGACGGACACATTCATATATATATATTTTTTTTGTTCGGCACGGGGGGGGGATTAAATGATTTGCCCAGAATCACAGGATGTTGAGCGTCCCTCCCGAGACTCGAACCCAGTTCCCCAGCTTCAAGGTCAACCACCCTAGCCTTTAGGCCACATCCTCTCTCCATATATATTTATATTAGATTTTTTGTAAAAAAAAATTCATGAGTACTTCAATCTGGATGTCGCCTCATAAAACATATCTCACAACTCCATGAATTTTTAAGGTAAAATGGAAAGCCTTATTGCATGCAACCCTTGGTATCATGAATAGTAGGTTATCTGGATAGTCAACCTATGTGTCCATGCCAGTAGCAAATTTAAGATGAATACCGTATGTGGATCTTCCATCTTAATTTACAAATCTTTTATCCTGCATTTCAAAGAGATACCCTCCATCACTTGAACGCTAAGGGCCTGATTCCGATCTCGTTCGGAAGGCCTCCAGACGGGTTCCGGAACGAACAAATCCGATTCGGAGCCTATGTTTCTGACCGAATCGTCCCCCGTTCCGGACAACCAAGTACGATGCGAAGATCTCGTCCGCACCGACCGAATCGTTTCCGAACCCGATCCTGTCAGTCCGACTCGTTTGCAGCTGATTCGTGCCGCACAATGGAGCCGGCTTCCGAACGAGCTAGTACAATGCACGATTCGGACAGCCGTATCGACTTGGTTTTGCCGGGACGAAACGGCTGTGGGAATCGGACTTTGGGGGGCCGTGGCAAGCCCTCCTTCACCCGGGGTCCTCCGAATCGGTCGCAGGGGGGTACCCATGGGTCCACCCTTTCCATGCATGCATAGTGTGGTGGGCACCATGGGGTGCCTCCCGCAGGGTGTACGCTTTTCACCACCCACCCCCCTTTTGCAATGGGAGCCTGTGTACGTGTGCGGTACACAGGCTCACATTGAGTTCAATGGGAGTCCGAGCGAACCGAGTCCGTCACCATACGGGTGCATCGGAATTGGTTGCTCGGACTCGCGGAGCGCAATTCGCTAGGAAAGCCCTCCGGATCCGAGTCGTACGGAGGGCTTTCCTAGCGAGATTGGAATCGGGCCCTATGAACGCAATATTTTGCATCTATCCTGATGATGCCTCTGATCTGAACTCCCATGGCCAAAACAGACTGACAATTTATCGGTCTCCCAGAGTCTGATACATTTCCTTATAAATTAGAGGGCAATATAAGAAGTTGGGAAATAAATATCCAGGCTTCCTATACTGACACCTGAAAAGTATGGTATGTCAAGTTTTGTGCAAAGACTGATGGACCTTGCTGAATGTCAGCTGGGTATTTTCACATAAGAGCTGGACACAGGGCCGATGCCAAGCCCAGCAGTCACTCAGTTCCCACTATGCGCCGCCGAGCCCTTGCACAGCAGTTATTTCTGTCGTCAAGGGTGCAATGTATATCTTTACAAAACCAATTTCCTGGAAAAACTTTAAGTGACAGTTCTTAAACACTCAACAAAGAATAATATATATTTTTTTTAAATGGAAATCCCCTAAAAACCTAATTTGAAAACATGTCATGGTGATCATGTAAAACATAAAACTAATGGATGTTTCCACTTGTGAGAGGAACACCACTATAACTTGCTTCACGCGGACCTGCTCATGATCTTATACCTAATGTTACTGATGACAGTACAAATGATATCAATGACATCACAAATCATGACCTTACTTCTGACATCAGCATGGACCACCAAGGTAGTGCGACTCTGTGACAACAATAGTAAACTTTGATGGAAAACACAGCGGCTCTATGCAGAGCACTTTAATTTGAGCATGTTGTTCGCTGAAGGTTAAACAGTTCAAAAATTACAAGTCGTTATCGTTCTTCCAAATTGACTAAGACTTCAAAGCCTGTCTTTCAAGCAGCTGCTCGAGTAGGGAGGGGGAATTGAAGCAGATGCAGGAGTCTGTTTTCAAAGAGAAAACTCAGACTAGCAGCTCCTACCCCGGCTGTCCCCAAATGGCCTTCTTAAACTCATCAAAAAACATAAAGGCCACACGTTCTATGGCACACTATCATATATATATATATATATATATATATATATATATATATATATATATATATATATATATATATATATTTACCAATCCTGGCAACAGCAAATGACAGGCGCTGACTCCGTGAGAATATGGCAGAGGAAATGTATTCCAACAACGACCTAGACGCGTTTCGACGGCGAACCGCCTTGATCACTACATCAGGTACACTTGAATAATCACAATTTATAGTGAACACTCACATTTGGTTGTCACAGCAACCTGTTTTCGGCAATGGGCATAGAAGTTTCTATTTACCACCACATACATGACTGTGCAAAAACGTTTTTTTGTAAATGAAAAATAAAGTATAAATTATCATTGTTGATAGGCCACGTCTATGTCGACACAACAATAATTAAATTATAATTAAATTAAAATGATTTTAACCATACAATTTATACCAATTAAAAAATAATATCACTGTGAAACAAAAAACACAGATGTTGGTGTTGCGTGTACGGGCTCGGTACGGCCTATTTCATGAGACGGTAGACGCGCTTGGTTTCCCTCTTTGTGTGTGTTTGGTCCCATTAGGTACTTTGTTGCCCAACTACACTTACGCACAAATACAATACAATACAATACATGGGGAATCCCTAGCTTGAGTAGCGTGTGGGCACACCTGTTTGTTCGTGCGAATACCCTAAAAATAGAAGGTCTATTTTATTGGTCAAAGAATACCTGTTGCCATCCAATGAACCTGATATATAACAATAAATCGTGTGTTAGATTTTGGTTCTGTTTGGCATGGACTTTAGTGGATATAAAAAAGAGAAAAACAAAGGAAAATCAAGCCCAAGTGGGCAAGCGGGTCCATCTATCTCATTGTAGAGACTGTTGCTCAAATATTATACATTGAGCCCTTTAAACACAACTGTGCACAAAAACTCGTTACCAGTGAGTGCAATTTTTTTTATAAAATAAAGTGAATAAATAGACCTAACGCTACGGAACATTGTCAGGGGCGGGACAGGCGGTAAACATATTACAGATGTACATTAAGTGCCTCATCGGCATTCATCCCATTGGGGGTTTTAGAATTGAGTAGGATAATGTACCTAGATTCTAATCTTCTAAGTGTCAACTGTCTATTTCCTCCCCTTGGATTTTTTGGGACTGTGTCGATCACAAAGAAGGAAAGGTCCTGGGCCCTACCCCCATGGCATGAGTTTATATGTCTGGCAACTGGATACGTCTGGTCATTATTAGAGATGGCCCTGAGGTGCTGTAATATACGGACATGAACTGGGTGAATGGTGCTGCCCACGTACTTTGTAACACAAGTGCATTGCAGAACGTAGACTGCAAAGTCTGATTTACAATTGTAGCTGCCACGAATTTCGTAAGGGGACTGTCTGAACGGCATTTGGACTGTTTTAGTGTTGACACCATGCTTACAGGCTTTGCATTTAAAGCATTTGTGAAACCCTCTTTGTGTTAAGAGCCAGTTGGTTCCCTTCGCAACTGCTGGTGCATTGCATACTAGCTCTTGGCGCATGGATTTCGCTCTTCTGAAAGTTATTGGGGGAGCTCTTGTGCATGTAGGGCCAATAACGGGATCGCCACGCACTGAAATCCCAGTGTCTATGTAATATCTTACGAAGGTTGGTATGATATGCATTAAAGCCTGTGATCAGTCTGGGTGTATCAATTTTGCAGCTTGTACACTTGTTCTTACTTTTAGTAGCAAAAAGCAGCTCTTCCCTTTTTATGTTAGTACTTTTAGCTCTTGCTGTGGCTAGAGTTTTTGGACTGTACCCTCTCCGTTCTAGTCTCATGAATAGGTCGTCAGTGCATTGTTTTAACCCTTCTGTGGTGCTGCAATTGCTCTTCATGCGCAGGCATTCTGCATGTGGGATGCTCTCTTTCAGACTAGTGGGGTGAAAACTACTAGTGTGGAGGATGGCATTTCCAGCGGTAGGTTTCCTGTAGGTCCTAGATTGTATTTTATTGTTCTCCACATACATTTCAAGATCTAGAAATTGTATGGTCTCCCTACTAGTGTTGCATGTGAAGGAGAGATTCAGGTTGTTACTGTTTAACTCTTCTGCAAAAATCCTTGCACTTTCTTGGGAGCCTTGCCAGAGAATGAAGATGTCGTCAATATATCAGACATACAAAATGACATTTTCTGTCATGGATTTTTCCTGTGTCCTCATGAGTACTTGCTCCTCCCACCAGCCCATATGCAAATTAGCATAGCTGGGGGCGAAGCAAGTACCCATGGCTGTACCCTGCAACTGTTTGTAAAAAAGTTTATCAAAAATGAAGATATTGTTGTCTAAGCACCACTCTGCCATTTGTAACAGCATCATGGTGTGCTGATGCAAGTGTATCGGTCTCTTCCCCAGGTAATGACTTAGAGCATTTAATCCATCCCTGTGTCTTATACTTGTGTATAGTGTGTTTACATCAAGTGTCATTAGTACACAGTCATTATTCCAAGATATATCATAAATTTTAGTCAAAAAGTCTCCGGTGTCTCTAATGTGGGATGGAAGTTCACAGACAGCAGGTTGAAGGAAATGATCAATAAATCTGGAAGTATTCTCAAAGAGTCCTCCTATGGCCGATATGATTGGTCTTCCTGGGGGCTCAGTGGAATTTTTATGTATTTTATGTATTAAATACAGTTGAGGTGTCCTCGGGTAATCGTTTTAAAAAAAATTCAAATTCTTGTTTTGAAATAAGTCCCACTCCTCTCCATTCATTGTTTAACAGACTTTTATTGGTTTTCAAACAAATAGTGAAGGCATACATGTGTCTACATGGGCAGTGCAAAACAGGAACGGATGTGGCAAAATACAGTTTGACTTTACCCAGGAGCAGACCCGTGGTCGGCCCAGCTAGTCATGATATAATCTTCTCCAGGATCCCCCAGAGACCAACTAAAAGATATTCCGCCACTCTCCGTAAAACTTCTTAATGATAATTCAGAGACTTGCCCCTGGAATTGTATTCAACTACAAGAGTTCAACTAGTAACCCTCCCACCTCCCCTCCCACCTCCCCCAGCCCTACAGTTCCCCAATTATCCTCCCCTCCACCCCCCAAGCATGCCGCTGGATCCTAACATTTACGAGTGGCCTCTCAGACCCCCATGCCATTCAGTAAAAAGTCCTGATCTCGGCGATCCTCTGCTAAGACAGATCAAGAACACTAAGAAGGGGTCCCCCACTGGACTCGCAACCGCCCCTACATTTCTTTCCCATATCCTGTGTCAGTCCTTTCAGCCGATCCCTACCTCTTCCCTCCCGTCGGGGTGGGCTTCCTCATCATCAGGGGGTATTTAACCAATTCCACTAGCGCCATCCATGCCCGAGCCATATCCATTGACTTCTCGTTCTCAGTACGCCTAGCTACACCTAGTTTATATTCCCCCTCACTCTCCGCCCACTTCAGCAGTTCCCTGCGCCAGCGTCCCACTCCAGGCCCCTGTCTCGCCTTCCAATGGGTGGTAAGTTCCCTTTTCGCCAAGATTAACCCCAAATCAATAAACTTGCTGGTTATTTTATTTTTGGTAGTGTGTGGGAAGTCATGCAGCAAACAAACCCTCGGCGTCAGGGTCACCTCTCTCTCCGTCACAGTCGTCAGGACCATTGTCACCTCCCGCCAATAGTCCCCCAGTTGCGGACAGCTCCAGAACATATGTAAAAACCCCGCCCCTCTAGCGCACATCGAGGGCAAGCTGTAGCAGCCAAGAAATATTCATTAATCTTTCCCGGAGTCAAGTACGCCCTGTGCAGGACATAAAATTGGATCATTTGAAAGCGCGCGTTCCGGGTGCCCTTCCATGGTCTCTCCATTATTGCTCCCCAAGCTTTTTCTTCAAGGGGTTCACCCGAATCCTCCTCCCACTTACCACGTAATGCCGTTAAGGGCTGGCGCAGGTCCTGGGTGATCCGCCGATAGAGACAAGTCACCGCTTTTATAGTTCCTGCCGCCATAACAACATATGGACAAGCCAGGAGCGTGTCCGGCTCCGAAAGCCTCGTCCGCCAATGCCTTCTGACAGCTGCCGTCAGAGCCGCATGAAAGAGAAAGTCTCCCCGCGGAAGATCATGCCGCTCCGCAAGATTGTCAAAAGGAGAAGGTTGCCCTCTTCGTATAGATCACCCAGTGTGAGAACCCCAGCCTCTTCCCAGGACTGCAATTTACTCCAATCTCCCCCATGAGGTAGCACCGCACACATATTCAACGGAATTTCGGGGGCGTACGGAATCTTAATGCGCTTCTTCCTGATCATGCGCGCCCAACAACGCTGTACCACTTGCAGATCGGCTCGCATTACCTCACCCCTCAACGGTACCACTCCTCTCCATTCATATAGGGCCTTGTGATATTTTTCTTTTATTCCAATGATACTGGTTGGACTTATGCGGCTATAGCATTCTCTATCTTGTAGCTGTGTTTGGGCCTCCATGTTGTATTTGTCCAATGGCCATAGAACCACATTGCCGCCTTTATCGGACCATCGGACAACTATATCTTGACGTTGTTTTATTTTTTGTATGAGGTCATTGTATTGGGTCCTTTTAGTGCGGTCAGTCTTGGTAAATTCTTTGCTGCACACTTGAGCCAATTCCTTCAGATCTTTCACCACATTTTCTGTGAAGATATCAAGGCCATCTTTTGGCATCATAGGGATAAAGACCGATTTGGGTTTGAATGCTGTGCGCACACTTCCATAGATATCGAGACCCGTTGCTATAGCCATTTCTGCGGGTGTTTCCAGGCAGTCTAATTCCTCACATTCAAGTATTGCCAAATTTTGAAGGAGAGACATATCTTCCAAGTTGAGAGCACTGTCGGTTTCATAGATTGCTACAGAATCATCACTTTTCTGGATATTTTGAAGAAATGTTTTTGTAGTTTCAATTTTCGTACGAACTGAAAGAGGTCCACTCTAGTCTGTGGGTAATCAAAGTTGGTTTTTGCACAGAACGTTAGTCCTAAGGAAAGGATTCTTTGTTCATCATCAGTAAGAGCCATATTTGTTAAATTGATTACTGTGTTGTCAATGTCTTTGCACTTGTCTACCTCCGTTGTTCTTCTGTATGATTGTTTGGTTGTTTTTTGTGTTTCGTTTGCCCCATCGTCTGTCTTTTCTCGTCCTTTTGTTTGACCTCTGCCCGTGCTTTTGTTTTCTGGGCGCGGGGGCCGTGGCCGCAAGTTCATGGTTCTCTCCATTCGTAAAAAACCGAATTCTTGTACTACGGTGGGAGTTTTTCGTTTCTGTTAACAGCTTGCTGTTGAGTCTAGATCTGACTCTACTTCTGAGCTCAGTTCAGATCCGCTGGGTTCTGCGGGTCTTATTTGCATTTCGGCGGTAATGGATAATTGTTGTCGACGGATATTTTCAAATTTCTTTGAGAATGTATAGATTTTCCCATTCATGTAATCGTTTCTGTCCCTTTGGAATTTAATCGCCTTCCTTTCCTTTATTGATTGCTCATATTTTATCAATGTTGCCTTCATTTCAGTGAGTATTTTCTTTATTTCGTCTTGATTCTCAAATTTTTCCATTTCCTTAAACAGTGCATCTATTTTTGCCAGAATGTTTTCACGATCACTTGTGGCATACTTGATTAGTATTTGTAGCATCCTTCGTGATGAATCGGCACTATTTTCTGCCCATTCTCGCAACATTTCGGGATTAGGATTTTCATACTTTGGGGCCACGAGAATCCTGAGTCCTCTTGGTATGCGCCCCACGCCGAGATACCATTGGAGCGATTTACATTGCCACCACTTAGAGATTTCGCTCTTGCGCAATTTTTCCAATTCATGTGTTATTTTTATAATGTCATTTCCTGCCGATTGCGTTCTTGTCCCAGTTGCAGTAGAGGCTAGCGTTGCATTAGTATCCGCATCGCTAAAAATGTCTATTGCCGCCTCTTCCCGCTCCCAGACCCACTCCTCGGCCATCGTTGGAAGTAATCAGTTTTCTGTGTCACTCACTGCCCATCTCAGAGTTCACGGGACTGCCTCTCCCATCAGCCACCAGGCAATTCACGCAAACACCTTACGATCCACAACGGCGAGCCTACCTGAAACTCCGATCGCCCTCCAGCCACCTCGAAGATCAGGGCGCTCTCCCGTTTGACGGATTTTCGGGTGATCGAGTAGCGGGATGTCTGCTGCGGGGGGCTCTGCGTTTTCTTTTGTAAGAAAAATACCACACAGGTTCCGGATACGCAGTGCTCCAAATCGAGGAGGGTCAGCGGCAAGATTCCGGCGAATCTTCATATATTTTACCAATCCTGGCAACAACAAATGACAGGCGCTGACTCCGTGAGAATATGGCAGAGAAAATTTATTCCAACAACGACCTAGACGCGGTTCGACGGCGAACCGCCTTGATCACTACATCAGGTACACTTGAATAATCACAATTTATAGTGAACACTCACATTTGGTTGTCACAGCAACCTGTTTTCGGCAATGGACATAGAAGTTTCTATTTACCACCACATACATGACTGCAAAAACTTTTTTTGTAAATGAAAAATAAAGTATAAATTATCATTGTTGATAGGCCACGTCTATGTCGACACAACAATAATTAAATTATAATTAAATTAAAATGATTTTAACCATACAATTTATACCAATTAAAAAATAATAATATCACTGTGAAACAATAAACACAGATGTTGGTGTTGCGTGTACGGGCTCGGTACGGCCTATTTCATGAGACAGTAGATGCGCTTGGTTTCCCTCTTTGTGTGTGTTTGGTCCCAATAGGTACTTTGTTGCCCAACTACACTTACGCACAAATACAATACAATACATGGGGAATCCCTAGCTTGAGTAGTGTGTGGGCACACCTGTTTGTTCGTGCGAATACCCTAAAAATAGAAGGTCTATTTTATTGGTCAAAGAATACCTGTTGCCATCCAATGAACCTGATATATAACAATAAATCGTGTGTTAGATTCTGGTTCTGTTTGGCATGGACTTTAGTGGATATAAAAAAGAGAAAAACATAGGAAAATCAAGCCCAAACAAGACTGGTGTGTGCCGGTGGGCTCCAAACCACAGCGGTGCTCGGCAAAATACAAAACGGCCTCCCGCGTGTTGTACCTTGAAAATTATATGAAATATGCACAACTCTGAGACCTTCAGTGGAAATTCCACACGTGTGAAATCTCACACTTCCATGTGCAGGCAGCAATGGGTCACAGTTGTGGGCCTCTTCCTGCAAAGCAGCCATCCAGTGTAAGCCTAGCCAAGGACCCTGTTGTAAAGGCTGGTCCCAAGAAGTGGAAGATACCTTTTACAGTGGAGTAGGCCAGAAATCATACTCTTCTTTAGTTGATTCCATGTTCAGCTTTCCTAGCAAGCACTGTACTATCTCAGTGTATCTGCAAAGCAGGCAATTCGGGCGTGTATTTGGTACAGAGGTGAACACTGTTGAGCAATAAAGAAGTGGGGAGAGGATCAAAGGAGCCAAGTCAACAAAGTCACCAGTATAAAAGTGGTAGCTGCACTATGGAAAAGGCGTGATGATGCGCCTCTGGCTCATTCAGGTTCAAGAAAGATGCTGCACCCCATCCAGCCCTAAAGATGTTTGGGTTGGTATCCCTGAACTCACCATAGCATGTGGGTCAAACATCATACTGTATCATGTCTCTGCACCTCTGTCTACCTCTCTCTCTGTGTTCATGTTGCCTTGTTATTGTCCCCCATGCCTAACTGTGTGTCTCCTTGTTCCTTGACTCAATGATCCTGTGTATCTATCTCCATTCCCTCATAACCATGTCTCTAGGTCTTTCTCCGCACCTGTCTTCATATTCCGACATCCCCTTCTCCCTCCCAAATCTTTAGATGATCCTACCTTCATGTGTGTCACTGTCTCCTTTTGCATCTCTCAAAGTATTTATCTCCCCATGTTCTCATGTCAGTGTCCATGTCATCATTTCTCTGCATGTCTTTGTCCATCTTTCTCCCGTTTCCTTGTCTCTTTCTCACCATCTTTCCCCCATCTAGCTCCATGTGTGTGTTTCTGTTACCCTTGTCTTTGTGCCCACATTTCTGTCTCCCCATGTCTCCTTTCCTCTATCTCTTTGTCCCTCTTTATAACCATGGTGCCATATAATGCTACTTTGTCTACATAATTCCAAGTCCATGCCTCAATACTCCATGTATCAGTGTACCAAATTGAATGTCTCTTCCAGCCTCCAATGTTTCTGTTTCCTATCTCTGCCACTTTCTGAGTGTGATCTGCCTCCCCTTGGTTTCCAGATCACTGTCTTCCTCCCCATCTCTATGTCTCTATATTGGTGTCTCATCTCCGTATCTCTGTTCCTGTCTCTATCTTTTTTTGCCTCCCCAATCTATTTGTTTTTATGTCTCTGTCAGTCTCTCCCTTAGCCTGTTTCTTTGTGTCGTAGATTTCTTTTGCCAGTTTTATTTTGTCAAGCACTACCCATTACTAAAATGCATCCTTCAGTGTATTTTGCCATCAACAGCTTCCCTACTTGGCCTTCGGTAGCACGCCTGTCACACATTCTGTGTGAAGCATTCCTTGAGGATGCCTAACTAGCACTCTACTGGCACACAGATGAGTAAACATTTTCTCTGTACATGATAATATTAAAGATGTAGGCTACTGATCCTGCTTGTGCGTCAATAACATCCAAACACATAACTCTTCTCCTCAGCTCTGGAGGAGGAATGACCATCCACCAATTGTGGCGCTATGACCACGGTATGGGAGAATCCGCTACAGCTTCTGGCCACCATTAGTCAATAGGATGTTACTGAGGAGGAAACAGGGCATTTTGTTTTTTTTGTGCTGCAGGTTAGTTCCAGACACCACCATACCTGCACTGCATCTGCACAATTGATGTATAAGCTGTGGAATGCAGGGTTGGCACCCTGGCCGGGTTTCCTCTGGAGCCCACCAGAAAAAGGTCTCAACCCTAGATTTTGGACAAAAGTATAACTGGCACTGTATGGTCATGGGGTAGCATGGGAAAACAACCATTACATTGCATGCATTTTAACGCATGCGATTACAACGCGGTCGTTACAACGACCGCATTGTTACATCGCAGTACATTACAACACAAGTCGTTACATCGACTTGCTGTAGGGGGCGCGCTAACCTAAGGAATTGTATAATTTACTATTCCAACACCTTCCCTACTGTTGCGCACACTGGAGTTGGAATAATAAATTATACTATTCCTAAGTCCAGCGCGCCCCCTACAGCAAGTTGATGTAACGACTTGCGTTGTAATGTACTGCGATGTAACAACGCGGTCGTTGTAACGACCACGTTGTAATCACATGCGTTTACAACGCATGCGATGTAAGGAGCTATATTCGGTAGCATGTGCTGTAGTGCGAGACCATGCAGTGCAACTCTGTTAGTGGACACCTTCACATCTAAGTTGCCTTTCCTAACCAGAAACACTAATGACACAACAGCATCAGCGTCACTGGGCTCCATTGTGCAGGCGGGTCTGTGGTCAGATGAATGATGTGTGAAAGGCCATCAGATGACTACTTTCTAGAGCCATGGTACCTTGCATCGTTAGGCTTCAGGGTGGCGGGCAACTGTGTTGTAGAATGCAGATTAATTTCTGGCACACATCTCTCAATTAGTCGTTGCTATTCCAGAGGCAGAAGCTACTTCTCTTTGACACACAATGGCCAGTTGTTATTGGCCTGTCTTTCTTGTGTGTGAAAGAGCATGCCATCCTACGGTTCTAAACTTCCAGCTGCGGGTTAGTTTGCCAGCAGACCATGCGAGGATGTGAACTTGTGATTTACGGATCACAGCATGTTTTAGCAGCGAGTATTTAACTCACTGAAACATCCTTCTTGTGAGACTATGGATTCCTAAACAAACAAGTCTTTGTTTTTCAGAGATGAATGAGTGAGCTGGAGATGAGCAGTTTTTGTGCATTAACAGCAGTAGCGGAATGAAGGCATCAGAGTGTGAGTCTTTGGCATAGGAAAGACTTAGTGCCAATATCAGCAACATACCCCTCCTGCAAACACAGCAATCTCATAATAAAGAACACACAAGACAGATTGTTTGTTGGAGAAAACATTGCTGCAGTTTTATTTGCATAATAAAATATGCCAACATGGTGGGTTAACTTACGGGTGATCCAAGGGCAGGCAGCAGTGACACCCCTAAGCTGCCCTGCCCACCTGATGAGCCAAATTGCACCGTGGCCCTAACCAATCGGTGCTCACCATTTTGGGGGATTACCCCTTACATCACGTGGACCATCTGAAGAGGGTACCCCTATGTACCATTCAGCCTCTGGATCGCCCTGTACCTCCGCCATAGCTCTGGGTGTGCCACCCGTCACACCCAGGGCCCCCACCAAGGCAGGCATTCTTACTTACACCCTGCTGATTATAGGGCATCACCCAGGTCCAACAGAAACAGGTCCATGCCCACTCTAGACAATTGGACTGCATCCACATCGAAACATCCCGTGGTCTTCGCATGCAGGAGTCCTTGTCTGATCAAGCTAAAACCCCTCTGTTCCGTGATTTGCGCATGGCGCTGTTTACCCTCCTGCGAGAAATTTCAACGGCCTCTCCAGACCTGGACAATTCCCATCTGCCTCTGACAAGTTACCAGTCCTTCTAGCTGGACAATTCCCATCTATCTCTGCAGGTGTTCCCCGGCCCTATCGGGGGAACCTTGTGATGTATGCACTAAAGAGACCATGCCTAATTCACCAAGCCCTTCTTATTTTATTTGATTTTGAATTGGAGTTGAACCAAGCCCTCATGCTTGGTGGGCTTGTGCAGTGCTTATTTACCCTTCCGTAGGCAAGTTCGATGGCCTCCGCTTAACTTGGGAACTACTGTTCTCTGTTTTAACCACAGCTTTATTTACCCCCCCGTGGGCATGTTCAATGGCCTCCCCGGGGTTGCGAACAACTGGCCCCTACTTTAACCACTTTACTGGGCGAAATCCCTATGGTGCCCTCTGAGCCAATAAGGGCCTTCTTGTTTGGTGTTGCCGAGTTGCGTGTTTACCCCTTACCGCCCAGTCCCTAGTTTAAGGATTCGCTGGTAAACATAGTGGAGTTCGCCTCCAAGGCCATCAGTATAATTGTTAACAGTTAATATTTGTGGCCAACACCATACCCTTATCTCTACCCGCTGACCTCCGTTGTATGTGAGTACAGCGCCGGCCAGAGATATTACCATAGAAAATTAAAACTACTGCTCTCCACGTGACCAGGCTTCTGGGTGGTATACTCCATTGTGGACTGAGTGCCATTATGTGCAGTTCCATCCAGGGGTTGACTAAGCCCTTAGTTACCCCCCTTGCTTGGCAAGTCCACATTTGGGGGGTTCAAACCGATGACCATGTGCGGCACCAAGAGAAATATGGACCCCCTGGAGAGGGTCATTGAGCGGGAACAGGGTGGTGTCTTGTGACCCATGCTGTGTCGTCATGCTGGTGTAGTAGCTGGTGTAGTAGCCCATAGCAGCTTTTGCTAACGGTATACCAGAGTGCCAAAAAGGTTTGCCAATGCTTTTGGATTTGAGGACATGGAGTAAAACTTATGAGGAATTTACCTGCACCTTCTTAAGTTCCAAAACTACTGCTCTTCATAACCCTGGGATGTCTGACTTAATCCATTGAGCACTGTGTGCAATATGGGCCTTACGTTTAGGGTTGACTAAGCCCCAGTTTAACCCCGTACTTGAATTTTCCCAAAGGGGGGGTCAAACTGATAACCGTGTACCGCACCCGCAGTGGTCATTAAACAGTTCCTTCCAACTTGTACGCACACTGTGTTCTAGTTACTGTCAGCATTTGTTCACCGACCCCTTCTTACTCCACCTTATTGGAGTTGCAGCACACACTTCTTTGGAATGGCAGCTTACGCACCCCCTGTCTAAAACCCACTCTAATTGTGGGTTCCTTGCACTGTACCTTGTTGCCCGTGTATGACCAGTGAAATGCCATTGGCATCTGCCTTGACAGCTTCCACAACCTGCACCCTTTTGGAGTGACAACTTACGCAGCCCACCAGGCTTGCATAACTGCATGAACCCGTTACCCGTCCTCCCTCTTTACAGGTTGCATATCTATTACGGACAAAAGGAAGACCCATTGAACAACCACTCTATTGCAGTTCCTTGCCACTACTGCCCCATCTGCCCATATGTGGGCACATGTAAACAACTATAGCAATGCAAGTCAACCGACCTACCCACTAATTCGCTATGGTGAGGGGGGGGGGGCCCTGCACCCCCTGTATTCTGCCTGTTCCATGCCATATTGCATGCAGGCCCCTCACCGATAGAGCTATATGGGTGCTGTGTCGCCAAGCTGATGCCCCACCCTGGCATAAGTCGTCTAATTCCAAACTTCTGCTAAAGTATACCAGCAGCCAGCAAATGGGTAGGACAGGAGGAGAAACCAATGTACAGTTCCCTGCTCTTTGTCAAATAAATGGAGCCAATCTTGTACTGTCTTGTAGCCTTTATGTGCTCTAACCTAGTGTATTCCGAGCATTTGGAACCACAGCACTCTGGTTAGATGACACTTCCAAAACCCACCTAGCCGCAGGTGAATAATTTCTAGCTTAACTGAAGCTTGACTGGTGTGTTCTGAACTATTATGACTGTGCAACGTGTACCCTGCCTGTAGAAGCTCCAGTTCGCATAAAGTGTGTGTCAAAGACATGACAAGGCAGACCCACTAGCCCATTCTACGTTGGTGACTATCCCTCTATGCTGTGACGGCTCAAGTATAGATGACCTTAGGAACATATGACGTTGTGCCATGGCGTCCTCATCTATTTGCCATGAGTCCCTCCGTTCTTACAGGAAATCGGCATGTTCAGTTTAATCTGTACTCTGTCCCCCAATCGTCCCCGGCTGCTTGTATCTCATCCCTCTGAAAAGATACAACCCCGCCTTGGTCATGCAGACCTACTAAGAACAAAATTTTACTATTGTTATACCTCTACATGTCTCTGAGGTGGGTAAGAAAGTCCAGGTTGTTTTAACGCAGCCCACCTTATTGTCGGTCCTGCAAGGACCCTTCTGCCTCACTGAGTGTCTCCTAGATAGTTCCCCCCTTCTCGCACTTGCATGTCACTGAAGCAAGACACCTAGCAACAATGGATTGCAGCAGCTGGTTACTTAGCATTGTTATGAATGTTAGTTCTCTTGGAAGCACAGTTTGAATCGGGGACCCAGATCATACTTTGAGTATCCATGCCTTAGTGCCTGAACGTCCTGCTGGCCGAGTCTTGCCACGAAGGGAGGAAGAAGCATGCCTGACCATCGATACTCCCATTGATATATAGTGTGTGTACATGCCCTGCCAACATGACCCCCCCAAGACCATCATTTCTTGGTGCCTGACCCCACTATTGTACATGGCAGCCCCATACTGATGGGAAGGCCCTAGTAATGGATGCCCCTATGCCGTCTGGTAAAATACCAGAGCCATCGGATGCATCTGCCAAGTGTTTGCAACCCTTGTGGTTCACTGCCAATAGGCTTTACTATCGAAAGACTTTGTGCTACTGGCTGTGATGGGCTTCTAAATGTCCGGGCTGGGAGATGTCTTAATGACTGCATTAGTGTCGCAATGATAGACTGCACTTATTGAGTAGAAAGTAGATAGTGCATACGAAGTACTGTTTGCATCATGCTTTAAAGGAAACTAACCCCTTCTACTGGCTAAAAGCCACTTCATTGCATTGTAAAACTGCTCTGTTTTTATTTACTTGTTTCCATTCATACACTCTACTCATCTCCTTCCACTTCAAACCCATAATGCCCAACAATCCTGAATTCTAAGGTAACTGTAGACTCCCTGTAATAGAAATCAAAATTAGATAAATTACACTTTTCCATGGGGTCTTTTGGGAGGTGTGGGGGCATTTGGCCCAGCCTAAAAAACACCTCCCCGCTGGCACTGTGTCCTACTTCCAGACTTGGCGTGGCAATGATAGATGTTCTTTCTGTGTCAAAAGGAGATGCGGTACGAGGTCTGGAAAGTAACCGCTTGTACCGTTAGCCACATTTTGAATATTTGTTCATAATTGAACTTAGCGTCATGCCCCTGGTCAAAGGGGGGAATCTAGCAGCATTGCAAATTGCTGGATTCCTTCACTGGTTTCGGTCCATATGCTCTGCACCAGTTTTGCTGTGACTTATATCTAACACTATGCATGCCTAGGTTACAGAGCTGCCTCGTGTAATGACTGAATGCCAACAAAGTGCAAACAGTACCTGTTGCTAATTGCTGCCCGCAGGGTTCGACCCCAGGGCCCAAGCTGTCCATTGTAAATCCAGTTGCACCCACGTTTCGATGCGCCTCTCTCGTTGCATAGACAGCATGTACTACTGCCGCAGCCAATGGGAATGACCCCCTTTCCTGCCCCTGAGAATAGCAATTGTGTTCCCCATTGAAACCAGCTAGATTAGCTGCCTTCCGTAAAATGAGCTAACTTTGTTCCACCACTTTTTGAAAGTGTTCAAAATTACGTGTGGAATCATAAAAGAATAAGCGACCCCCCTCAGACCAACAAACTACTGTCCCCTAAACCATATAGGAATCACATGGGTAAATATAATAACCAAGGATTTATTCTTCTATGCTGCTGATATGGGGGCAACCATAAACTGCAGAAACCAAAGGCACAGGCAGGCACGGTAAAAAATGTAAGTCCGTTTTTATATAGCGCAGCTACTCACCCTTACGGGTCTCAAGGCGCTGGGGGCCGGAGTGGAAATTAAGTGAGCTATTGCCCAGAGTCACATGGTGCTGAGCTGAGATGCCGCCGGAGCCGGGGATCGAACCGTGAACCCTGTGCTCCGAAGTCAGCTGCCCTGGCCGCTGCACCACACCTCTCCACAGTGTTATGTCATAATGCCTCACTGTGGTAATAGGCAGAAAGAAACAACCTGCAATGCGACCAGCCACCTGCAGTTGTGAGCAGGATAATTCCTGCTACCCACCAAGGAAGTGTATACACTTTGTCTACATGTCTGTTGCCGGCAAAGTGGTAATTGTTGCATGATTGTCTCGAAATTCAGTCATTACTTTGCTTCTATCAGTAAAGCTGAAACGTGTGGTTTACCCTGACTGTGCCGCTTATCGGGGGATGCATGTGCCCCTGATGTACTGACCGCATTCCTCTGTGAGCTGATAGTGCAAAGTGCCTCCCACATGGACACCTTAAAGCCAACTTATCTGTCCTTGAAGGGAAGCGGGGAGGGGGTCCTAGCGAAAATGCGGCAGTATGCCTGTATACTCAAAGACAACTAAATTCAAAACCTTTGTGGCAAAATCCATGCGTCGCTGCGAGAGGAGTGCGACAAGTGCGACCAGCGACAATGGCGGCGTCGACAATAGCCCAACAACGCGACTGCCCAGCAGGCCAGAAAATTATCGTAAATTGTATTAGTCAAGCAAGGATGTGCGGCACCCTGCGATGCAGGTTTCCTGAATCAATTCAAAACCCCTTGGCACGGGAGGCCAGTGTCTTAACCAGTGGGCCTCCAGGGTCACATGAAACTCCTCTAATTTTAGAATAAAATTGGCATGGAGAACCATTGCTAACACATGCAATGCATTTTTTAAAAGTTATTTACATTTATAATAAACTTTTCAACCAAAACTCTAATCAAGGGACATCCCCTCAACAACAAAGTTAGGTAGTCCGTCGTGTCTTAATACTGGGGCACCGTTTGCAAGCAGGCGCCAACCCTACGACGTCGCGGCTGCAATTAAACTATGGCAGTGTAACCCGAACGCCCCCCCCCCAACCGCACATAAAACCATTCCTGCGGCCATGTCCGTTTTCCGCCTTATTAGGCCCCAGCTTTTCCAGACGTTTTGAGGCCTACATGGGTCAAACATGTGTCCGTATTGATACCAGAATTACCCTTAACAAAAGAGTGGGGATAGGGGCCCCCTATGAAGTATCAGACAAACCAGCCAGCGCAAGAAACGGCTTCAGGAAAAACGTATTCCCCAGTGATAGGAGCATTGCACCTAATTGCAGTAGGTGGGCGCCCAAACTCACCGAAGGATACCCCGCAAGCCGATCAGCATACCCGCTCCAACACAGGACAAAAGACACCACACAACAACCCCCTGGATGTGCTGTAGACTGTCTCCGGGCCTCAAAGTACACGCCCAGTCCACCTTCTTGTGAATACTACAGGGACAATAGGCCCCAGGAGCCCCCAACTGACCACGAGCAAACGATGCCCCGGTACCTCCGGACCCGGGAAGGCGACGAAACATGGTAGTTGGCGGGACCAGAAGGCACAAATGGCGTCATCCTAAATTATTGCTGCCTGGCCACTTGCTTAAAAATTGTACCAAGTCAATCAGGGGCATGATGGAATGGGCGAGGGAGTCTCAGCGGCGACAAATTCGGTCAGAGGCAGAGACCTGGGCTCCCCACCTCGTGTGGACTTATGGCGGCTGGTGCGGGCCTACCGGTGCTAAAAACTCTACCCCCGGAGCTCAAATCACCCCGCTGCCATGACCTGGTACCCACGCCATCTTACTCGGAGGCCTGAAACTGCCACCTGAATCCCCTTGCGCGCACCAGGCCCCCTTGGAGCCCCCGGAGGCCTGAATCTGCCGCCCGGTGCACCGCGACAAGCCATAGAGCCCCTATCAGCACATTCCTGCCATCCCCCACTGATTAGGTAAAGGCCAGTAATCCGGGCCCGAGATGGTCGCCCCTTTCCCCAACCGCAATTCGCTGCCACATAAGCGCCCTCCCAGCAGTGGGCCGGGGTCGAAGCTGCAGCCCATCCAAATGTGAACGGGTGGCAATTTGTAAATCCCCAGGGGAAGGGGGGCGACTCCCCTTAACCGACCTTGGCGCCACTCGGAACACCCTGCGCGCACACCGCAATACGGGAAATGGGCCCGCATCGGACAGCTTACAGTGCTCACCCCACACTCCTCAGCCCAGCTCGCCGTTCTGCGCCATTTCTCCTGACAGTCATCAATCCACGACCCCGCAGCAGGAAGGGGTGGGGGCACAGGAGAAGCCCGCCCCCCCTCCACAACAATGGGAGGCGAGTCCGTCCTGTCCCACACAGGAACACGGTCTACACCGGCCGCAGCCATACGCCGTGCCCGCTCTGCACCCAAGGCAGCAAACCAGTGACGCCCTCCTGTAACTGCCTGCACTACCAACCCATGCCAAATTACAATTAAGGGCGCGCGGTTCCGACGGGACCGTGACCCATAGCTCAACTTTTCCCCACACGCCACTAGAAGGAAGCACCCTCCCGCCCAGTTCCACTTGGCAACCAGGCTCCCCCGGAGGTCGGAGCCAAGTACAAAAGGGGAGGGAGGGTAGGGGGGGGGGGACAAAACCATGCCTCCGCATTCACCGCCAAAAAACCGACTCACGCCTCAAAAAGCCCGGAGGCAGAAGCCTTCGGTCTCAAAAGGGTTGGGGGGGGGGGGAGCCGCAAGGAGGCTAAAGAAATTGCCCCAACGGGCCCCGGACTCACCTCCTAAAACGCCAACGCTGCCTGCACCACCAGAGTGTGGCGCGGTGCCTCAACAAAACGGGTGGCGAAGCCTTCCAACCCGCAACAGCGGCTCACCGAAACGGCACTCCAAACATCACAACCGTAGCAGGGCATGCGCAGAGGCAGGAATCGTGCCAGTCTGGTACTAAACTGTCCCATGAGATGTGGACCAAAAGCCAATTATGCACCCGCTCACCTCCTATTCTATAGAAACCCTGACGCTGCCTCTGCTCTTCCTCTGCTGCTGGCCACTCAAAAGGCGTGCGATCTCGTCGAAAAAGGATCGCCAGGTGGGTGGGAGAGGTAGATATACCTGCTCCCCGCCCACTGGCGTGCCAGAAATGACGCGTGACGCGGCGGACCCCAGAGGGTCCAAACACTAGCCCGGCTGGCTATGTGCCTTCATGTGGCACTAAGGTGGCCGCCCTCCTAGGGGGGCCCCCTGCATGGGCCGCGGGCAGCCTCATTTCAAAACTTTTTAGGTTTCACTTGCACAGCGCTTGCGCTGTGCTTGTGAAATCTACTGTATTAAATATATCTTAAAAGGGACTTACATCCCACCTTTACTTCTTATTGGTCCTTGTGCTTGTCACTTTACTTTTCCTCGTTTTTATTGGTGCAAGCATTCTATTTCCTGTTCTTCTGTGTTTCTTTCCCTTATCAGTTTCCCATCGGCAAAGCTCTGTATTCATCCGCTTTGGTGGAACTTCTTTTAAGCCTCTTAAGCAACGATCGGGAAAACAAAATAAAAACAAAAGCTAAACCCTTACTTTATGGTTACAGCGCTGCTAGAGTGCTATTGGCTCAGCACACTGTTATTATCTCTGTGGAATCCTCCGACATGCCTTTTATCCCATCTCTGGGCTCGGACGAAGGTGATACAGGAGAGGATGTTCGAAGATAAGTGAAGAAGTGGATGGAGAATTGAAAGGGGTCACGGAGTGGAATGGGTAGAGAGATTTGGAGCAATGTGAAAGGGACTGAGTGAATGAAAGGTTGATGTTGGGGATTGTTTTGGTTAATTGATGTTTGTGGTTAATTAGTGTGTTATACAGCCTTGTCCTAATAAATGGCCTTTTACGCTTCAACAACAGCGTGGAGTGTGTTTATTGCGCGAGTAGCTGCTAGGACGTAACAACAGTTGTTAGTTGTTTTTGCAACTGGGAACAAGAAGATCAGAGAAGAATGCAGTGGCAGTTTTCCCATTAGTGATTTTGGGCCATGCCCCAAATCTAATTTCCAACCTTATTATAATTTTTTATGTAAGTGTTACTCAGCAATACATCAGCAGTACAATGATGAATGCCTGGCTCCCTGAGCCTCACCAGTACTGAAAGTCAGGCAGCCAGGCGCTTCCAGAATTTACAGTGCGCAGGTGCCAGTCAGCAATGATGTAATGATGTTGGGCGTAGCATAGTGCATCCCTTCACTTTCACTTTATTGGGTGGTGCCGCAAACCGCAAGCAATAGCACAGCCAATAATTGTAGGTTCAGGCGTTGTAGAAAGAAGCACTGCGTGAGTCTTCATGTCACTCACCTTAGACGCACTACGCTTTTTCCCCTCTCGTCAAAAGGTAGGATGTGATCAATACAAGTCACTGACCGCACCCAACTCTGTTATAAAATAGGAAAGGGCGGGGTTCCAAAAGGATTCCTCCACATTGACGCCTATCCTTAACCAGATGTCCGTAAACACTACATGTAATACTATATGTTCTATTATGGAAGGCTGTTCTATGCCCCCCCTCCCCTCTCCGCCACCTGGCCCTACCACTCTTACCTGCAGGGGCCACGGCTGTATGTTGGATCTGACGTGGGTCTGGGGCACTTGAATAAAAGTGCAATTTGCATTTAAAGTAATTTTATAAACTGCCTGTCTATATCACTGGACGACAGCTGACGTCGTTTCACTAGACGCGAGAAAAGTGTCATTCTCCGGCATGTTTAATGGCAGTGGAATGACGTGGGTTGTTTTTTGTAGTGATCGGAATACACACAGTTGAAATATCATGCGAGTGAACCGCATCATTATTCACTTTCCTTTAAAGGTTGCACCACGTCTTTTATTCAATATCAACTTATTTTTAATTTTTATAAGTCTATAGTGGCAGAATCGACATATGAACGATATGCACTATTTAGCTTTCATGGCATCGGCTTCCAGGCATGGGGTGTATGTAGCTTGAAAGATACATACTTTAATTTAAAAAACAAAAAAACAAATTACAAATTGTTTTTTTCACTGCACACACAGTTTACCTAAAGTAAGAGAAAGTACTAGAAAGGCTAGTAATTTCTCACTTGCTTTTTAAGACGTCTACTAAAAAAATATACATTTTTGTCATAATCTCCACAGCAAAGAACCCATTGGGTGTGTGAACCATTATTCCGATCAAAAGCACAATCGCTCACTTATTGTCCGTTATGACGTGTAGTTCAATCAGTATTTGAAAGTGCTCTGTATCCCGTTTGGTTGCCTGCAGCGCTTGTTTCAAATGCACTCTCTAGGAATGCACGGGTCTGCTGAAGCGCGCTGTATTTGTTTTTACGAATTCTTTATTATACCCATTTTGATCCACACCTCCCTCCCCCACCCCTCTCGTATTACTTTCTTTGCTCGCCCTACTGCAGAGGGTGCTTACCTGTGGGCATTTAAAGACAGCCCCTCGGTACTTAGGCGGTCTCAGCAGGCATTGGGGCAAACATATGCAATGAAAGATCATGTGTGGACGCAGATACATTTTGAAATGTGAACACTCAGGTACACAGTACCATAAATGTAGGTATCGTATCATCCGGCACTTACAGCGTTTAGAAGAGGCCCTTGCGACATGACGCGCTATATTTCACAATGTATTATTCTACAAATGGAAGACGTGCCCAGATGGAAGCTCTTCCAATTTGTAAGGATGATAAGAGTGTATTGGTGCAAGCAAGATCCCATTGCGAATTTCATTTGGCAACCTGGAGGCAGAAAGCAAAACTGTAATCCTGATGTTAAATTGTCAGGGGATGATGAATTTAAAAGCAGGGAGTATTTTGTGGCTTTTACTGCACTTTAGTTCCACTTTCACTGGCGTGGGTTTGTTTTCAAAATAACAATATGCTTCTGTAGGTGAAGACATCTATAGGCACTGCGCACACTCAATGCCATGATGCATATATGCAGAGACTTAATGAAATATTGCCAATGTTTAATGACCCCAGTGTACCCTTTTCCGAGAACGGTGCAGCATTTTAGTGTTTATTTTTTCCAGCTTTGTGTTTGCTCTCTCATTGGCATTGCCTTACTCCTAAGTGGGCAGAATGCTCTATTACTTACCGGTAATCTTCATTACTCCGGGTCCCGTTGTCCTCGTCCCATTCATTACAAAGTGGAGAATATCAAAGCAGAAAACCCGGCCTTCCAAAACCCACAAGCAAACTCAGGAAACCACACCAAAGGTTGCAACCCAAGGGAAGCAAAAGGGAGAACCGCCGGAAACCCCAAGCAGAGCACCCAGACAGGAGGGCACCCCACCAAAGCAGGGACGCACCCGCCAAAACAACGGGAGACCAGCAAGACGACGAGGCAGACAACCAACAGAGGCCATCCAGCACACATCAGGAGCACCCCCCAGCGAACAAGGGAATGGGAGAGGACGGACAACAAAAACCTCCTGAGGCAGCCAACAACAAAAAACAGCGAGGAGGCCACCCAAAGAAGAAGACCCCCACTGGCCCACCAGGCCAGCAAGCCAGAACCGGGCAACAGGGACATAACCAAGGACCGGAACCGGAACCAAGGAAAACAGAAGGCGACAGTGACAACAAGGAGGCATCCAACCAGAAAACAGAGAACCCAGGCCATCCGAAAAGGAGGCACCCTAAAGAGACCCCAAAGGCAAATCCCCAGAAGGGAAACAGGCCCCAAAGCAATCAACACCCCGGACCGAAGTGAGCCAGAGAAAACGAAGCCCCAACAGGACAAGACCAAGGGCCCCCATGGGACAAAAAGGCCGAGAAGCCCAGCACTACCAGGCCGGCACACAGGCCCAAACCAAAAAAAGGAAAGAGGACAGGGCCAGCCAACAGGGCAAAGGCACAAACCCAAAGAACCAACCAAGGGCAGGACCACCCAGACCAAACCCGTAGAGGGGGGAAGCAACGGCCAGGCCCAAGCCCCCCACCTCCAACCAGAACGACCCGGCCCCAGAGAGCCCAGAGGACAAAGCCCCCGGAATCCCACAGAAGAGCACCAGGCTCCAGGTAAGAAGGCCAGCACCAACCACCAGAGCCGACAGACGACCAGCACCAAGCACTCAGCCCGGAAGGCGAGACAGAGCCCAGGGACAGGCCAAGAGGGAAAGCCAAGGCACCCACAAACAAAACTGGTGAAACACGAACACAACCCCGGAAAGTCACGCCACAAGGCCCCAGGAGCCAGAAGTGAACAGGCCTGGCAGAGACCAGAACCCAGCAGGCCCAAGCACTGCCCACGAAACAAGGCCCCAAACAGAACCAGGGCCCGCCAGGAAAAGCCAGAGCAGCAAGAACCGACTAGGCCAACCCCCAAGAACAACGAGACCAGGGGAAACCAAAGAAGAAAGGGGAACAAGAGGGAGCCCCCGTCCCAAACAACACAGCCCCAGCAAAACACCCCAACCGCAAACCTGGGGTGACCAGGAGCAGGAAGCCACAGAAGGCACACACCGACCACCGTAGAAGAGGCGCAACTGGCCCCCAACGGAACCGACAGCCAACCAAGTGGCCCAAAGCACCCAAGACCAGAGCAAGGGAACCCCAAGTGAGCCCCAACACCAGCAGCAGACGAGCCAAACCAGAAACGTACGAAAGAATAGGTCAGCCAGAGATGCCCCCAAAAAGACCAGGCAGAATGCCGACCAACAACAGACAGGCCAGCAAAGACCGGGGCCAACAACCCGGAGCCCACAGAGGCCCGGAAGGAGCGGGACAGGACCAAGCACCACAGCCCGGAAACCCCAACCCTGAGGGGAAAGAACCCCCAAAACCAGCCCAGCCACAGAGGCAACAGAAGCCAGGGCGGAAGCCAAGCAGACCGCACAGGCACACCAAACTCCACGGCCCAGAACGCACCAAGGGAGGGCAGGAGCAGGGGAGAAACCCCCAGGGCAGAACGAAGGCAACTGAGGACAAAGCAGCCGGGAAGCCAGGGCCGAAGCCAAGCAACCTGCCCGAACACAAGGACCCGGCGGCCCAACCCACACCCGGGGAAGATCAAAGAGGGGAAGGCCCCAGCAGAGCACAGGCAAAGCAAAGGCCAGGGAGGGCGAAGAGACCCCCGGCACCAAACCTCCGGACCACGCAGGACCGAAACCCAAACAAGGCAACAGGCCAAAGGCCCGGACCAACCAGGGGCGAGAACACAACAGCCAGGCCTAAAGCCAAACAGAGGCCACAGTCAAAGCCCCAGAAGCAGACGGGAACCCATCGCCTATAGAGGACACACAGCCCCCACCACTCCACACGGGAACAGAGACCCGAAGAGGCCACAGCAGATAAAGAGCCGCAAGCAGACCAACCAGACACAACCAGAAGGCAGAGAGCAAGCGGCCCTGGGGACAACACAACAGGCGACGCAGGCAGAAGGACAACCGTCCAGAGGAAGCCCACAGCACCTGGAAGTCCAAGGCGGACCCCCATCCAGGCACGACCCAGGACAGACCCTGCCGAACTACAGAGAACAGAAGAGAGCAGGCGCATAAAGGGAGCATAAACACAGCCGCAGACCCAGGGGAACAAGCAGCCAGTCCGGCAGGCAACCGCAGAGGCAAGACAAATGGCACAGGACCCCCCCCCTTCCCCCAGGTAGGAGGGGAGGCACGCCACTCGACCGACACCCACAGCAGGAGCAGGCACGCAGGGAAGACAGGAGCGGGCGTAAAGACGTGCCCAGCCAGAGCCAAGAGGCCACAACAGCAGGAACACCTCACTCCCGCAAGGACCAGAACCCGACAGCAGAGGGACCAGCCACCCAACAGGCAGAGAACACGCAAGAGGAGACAGCACCCAGGTACAAACTAGGCCCGACGCCGCGCAACACTTGAGAGCAGACAAGAACAGGTGTTTGCAGGGTGGAAGGCACCAGAAGCAGCCGAACCACAAACAGGAGAAGAGCAGGCGACATCAAGGAGGCACCACCAAGGCCAAGCAGTACCAGCCGCAAGCCCGCCGACCAGGAGCGACCGGAGCACAGCCCCCGGACCGCCACCCATACAAGGTGAAAGAAAGAAGAACACCCCAAGTGGCGCCCAGCACACACAGAGGACAAACAGCCCCCCCCCCACATATCAAAACCACAATGCGGCACACACCCCGGGGGGGGGGGGGAGGAGGGGTGACGGGCAGGAACAAGCACCCCCCCTCCATCCTGCAACGGCCCGTCAAGGCAAAAGAAGCAGAGCACCGGGGGGCA
This sequence comes from Calotriton arnoldi, assembly GCA_963921515.1. NCBI lineage: Eukaryota > Metazoa > Chordata > Amphibia > Caudata > Salamandridae > Calotriton > Calotriton arnoldi. Next base: position 1,797,796 of record CAWUFW010000992.1, on the reverse strand, counting down.
GGACACCACCAGGCATAGAAAAGGTTCCCACCCCTCTAGCCAGCCCAAGGCATCCACCAGGTCCAGGGCAGGGAAGGCCAGGAAACGGCAATCACTGCGCATCTTCCACCCGGCCAGGCCACAGGCAGATGCGCCCAGCAACCCGGGAGCAACCGGGAGGCCGGCGCACCAGCCGCAAAGGGCCGACCGGCATGCCAGAGCCGGCCAGGAACAACCAAGCCTCCCAGCAAGCCCGGCAGGCCGGGATGCAGACCAGCAAACTCCCCGTCCGCACAGCCAGGCAGCCGGGCGGGGAGAGGAGAAGAAACGTCACTCCAGCCCAGCAGGAGCAGCACCAGCACCTTGTCCCAATTCTGTCGACAGACAGAAAAAAAGAACAGGCGGAATGCTGGGTAAGTACTGCTTATGTACTCTCAAGTGGGAGGGGCGGGGTTAGGGTCCCAGCATTCCTATGGTCTTTTTTTCTGTCGGGAGATGGGTTATCTCCACTTTGTAATGAATGGGACGAGGACAGGAGGGACCTGGGGGTAATGCACAGATACATTTATCTGAAGGTTGAGATAAGGTCCCCTAGGTGATCCAGTCTGCCCATTTACCATGTCATGAGCTCTCCTTCCTCACCAGATTGTCTTTGCTCCGACCTCATCATTCACGCGTATGTCTGGGAGACAACATTTACAAATGTTATATGTTTGTGTTTTTTTTTTGGTCGAGGCGCGGGGTGCAGAAAGTATTACCTTTTAATTGCTCTAAGCAAATACAGACGTTTCGTTGGATCACGGTGTGACTGAGACGGTCAAAGCTAAGCAGGAAACAAGAAACAAAAAAGCAAACCTGCTCTGGACTGTAGGTTAATTTGGGCACACTCAGGGGTGTACCTTGGACACCCCGGGGCAAGCAGCCCCCGCTAGTTAAATACAGCCATAATTGTGGTTTACTGGGCCCTGGTGCCAGTGCACCTGCTGCACTGATCATGGCTATGCCCCTGACTACCCCTCAAAGTTCTCAGCCTCTGCTGGACTGTGAAGTGGCAGTTAGCACCCAAGTGAGAGCTGGGGAGCTCCTGTTTTGGCTGGAGCACCTTTTGCTGGATTTAGGACACATAAACGCAGCATGCTCTGGTCCAACAGCCCGTCTGGTGAACACACTAACACTGCAGACCATGCTTGACCTCTAGTTTTGTCCCTGACATGTCTGTTTTTCTTTCTTCCTCTCTGTCTCTTTCTCTAATGCCATGCCCTTCTCCCTTTCTTTCTCTCCTCCCCTTTCTCTCTATTTTTTCACCCTTTCTTTCTTGCTCTTCCTTCCTTCCACCCCTCTTTCTATACCTCCATTACTTCACTCTTATTCTTTCTACTGCCCCTTCTCTTCTCCCTAACTCCCATCGTCCCTCACTTTCTCCATTCTTCCCAACCTCCTTCCCTTTCTCTCTTCCACCTTCTGTCCCTTTCCTTGACTTCTTCCTTTTTTTTTGAGTGCTTAGCCTCTTAAAACAACGCTCTATGGCTCCAGAGACATATTTCTCTTAGAAATGTATGAAGCCTTTGTTTAACTTGCCAAATACATATTGGTAATGATCCTAGTTATGGGTGCAATGAATGCTTGGTTTTTCATTCACCTTTTACCTATTCTCCCCATAGCTACACTAATTTCAAGCCTACCTATCAGGTACATGTATTTTTATCATAGTACCACCCCATTTACCTAATCTCTCCACTTTATAGTAAAACCAATAACAACACAAGTAAAATTACAGCAGGTGCATATAGTGGACACAAAATCCATCATGAAGATATTTTTGTTGCCGCTTTGAGTTTTAAAAAGAGAATCGCCAAGGTATATGTTGTCAACCATGGTGTCAGTATTCTAGGATGGTCTGAACAGCAGAACCTTCGCATGATGGTTAATCCATGCAAAGTCCTTATGTGTTTACTGTTGCTGACACAAATTCTAATGACATTCTGCAAGAATTGAGACTGTTGAAGGGCTTCCAACACTTCATCAAACTTAAAGAGAAAGCCATGACCATTAAACAAAATGTGTGCAGTATACCACTTTTGGCACGAAAAAAAGTTGAAGATGTACTGAACAAATGGCTGATGGAAGGGGTAAAATTGTACCTTGTCTGCATCTTCTTGTTTGTTTCCAGTTGTAAGTGAAAGAAAGAAGATCTATTGAAATCAGACTCTCCATAGGTTTGCACCAACTTAACCGCCTGGTGGTTGTAGAAAGCCAACCTTTGCCTCATGTGCATAAAATGGTGGCAACCTTGGGTAATCCTAAGGTATTCTCCATGCTTGATTTTTACAGCTGCCTATCAGCAGATAGTATATAAAACGACAGAAATTAGGGGCTCGGGATAAGAGCGCACACACTCCTGTGATGAAACAGTTCTGATTGTCTATATCCAAAGATGCTCTCTAGTGTCCGGTGGTCAAGGAGGAGGAAGAGCCACCTGATCTTCCTCTCCTGGAACAATTCCAAATGATATAAAATGAGATCTCCGAGCACTTCAAATGAATCAATGTTGAGTATGTGGTATCAACAGTCTTTATTTTCGCAAGTCTCTCAAATCCGCCCTTGCCAACATGTGTTTCGTCTCATGCTGCAGATGTCGCAGCAGACTTTTACAGGGCTACAATTATAAATTTACATGATTTTAGAGAGGATTTACAAAGTAGGATGTTGTAAGAAAACCATCACCTGGGTCATGGTAACCCAAATCACCATGTGCGTGAAACGTTCGAGTGATGTTTCTTAGTCAATAGTATATAGTAGTAGTCATAATAGAGACCTCTGAGTGTAATTTTCTTAGACCATCCTTAGATGCCCAAAGTCTTATAACAGAATTTCGTCACCCACAATTACAAGAATGGTATTGTGAAGTTGTTAAGATTTGATAGTCACCCGGGTTCAGATGTTATCAATAGAATGGGGCTCACCTGGTCTGGTGTCGCTCTGATATAAACTATGTCCTTCTTGCGTTCACGTGTACGTAACAGTAGTTCCTAAAATTAATGGCATCTCCATTTAATTATGTAAAGTAATGGGTATGGTATTATAAGGTTCTACGCGAGTGCTCATCTCTTACCTTGTAACTCTCGTTCGTTGTGTGTTTACTAGGTCACTCTTCTAACATTAGTAGTTCAGTCACTGTAAATGAATATATATCCTAGTCAAAAGCTGTCATAATTCCCTAGTTAACATACTCCAAATTTAACATGGCACACTTTATCAAACAAGATCAGCTTATCACCCTGAGGTGAAAATAAAGATCCACAGTGTAGTTTCAATGTGTCATCTATTGTAAGATTGTTTACATTGCTATCCACCATAATCCGTGTAGGACATGCTTTCCTCTAGGGTGTAACATTAATTGTAAATCAACGTGAGACACTCCATTCCCAGAAATGAGTCGAGCCCATAACATGTGAGTTCAAGTGAACCGTATACCCACATGCCATATCTCCACCTATGATACCTCACAAGTGGTGACTGTGTGACTCTAGCTGATTACGTATTACCACAGCTGCATCCCAGCTTTAAAGTAAGCACAAGCAATGATCATGTCATACAACCATACCACAATACACCCGGGTATCTAGTGTTTGTGAGAAGTAAGTTATCCGCGTGTGGTCCTCACATATATACACTCAGTCTCTGTACAGACTTATGCTCGGTAGAATCTCTGCGTCGCCCAGCGCATAAGTGGTCGCACTGCACACCGCAGATACGCAGTACAAGGATTCACGTGATCTCACCTTCTTTATTACTCCCATGGGTTCCTTAAGATTTTGGCACATGCTGTTTGGCCTCAGTTCAGCTTCCACTGTAATTCAGAAGGTCATGAATAGGCTGTTTGAAGGTCTAAACGTTGCTTGAGCCTTCCAGGATGAGTTACTGGTGTTCTCTAATGATCACAACAGTCATCAGCGAATTCTGAGAGAATTTCTCTGAACAGTGTAGGCAAGTGGCTTAACCCTAAAAAAGGAAAGGGGTAAATTCTTCAAGGACAAGGTGCAATATTTAAGCCATATCATTGGTGCTGATGTAGTGAAACCCAAACCAAGCCTAATTTCAGCAACCTTCAACCAAAGATGAAATGAGGCTTAGGCAAATTTTGTTCAAAATTCATACGACCCTACTCTATTAAATGGGGACCTTGCTTATTTTGATCAGAAAGGATGTGGAATTTGGGATAAAAATTGTGAAGAAAGCATATGAGAACTAAAAAGAGAATCACAAAATGCCCCATTCCTTAAGTCATTTGATGAATCCCTCTGTTCTGTTGTGACCGTGAATGCCAGCCAATGGTCTTGGAGCTGTGTTAATCTAAGATTCACAGGATAGTAATCGTTTCATAGCATTTGGGCCACACAAGTTAAAAGGACCTGAATTTAAATATTCAGTAATTAAACAAGAGCTATTAGCATGTGTGTGTGGGATGTGCCAAACTTTAAAGGGTTTTCGTGGAGGTAGGGCATTCCTCATTAGACCAGATCATAAACCACTTGTAAGTATGTTAAGTAAGTGCAATTCAGAAAAAGAGTCACTCTGTATAACAAAGCTTGTGTGTAGATTGTATGAGTATTTGATTGACGTAGAATATCTTCCTGGCAAGTCCCACATCGTAGCCGATTTCTAATCTCAGATGCCATGTGATGATGAAAGTGATGAAGATTACACATGTGAAATGGATGTTGTGGCTATTGCTTATTTATGAGATGAACCAGGAGAAGAAACGACCTTAAGATACAGTGGATGACAACTGTTTCTGATGAGTCAGAGTTTTCAATAATTTCTGATCTCATTGTAAAAGGTTGGCTGAGGGACAAACACTTAAATGTTAATTTGAGTGCGTATTGGAAGATTAAGGAAGAACTAACCATTATGGTGGAGGTTAATATGAGAAATTATTGATTAGTGGTTCCCGTTTCACTTAGACCACACTTTATTTCATTGGTCTCTAAGGGCCATGCAGGGATGACTGCCACAAAAAAGAAACTGAAACTAGAATACTGGTGGCCTTCTATGGACCGTGATGTGGATTTGTAGGTACAAGAATGTTGTTTGTGCAAGGATGCTGATCAAACTATGACTGCATGCTCTTGTCCCCTTAAAACTGTCTCACTACCTGCTTGGCCATGGCAGAAAGCAGGGATGGACCTGATTGGACCCATGAATAAATTGCCTACTGATATGAGATATGCTGTGTCTTGATCGCCTATTATAGCAAATGGATTGATCTTAAATTCATGGACTGCCCCACAACCAGGAATGTGTTGAAATTCTTGAAAGGAATATTTACCAGAGGATTCCCAAAGTCCATTGTGTGTGGCAATGGGTCACAATTTGTAACTACTGAAATGTCTCCATTTAAAACAAATTCGAGCATTATACGTTGCAGATCATCCTTATATCACCCGCAAGGCAATGGGCAAGTCGAATGTCCCAATTGCCTGTTATGGAAACTCTACAGTTGGCATTAAAGGGCAATTTACCTGTGAGAAATGTATGAAGAACTTGCCTTTAGGCATACTGCACTACTCCCCACAGTGTGACTGGAGTGATGCCATTTGAATTGTTGAGAGGTATGCTTCCTTTGACGAAACTACAACCCCACTGGTTCAAATGGAAGTTAAAGGTTGTTAATGAAGTTTAATCTGACAAAGGAGAGGTTTTTGTAAATAGTTCAAAATGTAGCAGTATTATGACCATAGAAAAACTGTTGTCAAGAATGCTATAGGTATTGGTGATATGGTGAGGATCAGATGTTCATATGTCTGAATGGGAGGTGACAAATTTGGCAATCCCATGCGGTTAGTTAAAAAAACTTCAGGGACAGCTATCAGGTTGGAAAATGGTGGATGATGGAATGGTTCACATGCTGCAGGGATACCTCCTCTAAAGAAGTCCCATGCCCTTCCTTTTAGCACCAGTCGCGCTGAGTCTCTGAAAGGTTGAGGGAGTGATAGTGATACATGTTTAATGCCTCAGATGCCAGCATTACCATCTTCCAATGAGTCTCCACTACAAGAACATAATTGAGATTTCCTGAGAGGTTCAGGTTGACAGAATGTTTGATGGGAGACCTTCATGCAACGTTGGCATGCCAACTAAGTTTAAAGATTAGGTCATGCACTAGCTTCTTCCAAAAGAAGGAAGAGATGTAATATTGCAGATGTTATATTGCCTGGACACTGGTATTAAGTGATTTTACCTTTGAGTTACTAACAGTAAAACGGAATTTAGGAAACTTCTCAAAACTTTGCTTTTTTCTCTATCCAAGGATTTCTGTAGGCGTTTGACCTACTGATTTCAAGGTTCTCTTCTCTCTCCTTGGTTCTTCATACTACAGTTTTCTGTGTTAGGTGATGGTTTACTATATTTGTTGCTGAGCTAACGCCAGGATCTCAGTCATGAGTGAGAGTGCTTTTTATAAATACCTCCTATCATATCATATATCAGTTATGGCATTGTGTTTAGGAGTAAGTGTGTTTATTTACTTTGTCATCTTTCTTTCCTCCCCTCCATTTTTCCTCATGTGTCTGTGCACGTGGACCCTCATGTGCGGTTCTCTGACCGTTGGGGAATAACAGTTGGGGATCTGAGGCGGGGGTGGGTATTCTGGGGGAAGTGTTCTGACGTATAGGTCAATAAACCGTCTTTCTCTTTATAGAGGACAAGAGTGGGTGGAGTAGAGAGAGAGAGAACAAGTATGCATGTACACACGTGCGCGTTCTCGTGTTTCTGACTGTGAAAATAGAGATTGCCGAAGGGAACTGAGCTCTCATTTGGTACAAATGAATGAAAATGCCAAAAATAACTAGCAAGCCAAGCATGTACAACAAGTTATTTGCTTCTATTCAAAATGTAAAATTGGAAATGTATAATTGTATTTTCCTTTGTGACACTTAATAGCTGAATAGAAATGTGTTGCATAAAGATATATTTAAGAATCATAAAATGCCCGATACTATTAAACATTAGAATAACGTAGATGGCGAGTGCACGGCAGGAATATAGTTAATAAAGACATTTGAGGTTTGTGTAATTTCTCAGCTCAAAGGGTTTTTGATGAATAAAACGTGCATTATGCACTGACATTTTCTGATTTCCTCCAGCACTTTCAGCAGAGACCGAAGGACAGGGTTCTTGTTAAATAGCAGTGATTAAATAAATTCATCTCATGTAAAACTGCACCAGTACCATTCCACATGTACGGCTCATTAGTCGCCTCAGCTATTAACCCTGGGTCCCCCACCTGCCCTCTGCACTTTTATTAACAAAATGCTATGAATGCTTGTCCCATTAGAATAGAAAGTCAAAAGGTTAGGATTGGCAGCAGCCTTTTTAAGGCTGTCATTAAAATGTATTGTGAAATTTCTTTCTCCTCCAGTGAATTCCAGAAATAGTTGTTGATATCTAGATATGTACCTTGAGGCGTCAACAAGCACAGAGACCAGGAACGCTGGCAGGGCCGGACTGGCCGTAGCAGTCACCAGGCGTTTCCCAGGGGGGCCCCCAGGGTGGGGGCCGGTTTTGTTACCATGGGGGCCGTTTTTGTTACCGGGGGCACAGCTGCAGTGTTTTCCATGCATCCCCACCATGGCCGGTCCGCATCAATTGCCAGGGTTGGTTTGCGTCCCAATCCGGCCCTGAATGCTGGTAACAACTAGTTATATAGAAGTCAGCGTTCACTCACGAAGTGCGCACCAACTGGAAAAATTCACCCCATGACTCAATCTGCTGTGTCCTCCGAAAATCATTAGGGGACAGCCCTTCACCAGCAGCCACACCTAAGCGGTACTTTCTATTGTGGCCACTATGACCGAGCAGCTAGAGTATACTTTAGACCAGTGATTCTTAACCTTTTAACTTCTGTGAACCCCCTACTTAATTATTACTGGATCGCAGGGACCCCACTGAATCAGTATCAGAGTTCGGGGACCCCCACTGAGTCATTAGTGTTAGCTGGGGACTCTGGCCTGAGCAGTTTCCATGATGTAAACTGCAAAACAATACACAAAAATACAGAAACAAGCATTCATCAAACAAATATACAAATGAAGAAATATTTTCTTTAATTCACAAACAAATATTTAAACAAAATAAAACTGTAGATTTAAATGGGAAGGTTCTAAATTCAATTGAGGCCGCCCATCGTCCATACTATATTCTGTTTGATGCACTTGCACTGCTCCTGTGAATCAACCTGAGAGGATACCTACTTAAATTTTAGCCCCCAATTTCAAATGTATTCACATTTACAGAATATGTAAATTTTTCAGATTACATTTTGCTTTATTAGTCTATTAATCTGATTTAATTTTCTAAGCAGATGCAGACCCTCTGAGTAGGTGTTGTGGACCCCCATGGGTGCCTGGCCCAAAGGTTTTGAACAACTACTTTATACAGTAATGACACTAAGAGTTTTTACTGAGAAATAAATACAAAATACCCCAAAAAAAGCTTAGTGCTTTAATGACAACTGTGGGATTCAGCAATACATGGGTGGTGAAATAGTGTTAAATAGCCACACAATCATGGACATGAAATGACACATTATAGTTCTCTCAGATGGCTCTTTCACTCACTGCGTGGTCAATGTTTGATCATAGCTTGGAGGAGGGATTGTATTAGTCCTCTTTGGGAAGGGACATTGGCAAAGTATTTAACAGGAGAATGGTCTATACACTTGCCAGTCTGAAGTCTGCTTATTACTGATGGTGCTTAAGTGGTAAATTGATGTCTCATTTTGTTCCATTTCAATTTGTTTAGATAATCTGCACTTTTACACTTTAATGATTTATTACTCTAAGATTGAATTGAAGAACAGAATAGGCTTTTTGAGTCTTTTAAGAATAAAGCTAAAATTTCAAATGAAACCATCATGTTGACTCAATGTAACTGATTTCTTCCTTCCCTTAACAGAGCCATAAGTTTGGAGAATCAGCTCGTGGTCCTTGCTTCGGTTGCCTCAGACGCGGGACGCTACTATGTGCAGGCAGTCAATGAAAAGAACGGGGAAAACAAGACCAGTCCATTCATCTACCTGAGCATCGCAAGTAAGTGTTTGTGCATCCTACAAGACCCCTAAATATCCTGCTAGTACTGTAGGATGGAAGAGGAAACTCTCAAGGTGAAGGCATTGAGCAGGTAGCATGCTCTAATGTGGCACTTTGATTATTTAGTTTTATCTTACTAATGCTGGCACTGTTACTTCTGGTCACCTATTTAGTAGTAGCGTTTTGTGCTGCGTTGTAGTTGAAATTACTGCTGTCAATACTTTTAGACGGTAGGCAGTGTGTCTTTGAGACACATCTTCCAAAGATGGTTAAGATACTAAAACGAATTCACAAAGTTTTGCACAAATTTACTTCAGTATGTAATCAAAACACAGTGGAAATTCTGTGATTTTGAGTCACAATTTCAAGATCAGTGGGCATTTCCGCATGCGGGTGTGAGTAACTCCTGCAAGGAACCTGACCGATTAGCGGGTTGTTGGTTCGTGTAAATCTCTGACTGGATGTGATCTTGGGCCGTTGAGCAGGAAAAAATTCATAAAAACCCCAAAACTTCCAAGCTTGTTAGCAATCACAAGTGATTTGCAGCTCCATTTCATCTCTTAATCGGAAAAGCCGTCAAATTTCATGGAGTTTAGTGGAAAGACATTTTTCAACATTTAAAGTATTTTCCCTGTTCGGAATTAAAAAAAAAGTTAAAATATTTACCCTGTGGGAATAAAAAAGAAAATCAAATGAAATTTTTACCTTTGCACAGTCTCACCAGGAGTGCTGTCTGAAAAAGCCACAGATATGTAGGATGTGTCTTAGGTGAACATCTGTAAATCTTGGGTTCGTGTATTTGTGTAGATACTCACGTGGTTTGTCATGCATAAATCTAGTCACATTTTAGGTGTAAGTACGCAATGCATACATTTACATATATTTGAATATTGCGCCCCATTGACTAAAATTTAGTTATAATGCATGAGTCCTTTTCGCCTTCCCTACTACAGGAACCGACGTGCAGGTAATTCCTCACACAATAATGAGACTTTAATAGAAATGTAAAAACATAGACATCTCTTAAATGAGAAATGACTAAATTACATTTTCGCTTATTTCAGACAGCCAGGGGATTTCAGAGGGCCAGTGTAATGTATTTTCATTGCTACTCGGTTAATAGCCCATTTATGTCTAGTCTGCCACAGTAGGCGTAATACTTCCGGTGTGGTAAAGCATTGGAAATGCTGCTTCTCAATTTGAGTACTTTCGAAGTGATGGGCGTTACATGCTCTCTTACGAAGAGAAATGTTTATTTTTTATCTTTACGCCTTATAAACCAAGGGGATGAAAAGGCACCAGTGAAAATTATTTCTTTGAATTATTATCATCTTTTCAGACATCCATGAATCACATTCTGTTCCTAGGAAGTTGCATTATTTATAGGGAATATAACACTGACCCTGGTGCAGATAAACTTCCATTTGTTTTTTTCAGTGAAATATTTACTCATTCTTTTGATGTTTGCATCACATGTCGCTCTGGTGGTTTCTTACTTTGTCAGTAATATGAATATTTCTAAAGTAGGACTGCGTGTATATAGCCCCAGAGTTGATTCCAAAATGACAGAATGCTTCAGAGTGCTGAAGAAAGCAGGCAAAGTGCCCATCTTGTTACTTGTCTTGTTCTGCACTGGAAATCTTAGGATTGTCTCAGCAAAACAATTACATTTTTGGGGTATTTATCATGAAGGCCTGATGACGTCCCCTTTCGCGCGTTCTCATTTAATTTAGTAATTTCTTGCAACATTAGACTATCCGAGCTATCTAATGTTAGCACATCTTGTGTTTTTTTAATTATTTGCTGTACACCAAAAGAAGTTCGGAGTTAATGTTGGAATAACCAACATCTGATTTACTTTTACAGATACCTGATGATTATTCCCCATTCACCCCAAGGGGCTTTCCTTTTTATCAGAAGCAAAAATCTACTTGATTGTTATTCTGACGTTATTTCCTGCCTCCTGTAGCTTCCGATTAAACGTGGGCCCTTAGTTCAATGATTCACATTATCTTGATCTCAGTTGATGTGGTACTCGTGTGACACTTGCTGTGTGAATTTTGATTTAGTTTTTAAAATCTATATTTTGTGTATCATCACATTGCTATGCCAAGTTAGTCTGTTCACGAGAGATATATTGTGCAATAACTACCTGGTAGTGTATGCGAACAAACAAAATCTCTACTCTGGACCTATTTGCCTTACATTAACCCCAGGTGACACCAGTCCCTTTTTTAATCTATCTATTGTTATCAGGTCTGGAGGTTATCAAGACCTTTTGAATTTACTAAGATTAGATGTATAATACACTCCTTAGTTCGTTTTGGGACTTGTTATATTTTGATGTGTGTTTTCTGCATCAGACCTAGTTTGCATAGAAAGTATTTCCTCCAGACAAATGCAGAAATAGCTTTACTTGAAGATCTGCATTCAATGATTCAGACACTATCTGATCATATTCCTTTCTGCCATTATGGATTAATAAGAAGTCTGTGGTTTAATAGTTAAACAAAGATGCCCACTCCATAACAGAGAGCCAACAGCTGTTTAGTTAACATTTCCATATCCCCAAAAGGTTTCCAATATTTAAGACTACAACTCCTGTGAATTTAGATGGAGATGAGTTGCAGAACACCGGCGTTATATCAACTTCTCTTTCTGTTCAGCTTCTTCACGTGTCTACTATCTTCCTGTATGAAACTGTCATCGTTGGTGTTGTCTCAAAATGTTAAACATGTTCGGAACATTGCAATGGATTTAGGCCATTTGGCGTTTCAGTTGTTTCGTATGTTCTTTGAGACACGGTGGAGTAGATTTCTTTATATTTGTGAACTACAGAGTCAATAACAAGTGTGATTGTACTTATGTTTTAATTTCTTATACTTTAAGTTAAAACAATGGAGTTAGAATTGGAGGCATGATGAAAAGCAGTAGAAAGAGAGAGACCAGGGTATCCAGGCACTCTACGTCTGTTCTAGGTATGTGTATCAAGCTGGGACCATGGATAATGTTGTCCAAGCTCCCAACCACGACTGTCTAATTTCTGCTCATGCGGTTAGTGCAGTGGAAATGCCTATACATTTTCTGATGTAGTCACAATATATATGATCAATGACTTTCTGCATGAGGAGATATTTTTTTCTACCATCACCCTGATAGATATCGGTGGGTTAAATAAATTCCTAATACTTCTATGAGTTTATATTTTCAGCGATTGTCATTATCTTGTATATTTCAGTCAAGAGAATTAATCTATTCTTGGACACCCCACAAACTAAATTGACAAAGTAAATAATAAACAATAATGATAAAATCAGGTTGCTAAACTTGTAAATAATGTGTACACTCCCCAGGGCAATTATTAAGACGTTACATCAAACTTCAAAACAGATCCTGAGACCGTCTATACTCTCTAAATTCTTCTGGTTGCTTCAAGCCTGGAGTTGATTTGTTCCTCTCATTTATGTTCCTTAAGTAGAACTTCCCAATTCTACATTGTTATGATCTGTATACTGAATGGGTGTGGGGGACAAATGCTGTAATCATGCAAATAGTACGTATTTGAACTTAACTTGGGATATATCTGGTGAATAAAAGGAACAAACCCAATTTGTATAGTTTTTGCAGAATAGGGATTGTAAAAAATCAAATTTTGCAACAGTCTGTTTTACATAAAATTTTAGTACCAGTGCTAAATTGAAGGAAATATTGATGGATTGTGAAACCATTAGAAATGAATATCATGCTTCCTTTGCATATAAATAATTTCACTTGACATCAATGTTTACAGCAAAGAGAATGCAGGAAACTGGTTTTGTGCTATTTATGCCACGTCTGAAGGGAGATAACAGGGTTTTACTTAAAATTTCAAGAATTGTCTGACAACCATGTCAGTATGGCGAAACAACAAAAACTTTTTGCAGTAAGATTCCTTCATTCGAGCAACTCAGCAGAGGTCTGGTCAGGCTGCTGATGGACCTGCTACTTTGACCTCGCGTGTTATGCAACATTAGAGGAACAGTCCATTACACCACAATAAAGCACCACCCTATCGGCTCCCAGCAGGCGTTCAAGAAGCAAGGTCATAATCTGCAGTCGGTGATAAAAGCTCAGGAAAGCTCAGTAATGGCAGAAAGTCAGTTAAGCGCATATAAGAGGGGCATTCTTTTTTTGGACCTCTGGAGGAGTATTACTCAAGCTGACCTGGGGTCGCAATGGGTGGGTGCACCCCAGGGGCACTTTGGTATTACTGAAGGGGCCGAAGACGCTTGGGCGACTTATTCTGCAATACTAATAGCGCAGGTGCACATGTAGCACCAGTGCTAAACTTGAGAGGGCGTTCCCTCATTTGCGAGGGGGTGTGGCCCCATGCAAATGAGGAAGTTACTTTAATCACTTTGCCTCTGCACACGTGCTGTATTACAGACATGGGTGCTGGGACAGCCTGTGGAGGGTGTTTAAGGGGGCCCCACAGACCCCCACAGACATCCCCTGCAGGAGGGTGCAGTCACTCGCTGCATCCTACTGAATTGGTAGCTCTGTGCCCTTTAAAGTGTAGACATGTTGCTGCATGCACAAGAATCAAGGAGCGGCCTGGTAGCAGCCAATCCATATTTCACTGAATGCGCTGCCCCAGGGCAGCACAAATTTGTATCTGCCCTGAGGACATCGCATTCATCGTAGTACAGCACACTATCTTGGTCTACGTCAGGGCCACATTTTGAAGTGTGCGCCACGGTGCAAACAGAGACAGTATGACTTTGTATAATACATGCCCTGGAATTCTTATATTGTGCAAAGCGCTTATGTTTCGAAACTGCCCCCTGGATGCAAGAGGATGCCCTAAGCCTGCTACTGCCAGAAGTTTAGCAATGGTAGGGTGCAGTTGTCCTGGAAAAAATAGGAACGAAACTTTAACGTTATTTGCTGATTTACATGAAAAAGGGTCTGCACAAATGTGCAAACTCTTCCGAGTAAAAAATTGCTTGAGTCACTACTATTTTTCTTTTCGAAAACAATATTGATTTCCGTGAAAAATCAGAGCATAATATCTGTGCTTGGGAGAAAACGGCTATCCATCTGTACTAGCCAAGAGAGAAGGCCTTTTGTGATAGATGGTGGGTGTTGTAATGAACTGGGCTGACAATATCCAGGAAGTACACTTTTAGGTGAAGAATGTGTTGCATTTTTAATATTCTATAGCGGACTGTAAGGTCCATTCCACTACATAAATCGCTTTCATCCCCTATATAAAAAAATATTTGGCCCCCTGATTACATCTGTATATCGACTGCATTTTTGGTTAATTCATGAGCGTTTAGTCAAAATGCTGTTTGCTTAGTTGTATGTTTAAAAATTAGCACAGTTTGTTGGGGGTTGCTGTCTCTTTCTTATAATTAAATGCAGTAATTGTGAAAAAAACGGTGCTGGTAAAAAAACATAGCATTTACAAATGTGCTTAAATAGTTCAGTGGTGCCTTATCTTTCAGTAATATGAAGTGCAGTTGTGGGAATATTTTCGGCGGTCCCTGGGCAGTCAGGGGTTCCTGAGCTAAAATTGTGTCAATCAGAGCATATACCACTGATGTCCTGAGACTGAAACGTAATGTTAGGCCTAAAACTGAGCACCAAGTGCACCCCTTTAGCACTTTGTTATATCCTGACTTCATGGTTATGCATGCCCTGCCTGTAGAATCCTACAGTGATGACATGGTTTGGAATGTTGTCAGTCAAATGAGTCACAGTTGACTGGGCTGAGCTGCCTGCTGTCTGCTCCTGGTGGGGTCTTGTCCTGGTCTTGTTATCATCTTGATGTGATCCTGAATAAATCTACTTGAATCATACTAACCTGCGTGGACTCAATCACTACACACTTGAGCCTTAAGCTAGCAAAGTAGAGGAGTCCAACACTCACTCCAGGAGGAGGTGTAGTGTTTCAGACTCAAAACACAGTAAAGCAACTTTACATAATACATTACATAATGCTTCAGAAGCAATGATTGAAAGGTGAGTGGTAATATGACTACTCAGTGATTAGTGTGGGAACTGGCATAGGCTTTTCCTTGTATGATACTTTCATGTGAGGGTAGTATGATGGAATCACACATACGTTTTGCACGCATGCCTTTTCAACACCGGCATTAGAACGAACGCGTTGTTACGCCGAGTTCCTTTTGCACGCAAGTCGTTACAATGACTTGCCTTAGGGGGGCGCTGGACTTTGGATTAGTATCATTTACTATTCCAACTCCAGTCTGTGCAACAGTAGGGAAGGTGTTGGACTTTAAATCCAAAACCATTCCACCAATGCGCCCACCTAAAGCAAGTCGCTGTAACAACTTGCGTGCTAAGCCAATGCGTGGGAACTACGTGTTCGTTCTATTGCCGGTGCTGTAAAGGCACAGTGTGATTCCAGCTTTGTACTAAAGGATGTTTCCCCATGTGACAGTTTATGCATTAGCCCCTGGGACTTCTTATGGTAATTTGAGGTGTGGGAGTCCGGCGGGTGATTGGCTAATTTGGCTGTCTGTTTCACTTATGCCCCACCTTTTAGCGATATTTGCACTTGCTCCTCCTTATTTGGACTCCCTGCTAGTGCAGAGTACCTTCTCGTTGTCGAGTTGTTCATAGTGCAGGCTGCACTTGTGAAGGTCTGGTGCCCTAGTGGAACAGTCTTACTTGTGAAGTGTATGCTGCATGGTCCCTGGCATTCACCGAGCAGGAACCTCGCCACAACCCGACTAGCTGGTGTGCGGACAGTATACACGTCATCAATGCATGTGTTGGGTTTTAGGTGAGCGGAGGCAGTGCCAGCACCAGTCGAAGGTCGCGGTGCTCATTCCTTGGTTAGTCAATAGTAGTATTTAACAAACGTGCCTACATAGAGCAATGTCACATATTTCACAGTAATGTAAACTTATTGAGATACAAAGTTAATAATCGTGGTCCATTCATTAAATGCTTGCATTTTGTCGGGCAATTGTATTTATAAAATATACCCCTTCAAGTTCACCTTTCAATAATTTATTACCAAATGTGGAAAACCCGTCAGTACCATGGAATTTCCACGATTGCAAACTTAGGCTTGGGTTTCTGGGTGATCCTACCTGAAAAAAAAGCTGAAGAACTGCAAAGACTGTAAATAGACCCTTATCCCTGGAACCCCTCGTAAATGTACTCTAGTCCAGTTCAGAAAGAAGTAAGTTTCATCAGCAAGAATGGGGTAGGACCACCCTCATATAAAACAGGGTAGTAGGGGAAGGCGTTTTTCGATGGGCACAATGTTTTCTCCCTGCAATGAAAAAGAAACAAATTTAAATGGATGCGTGAACCTGTCTTTTGGTGTAAAGTCTGAAGGTTTCCATTTTACATATGTGAGCACTCCTTAAAATGTAGGATTGTTTTGATACCCAGTAGCTCTCTTGCCAATAATCCCACAAAATTCAGAAATTTGTTCCAAAGGAGAAAGTAAACCTAATGGAACAAATGTCCCATTTTATTAGGCTTTGTGAAGCAGGCCATACATTTCAAACTGTTAAATAATAGCTATATTTTCTGATCTTTTAAGCTTTTTTGTTGCCCAACTCTCCTTTCGTTTATTCAGCACTCTTCCAGTAAGAATTATTGCCTCATTGTTAGCAGAACATTACAGAAAGCGGCTACAAAACCTTTCATTTTTACAGACAAAATATGTTTCTTGGGAAGCAAACTTAGTTTTTACTAAAACACTACTTTCTGACTAGATTGAATATTTTTATATTTTTTTCTGTTCCTTTAACTACATAATGCAGACAATCAAATAGTACTGAACACTGTTTCACTTAGTGTTTCAATAAACTTTTGTGTTTGGAAAAAAAAGTAAATTTTTCCTTCCAACTGTACATTATGGGGCCGATTACGATGTCGTTAGGAAGGGCTCCGGATGGGATTCAGTATTGTAGAATCCGATTCCGAACCCTTGTTTCCTACCGAATCGTACAATTTTCCCAACGACCGATTGCGATGGCCGGAAACCATTCGAGCAGACCGAATTGGTCCTTAAAGGCATCCGGACAGCCCGAGTCTTTCAAAGCTGATTCGTACAGCTCTATGGACACGATTTCCGGACGAGCGATAACGATGACCGATTCGGACAGCTGTTCCGATTCAGTTTGCCCGACACAAAACGGCTTTCGGAATTGGTCTTTGCGGGCCCGTTGCAGGTCCGCCTTCACCCGGAGGCATACGAATGTGGCCCGTGGGGGTACCCAAGGGACCCCTCTTACCAACCATGCACAGTGTGGCAAGTACCATGGGATGCCCGCCACAGGGTGAAAGGTTTTCCCCAACCACCCCTTTTTTCAATGGGAGCCTATGTTCGCGTTCGGATCACAGGCTCTCATTGAAGTCAATGCGACCGAACGATGTTGGAAGGCATCTTAATCGGTCGTCCGGACTCACAGGACCCGATTCGTTTGGAGACTAGTCCGGAACTGATTCGTTCGGGACAGTTTCAAAACAACATTGTAATCACACAATGGGTGTAAGGTGAACTATAGCCCAAGATATCCATCTCAGATATTTGGTGACATTCACAGACACCTCAACTTTTGGTGTTTTTTTTTCTCATGATATTGTATTTGGAGCACAATACACAATTACCCCTTATGTATTCTTTGCATGTGAATTTGATTATGGTATGCTTTTCCGCTATTAAACTCCAGTTGATAAGCAATGCAAGCTTCCTCCAATTCATGTGAAAACCATGCTTGGGAAGGCTGCTGTCGCTAATACTAGTGTTCTTTTAATATGTAATATGCAAGAACCACCTTATTTGTTGGATTTTACTAGCAGACCTAGTTGAACGAAGTTCGTGGTTCACTAAGGCTGTAACAAAGGACTCTCGTTACATCATGCATTTGGGATACTAGACATATGTAGACTTTAAAAAGTAATAAATACATTTATCTCCAGCCTCGGGGCAGACGCCTGTTACTTTCTGTCGTGCTAATTTGTCCTCAACCAGATGAGCTGATATTGTACTTTTCTCTCTCTCACACTGTGAAGTTTGAATAATGTATGAATTTTGTGCACTTACCTTGCAATACTTGGTGTAGCAACCTGGCAGCTCATTTGACAGGTCTATGTGCTTTGAGCGAAACATAGACCGTGTCTTTTAATCAGTAATGTGTCATTTTTGTTAATTTTCTAAAAGGGAATACAAACTGTTGAGATAGATACACATAGCTAAATGGTGCAGAACTACCCATTTAGTGCTAAAGTATAGTTCAGTGTCTCATTTCATTTTTAATATGCAGTCCCTGATTTATGGCTTTCTGGTGGCCCCATGTAATGCCTTCAGCCCCTTGTCGCTTTTGAGCAAGATCGCCTTGTATTCAGGGGCATAGTTTAGTGAGATTTGCGGGGTGTGAATCTCAAATTTCCGAACTAAAAAATGCAATGGGCTACAGAGTGGAGGGTTGAGATTCGGGATGGACTGTTTCCATGAGGAACAGGGTCAGTACTGATTTGCATTAGGTGGACACCTGTCTAGAGTGGTACAGTAAGAAAAGAACGATAGGTTGGAATGCTAGACTGAGTGATTGTCACTGGTTAGACTACTTGCAAGCATCCTCCCATCACCTTTTGGGTGTTTGATTGTCAGTAGTATGCCTAGAAACCTGAGATTGCGTAGCTTTCCAAGCCTACTACTGCTAATGCCCTTGAATTCCAACAAATTAGTAAATTTGCTTCTATGGATGGCGATTTACAATTTTATTTTATTGGTAAACCAGTTACTATATATCTTTAAGTTTCTGCTTCAAAAAATGAACACGTTAAAAGCTCTTAGTGAAATGAGAACAACGAGAAAAACCGACACAGCCATAGCAGACCCGACTCAGGGAATTAATTTTGGGGGGTGTACCACCCCAGATTTCCACTGAAGCTATGCCTGTTTCACCTGGGTACCATAATTCTCTCTGGGAACGCATGACTACGGTCATGTTCAACACAACAGCCTGGAGTGCCTGCCCTGGGATCACTTATTTTAAATGTATTTTACTGGATGCACTCTTCTTTGTCTCTGCTATGAGAAATCTTGATGGTAGAGTTGTCAAATCAGTGCATGTATACAGGGCTCCATATTTCCATCCTTGCCTTTAACAGATCATTTTATCAAGTGACAGACGGCACCAGGTACTAAGCTCGAGCTGCAAATTGAGGTGGGCATCAGCAAATTAATAGTGTGATTCAAGCCAAGGGTCTGGCTTGGCTCTAAGAGTGCATACACAAACCAAGCCATAAAAGCGTTTGGCATGTATATTGTGCAACAAAGATAATGTAATAATGTGATTCAGTCGCTTCTGAAGTCATTACTATGCGTAAGCAGTTCACCTTAGTACATCAGATTGTATCACTGCATTGAAAGACCTTTATTAAAAGTGATCGTTTTTAAACATGAACTTAGAAAAATGTATGACTCGCCTCTCAACGATAATGCATTAGTGAACTAAAAGGTAGGTCTATAGTCATGTAAACCCTATACATAGCCTAGATTCTTATTATAGATGAAGCAATGTTATAGTGTATTGAATCAAATGTAACAGATGCTTGTACGGTGCACATGCTGAAAACAAATATTTAAAGGGGCACTCATGTGATAATGAAGAAAAAGGAGGCTCTGTGAAGTAAAATGTTTGTCAGACAATTTGGGCAAGCAGGAAGCCGGTATTGATTCCAGGTTATCTGGTTTCACATTTTAAAATTCCGCTACCAGATGTAGATTTCTATCTCTCCCCTATTTTACATCAAAAGGCACTGTCTAGTCTTTTATTCTTGGCAGAAAAACCAAAACAGACATAGCAGACCTGACTCTGGGCCCCGACCCAACTGCAAAGTCAAGAATACATTTATTTGGGGGGTGTCACACCCCAAATACCCCCCTCCCGCCCAAAGATACTCACTTGTTTGTATTTTGTCACTTGTACTTCCACTTGGAGGGGCTTGCATATGATAATAAGCCAAAGTTTGAAACATGACCATAAAAACCCATTGCGAGAAAGCTCCAGGCAGTGCTCTAAGTAGGATGGAAAAGGTGGGGGGACTCAAAGGGGGCGTGGCCGATGTAAGGAAGGGTGTGCCTAATAGAGAGGAGTACAATCTTGCACTCTACAAGTTGATAAACATTTCTTTTACAAAACAATAAACTGAAAATCGCAAGCAACAATACATTTAGGTTGATACAGCAACATGTTTCTGTGCCATTAGTAGTAGTAAGCCTGAAATGGAAATTTTGGGGAAAATGCTCTGTATTTTTAAACGACAGTCTCAAACCTTTGTGTCCCTGTTTGGTAAATTTGTGTTCCTTCCATGCCCGTAAATGGCAGATCCAGATAAGAAGATCTGCAGATGTTATGGTCTCCGATGGCAATTAACACTACAGCACCTCGGACCTGGTGAGGATGTTGCACGCTGGGATTGCTTGGTACCCTCTTGTTTTCTTATTCTACAGTGGAAATGACACACAGGAATTAAAGTCTCACTAATTCAGATCACACATGGCGCCCTACATGGATCAACAGTTTACATTTTAGTCCTAAATATTTCTGTTAAACCCCTTCAAGATCTTTTGCTGCCACAGACGGGCTGTATACTTTCTCAGATGTGTTTTCCCCGCTGATGGTTCGTTTCTTCGTAAACCCTGTGATTGATTGCAACAGCGCAGCTCTGTGTTCCCAGGCTGGAGGTTTCTCAGCTTTTATCAAAGTTTAATGTTTGTTCTCCATGGGGATTGTCTCTCTAGGTGAACAAAGGGCTTTAAGTGTTTTTTCATCTATGTTCGACATATTGCATTCTAAATGCAACTAATCTTCCTCAATTGAGCACCTTCGCTGCCGCAGAGTGGAGCTATTCAATCACTATGAAATGTTTTTCTCCACACTCTTCTAGACCGATCAATACTTAAACTGGAGACAGTCTCTATGGCATAGGATCAAACTGATTAGTAAATAATAGTTACATGATATGAAAGTGTATGTATTGACATGTGATCTGTACCAGTGCCTAATTTGAGCCGGTGGTTGCCAGTGCTCTGTACTGGTACTTAATCATCAACACCGGTGCTTTTCATGAGCAGCAGTTAAGGACATTTATGGTAGGCACGGGGAGATTAAGTGATTTGCCCAGAATCACAGGGTGTTGAGCCAACGCCGAGACTCGAACCTCGTTCCCCAGCTCCGAAGTCGACAGCTCTGGCCATTAGGCCACACCCTCGCACCACTTTCAGGGTTGGTAGTTGGTGCTGTTTTAGGCACAGCGAACAGGAGAAATGGGCTGGTGCAAGCGCCTCCTGACGAGAGCCCCATCATTTTTTTTTTTTTTTTTAACCGTACCCAGTATATTTCTACAAGACAAAGGGTACATACTTTGTGACGGGTGACTCCTAAGATGGGGAGTTATGTTTGGTTGTCACTCACGTGCTATGCAGGCAGTATTTTATGCAAGTGTCTCACAATTCGTGAACACACAGCTATTTGATGTCCCTTCCTGAGTTGACAGACTACATGTCACTCTGCCACCTCCTGCACTTCCAGCCACAACCGAAGGCATTGTTGGTGAAAATTATTTAATCCTTTAGTCTCTTTGCCTTCGAAGCTACTACCTCACTCTGACTTTGGGATGTACTCCCTGATGGTAGCCAGCATGTGTAGGCTGCTGTTAGGAGATACATTGATTAGGCCTAATGTCGTATTCCCCCAACTCCATCTGACTCCCGTGGGCATTGATGATCAACATTTAAATAGTTTGGCTGTAGAAACGTTTTTTTTTAAATTTTTATATTTTTATCACGTTTTACCCCTGATATATATGATGTGGAAGTGGAATCCAGAAATATCCAGAATGGTTAAGTAAATAGTGAATTAATAGGTTGGATCACTAATGCCAATATATTGGAGATGAAAGGAGTTGCTTCTTCTTCATTCTTATATGTGATGGATTCGGGGCATTTAAATCTCTGGGCCCACATTTCTATTCCTTTTCCTCTTTCTTATTTTAAGGTTATCATACAAGAGGGAGTTGTTGTCTGCAACCTTTCTCCACACATGAAGTATGGCCTTACTTCCTCCTTCCTGTAAGTAGATAGAAAAGTGTAGAATTGGTAGATTATATTTCAAATGGAGGAAAAGACCAGGAATCTCTGAAGGTCACACATTTTTTTAATTCTTTGTGTTTGAAACTTGTATAAAACCCTAACCACTGGTACATTTTAACAGTACACGATTCATAGGTAATAAAAGAAAAACTTTAGACACATCTTTTACTGTATTGTACATCATTCCCTGAAACGAGCACCAAATGGCCTACCCCAAATCGTCTGCCCCTCATATGCGCTAGGGCATATCCTGCCAGCAAAGGTCACTATATTTTGTCATCTTCTACCTTCATATATCTGTTTTTGGGCCAGCATACACCAATCCAGATCCATTGTTCCATCTCTGGAGGTTGCGCCGCTCCCCACTGCTGAACAACTTTCTTCTGGTAAACATAAGCCTGAGACTTAAAAATAATTCTGGGATATTGTTGCAAAGCGATTACATCCCATACTTCCAGTAATGCCAGCTTACCCTGTAGGGGATCCGGGGAGTATGTCAGTTCAGCAGGGCCCGTTCCAAACCAGATCCAAAAAACCTTCAATTGCGGTCATTCTTCCAGTGTGTGGAGAAAAGTTCCCTTTTGTCTGCAGCCTCACAAGCAGCGATCTGTACCCATGGTGCCAATCCTGTAAATTAAAGATGTACTCTTTGAAACAGTTTTAATTGTAACATTTGGAAACCGATCCATAAGGAGACCTCTCTGGGCAGAGTCAACGCCTCCTACCATTTCCCTTCCTGAAACTCTCCTAAATCTCTTTTCCAATTTTCTCTTTAAATCCATCAAAAGGTCCGACGTGTTAGTAAATTCTTTTCCTGTAGATATTTTTGTGTGAATAGCTTTGGAGAGAATTCTGTCCTCCATTAGGGAGATGTACTCAATAATCGTACCTCTTGGTCTCGCCGACAGACTTCTTGCAGCTCCTTATGGCCATGCTTTGATTTCCTTGTAGGCACCAGGAGAGCTAGTCTCTCGGCGCCAGTTTTCTGGAGTTGCCTGGCTCCACCTTCACCTATGCCTGGTCACATCTCCCCTAGGGAGCGCCATCTTGGAAGGGCTAAATTGCCCGTTTTTAATGATTGTATGCATTTTCTCTCACATTTCACTTTATTTATCCTCTGTTCCCAGTATCTTTCCCACACAGGGGAGCCCCTGTAGGGCAAGTGGGGTTGCTGGGCCCCAGGCTTGACCCTTGTTTATTTTGCCCTTCTGTTTTTAGTTTGCGCTTAGTGATGGCGTGTAGACACACACCCTCATATGCAGGGCTATTTGTGGACGTCTACAGCATGTTCGCGCAGCTCTATCGAGCAACAGTAAGTAATTTCACCTCCTTACCTTTTTGTCATGCTTTGATTTCCTTGTAGGCACCGGGAGAGCTAGTCTCTTTGCGTCGGTTTTCTGGAGTTGCCTGGCTCCACCTTCGCCTATGCCTGGTCCCATTTCCCCTAGGGAGCGCCATCTTGGAAGGGCTAAATAGCCCGTTTTTAATGATTTTATGCATTTTCTCTCACCTTTTACTTTATTTATACTCTGTTCCCACTATCTTTCTGACACAGGGGAGCCTGTGTGGGGCCAGCGGGGTTGCTGGGCCCCAGATTTGACCCTTGTTTATTTTGCCCTTTTGTTTTTATTTCGCGCTTAGAGCCGGCGTGTAGACACGCCCCCTCATATGCAGGGCTATTTGAGGCCGTCTACAGCGTGTCCGTGCAGTTCTATCGAGCAACAGTGAGTAATTTCACTCTCCTGTTTTGTCACACTTTGATTTCCTTGTAGGCACCGGGAGAGCTAGTCTCTTGGCGCCGGTTTTCTGGAGTTGCCTGGCTCCACCTTCGCCTATGCCTGGTCCCATCTCCCCTAGGGAGCGCCATCTTGGAAGGGGTAAATAGCCCGTTTTTAATGATTTAATGCGTTTTCTCTCACCTTTTACTTTATTTATCCTCTGTTCCCAGTATCTTTCCCACACAGGGCAAGCGGGGTGGCTGGGCCCCAGGTTTGACCCTTGTTTATTTTGCCCTTCTGTTTTTAGTTCGCGCTTAGCGCTGGCGTGTAGACATGCCCCTCATATGCAGGGCTCTTTGAGGACGTGTACAGCGCTTCCGCGCCGCTGGTGCACAAAAGGCAAGCCCGTCTGCGCCCGTCCGCGCCCAGATCGCGCCAAGCGCCAGAACCCCTGCCTGTTTTGCTCCAGACCCCAGGACCAGAATCTCCTTCTCCAGTAAGGAACTCGTAAGTCTTAATAATGGCAACATAAATTGTAAACATTTTGATATGACTGCTCTCTGCCTTGGGAGGGAGGAAGGTTGTTAGACTTGTGGTTATCAGCTTTCTGGCCCTTTTCCCCTTCCTAGTCTTTTTGATTCTAGCCCGAGAGTTCTAGAAAAAGATGACTCCAATGCGTTCATATGTACCCTCGTAAATGCCCGCTCTCTAGTAAAACATGCATTAGAAATGGCAGAACTTATTCATTCATACAAGCCTGATGTCACGTTTATAACGGAAACTTGGGCTACTGATACATCTACGCCAGAACTCCTCTTGGTGACTCCCACTGGTTATCGATTGTACAGACAAGATCGTCTGTTAAAAAGAGGCAGGGGTTAGCCAGCATCTACTGTGAGCACCCTAGGGTAAACTTTGCGGCAATACAGGCCGATGACTGCGAAGCCTTGTCTTTTAATATAGAGCTAACCAAAAAACACACTTTCATAGGATCTCTCATTTATCGCCCTCCTGGCCCTACATTCGTTTTTTAAGCTCTATCAGCTCTCTTCTTGAGGCTGACATTTGTAACTCTGACTTTACAGTTCTCGGAGATTTTAACTTTCATTTAGGTCAGGAAGACGACAGGGACACCATCTCTTTACTAGAAATCATGGATGCTTTCGACCTTTCTCAACATATAACTGCTCCCACACACAGTGCAGAGCAATCGCTAGACGCGCTATTCTCTAATAATAAAGCCATTTCTAGCATTAAAGTATTTCCTCTGACTTGGTCTGATCACTCAGCTATTTTCTTTGCGCTCAACTGCCCGGTATCTGACACAGCTCCTAACAAGCAGCACTCTTCAGGTCGGTACAGAGCTTGGGCTAAACTTGATCAGAATCAATTACAGCGATTGCTGACTTCATCCGCCCCGTCAGTAGTCGAAAATCCGGAGTTAGCAGTAGAAAACTACTCTAATTGGCTTAACTCGGCCTTCTCCCAAACGGTCCCTACAAAAAGGCAAGGCAAGGCAGGACCCGTCCTTCTGCTCTTTGGTTTTCAGAAGCCCTTAGGTTAGAACGACAATGTTGCAGACGTCAAGAGAGGAAATGGAGAGCTCAATACAACTCTTATGAGAGAGAAACTTATAAACTCTCGCTAACCAAATATAAGTCTCTTCTGGTGAAAGAAAAGGTGACGTACTTTTCATCGAAAATCGAAGCTGCTAAAAATTCTGCGAAAGATCTATATCAGGCGATCAATATACTCACCAAACAACCTGACTACAAAGGGGACTGGTTTAGCCAGTCATTCTGCGATAAGATCGCCTTGCATCTCAGGAGCAAAATTGATGCAATCTTTGACTCCTTTGATCATTCAGGCAACCATCTTTTGCCCACTCATCGAGGTATAAGGGCAGATCTCCCAGTCAGTGACTCGGCAGCGGACGTCTTTGACACGTTCCTTCCGGTAACCACTACACAAATAGAAGATCTTATCATAACCACTAAATCAGGTTCCCCGGATGATCTTTGCCCACCCTCAGTTCTCAAGTTGGTCCCTGACATCATTGCATCCAACCTTACAGACATCTTTAACAACATGTTTAGAACCAGCATTTTCCCTTCCCATTGGAAACAAGCCTCCATCCTGCCGTTGTTAAAAAATCAAACTTGGCCCCTGAGGATCCAGCCAATTAACGGCCCATCTCTAGAATTCCATTTCCTGCCAAAATAGTCGAAAAGGTGATATGAACACTCAATTAAATCAGTTCATCAAAGACAATAATCGCCTGGATCCTACCCAATTTGGGTTTAGGTTGGAACACAGTACAGAGACTGCTCTGATCAAGGCCACCGAGGAACGTAAGTTTATCTTGGACGACAGTGGATCAGCTGCTCTGATCCTGCTGGACCTATCTGCGGCATTTGATACGGTGGATCATTTCACTCTGATCCACCGTCTGGAAGCAATAGGTATCAAAAATCTTGCCTTAAAACTTCTCTCCTCTTTCTTGTCAGATCGGGAGAATGCAATCAAAATTGATGCCTTTTCATCGAACTCCTTTCGCCTGCCCTGCGGAGTTCCGCAGGGATCTTCGCTCAGTCCTACCCTCTTTAATGTGTATGTTGCGGAATTGGCACCATTGTTCCATTCTTTCAGCTTTGCTCTGACTTCTTATGCAGATGACACGCAAATTGTGCTCTCTGCCTCTAAAACCACGAACGATACAAGTCATCGCATTCAAAACTGTATGAGACGTATCAACTCCTGGATGAGCGATCATTGCCTCAAGCTCAATGCCGGGAAAACCGAGGTGATTCTGTTCGGTAACAGTTCTAACTTCTGGTCAGCTCCTTGCTGGCCTGTAGAAATGGGACCCCTCCCTGCTCCTACAAGCAAAGCCAAAAGCTTGGGGGTCATCATAGACGATCGTCTAATTTAGGTAAACAAATCAATGCTGTGGTCTCTTCTTCCTATAACACGCTAAGAATTCTTAAGAAAAAACGAATCTTTCTTCCCACCTCTGTTAGGAAGTCAGTTATTTCTACGCTAATACTATCCAAAATAGATTACTGCAATGGCCTTTATAATGGCTTGCAGGCCCAATACCTGAACAAACTACTCAAGGATTCTGCAGCAAGACTATTACTAGGACTGCCTAGACACCAGTCGGTTTGCCTCACACTGAAAGACCTCCACTGGCTGAAGGTCAAAAACAGAATTACGTTCAAGGCTCTTTGTCTTACTTACAAGGCACTTCATGACTCTGGACCTATCTTCCTGAAGAAAGCCTTATCCTGGTATACTCCTACCAGAAATCTAAGATCATTAGGCTCATTCAAAGTCAATTCCATCAGATTCAAGAAAGCAAAATGGGGAGGAAGCAGTTTTGTGGTGGGAGCATCCAAATCTTGGAATCTCCTCCCGCTCTTTATACGGTCAGCCCCCTCTCTACTCCAATTCAGGAAGTACCTGAAGACTTGGCTTTTCAATCAGTAGGCTCTTCTTTCCTTTCTCTCATCTTTGCTCGCTGGACCAGCGGCAAGACACCTCCGGGTATACGTCGCGCTGTACAGGTTTGCTAACATAACATAACATGGTTCCCCAGAGAATCACCGGGTCTAATGTTGCATTGATTTCTCGCTGTTCTACATTCTTCCAACTTGTCCCATGCCTTGTCCGGTGTGGTGAAGGTCCAGGTCTTATTTTCCACTATGGCCATAGGTTTGGCCGGTAACTGCATCATAAATTTATTTTCCCTGTCTCGTAGCTCCTTTTTCTCCTCTGTAAAGCCTTCTCTTTGTTTCTGTACAAGCCTAGTAAAGTCTGTGAAAATCTCTATGGGTTTTTGTAGTGTAGTTACACTTTCTGGCAGACTGTAGATTTGCGTCCTGGTCTCAGTGGTTGAATATGCGTGTTATAATGGTTCTCTGTGGGGTACCCGGCTGTGGCACTGGTGCTCAAAAGAAGTTTGATAGTCCCTTGGGGTGCAGCAATGTAAGAGTCCAGTCCCCGATAAAGATGTCAACACTAGGGCCCTCCTCACATTCGAGCACTCCCACAAAGAGGATATTGTTTCTTCTGGATCGGCCCTCAGCATCTTCCAGTTGAGCTTGGTCATCTTATTTTCAGTTTTGAGTTTTTCCATCATGCCTCTTAGGGTCTTGACTTCTTGAGCAGCTAGGGTCTTGACTTCTTGAGCAGCTATACCTTGTTCGTTGTATTCAACCTTTTCACTGATATTGCACATATCAGCCCAGAGCAAGTTGAGCTCAACAATAACTGAATCAATATATTTCACCAGTGGCGGCTCCTCCCGGGAACCAGTAGTGGTGCGGGAGGGGTGAAGAGGGGGATGAGAGAAGCCCCCACCCCCACCACGACCCCCCATCAGAAACCAGCGATGGGCATTCAGGGGCCGCCTCCCTCCACGGCTCCAGGACACACGGCCTCTGGTCCTCGTCATCACAGGGGCGCCAGTCTCATGGATAAAGTGCCCAGAAGTACTCGGTTGTGGAGAGCATGCCAAACCCTGGAAGCTTGGAGCGAGCTGGGTTGTGGTCAGTGACAACCACACACGTAAGCAGTGGTCAGTGTGCGCTACTGCTGTGTGCTCACCAGGACCATGAATTCATTGCACAAACAGAACAGCAGCACCACGGCTGAACGCGAGATCTGTAGCACTGTAGGTGAAGAAAGGCGGACTCCGCTGAATGCTTGAAGGGCGGAGTGCACCTTGAAGACAAGTTGGAGGCGCTCCATAAAGATTAAAGAAGAAAACTAGGCTGTAAAATCGGATACAAGTCTTTGTCTGTGTGGTTTACCGCCGCCAGGCTGACACGTTTGTATCTATAGACGACACCCCAGGGGTGCCATGTGGGAGGGTGTAGTAACTAAAGGTCTGGGGTTCTTGGCCACTTCTGTGTCAGGTACTGGCAGGGGGTAGAGGCCCCTCGCCCCCTCTCTACTCCCTCTCTCCCACACACCTCCCCTCCCTGGGCATCTCCCAGCCCAGCTCGCCCGAGCACCCCCCAGGCTCCCCGGAGGAGGAGGCTCCGGTTGGGTAATATATTCACGGCTGCACCCCGGACCCCCGAAGAGCCGCGCCTGGAACAGCGGCTCATCTGGGACTCCTTTTCTTATAATGCGGTTTAGGCAAAGACAACATTCAGTGCATGCACTTAATGTAATAATGAACATTATCACCGTCTAGCCTCGTGAGTGGTTTTAATGCACAAAGAATACATGAACCCGAACCAACGACACGTGCAAGCATTGCGCGTAGTTAATGTACAGAATGAAAATCCCAAGCAGACCCAGTGGAATGTGTTCATCCGTCTGAGGGGACCCCCGGACCACCTATGTGTCTGTGAGGCTGAGCCCTGCAGGTGTCCCTGTCCACATTTGTCCTGATGAGAAGCGACTTGGAACCCCAGTTGAACCCGCTGCACACAAGCTTAGCTGGCTCGAATAAACAGCCGGCGGAAGGCTCTATAGTATTCTGTTAAAATACATACTGGGAAGTGTTTTTCTTGTGCAGCACATGAGACTAGACTGTGATAATAATGTTCATTACATTAAGTGTATACAATGATTTTTTTTCTTTGTCAGAATTATATTAAAAGAAAATTAGTTCCGGATGAACCACTGTTATTTTATATATTTCATCCTTCCGAGGTCGAGAACATGAGTACCATGAAGCTGGGTGATAGTAAACATCGTTGTTTCAGCGCCAAGAGTGAAGGTGCGCTTTACACATACAGCTTTTATGTAACACTTGCTGCCTAGGAGTTGTCCGGTGTCTGGTAATGTCTCGACCCATCTGGCATCTCCGAAACCAAAACCAAACCGGCCCCAGACAGAACTAAAACTGTGTCTTTGCACATACCGTGGATGCTAAAAGACCATCATGGCAACACCCACGACATAGGCCTGCAAAGGCACGCACAAACCGCCGCACATATTTTGGGAATTGCTTACGATCAGCCGCGGCCGGCATGCTCGCGGGAGAGGGGGGAGGGGGGGTCGCGGGTGGGGATTAAAAAAAAAACGTACCTTACCGCCGGGTACCGCGCCGCCTCCGCTCCTGGCCGGTGTAATGGTGCAGCCGGGTCCCCCGTGTTTCTGCTACTTTCCTGCAGGAACAGGAAGCAGCCAGCAGGCAGCCTCCCTCCCCTACCCTAAGCCAATCCCAATGCTGCAATGGCAGTGTTGTGATTGGTGTGGCGCAGCGGAGGGCGCCCCATCCGGCCGCCTGTTGGAGGCCATTTTCTCTATGTAGGCTGCATGCAGCCTACATAGAGAATAAGGGAGAGTGCGCATGACTGGGTTGGTCGGCCCTGGGGCCGACCAAACAGTCAGTACCCACAACAGTGGGCAAGCCACTCCCCCTGCCCTCAAGCAGGACCGCCCACCCGCCCGCCCCCAACCAGGCACTTCTGCTTTCTGCAGTGCGAGAAGCAGAAACATAAAATGGTAGTTTTACCATTTTATGTTTCTGCTTCTCGCACTGTGAGAAAGCAGTGGGGACGCCCCATGCCCCTATGGAGGAGCCGCCACTGTATTTCACTAATATGTCCTTGGAGTCTCTAATCGCCATGGCAATGCCTTTCCATGTATGACCACGTTCGTATCCGGTTTTTGGGTGCTGTGGAATGTAGATGGCTTTACTCTCATCTGTATCATTCTTGAGCCCTCTAAGTCGCAGAACGGCCTACCCTTCCTTCTTGCTTTGTTGGCTGGATTTGGCGGCCTTATTGCACCCCATATCTGGTAGCTATGCTGTACAGGTGGTTATGTCTCCAATTTAAAGGCCCAGGCTTCAATGGGGTTGTAGTTGGATGTGGGGCTAAGTGACCCAGTGTCTTGCCTGAATAATAGTCCAAGAGTGGTGTCAGTCGCCGCTGTCCAGCTTCCCCCCAAGCCCATCCCCGCTCATCTTTTAGGTGTTCGGGGTCGAATCACTGTTTGGCTAGGGTCTCTCTAATTGTGCACCTGCTGTTGGTGTGGGAAGAGAGGTGAGGCCCCTCTCGCTACAGCCCAATAGCCTTCGGCCTAGGCCCATATGACGCCTCGACCCTTCTGCTCTTGGCCGAAATGAACCTCCTCTCCTCCACTCCTTAAGACCAGCCAAAGTGTTCTGCTGTGCCGCGTCTAATGGGCCCACCGCAGCCCCTGCTCACAGCCCGCCTGCCATATCTGCCGCCGTCAGGCCATAGGCCCCACCAGGCCATCAACACCGGGCTCAGGCTGGTCGTTGTTTGCCCTCCCTTCGGAACCAATCAGGATAATGAGTCGGATTTTAGGGGATTTAACAACTGAATTCAGGACCCCTCATAAAGTGCGTCCATCGCTGCTTGTGTCAAGCTATGCCACCCCCACTAAAGATCATACATGAAGTGTTTCATAGTGGCACCACTGTGCCCCAGTGTCTTTAACCCGGGTACTGCTGCTCAGAATTTTTTTCATGCTAGTCATTATGCTCAAGAGAGATATATATTTAGACCTTGACTGTTATTATAACTGTATACTTGTGCAACTTCCGTCTTTAGTATGCATTCTTTGGATTCATTGTTTTCTTTTTCAGAAACTGTTTTCTACTGAGGCACTTGTCATATCATGAAATGACAATGAAACTGTAGGAGTTAAACAGCAAATGGATTTTACTGATGCAAACAGTGTTCAGCTCCTTTCAGGCATGCCTGTTATGTTTCTCAACATTTTCTCTTAGAAATAAAATAGCATTAGATGCATACATTATTGCACGGCAAGTTTGTTTACCAAACGTGTAAGCGGCACCAATAGTATATGAATGTTTGTGTATTTAAAAACGTAGGCATCAGTGTGCATTTAGTGTACCAGCAGTGATAATGCATGCCATACATCTCTAGGTATGTCTTTACCATATTACTAAATGCAATTTATGTCAGTTTAGGTGCAAACAATGTACCAGTGTTTGTGTGTATACATTACTATCGGCCTGATGTACAAAACCATTTCGCAAGCCTGTGATTGGCAAAATCACATGGGTTGCCACCGCAAAATGTTTTTTTTTTTTTTTACAAATTACGAAACCACGTTTGGGCTCAGGAAAGCCCTTCTGAATGGCAAAAGCGCTTTTCTGACTCATTCGGAATCACAGTTAGGAGGCGACGTGAAAGGGCTGTACTCTCTTATTTGCTATTCACACCGTGAGATCAATGGTTTGTGACCGAGATTCAGCTGTCAAGAAACATTGAAAGGTTACTGACTAATCTTAGGAGATGGTAACTCATTTTCAAAAGGAAGCTGTCCCTGTTGAACAGCTTCCCCCTATGGGAATTCTGCTCGGCAGCCTTGGCGGAAGTAGGGGAACCAATGCATGCTCTGCTGATGTCCTTGGAAATGAGAAACATTTTTATTTTTAACTCAGCACCTATTCCTTTACAGAACACAGGCTGCTTTAAAAAAAAAAAAAATGTTTGGGAATGAGAATAGAGGGATGGAGTTCTAGTGTTCCTTGCAGGTCATCATTGCTGTGTTCTTAGCCAGAAACCAGTCATGTACAAATCAGTTCGGTCGTGCTCCATTTAGAGTAGTCCAGCCTGAACTGAGATATATATACATCAGTGGAATTTAAAAAATGGCATCTGTTCATAGATGGCCCGATACAACCCCAGCTACTTTTGGCCACATCGAATAAGCAGCAGATCCCCAAGCGAAACATCTACCAGTGCAAGTTATCTTACTCTTGTTTGTAAAGCAACTTTATTGGCATATAGAGATATCACATAGACAATGCCAGTAGGAGTCCATCTCTAGGTGTCCATCTTCCCTCCCCCGCTGTCGATGTACATGATTCGCAGCATATTGCTTATCGAGCAAATACAGAGATACCCAAGGAGGAGAAAAAAAGGGGGAACGAAAACCACACAAGTCTCTAAGTATCTTACTCTTATGTCAGTGTTCTAATTGGCCTTTTCAATGTGAGACTACTATGTACATTATGGTGTAGTATTCCTATCCGTTCTGAATCTCTACTACACTAGGGGGACCTTTGGTTCTTCTGCTACAGGCTTTACGTCAAAGTTCCTGGACAGTCCAATGCAAGCCCTTCTGAGTCTGAAGAGAATAATCAACGACCTTGGTAGTGCTCCTGCAGATACAGTGACACAAACCCGGCCAAAAGAAGGTGCTAAGCGAGCTAGATCCCATGAGACTCCTGTCATCGCACCTGTCATGGTGTTATCTCAGAATAGGAAGTGATTCATTTGAAGAGTCTCTCTTAGATGGGGGGAACATTTCCTGAAGAGATCACCTGTGCTTTTAACGTACAAATTACAGGGGGAAAAGCCTCCACTCCCAGAGTACTATCAGTGGTGTCAGCGAAAGGATCAATATTCGATCATGTTGCCTTTTGACAGTAACCTCACATACCATGCAATAAAATATGGCAAACCTCTGATCACTGCTTTGCACGTGTGTTGGTCTTTTTGACTGTTTTCTTCTTGTGGTAGAGTTTATTGAAAAAAGTTTTGATGGGACTTGGCCGCTCAGTCTTTTCCAAGACGTTTTCCAGCATAGTTGAGCTCTTTCTAGTAGCAGCAGTGACATTTTAACAAGATGCTCTTTCATCCAAGAGCTTCTTAGAAGTGTGGTACCGTCCCAGTTCCGAAGAGCTTCAGCAGGAGCCCGATTCACCTTTCAGGAGCTTGTCTTTCGGCAAAGCAAGTCCATGAGTAGAGAAAAGCTGTATTTGAGGAAAAACCTAACTCTAATAAGAACAAAAAGATCTTTCTTAACACCTTCCATAGTCATTGGTCTCACACGTTGAAGGTATTCTGGCTTCAGAGACGACCCCTAGGCGGCTATTGAAGATGTTACAGTAATTAAGAACTATCCTTGAAGCAGCTAGGTCCTTACTTTGATTACATCCAGTTGAAAATACTTTGTCTTTTTCTCGTCATTACTTTGAAAATTAATATGTCACTTTACCTATTAGCAATTGAAGATCAAAATATACAGAAAGAAATGACTACATATCGCTTGTTTTGCTGTAGTTTTAAATGGGACATACATTCAGAGACCCATCAGTGCAGACAAAAAAATGAAATTAATTTAAATCCTTTGGAGGGTCCTTCAAGTATCTTTGCCAAACAAATTAAGATTCAAAATTAATCTCAGGAAATAAACGATCCAATACTTCAGAAACATTTTATGGCAAAATAAAATGAATCTTTATAGTGTCATTTAAAGAAAAGGAGAGAAGGTAAAGACTACAATTGCTTTAGACAGCCAATATCTTAAAAGGGTCAAAGGACAGTCTTAAAATCTACAAGAACAGCTTTGGGAATTCTTGTGAGAACATTTTTGAATGACTCTAGAACTTAAATTATGTTGACTGCCTTTACTAAGTTGTACATGAATATATGTGTGCGTGCATGTAAATGTAGAGATACATATACATGCAATATCGTATGTGCATGTATGTGTAACCATATATACACACACACACACACACAGATATATATATGTATATATATATATATATCAGCTTGAGATGTTAAAAAATTACGTTACATATTTTTACTTAGCTTGTTTACCTAGTTTAATTTCTGTGAATCAAGCTAACACGTTCAAATGCATCAAATCACCTCTTGAGCACGATTACTCCTGCTGTAGATGTGACTGTTAGCATGCAGCAAGGATGTCGAAAAGCATCTCAATACTCACTTAAATGCCCTTCGAGTCTCAGCTGCATTTTTTTTAATGTGATGTTTTCTTTAATAAAGTGCTCAATGCTCAGGTAATTACACAGTGCAAGCAGAACATGGAAGAACATGGAATTGAGACAGTGTGTATTTACATTGCAAAACATTGGCAATCCATAAAGATTCTGAGTACAGAAAGACTCAGGAGAGGCTGTAGCATTACGGCTAGAGCGGTCGACCTCGAAGCTGGGGAACCGGGTTCGAGTCTCGGTAGGGATGCTCAACTTCCTGTGATTTTGGGCAAATCACTTAATCGTCCCGTGCCTAACAAAAATGAATGTGTCCATCTGTAACAAAACTGGTGCTTATGTAAAGCGCTCTGATACCTGATCTCTCTGGGTCGAGTTTGCGCTATATAAAACTCTGAAAAAACAAAAAGAAAATTCATCTGTATCACAGTTTAGACCCAGTACAGTCCATTATAATCAACCAATAATGTTAGTGTTGACGTTTCAACCTATAATAATTTGAAGGGTCATCATCAGGACAAGAATTGCAGGTCAAGAGCAAACCCATATTGAGCACTCAAGGGTCCTAATAGAGCACAAGGAAAATAATTCAAGCTTGGAAAAGACAATGGAAGCAGACTGAGTAAACAATTTAACTTGGATTTCTCTTGCACATACGAAGATTTCATGTGACGATATGGCTCTGCTGAAGTCAGAGTTCACAGTGTTTGAAAAAAATGGACTGCAAAAATCGTTAGTTGGTCATATTAGACTACATTGTGATACAGATGATTGTCCCTGGATGCAGAATTTTCACGAGTGGTCCAATGTTTTGCTCTGTATATACCGACTGTTTGACTCAATCCCATGTTTTATCTTGCACTGTGGGATCACCCGAACACTAAGGATGTCATTAATGAAAATTGGTACATTATTTAAAATAAAAAAGCATACATTTGCTTTACTGCATGACCGTAACAATATATGTGGTCATTGAAATGCTTTTAAATAATGTCCTTTTTGCAAAACAGTTACAATAACCCCAAGGATTCACTGAGTTCTCATATGAGGTTTAGTCTGAATAACATGTGACACCCTGTTGCTGAGACCCAAAGCACCTGAGTTAATGACCCGCACCCATTTGACTCTTCTGTGGCATGCCATGGAGTCGATGCAAGGGGACAACTTGGCATCTTCTGAAACAATTGTATTAACAAATGTACATTTTGGGGGGCGTGGCTTAGCCGGCTGCAAGATGGCCGCACTCTGAGTGGGCTCTGCCGGCCAAGCCTTTAATCCTTTAACAATCCGGCAGACTTACTGTACATCGCTGCCTGTAACCCTACCTTCGCGGCTCACCTGCACCTGTGGCATCTTTTGAGCCGTTCATCGTGGCCCTACGACCCGGCTGAGCTGGTTGCGGCACCTCCGGAGGATCGGGCCTTGGATCCGGCTTACTCATCTGGGC
Source organism: Calotriton arnoldi (assembly GCA_963921515.1). Taxonomy (NCBI): domain Eukaryota; kingdom Metazoa; phylum Chordata; class Amphibia; order Caudata; family Salamandridae; genus Calotriton; species Calotriton arnoldi. The sequence continues at coordinate 1,761,723 of CAWUFW010000992.1, read as the reverse complement.
CTGGCCTGCGCTGCCCGCTCCTTGCCGCACGACGACCGGATCTCCCACCGCTGGCCCTGCAGCCCCGACATCGAGTATCCCGCCGGTGAGTCTTGCTGCTTGGGGGCGCTCCGTGGCGGGCTAGGGATCGCGCTTGCCGTACCGCCCGGCCCATTCCGACCCTGAGTGGGCGCCCCGCGCGTCTTCAATCTCCACGCTAGTGGGCCGGGCGAGGAGGGCGGCGCGCTCCCCGCGTCCTCCTGCTGCGGGTTGCTGCCCCCTCGCTACTCCCGGCTGGGTCTGCCTGCTGACGCTGTGCCTCCGGCCGCCCCGCTGCCACTCCTCCTGCCTGCGTGGTCGCCGGCGGTGATCGGGGGGGTCCGTTGCGGGGGCCCGCGCCCAGGGAGTGCGCCGACTCGCTGTCGCGGCCTACAGCCCGCCCTCTGCTCCAGCGCGACTCCGGGGCGCACTGGTGTGTGCCTGCACCCCCGGCCTGGCTCTCTGATCCTCCTGTTGTTGCGGGTGCCTCTCTGGCTGCGCCGCTGTCCTACTCTCTTTGCCGCAGTCTCTCCACACGCCGCCGGCTTGGTTCACCCCATCACCGCCTCATCAACTCTCCGTCCAGGCCCTCCCTGCCTACACGGCGCTCTTCACTGCAGTGTGCCTTCATTGCGCTACGGACCAGGGCTGCCGCGGTGCACGCGTTCTACTGCACCATCGTGTGGCGGTGATTGCGGCCTGACTTTCGCGCCAGCACAGGCTCCGGCGTGGGGCCTCTTGTGTCGGGCCCCGGCTGCCTCCTGGGCTGCGCCTCTTTGGGTGGTTAGCCGCGGCTTGGCTGGGGGGCCTGCGCGCTAGCTATAAGGGACCTGGGCCCGCTGCCTCCACCGTCTCATTCGCAACCCAGGCCCCGCGCCTGTTGCACATCTGCCTCGTGGGGGGGATCTCCCTCGTCCCCCCCTTTATCCCCGCTGCCTGTGTTCTTTCTGGCTGTACTCTCCACCTGGACCGCTGCGGGCCCTCTTGAGGCTCCCTGCTCTTGGAGGCCACCATGGGTAAGGCTGACCCGAAACAGCCCCGGCTAACATTCGAGCAACGGAGGCAGACGCGTCAGGAGGGCGCCGCTGCTGACGGGGGCGACCTGTCCGCCTCCACGGAAATGGCTGCCGCACGTGAAGATGACTTGAAAGCCATCATGCTGGAGGTAAAGTCGGCGGTGTCCGGGATCGCCACCCAGCTTGAACAGTTGGCTTCCCGCCTTGATGTGGTCAAGTCCAGGGTGGATGCGCATGATGGCCGTCTGCTCCACGTCGAGTCAAGAGTGTCTGATGTGGAGGACTCCGCCACCCAAGACCGCCAAAGATTGCTCCAAATGGACAAAATCCTCGACCTCATTCGCTCTAAGAATGAAGATTTGGAGGCCCGCTCCCGCAGGAGTATCCTCCGCATTACCGGAGTGCCGGAGTCCACCAACATCTCTAAGATGGAGGATTATGTGGAGCAGCTGTTACGAGAACTGTTTGGAGACACGCTTTCCCAGGTCTTTATCGTGGAAAGAGCGCACCGCTCCCTCGGCCCTCGGCCTGCCCCTGGTCTGCCTGCTCGCCCGATCATTGCAAAGATCTTAAATTTCAGGGACCGGGATGCGGTCCTCCGGCCTGCCAGGGAGAGAGGTGAGATCCGCCACCAAGGTAATACTTTGTCTTTCTACCCTGACTACATCCTGGCTGTGCAGGCTGCCCGCCGTGAGTTCCTGCCCGCAAAACGCATTTTACAAAAATACGAAGTTAGCCTACCCGGCCAAATTGCGGGTCAGACAGGGTTCTAAAACCCTGGTATTCCCAGATCCAAAGGGAGCCCTCGCTTTTGCTAAACAGTTGGACCGCTCTCACCACACCACTCCAGCCAGCTCTCAAGACCCTGTTGCAGCCAATTTGAGTGACAATGACTGAAATGTACCCCTCACTTGTTCTTGGCCCCTGGTCTTCCTGTACAGGACTGTAGAGCACAATGGCGGTCCCTTTCCTCTGGCTGCCCCCTGACTGTTTGGCTGGCCGTTGCTCACCATTGCATTTTTTTCACTGGGTTTACTGGCTATTCCTTGGTCGTATTGTATTAACTGCCTTTGTTGTCTGCTGATAGTCCTGGCTTGGCCACCCTGCCTTTTCTGGCAGGGGGGGTACGCTAGGCGCTGCCATGCCCCCACGGGATGATTCCCACCTCTGTTGCTGATTCTTCCACTCCCGGTTGGGGTCCCCTGGGGTTGGTGTGGGTGGTTGCTCGACCTGTTTGGGGGGTTGGTGTGGGTGGTGGGTGGAGGGGTGTTCGGTTGTTGTGTCCGCCTTCAGAGGCGCTTTTGTGGTTTATCGTACTGCTTTTGCTCTTCACATTGTAAGATTCATGCTTCCACTCTTTATGCAATGGGGTGGGTATGTTTGGGGCGGGGGTGGTGGGTTCTATGGGTTGCTCTGTTTTTTTTTTGAGGAGTTATTGTTTATATGTTCTCATTTTTTGTATCTCTTCAGTATGCATTACACTACTGCTGCGCCCGATCACTGCATTGCGTTTGTGCTAGGCACCTCACCCTCCCTTCGACTGGTGCCCTTTGGGGGTCACTGCCTGCCTCCCTGCTCTCGCATTCTTGCTATTCCCCCCGGTGTCACACTTTCCTTCTTTGCAGGTACTTGCTGGCTCCATTTCAGGCTCCAAGCAGCTGCCTCGCCTTTTCACTATCCAAATATGATCTCCCCGCTATACACACTGGCTTCCGGCCACAGCTCCTACTCGCTGCCCTGCGATCCATCCATCTTTGCTCTCACACAGTATGACTGACACCATATGCTGGTCCTGGAATATTCGTGGCCTTAACGACCACCGCAAAGCCCGGCTCATTCATTCACACCTACTCCGGCATAAAGTTGACATCTGCCTTTTACAAGAGACTCACCTGTTACCTGCGACCTCTGCTAGGCTCCAGTCGCGTCACTGGGGTGAATCGCACTCCTCTTTCTATTCCACCTACTCTCGTGGAGTGTCCATTTTGATACGTAGGGGGCTTCCATGGCACACAAATCAGGTACTCACTGACCCTGAGGGACGGTATGTTATTTTACATGGCTCCCTCCTTTCCCAACCAATGATGATTGCTGCTGTATACGGTCCTAACTCGGACGACCCTGCCTTTTTTACTAATGTATGGCACTTAATATCGTCCTTGGGCCCTGCGGCACTCCTCTGGGGGGGGATTTTAACGTTACCCTTTCTGCAGTCCTTGACCGCTCTGGCCCCCACTCGTCACACCCGCGCTCTGCGGCTCTCTTGCGTCCATACTGGTCGATAACTCATTGTATGATGCAACGCGTCACATGTGGCCTGAGGCCCGCGAGGGAACTTGCGTCACCGGTGCCTGTGGCTGCTGGTCCCGTATTGATCTTTGGATCACCTCCCCTGACGTCCTCACCTGGCTAACCTCCGCCAATAATATGGCGCGCACTTTCTCTGACCATGCGCCAGTCCAGCTTTGTCTTCGCCTTCCCAACTCCCCACTGAGGGCCTTCGCCTGGCGGCTCCCCCGAACGCTCTCCGCGACTCCGTCTTCTGTGACGAGATCCAAACCGCGATCTCTAACTATTTTGACTTGAACGTCGGCTCCGTAGATTCGTCGTCCACTCTGTGGGAAGGTTTTAAGGCTGTGATTCGCGGCGAGTGTATTTCTAAACAATCCGGAGTCCTCCGCTCCATCCGCACCACATTAGAAAAACTAGAATTGGAGATCAAGGCTTTGGACTCTGCTCAGGCAATCCACCCCGACTCCGAGACACTCGCTCGTCTGCGCGAAAAGCACTCAGAATTTGCCAGGGAGGCCGAGAGGGAACTCTCCTTCCTTGGCAGAGAGTCCCGGGCGCGCCGCTTTGGCAAGGGCGATCGGCCTGGCAGGACTCTGGCCAACCTCCTTCGTCCCCCCCGTGCCGCATCGTATGTCGCGGCACTTCAGGACGGCGGCCCTGCTAGAACTACCTCCCCTGAGGAAATTAAGTCGCATTTTACGGAGTATTACACGCACCTCTACGCTGCGGGCTCCACACCTTCGCGTGAGGACTTCAACCAATATTTTGATACCATCTCACTCGTTTGGCTCGAAGACCATCACCGTGAATTTCTCGACGAGCCCTTTTCTAAAGAAGAAATACTAGCCGCCATTACTAGTTTGCCCGGTGACAAGGCCCCTGACTCAGACGGCCTCCCTGCTTTGTTCTATAAGACATTCGCCCCGCTCCTGGTGCCGCACCTGGCTGCCATGTATAATGACTCCTTCGATAGTGGCCTCTTCCCGCCATCGCTCCGTGAGGCAATGATAACACTTCTTCTTAAGCCGGACAAACCCCCGGATTGCCGCGACTCTTACCGCCCCCTTTCTTTAATCAACACGGACAATAAGATATTTGCGAAACTGATAGCCTCCCGTCTTCTCCGTCTTATGCCCCTCATCGCTCTTCCGGACCAGTCCGGTTTCATTCTGGGTCGCGCAACATCTCACAACCTCCGGACAATATTTTCCGTCTTGCATCAGATTAATCCTAGCCTCCCTGCAGTGGCTGCTCTTCTCGATGCCACCAAGGCATTCGACACCTTAGAGTGGCCCTTCTTATTCTATCTCCTGCCACGCCTCGGCTTCAGCAATGTCTTTATTCGCAAAATTCGACTTCTTTATACGCGCCCTTCTGCCCGCCTTCGGCTCAATGGACAAGTCTCTGACCCCATTCTAATCGAGTGCAGTACTCGGCAGGGGTGCCCGCTCTCCCCTATGCTCTTCGCTATTGCGATGGAGCCTCTTGCGGCCAGACTCCGGCAACACCATACACAGAGGGGCATCGGCTTCTCTGCCCGCGCCCTCCTGGTTTCCATGTATGCGGATGATATTACACTGTATGTCCGCCACCCTCAAGACAATCTCAGTCCCCTTGTGCGTGAGATAATACGGTTTGGTGGATTCTCCGGCATACAGGTGAATTGGAGCAAGTCAGTGCTGTTCCCTCTTACTGATGCCACCAAGCCATTCACCCCGGACTTTCCTTTTGAATGGGCCTCCAGCCCCACCCGCTATTTAGGTATCTGGCTGAGCAGGTATCTGGACGATCTCTGGAAGGCTAATTTTGGACGTGCTGTAGACTGGCTCGAGTCCAAAATACCTCATTGGATCTGGCTCCCCTTGTCGCTGGCTGGGCGTATTGCCATCGCCAAGATGGTAGTCCTCCCGAAATTTCTTTACCTCTTTTTGAATATTCCCATACCACTGACTGCCCATTTTTTCTGTAAGATTCGCTCCCTGATCATTTCTCTAGTCTGGGCTGGCAAGCAGCCCAGGATTGCATATGATGTCCTCACTCTCCCCATGTCGGCTGGAGGCATGGGCGCCCCCAATTTTAAACTATATGCCTTAAGTGCCCAGGCCAGCTTCCTACATTTCTGGATCCACTCCTCTCCTTACCAGCCGCACGTTGCGGTCGAAGCTGTATCTTGCTGCCCCTTGGCCGCTGACCACCGCCCTGTTTGCTCCGGCCGGCCGTACACGAGCTGAGGTGGACACGGTCGAGACCTTGCGCTGGGCCTGGTCGGGATTGCGTCATCTTTCAAACGCTCCGATGCTATCGGCAAATACTATACCGATTGTGCGCCACCCTGCTTTCCCCCCTTCCATCCATCCGGCATGGCCAAGCATGCCGCCCGCCTGGGGCTGGAGACACTGGCGGATCTCTACCCCGGAAACACCTTCTATTCTCTTCCCGCTACCTCTGGTCCTATGGACACACTGCTCTTTTATCAGCTGCGGGCTATTTGCAGGGAATTACACCCCACGTTCCCACATCCTCCACCTTCGATGCGCTCGCTTGACTTTATATATTCCTCCCCTCTCCCCGGAAGCTGGTGACCAAATTATACGCCCTTACGTTGTCGACCTCCGCCGTCTCCACTGATCGCGCCCGCGCGGCGTGGGGCGAGGACCTTGGTATGGACATCTCCCAAGCCGACTGGCTTTATTGCTGCAGCCAGACGAAGAAACTATCTCCCAACGACCGCCTCCGCCTTATACACTTCAAATACCTGCACAGGCTATACCGTACCCCTGTTCAGCTACATAAATTGGGACTCATTCCTACCGACAGGTGCTTGCGTTGTTCTGCCCCTGCTGCGGATTTTGCTCATCTTGCTTGGTTATGCCCAAAGGTGTCGGATTTCTGGCGGGAGGTCTGCGCCGCCCTTTCTGAGATCATCTCCGTACCGGTCCGGCCCGACCCACCCTTATGCTTGCTGGGCTTTGTCAAGTTCTGCCCGGAAGCCTCTCGTCGATTGGTCGCAATGCTGCTTGTCCTTGCGTGGCGCAGGGTGTCCATGTGCTGGGGGCGCAGGCCAGCGCCTAAGTTCGCCCACTGGCTTGAAGATACATCGAGATGTCAAACTCTATTGTCTGAATTCTGGGACCTTCTGCCTGCTAGGTCTCGCCCGTTCGACATATGGGGCCCCCTGGTGACATACCTCCACACCCGATCACATTCGAGCCAGACTGCCTCTCCCGCGCTCCCCGCCGGCGTTGGTCAGTAGCCTTCTCTCTCCCTGTTCCCTCTCTCCCCCTGGCCGGACCTGTTGCCCCCCTCTGTAGTGCTGTCCCCACATATTATAGATATGTGTTGTCCGTGGGTGCTTTGCCATGTTGTATACTATATTGTTTTTTGTCTGAATGTTTCCCCCACTATTGAGGTACTCCGTAAATGACTATGTGCACAATGCTTTGACTTGATGCAAAATGTATGTTGGTAATGCTGACTATGTTCAATAAAGGTTTTTGAAAACTAAAAAAACAAATGTACATTTTGCAAGAGTTTAAACAGAGGCCTGTAAGTAATTCTGATTTTGCAGAATCATTTTAATTATTGCTACTAGATATCTCTGAAGCCTTATACTTAAGCATTATGCATTCTACTTATTAGCACCAGCTCAATTATTACATTAAACCCACTGCAACATGGCATAACATCCCAGTAGGTGATGCAGGCCTTCATCGCATGTGCCAGCCTGACAGGAGCGCCATCACACATGTTTTTTTAAAATTAAACTCTGCGAGATAAGTGGGGTAAATTTGCCTAGGGTGGGATTATCCCATTCCTTAACTTTGCCTCCAAAATACTGATATTGCAAAGTGACAGAAAAAAGAAACATCTGTAAAGGTACTTAGGACATAATGTCTCTCATTATCCATGAAAAGTAAGACTCTTTGACATCTTTTTCTGCACCAAAGCATCACTTGCTTCTTCTCTGGATGTGACAGATTTTATCCTTTGAAGTCTCAAAGGAGGGAGCAGCCCTGCTGGTGGGAAGTAAACCAGACAGCCTAATGCACAGAAAGGCTGACTTTCTAAAATGAAGTTATAAAGTTTCTGGGCCACACTCTTACTTTTAAATGAAACTTTTCCTTATTGATGAGTTCTGCAAAAAGGGCGTTCTGTCCTCCAGATGGTGCGAGCTGCCAACAACTTGAATTATTGGTGTCCGACTTTGTGGTGCACCGTACCTGTTTAATATTCGATGATTAAGTGACCCTTCCGACTTTTGGTTTAAAGGTTAAAGATGCTTCCTTTCATGGACCGTTGTGGACAGGACCTCACTTATCCAACTACTACAGGCTACATTCAGGGGAGGGGCGTATGCCTTAAAATTGTGAACACATTATGATTGTTTGCAAAGGTTAAGGTGAAGGTCAAAAATGCACACACTTGCAAAGTGCAGGGATTCAGCACTGAACAGATCGATCTCCCGCTGTGCGTTAATTATAATATTCATGATGCTTTAACTACTATTCTTGTATATATATATGATCACGCATGTGCTTCTGTGGATGAACCAGAAGTGGGCTGGAGAAGAGTCTGAGACAAGAGAGTTGGACCAAGGTGGGGAACCAAGCAGAACAGGCATTTATGTTCCTAAACCAGTAGAGGGTGGTCAAAGGTACCATATCAGATGGTGCAGGCACTCACGTTTCTGAGCAGAAGAGGAGTGCTTGGTGGGTGGCACTGAAAAAGGAAAAGGCGTGCAAGATGTGCAGTAACAAGTAATACAGATGCAAATGGATTTGAACCTGTAGGTGGCAAGACTTGGGTGGGACAAAGAGAATATAGTCTTGGAGCCTGACGTAGCGGGCTCTACCGGCCATTAAAGGCCCGCTCCAGCGTTAAAGGCCCGAGCCGAAGGTGAGGGCCTTTAACAAGGGAGCGGGCTTTTAATGGTCGGTAGAGCCCTCTACGGAGGGCTCTAAGACTATTAGAACATTCCTCCCCTAGGGGGCAGAATGTTCTAATTTGTAAAACAAAGGCCTCACGGAGCCCGAGGGGGTTGAAATCCCCTCGGGCTCCGTGAGGCCTTTGTTCACAGCAATAGCTATGAACAAACATTGAAATGTTGATGCTCCGGGCTTCTACCAGCCATTAGAAGCCCAGAGCACTCTATTGTCTTCAATGGAGCGCTCAAAATTCCAATGTTCTAATAACTAATAGAACAGGACCAAGTGGTGCACGCCCTAATATGTCTGAGGCAGGAGAAGGTACGAAAAAAGGGTGAGGACTAGTGTCAGGGTCATGGAGGATAGAGAAGGACCACGTAGTTGTGGCTAAAGTAGGAACCACTTCTTTGTCTGTCAATCAACAGAAGGACCATTTTCAGTATTTTTCCACTTTTAAAAATAAATACAGACAGGATACACATTGTTTTCTGTCTGTATTTATCTGTAAAAATTGAAAACTGGGAGCCTTAAACATAATCGGTCTGCACTGCTGACTTATCTTTTTCTCAGTTATTTTACCCCCTCCTGCATCTGGCTTATCAGCAGTGCTTAGTGGGCAAGGAAGGAAGAAGGAGTTTTTGATGGGTCTTTGAGTTGCCCCTTGGCAAAAAAAACACTTCAACCTCCCAAGCAATTATTACAGTTGTGCTTTTATTGAAGTATTTTACCTTGGGTGAAGCATAAGGTGACGTTTTTCGGGTGAAACATTCTTGAGTAGCATTCAGTTTTGTTGGAATAACACGGCCAGCCATTTCCCTCTTCACATTCATGAACCGTACATTGATATGTGTTCCTTAATATATCCTGTAATGGGAAAACCGATTTATTCAGAAGACTTAAATGAATATGAAATATTCTGTGACATTTATACAGCAGCCAGAACCTTAAAGTAACATGAAGGAAATGTTTTTATTTTTTATTTATTGAACTTCATGTTCTTTTTCTCGATAGAATTTTAAACTATAGTGTATGACAGTGTTACATTGTGTGCTAAGGAGCAAAGTTCAATTCAAGATGTGATCTATGGCAGATGTAAAAATAACTTAAGGCTTTGCTTAAGTTATGTTCAAGCTAATCTACCAGTCGTAACAATTGTGCATGGTGTTGCAATAAATTGTAACTAATAATGATGAACAATCCCACTAACCAAGAAATTCAATCAATATCGTAAATCCTTAACCCCTCCACCTTAGTATGCTGATCACACGATACTTGACCTCACTGTTAATGACAGTACTGAGAACACGTGGGGCCTAGTTACGAGTTTGGCAGTGCGGGAGCGAGCTGCCACACCAGCAGTCCGGTCCCGCACCAACAAACCCATGGCTACACCAACCACCAGATTACGAGTTTCCTCGTGTCTGGCAGGCTGTTTTTGGTGGTGCCTCTGAAAATGGGCACGCAATAGGACCGCCAAAACAGTTCCTGCATGGCATGGACTGTAAAGTCCATGCCGTGCAGGACAGAAATTGGGGTGCATGCACACAGGGGGGCACATATTGTGCCCCCCTTTATGCATCCCTTGCACATGGGCAACAGGGGGCCCTGTAGAGCCCACTTTGTTTCAGGACCACCAGCTTTTTCATGGAGGAAAGACCTCCATGACACCGCTGGAAGTCCTGAAACTCGTAATATGCATGGCAGTGCCACAGCAGCACCACCAGTATATTACAGAGGCCCTGACCGCAGCGCCATCACCAGGGAACGGCGGTTCCCTGGCGACTGCGGCGTTGCAGTGGTAGTCTGACTAGCCAACTTGTAATGGGGCAGTCAGACCGCCGGTGCGGCAGTGGCTGGACTACCACCACCGCGTCCCCGCGAGTCTGGCGGTCCCTCGTAATTAGGCCCATGGTATCAGGAAACACGTCATCCGTGATGTAATTGACATCTTTACTTGTGACATCTTTTAAAATACCTCCTACAATGTCACTGATCTGGTAACAACACAACATACAAAAGTGTGTTATTTTTTTTAAAACACTGTGGCTGCCCCAGAAAGAAGATAAATAGTAGCTGGAAGACCATAATACTTGACGAGTAATAGAACAGTAGTCCCAGGGTATGTGATGCATAGAATAACTTAATTATTTCACTTAGGTGATAAGTTGTATACGTCTAAATGGGAAGTAGCCTTGAAACCAAGGAGAGGGGCTCTTCAGATCCAAAGGGACAGAGCACCAGAGTAACTAAATAGTTAAAAAACAAAATTCCCTTTGGAAGAATTCAACATATTCCTTATAGAAATAGTAGCACTTTTTACCCTTATATCAAGCATACAACATCATACCAGGACAACAATCATCATTTGAAAATAGAAACACTCTGCTCAAGATGTGGAAGTACTTATGCACAAGTTTTAATACATCAAATATAAAAATTACATCAAATCATAAAAATACATTAAAAAATACAATACACATTGTATGGCATCATACCAAAGAAACCCAATAAAAAATGTTAAAAACTCCTGACTAACTCAGTGAGTACCAATTCATAAATGGACAAACCCCCTGGAAAGGAAGCTACACAAGACAGTAAATTTTGCCTTTGGATCGTTAATTTGTACCGTATTATGACAGCTCCTAGCAGGGTGAGACCTTCCCTGTCTTAATGGCCGCTGCCACACATCAAATTTAACAAACACCACTGCGTCGACGCGTTTCGGTGGTCATAGACGAATAAGGCCACCTTCTTCAGGACTATAACTTTCTTTCCTCTTTCACAATTCAATTATTAAACCAGCACAACTGCACTCAGGTTAGTGTGACTCCCACGTATGTGTGAAGAAATATTCTGATTTTTTCTTTATTTGGTTGTTCTGTCCTTTAAACTAGAACACCTGTTTCTTGGATAATTAATCTTCTGGTCAGACACCTCCCTCAAATTAGTTTAAAAAAGTAGGAGGATACCAGTTCACTTTGTGAATCAACACCGGAACACGTCTCGGTTAATCTTGTATTTACTTTGCGGACTCAGAGATTCAAAAGGGAGGGCAGCCGGTCTATTTTTGCGTCTTCTTTAGCCAGAGCACATCTGGGTGGGCTTTATAGCTCTAGTAACCCCGCACACTCCGGCGCTTCCACTTCGTGATGCCAGCAATTATTACTAGAGCTATAAAGCCCACCCACATGTGCTCCGGCTAAAGAAGACGCGAAAATAGACCGGCTGCCCTCTATTTTGAAATGATGATTGTTGTCCTGGTATGATGTTGTATGCTTGATATAAGGGTAAAAAGTGCTACTATTTCTATAAGGAATATGTTGAATTGTTCCAAAGGGAATTTTGTTTTTTAACTAAATGGGAAGTAGAACAGAAAGGTGCACAATGAAATACAAAATTTGAACAGTAGCAAAGTCCTTCAAGAGATCAATTATTTGCCTGTTAAGTTCAGCAAGGAAAATAGAGAGCGAAAATCGAAACTGCTTGAGAACCACCAGTTTTAGAGTAGAAATTTGGAAAAGGAAAAGTAGTTAACAAGGAGGCTACAAGAGGAGGGCATGTTCTAGTGGGCCCTCCTTGCCTGAGATCAGCAGGAAGGTGTTTATTTCACATCAAGGGTGGATCAGGGAATCAACGGGGAGGCTGAATGAGGTCTCAGAGTATATATAATGACTTGAGCTCTGTAGAATTACTGTCAAAGGAGTCATACCAGGATAAAATACAAGAAGAAGCAGTAAAACGTACAAAAACCAGGAAGTAGTACTACGTTCACATTAAAGGTAATGTACCCTGTGAAATGAGCAATGTCTTCTAGAGAGTGGTGCAGAGTGGATATGGGCTCCCTAGGGAGGCTTCAAAGGGGCCTTTTTAGCGAAGATTTTAGAATTAAAGGTGTAGAGTACTCCATACAAAGTAATGTAGCACATCCAAGTTACCGCTTTTTAGCTGAGGATGGAAGTTCCCTAGAAGTAAAGAATGCATGTCATAATGTGCCTGCCTTGTGTCTTGTGTACGATGCCCACTTACATAGATGACATAGCCCTCTTGATTTTGAGGTTTTTTTTTGTAAAGAGTAATGCTTTTTCCATAACTCAAAATCTATTTTCACCTAAGTGACACTATCCTGAAAGAACTCCAGTGATTTTAGCACTTTCCCGTATTGCCTGTACTTCTTAGGTCACATCCATTTGGATGTTCTAAATGTGCTCAGATTAGTGTGAGGCACCAAATGTCACCACCTTGTGAGTGGTCTACACATTTGCCTTGCATTTCCTTGACCATTCCTCTGAATCTTCCTTTCACATTTCAATTTTATCTTTGTGCCTAAATAGCGCATTTTCTACCCTTATAAATCTGTGTGCAAGTGTATTAAGCCTGGAGAAAAAAAAGTTTGCAAATGTAGCCCAAATTGTGCAATTGGAGACAGCTTGAACTGAAAAAAAATTCAGATTTTTTTTTTTTCCCATTTCGTAGTAACAGGTGATGCCTACGATCACGTCATATTGTGATGTCATGCCTGTTGCCTTCATTTATGTGATGTATGTGCTCAGAATAATGTTGGGGAATCCGTGCTATGCCTTCTCTTTTGCCCTCCCGTGCTCTCATATTTATTCACCAGTGGCATTTCTTAATTGGTTTTAATCAGTTACTCACGTTCCCGGCTAGAGTTATCTGTGAATGCAGTGAGTAAAATTGTAGTTTTGTTTCCCCTTTCTGCTTTTCCGATTGCATTTTTGAAAAATCTAAGCTGGGAGTAGCCCTTCTATCGTGCTTTGAAGTGGGAAGCACTCGTAAGTGTTTCCTATTAAGCCAAACAGAACGCCATAATTTTATATTATATTGTATTCGTTTACCCCATTCAGTTTCCCTCAGACAATATAGAGAGCAGCTTTTAACCAGGAAGTAGGAAGGCGTTTGTGTACCATCTTATTAAATGCCTCGAGGAGCAAAATTCAGAGTTAATAAAGTGCTTACTATAAAATACAACATCCATAAATACAGATTCTAAGTACAGCTTTCAACTCACAAGACTTACCCTGGGGCCTTCAATCATCTCATTCCAGAACAAAAGCCTCACATGTGGGTAAAAATAATCTCTATCGCAAAACATGAAACATGTTTAACTTGCACCAATCAACTACTAAGTAACAAGGTGATCCAAATGTTCAGGTACCAGAGAAACCAGAAAATACAATTTAGCATTTTCTTTACACGGTTTGCACTTTGTTACTGCAAAATCAGTGTGAATCAGCAATCTGATTCATGCATAATGTATCCACAAGAATGTGTACCTTTTCTGCCTCTCTGTCGGACAAAGTCGCCTAAAAACTCTGAGAGCATGATTTTGAACACTCCCTATATAGGCCACATACATTTGTATAGTATTTTGATGAATGTGGCAATACCCGTCAAATCTCCTGCGGTTTAATAGAGCTATAAATGTGTTGTACCTCTGTCGCTCCTAGATACACTTCATAGAAAACTCTATGGGGGTTTAACAGTGCCTGTAGGGTGACCACCTGACATGGCGGCAAATTCTGGACTGGACTGTAAAAAAATCAGGACAAAAATTCAGGACAAAGGGTCAAAATTCAGGACATCAGGACAAAAACTAATGACAAAAGGTCAATTTTATGGACACTTGCAAGGAGAGGCCACTCCCCACTACTTTGTCAGTGCATTTATTTACTATTTTTGACAGTGCACTATTTATTCCGTAGGTCTTTAGGTGATTGCCTCTAGGTATGCTACATTCAGGTGGCACATTATGTCCTTGTTCAATAGCAACTTAATGACCTTGAGCACGGTGTCAAAGGCGTCACCCCTACCCAGATTTACCGAAACTTTCTTGGAGAGAAAGCAACATTTTGATTATGTTTCTAAACATTTTAAAACCTATAGCAAACAGTTTGGGAAGCATTAAGGTGACCATACGCTAGTTAAGACAGGTTAAAAAAATAAACATCTGGCTCACATCAACCTCCAGTCAATGTTAAACCTCAAAAAAAATTAATGAGGCAGAGCAGATGGTGTGGGGGCGACAGTATCACAGTTGATGTCAGGATGTGAGGTACCCACAACTTGTCTGTAGTCTCACAGCACTAGAGTGTGCACCCGGGACTCTACATTTATCTCAGAATTGGGAGCCCAGAATACCAGACAAATAGAATTAAAAATCAGGATGAAATCGAGAGCAGATGCAACAGATTCAAAATGTTGTTGCTAAGAACCGCCCAGATGAGGAAGAAAAGAACAAGGTGGCACAATTCCTAAAATCAGACAAGATGGTCCCGCCATGAGTATCAGAAAGTATTGCATACCTGAGGATTTCTCAGGAGAGAGGAGAGAAACAGAAGAGGCACTGTCAAGTGGTTGAACAAGCAGCATCCACCCACCCTAGCAAACTGTGCTGGTACAGTGGTCCGCTAGTCGTGCTTGTGAAGGTGAGCAGGGGCCAGACCCCTTGGAATGTTGTGCTGGGCAATTGCCAACTCTGTCAATTTTTTTTAAATGATTCTGTAGTCGAGCTAAGGCTGAACCAGTGATCTCGTACATTCCTAAGTGCCACAGTACATGCAGAAACTTCAAAATATTTGGGATGAAAATTACACAAGCAAAATGTAAGAACATGAGAAAGATTTTATAATGTAAGAAATATTTCTTTAACATATGTTAGTGTTTTCCTCTTTATATACAATTAGTCCCCAGATTGAACTGGGAATCGGTTACCTTTCGATACTAAGGGATTCATATCTACCATTACCCCACTGATTTGCAGGATGGAAATCTGGGCAGAGCGACACAGTCCCTCTGAGTTCAGTTTGCTTTTTGGCCTTCTCTTCCACTTTCAGTCATGAGCCACGTGGCACTAGTGAAGATGGTGGTGCTACCCCCGTTATTGTATTATTTTGCAAACCACCACCAGCTCATCCCTTGTTCCTTCTTCAGACACCTCGTCCTGTCCCACGTCTGATTTGGGGGCTGGGGCACCGCAGGGTAGCTTTTTCCACTCTTAAGCTACCCATGACATGGGATGGATTAGCCCATCTGGATTTGGAAAGCCATTATTTAGCTGCACAGCTTCAATGGGTGTTCCGCTGGCTGTCTGGCCACCCCTGCATAAGACGTGGTTTACCTGTAAAGACTTGAAGGTGGGCTTACTACACCACTCATTGTTTCCTACTGACCATTCTATTCAACACTACCCATTGTTATTCCACCCAGCTTTCTCTTACCTTACTAGAACCCATAAACTCACTAACATGAAGAAACCATATGCTCCTGCAATGCCTTTGCTAGGCCTCTCCACTTGCACAGGACAGCTTCGCTCAGGGCAAGTCCGTCATTGGCATGCTACAGGCCTCTCAAAATTGGGGTATTTGTTTGTTGACAGCAAGGTACTAGATTTCCAAACCCTTATGACAGATTAGAGTCTTCACCTGGGTCAATTTGTTTCCTACTAACACCTCAAACAATCATTAAATGCCCTATTTCATGTCTGCCACTTGGCACCAACCCCACATGAAGTGTACTAGACGCTCTACACTATAGAGACTGGTGGTAAACTATTAAGATGGGTGCACAAAGCTTTCCTGCACTGTCGGGACCACTCCAGGGCTTCTCTCTGTGCTGACTGGGAGACTGACATGGCCAAACCTCTGCCTAATGCGGACCTGGCTAAAATATTGAAATAGCCCCTCAAAGTATCCCACAGCTCCTGTTTTAAGTATAATCAATTTAATATTCAATATATATATTCTGAACTGAGCCTACCCTACACCTGCCCAAATTACCAAACTATACCAGGGATCTGCTGCTGCATGTCCTCGCTGTATGCAAATTGATGCTGATTTGCTTCATATGCTTTGGTCTTGCCCCACACTTCTTTCATACTGACAGAGTTCTCGAGGTGCTGTTTACCGTGATGGGCTGTGTACTGACCCTCCGGCAAGTTCCTCAACCTGGCTCTTCTTCCAGCAAAACTCAATATTACACTGCTCTAGAAGTATTTACTTCCTCCGATCATCGTAAGTTGGACCATGGTCTTGCTTTCTTGGTTTCGACCTGAGAGCACTGTTACACAGGGAGGAATGAGCCGGTCTGATCAAATATTTTATTGCACAGGCGTGGGATATTTTGGTGGAGGGATTTAAAGACTGCACCGAGGATGATAGTCTCCACCCATAATCCACCCCCGACACATGTACTCTTGGTTTTTATAAAGTATTTGTTCTTGCCACATCTAGGCAACCACTCAAGCCAGGGTTTAAGGGCACCTATCTCCAACACACTCTCATGATTTCCCCTCTAGAGCACTTTCTTCTAAGCACCAAAGGGTTCATTGCTCTGTTTCCCAATGCTGATAGTTAAAGCAGCAGCAACTGGGCAGGGGATGGGGAAGGAAAGTTTATTATGGGTCAGTTTGTTATACAGAAATATTAGAAAATTATATGCTAACTCTTCATAATTAGCCCAGCACTGTTCTTCTGTAATTGTACAATGGAATCTATTGCTACATACTAGGCTACTTTCATGCTATGTGACCTCTTTTGTCATACAACAATAAAATCTTTAAAAACAAATATGGTAGTGTTTCGGTTTAGTGCATTAGATCACAACATTGCATTGAATTTTATTTGAAGTGAAAGTTTCTGAACATGAACTATAAAACATTCAGTAACCCTCCCTCTTGACAACATCAGAAGTGAACAAAGTGAACCAATTATCTGGTGTCCCTTACATCATGGCCAATACTACTGTTATGGATAGCAGAACATTCCAGGCTAATAAAACATACAAGTGATTTTTTTTGTACGCAGTCCATCTTAGACTGAATTACTTGAACGTGCTCTCACATGTCACTATCAAGTAAATTAGACACATGAAGTTAATTGATTTGACTAAGATCACACAATTTAGCCATGCAGGAAATCCGGGATTTGAACTCAGGCTTCCCGGTCACACATAGTGCACTTAAGCCACTGAACTAGATTCATTTATTTTTCTCAGTCCCCTTTAAAACCAGAAGACAGTGTTTTTGTACAATTCTGTAAGATGAATGTACTGTGTTAAATAAATAAAGATTACAGATCAATCTGACACAATATCTAAAATAAAAGGTCCATAATGCAGGCAAGGGAGGGCAGGACATATGCTATTATTATTGCCATGTTTAGACAAAATATAGCTATTCAAGAGGTGTGCAAGCCACTGAAAGCTTGAGCCAGGCTTGAGCCTGAAGCCTGGTTCTGGCTCAGGTTGAGGTCCTGTTGGAACCTCAAGCGCATAACAAGCCGAGCTTTCAGGTGGCTTCTGCTTGTCTCCTTCCCTCTACCCAGGATGTGGCGTTAGGGCCAGGGCTACCGACTTGGGAACTTGGGAAACAGTTTCGGGTCTCTGCATCGGCTCAACATCCTGTGATTCTTGGCAAACTTTTTAATCTCCCCATGCCTATAAACAATGAATGTGTCCTTGTGTAATGTAAGTGGTGCTCATGTAAAGTTCTCCAATACCTTTGGGCCGAGTTCACACTATGTAAAAACTGCAGAAAAATGCACAAAGAAGTCAAAACAAAGCCTTAAGATAATGAAAGACAAATACCCATTTCCTGGCTGATTTGTACAAAGTTAAATTAGAAAACCTGGATAAATCGCGGCTCGCTGCTTAATTTGCGTAATCTTAGGCAAATATTTTACTTCATCTAAACTCTTTTTTCTCCATTAATGCATATGAAAGCACTTTCAAATACGTGAGTTCCGAATAACAGTTGTACAAAAACCTATTGTATTTATTTTAATAGTCTTCAATGTGACATTAACGTCAGTGCTTCACATGTAAAGAAATACACTTCTCTTTAATTTTATCATATAAATTGACATGTTTGTTATATAATTTACATAACAAACACATCAGGGCTTGGCTCATGTACGGGCTCTAAGATCCGAGACAGACCCCTGGCTCGGCTCTCTCTGTTAATTTGTTGGCTCACCCACCTAAAGCTAATCAATGCAGTGGTTGAAGTGCATTAACCCTTTTGCTGCGTGCGTCGGCCAACGGCCGTCGCGAGCACTACCTCGGTAGTGCTGCGCACGTCCGTTGGCACTGGCGCGGAACGTTCGAAGCAGCAAAGGAGTTAAAAAAATAGTATGGATACTGCCATTGAGACGGGGTCAGTGAGTGGAATCAAAGACGTGGGTGAAAAGAGCAAAATATTCTTTAACTATTTTGTTGATCTTTCACTGTCAGCTAACTGCATTCAAAATAGTGCACACCTTAACTGAAAAATAAACAAAAGTTAAACTAGTCAGTGGGAAATGCACTATTTTATGTTATAAAACCTCTATTGGTTAATGTGGCCACCACAGATTTATATGTGTGCAACGAGACGCCCAAAGAATTGAATCCTGTTTGGTGCAGCAGTGAAAAGTAGCTTGTGTATTTTTAGTGCTGGGAGATCCCTTAAAACACTGTGAATGTTTGTCATTATTTTGAATGTGCACTATACACAGTATAATGTAGGCTGCCACTAAATGCACATATAAATTTATGTTAAAGATAAAAAGTGTTTCTAGAGAATAGATTCAGGTAATAGGCACATTATACATAGCGCAAACATTTTTATTTTTATAACTGCCCATTAAAAGCACACACTCCATTGCTCAGCTTGGAACACCCTTACAGTACCTCTCAAAAAGAAAATATCTTGTCATCAGGAAGCTTCAAGTGACTCCATCAATTAACGCCTCGGAAGCAGCCTTTACATTTGCTGATTAACCAATTGCACATATTTGCATTTCTTTGGGGAAGCAGGCAAAAATGCGTATTTCTTTTTAGCTGTCCCTCCCTCCGAATGCATCACAGGAGACTCCCTCCATTCAACTTCAGCTTGGGAATCTCAATTGTGGGAATTAATGAGTGTTAGGGCTAATTTAGGAACAGTATGTGAAAATTACGGATGGGTGGTCACCCTAAGTGCCTGTAATGGCTTGCTCTACTATTACTTCTGTTGCTCCTATAATACTCCATGCTATATTAACAGTACCTTTTATTAATTGCTTTCTTTTGCTCCTGCATAAGAACCGCATAATACTCCCTGTTGGATCAACAGTGTCTCCAATGGATTTCTCTCCTTGGTTCCCGGCTATGCTTCATTGAATAATACTTCCTGTTGGTTCAACAGTGCCTCCAATGGGTTGCTGTCCGTGGTTCGCGGTTATGCTACATAGAATACTCCCAGTTGTTTCAACAGTGCCTCCAATGGATTGCTCTCTGTGGTTCGCGGCTATGCTTCATAGAATACTCCCAGTTGTTTCAACAGTGCCTCCAATGGATTGCTCTCTGTGGTTCGCGGCTATGCTTCATAGAATACTCCCTGTTGTTTCAACAGTGCCTCCAATGGATTGCTCTCCGTGGTTCCCGGCTATGCTTCATAGAATACTCCCTGTTGGATCAACAGAGCCTCCAATGGGTTGCTGCACGTGGTTCCCAGCTACGCTTCAAATAATACTCCCTGTTGGTTCAACAGTGCCTCCAATGGGTTGCTTTTCTGTTGCTCTTGAAAACATACCATTTATTACACCCTAGTTGTTTAACAGTGTTTCCAGTGGGCTGCTCCTGGATAAGCGCTCTGTAATGCTCCCTGGTTGTTTTACAGTGCCTCTAATTGGCTGCTCCTCTGTTGCTTCTTTGTCCCACCAATAATACACGCTGGTGGATTAGCATTGCCTGCTCTGGGTTGCTCCTCTGTTTCTGAGTAGCTTCTGTATAGTAATCATGATATAAAATAAGTTTTGTCTGTTCTCACACTGTGAGGCACAGACAGAGACACAGTGCTTCATGTGGCCACCACAACCTCAGCCTCCCACACCTCATCCAACATGTCCCATACAGGCCAACCCTCAAACAACACCCTTTCAACTATGTACTCTGAAGGTTACCGAAGAACTTGATGCCTTTTGAGGCACTTAATGACCTCAATGGGGTATGAAGAGCTACATAAATAATGCATCCTTACTACCCTAAAAAGCATTAGTCCTCGCCAAAGACATGGGCCAATACGATAAAATGCAAGCACAGGAAAATATCCTCTCTGAGAAATTAACCTGCTGGAGACCTCCTTACACTAGGTAAATGCACCTACCATCTGCATAAATTTCTACGTTACAGCCTGGTGAATTGAAATTCAGTGGCAATGAAGGGCCAAATTATGGGGCAAGGTTGACTTAATTTTGCATCAAGAAAAGGCACATTAAGCAGAATTATTTCACTATTTTGACATGTTACCACACAAAACTGTCTTGATAAATGTGTTGCCTCATTAGCACCACTTAAACACCTAAAAGTAGAAATCAGCAACTGAACTGTGATCTGCAAAGGGTCGACAGCAATGTGGCATCACATATGCTGCTTTTATTTTAAAAATAACTTTTGACTCGTTTGAGCTGGAAACATTTTTTTAGTTGAAATTAGTAAATGAAGTAGCAACTGCGAGAAGACCATAAAATGCACCTAACACCTCCCCAGCAGCATCACAAATTCAAGTGGCCCGACTTACGGCCAAATAATAATCTGACCATCCATGATATGAAAAAAATGTTTTATCGGAGGGCGGGTGGCGGCCCGGGGAAGTTTGTCCCAAAAATAGCAAACAATTATTTGGTATTATGCTGCACTTGTTTCTGCCTGTAAAATGAGTATTACATTTAATTCAGTGTCAATGATGGGCAGAGGACTTTATTCTTACAGTAAAGTGGAACAGGCTGTTCAGCAGCCCCAGTTATATGGCACACCAATCTCCCTGTGTCCTATACCTTCTAGTGTTGTCGGTCTCGGCCTCTGAATTATAACTCCCGGGTCTATAGCGTGAGGATACCCAAGGGTCCCCTTAATGTGACCCAGTATCTCTTTCCAGAATGTTTTAATGACTGCGCACGCACGACCACCATAAATGCATAACGTCACCAGTGGACTGCGTGCAAGTCAGCAGAATAAGGATGCCGAAGGGTAGATTCTGCTTGTTTGTGCTGGAGTAAAGTACCGTTGTTAAATCACCAGTAGCGGCCGGCATGGCTCGTGGGTGGGGGGAGGGAGGAGGGGGTCACGCGGGGGGGGCATAATTTAAAAAAATAAATATAAAACCTTCCTTCCCACCGGGTCCTGCGTCTTCTCTGCTCCTGCTCTCCTGCCCCTGACAGGAACAGGAAGCAGGCAGCCAGGCTCCCTCCCTTAAGCCAGTCACAGCGCTGCATGCAGCATTGCGATTGGTCTGGAGCGCTCTGACACGGCGCTCAGCCAGGGGCTAGAGGGGTGGGCATGTTCTCCATGCAGGCTGTAATACAGCCTGCATGGAGAAGGGCAAAGTGTGCATGACTGGTTTGGGCAGACCAAACAGTCTTCGCGCACTCAGGAGTGGGCAAACCACTCCTCCCTTGCCCTGCATGGAGAGCAGAGCAGCCCCACCCACCCACCCGCCCGCAAAGCAAACATAAAATGGTAATAACTAAAAGTTTTGGCTTCTCTCACTGCGAGAAGGCAGTGGGGCGATGCTACTCCGCCATAGCGGACCTTGTAAATGACCTTGTAGGTGGTTTCCCTTTGTGGGATGCTCCTATGCAATTTCAGGATGTCACACCATATGTCGACCCACTGTATTCCCGAGATTCGGGGTCCCAAAGTCTGCCTCCCAGGCTGCTCGGTATGGATATGGAAGGAGTGGTTGTGATATGTCATGGAAATGAGTCCTTTCGTGCCCTCAAATGAGGGATTAGTTTAAATGTATTTTTTCTTATGCTTTTTTTACCATAAGTTTGTTACATTTAATACAGTTTTCGTTGCAATGGCCTTTGTTTT
The DNA here is from genome assembly GCA_963921515.1 of Calotriton arnoldi. NCBI lineage: Eukaryota > Metazoa > Chordata > Amphibia > Caudata > Salamandridae > Calotriton > Calotriton arnoldi. The sequence continues at coordinate 1,739,624 of CAWUFW010000992.1, read as the reverse complement.
ATTGAGACCTCAAAGACCGCAACTGCTTTTCTTCACTGCAAAGAAACAAAGAAAAGACTAAAATGTCAAACTTAAATGGGTAAACACCTGTAGTACATCTGGAACTCATGCTGCGAGTCCTTCTTTTTTATCCGGTTTCCCCCCATGCAAGCTCGTGTGTCATTTCCAAAGTAACCCCTGTTCACGTGCAGCTCAAAATAGCAAGGAACAGAAAATAATGAGTCAGACAGCGTGAGATGTGCATATTACCAGTACCAGGGCCATAAGGTAAATACATTAGTGGTAAATGCAGAATAATGGGGTCTGATAGAAACCTACCTGCCAGCTAGATGCATTCCATAGGTCTGAGCTGGCCACCCTTTCAGGCAGAGTGTAAAAGCCTCGGGACCTTGAAATATATTGGATCACCAGAGAGGCTTTCTAGTTTACCGAGTCAGAACAGAGAAAAACGCATTATTGATGAAATATGGGAAGGTATATATAGCTTGTAGACTCTCTACTTCATTCTCAGCAGAGAATCCCCGCTGTGATGTGCATGGCATATACATTCAGTTTCTGATGCAGAAAATGTCAACCTTAGTCAAAGTTTTATGTGTCAATGTCATATCACTGCAAACTTCTAAATGAATGTAGAAAGAGTGAGCGACGATAAATAACATGGGATATAGCTCGCAAGTTCACAGAACGCGCTTACTTAAGATATTGCATACACTGGCAATTGGATAAGATGCAGAGCTCCTAATGTACTCTCCCCAGCCCCGTATTAGACCCATCATTACAAAATGGTTTCACTTGCATGTACATCAGCTGCTTAATCGTTCCCATGGAGTAGCGTTAATTGCAGGTGCAGAATTTGCACTGGATTGTAACAGAGGCTCTCCCCCCTTGGGAGAGCCGACAATATGGCGGGGAGCAGGGGGCCATGCACGGGTCCGGGGCTCTTGGTTCCTGCTTGCGGCTGAAGAAGACGCGGTTGCTTCTCCCCCCAGACGCCCACCCCACAACAACCACACGCTGCTCACTGCTGGTTGGCCTCCTCCCATACCATTGCCATGCTGGGAGCTGAATAGGCTAGAGTGTTTTTCTCGCCTGGCCCGAGAGTCCTTGTCCTGAAAGTGGACTCTCGGTGGCGGCTCCGGAGGGCGGGAGGGGGCACCAAAGGTAAAGGGTAGTATGGTGGGGGCAATTTGGTCAGCTTTGTGCTGTTTTAGAGCTCGGGGTGATTGGTTGAGCTCTGGGAGCTTGATTTGTGGAGTGCTTGGAGCGCTTTGGGCAAAGTGTTGTTTTGGGCAGTGAAGATTTGGTGAGCTGTGGGCATAGGAGTGCAGGATCGATTTTTACTGTGATTGATGCACGTTTGAGTGCTTTCTGGGGGCAAGCTTATTTGCTGGTATTTTAGGATCTGTGTTTTTACCATAGCAAATTGATGTTTTGCATAGCAAGATGAACTTCTTCTGTGAGTGGGTGCAGGTTCTCATCAGGAGCACCATATTTAACATAAGATTGTTTTACCCTGCGAACATGCCAGGGGGAGCAAAGAAGGGTGCCAAAAGGGCACACCCATTTAGTAGGACAGAAGAAATGATGCTCAGGATGGAGGCGATGGATGAGAGGTTGGCTGTTTTGCATCCACAGGGCCCCCAGGGAGGGCAGCCAGTAGAGTCAGCAGTGCCGGTGGATAGGCCTCGGAGGCCAGGGGTTGCACCTCGGGCAGCATTCTCCACAGTAAGGAAGTGCATTAGTGGGCAGGGGACAAATGGTGAAGGGGGTCAAGGGCCGCGGGTCACCCCTGAGGTTGTGCCGTGGGCGGTATAAGTGAAGGACAGGGCAGCGTTCCTGCAGAGGTTGTGCTGATTGGCAGAGTAAATGATGCCGAAGGGCTGGGTAGCGCTCCTACAGTTGCAGTGCCGCCACCGAACAGCAGCAGTGTACATTACTGGTAATAGCTTCATGGCGAGTGTGGTAGCACTAGTGGGCACTGCAGGGCAGCTGGACTTGGTGGCAAACTTAGCCAGTGTTTTGCCTTGGCTTTCAAAGGTAGGCCTGCGGTCCGCATAGTTATTGGGAGGTGCGTTGGCAGGGGTAGCGGAGAGTGACCATGTGGAAAGGGCCAAGAGTTTGGTGGCACATTTGGATGGCATAGGTATTCAAGGACAGGCAGGAGTGACAGGTGTGTCAGCAGTGCAGGGGTCAGTGGTAGCTGATACCTCGCGAACAAGTAGTGGGGCGCAAACAGTACCTGCGGCAGCCGGGTCCCTACCTCTCCTCAAGGAAGCTACGCCTTCAAGTATGTTGTGGCCATTGCCAAGCTTGGGTTTGGGGGACGTGCGTTCAGAGCCCGATCAGTTGGGCATGCACGTGCATCCAGATGTTAAGGAGAAGATCTGGAAAGGCGCTTATGTTGAGATATGTAAGTTAATTGTAGAAATGCCTGACAGAGAAGCGAGCAAACGGTGCAAGGAGTGCTCGCATTCCAGGGAGTGCGGGCATTGACCTTACAAAAAGAGAGTGGAAGAGACCTTTATAAATTGGGTCAGAGGTTTCTCGATTTTCCAGGCAATAATAGCAGAGAGGTTCCTAACTCTGTGGGGACAGTTGGCGTGCTACCAAAATAGGATTGCTTGTGCACATGAGTTTGGAGGCACTGCCTGGAGGGACTATGACAAGGAATTCAGGCTTATTAAGGCCAATAGACCCACTTTTGGGTGGGATCAGATAGATGTGAACGCGTGATTGCGCTACATGAATCCACAGAGGGTGATGCAAACAGTAATTCAAGGGGTGGGGCAAGAAAGGGGGCTTGCTGGGACTTCAATAAAAGAACTTTCTCCAGGGGCGTGCAAGGACCTCAGGATGATGGATAACCCAGATATTGCACGTTTTCACTCGTTCTAACGTGCACAATAGAGATTGTGCATAGGTTGAACTCTCAGCTATTACCTGGGGGTTGCCCACTTATAATCATTCATGTTCTAACAATTAACATTATGTTGTCGCTCATCAGTGTTTGTATTCCATTTGCTACTATTGAGGTGCAGTTTGTCCCAATCACTGTTACTCTCTGTCCCACATTTTCTTGCCGAACATATTTGCGAAGGGAGCAAATAATAGTCCATTTGATTCATGATCTCGTCGCGTTTTTTTGAGAGGCTCTGGAATTGGTTTGGTGCTTGGACCAGGGGTTAATAATGTGCTGGTAGTCCATTAGGGAATCGGGACTCTGAGTACCTCCTGTCAGCTGCGGTCCAGAAGACCAAGTGAAAAGTTTCCTGGGGTGCTTCACTGACTACTGCCTGCCCTGGTCCTACTTCCGCATGAAGGAGCCCAGGGATTTATCACGACGCTGCTGCGGCAAATTGGCAACTCTCACTAATGATGTCATATCACCTAGGTGTGTCACCTGACTGGGAAGAGCCGCGGTGCAGACATGCGCAGTACAATTCCAATACTGCATGTGCCATGGTGGAGCCTGACCATCAGAGGATAGCAGGTGCCAGCCTGTATTTCTCAGCTACCCCTCTGTGTTGTGCTGCCTCCAGGCACCGTTTCACAGAGCCTTCACTGTGGATCACGGCGGTTTAAACACAGCGCTCTACCCAACCCTTCTCTGCGACCGGGTCTGGGTCACAGGGCTGCTGCTGTTTCCAGTTCTGTAAAAGACACACAAATGGTGGAGGGAATGTGGAACAAATCAAACATTCACCCCTAGTCAAGAGATGTGTTGAATCCATTGTTCTTTTGTTCACCATGCCACCCCAGTTTAGGGGTGTTCTTTTGTATTTGTCGCCCTAAGTTGGAAGGGTATGCACAGACGTGGTTCCTGTGCTCGCTCCGCCACCAGATTCGAGCTAGCCTGGCTGATGAGGGATGAAACCCCAAAACCGGTCCTAGAATGCTTGTTTCTGGTCCAGGGAGGACCTGGCTTGGCAGTCCGGACTGGACTGTTCCCATGGAGAGCAGGGTCAAGACTGATTTGCATATGGCTGGGTCTTAACTGGAATGGCATGGCGTGCAAAAAAAAAAAGATCTATTTAACCCAGATCTTGGACTGTTTGATTTGTTCAGCACTCCGTTCATTATCTTTTCTTTAGCGTTCCCAGTTCAGTGGCCTCTTTGGCTGGCTTGTCTTAGGGTTTTCGAAATGTTCACTTGCCTGATTTGTCACGCAGGAGGAAAATAATTATTTGTCTGTTAATTGGTTAAATCTTTCCTTGAATAATGACATATCTGGGTTGGACACTAATTTTTATTTTAAACCAATTTCAAACCTTTTTAAACATTTTGACTGCACCCTGTTCTTAATCCGTCTGATTGAGAAGCAGCAGCCAAAACATTTAACATAAAATATCCATGGACTGCGGTCTAGAGCAATCAATCAATCAGGGGTTTGTAAAGTGCGGCTACTCACCCATGAGTGTCTCAAGGCGCTGATAGATAAGTAGTTATGCAAGATATTTTTAAACAGTTGACAGATTACTGGTTAATTCCTGGCGCGCTCACTGCTTTATGTAAACACTTGCTTCCACAGCGGCTTCCGTAGCACCGCTCCATGTGGGGCCTATTCTAAAATGGCTGCCCTCACACCAGACTCTTGAATGACCTGCATTCACTGATTATTGATAATTTGCAGTGGTTTGTGAGTGCAGCCCAGCCCTACAGACAAGATGACAAACTGCATGTGTGGGGAGGAAGTATCCTAAAACATTTCTAAATAATAATAATGCAAACGGAACAATGTTTGGAAAGTGTGGAAATGTGTGCTCTGCTTGAAGGGAAGGTGCAGAACGATGCAGCACGTGCTCAACCTGCTGAGGTGGCTCCGTTGTTTGGGTGGTTTCTGTTGGGTCGTGTTGTTGTGGGGCCAGTGGTGCTGGAACTTCTATTTATTTTTTGGGAGTGTTGAAATCACACGATTAAATTACACGTTGCAGTTGAGTTTATGCCAGAGCTACACAGATTAAGCTGCATTTAAACACTTTATCTCCCCACGTCAACCTCATACAAATTGTCTCTTGTTTTTAATTTGTTGGTGGGTGTTTGGCAGGACTCCTAGAATACTTGTAGATAGATAGCAATAAGTACTACCGTTTTTCTGTTTCTTAGCACTGTATATAACAGGTTTTATTGTGCTCTTTTATAGCTACACAGAGCTCTGCTTTGTTATGTTGGGAGGCAGAACCCTTCCTTTCTACAAGTATGCAGGGTTTTGTATATTACACACACTAAGATCAGTATCTCCTCTGAGCACTAGGCTGAATTTAATGTGTGCTTTTGTTTGTAAATGAAAGATGCTAAGGTGGGAGCCTTGGGTTGAAGCCCTGCCAAGGAATGCCAGCTTTTCACATTGGTGAGTTTGTGCCCATTCAGTTCTTGGCCTCTCCACTGAGCCTCCAGACTGGTGTATAAATTTTGGCGGCCCTGTTGGGCAAAAATACCTGGGGTGTAGCAGTGAGATCAAGGACAGGAGAAAGTAATGGTTTTGAGGCAGCTCCTTTACAAACGACTTTACAGTAGGAATGGCAGTGACAAGTTGCTCTCTGTCCGGTTTGTCATTGGAAGTGGAGCATGTGTTCCCGCTCAAAGTCCTTCATGTCTAACGCTTTACCACAGCCAAATCGATTACTGCAGGTTGGTTGTTTATTAGGTATGCGTTAGCTTTCGCTAGTGTGCCCTTGCGAGTGCCAACATGTAACAGTTGGTTTTTATTGATGAAGGGACACCACAGTGATTTCTGATAGATCCCACTCTGTCAGTCTGAACTAGGAATTAAAATGATGAACACAAGATTTTAGATCCAGCAAGTAGTATGTTAAACTCCTCAATGATTATAATATATATATAGATCAGGGGCGGCTACTCCACGTGGGTGTCGGAGCGTCGCCCCACTGCTTTCTCGCAGTGCGAGAAGCAGAAACGTAAAATGGTATAAGTACCATTTTACGTTTCTGCTTCTCGTACTGCGAGAAAGCAGAAGAAGGGTATGCCTGGTTGGGGGCGGGCAGGTGGGCGGGTCGGGGAGGAGTGGCTAGCCCAATGTTATGGGCGCTGACAGGTTGGTCGGCCCCAGGGCCGACCAAACCAGTCATAGCACTCTCCTTTTTCTTCATGTAGGATGCTGCGCAGCCTGCATGAAGAAAACGGCCTCCCCATAGACGCCTGTAAGGACGGTGTCCTAGCCAATCACAATGCTGCCATTGCAGCGTTGTGATTGGCTTAGGGGAAGCGAGGGAGGCTGCCTGCTTCCTGTGAGCAGAGAGCAGGAGACTCGACGCGGGAGTCCGGGACCGGAGGCGAAGGTAAGTTTTTATTTATTTTTTTATTTTATTAAATTAACCCCCCTCGCGACTGAGGAGTCACATCTACAAACAGTGGTGATCATTATTTAACTTTCTACAAATATCCAGTGCTTGATCAAAGGTATAAAACTCCTACTAAAACAGTACCCAACAAACGCCATACAAGCAAAGAAACGTTCACCGCTATACACTTTAGGAACCTACCTTAATCATTTTGCTGAGCATATAGAGCCTTCCATCTCAGTTTCCTTCTGTATTCTAGGGTCTAATAGAAAGCTATATGTTATTAATCTTTTTTAGTTTCAGATCTTAATTTAGCTTCAGACATCAAGATAGTACTCACTGGTGCAAGCACATTGTAGTGCCAGCCACTTCCTTAGATGAATTTGGCACAAGATTTACCCTTCTGCTGCAATACCCTAATGTGATTCGTAGGCCCAGAGGTTCTTCCCTTTACCTCAGGGACATTTTTTGCAGAGCGCACTTGTTTGCTTTAGTCCACTGACCATCAGGGCTGAACTGGCCGGAGCGGGCAGCAGGCATTTCCCCGGGAGGCTGGGGGCTGTTTTATCAGCGATGGGAGCTGGTTTTGTTACAGAGGGCGGTTTTCAAGAGGTGCTGCAATATCAGCCCCCAGTAACAAGCAGCAGGGGGCTGGTCCGACAAAGTTGCCTGGGCTGCTTTGGGTTCCCAGTCCGGCCCTGGTGACCATCACTCATGCAACCAACAGTGCAACTATTGTAGGGTTGATGCACCATTATTTGTGAAGTGGTTAGCAGCCTCAGATGGCCATTACAATAATTCTTGCATAATTTCTCGTATGGCTGGGTCTCACAGCAGACTGTCATTAGGGTGCTCATTGACTTCAGTCTTTGCTCAACAGCGCTGGCCAGAGAACGGCAGCAAAGCTAAAATCCATGGTAATAACGACATTAAAGCAGTTCTAGACAGTTGCCTAGAGTATCACCTTTAGAGATGCCGAACATTGTTTGTTTTAGTGAAAAAGCAAAGACAGACAGCAGTATCAAGGTCGAATGGGCTAGTGCCAAGATGGATAGTTCAGTGGGTGGGCAGATATGGCCTTGTCCTCTCCCCAAATTGGACCAAAAAAGTACTAAAATATTTCTAGAGAGCTCTTTGAGAGCCTATGAAGAATACAAAAAAGTGATGGGTGATATGTTTAAATTAATCTCAGCCACTGGTAATTACTTGGGGCCGCAACCCAGTCCTTTGTTATCCTGCACAGCGTGCCACCTCATTTTGGACCCAGTCATGTGCAATCAGTCTTGATCCTGTTCCAGTAGGAACAGTCCAGCAAGAATTGCCAGGCCTGGGTGTAGGAAATCTGCCTTTTCCTCGAGGTCACCACAAATTTTTTGCCTTTTGCTGGACCATATATTTTTGCTGACTTTAGAACTCTGTGCACTTTACCCAGCTACCTAGTAGTAAAGGGCCTGTGCTCCTCCCTTTAAAATTGGTCAAATTTGTTTATTCCTAATTGGTATACTTAATGTACAAATAAGTCCATAGTTTATGGTACAAGGTGTACACCGGGCTTGGAAGTTGAATGGCACTAGTGGACTGCAACACCTATTGAGCCATCCACTACATGGGCAGTGCAAACATGCCTTCACAAGTACTATTGTAACCTGTCTGTAGCAGGAATAAACTGCAATTCGACCTGTCAGAATAAACCCATTTGACAGGTCAAACCATTCATTTTAAATATTAGTAAGTCAACTCATGTAGACCTTTTAGCCCAAATGGCAGGGTGCATGTTATTTAAAAGTAGGACACAGTGAAATTTAATGGTAACATGTTGTTACAGTGACTAGCACCAAAAAAAGCAATTTTAACTGGGGCATGCCTACCTGTTCTACGTAGAAAGGCAGAGTACAAATTAAATACTAATAATGTATATTTAGAATGGGAAGAGCCAGAAAATTGATTAAACAAGTATTTTTAATCGTTATCACAAAATACAATTCAATGGTGAAGTCAGATTTGTAATAAATATTAGGGAAAGCAGCTTTTAGAAAGTTATCTTTTCAATGCCTGAAGTTTCTGAGGGCTAATTTGTATTTGCTCTCCAGTTTCTCCTAGGCAGTAGTTAGACTTAAATGGGTGTGAATAGGTGTGAAATGCCTTCCAGGAGCAAAAAATAGGCTGTCCTGAATGGGCAGAGATGACTGCTCTAAACTCCGCATAATATGTGTGATGGCGGCTGTGGGCATCCTTTTTTACACTACATTGTCAAATCCAGCTTCCGTGTCCAATCCTGCTTGACAGGTCTGCAGGGTTTACATATAGCCCTTGGGGCTCTCTTGAAAGGGTAAAGTACAGGATGTCAAGACAATTCTTGTGGATCTGCTAACTGTTTGCTTAAGGACTCTGCTTTTGTCCTACCAGACTTCTGTCTCTAGGTTTATTGTGGGTAGAGTGGCTGCCTCAAACTCGATTTTAGTGTTAGATGTTGGAGGACACCAGGATTACCATAGTTCACTCCCCACACAGACCTTCTGCCTTCAGAGCCCAAGTTTAGTGTGGTCAAAGATATTTGCCATCGATCTTGAAAATGCCCGAGTGGGCAGTATTGGCTCCGGGAACTTGTACCCCATTCATTTCAGCGTGTCCTAGTGTCATTCCCACCGACTAACTAGTGCCAGACATAAATGTGGAACATCCAGGCACCCACTTGAGAACGCTTCCTAGACCTGCAGAAAATCAGAAGAGGATTGAACCTTCTGTCTGAGATGAGCCTAGAAGACTGGGCCTGCTCTCCTTCTTTTACCCAGGACAAAGAAATAGACTGCAGGGAACAGGCTAACCCCTCGTTCAAGCTACATAGCTACAACAGATGCAGTGGTGGACTCCAAAAAACAAATGGACTCCTACATTTCTTTAGCTCACACTGCTCTTGGGTCTCTTAGCTCTGCTAGATATCTGCATAGATACTCAACACGCTGAGCTTTTCGGCAAGAAAAAAGTGACAAGTCAGAATGACGCTTTTAGGTACTCTACCTAGCTTCTTTCTTCCCAGCAACTCTTCAATGCTTTGGAAGACTTGGACACTTGAGAGTCCATTATAAACTAATGCCATTGGGCACCCATGTGCTTAATATGATAAAAGCAGTGCTTTAAATGGAAAACAATAAGTGCAGGTACTCACCAAATTGAGATGTGGACTAGGGAGCGGGGTTTGGGGCGGGGCTACTGGCAATGCTAAGGGACCCGGCCAGAGGCACACATTTAATTTGACTGAGATTCACTTGATGCGCAGATGTGCATAATGATACTGAGATGCAAAACATACATTCACCTGAGTCACTCAATGCAAATTTGCTTCTAATCTAGCCTGAGAACAATTTGATTGCGCTTCGCTAAATAGGCCAACAATCTTCACAGCAGCTAAGTCTACTCACAAAACCCAGCAAAAAGTGAGGAAAGCAGATTAAATCGGAGTAATTGTCCTATTACAGGGTCGCCCCTTAGGCTGCAGTGTCTCTGCCTTCTCAGAAGAAAAAGAGTGGGTGCCAAAAATAATACTGTTGGACTACAGCACTCAGTTTTCACCATCTCCGTGCAAGTCACAGGGGAATTTTGGGGACCAAAGAGATGCACCAGCTTGGTCAAAATATCAAGGAAGCTTCTTGTACTGAAAAAGTTCACAAAAACGAAGTACAGAATTTAGGCCAATAAAATACTAGTTTATAAAATCCAAAGGACTTTGGTTTAAAATTCTAGGTTTTTCCTAGATCAGGTGGCCTTGTGAGTTCAAGAGCTTTAAGGTACAGACTGCCAACTCTTGGTCTTAGAGAACTTAGGATATTCCATGGACGGAGAAAAACAATTCACAAAGTGCTCTGTAGTAGGGTTTGATCATTATTGAAGTAAAGTGGTTAGTTTCTCTTTGACTAGAGCATTAGACCATACGATCAATTACCCAACAAATAACAAAACATTTGCTTTAGGCAACACACTTGACACATGAATGAAGCAAACCTATTTGCTGGTTCACTCACAGAGAATTATTGCTGTACTTCTGAACACAACCTCTTTTCCCACAAAGCAAACTTCACTCTCTATGAGAAAGTTTAAATTTCAGCTCAGAGTATTTCTTACTGAACAAGATAAATTTTGCTTCTGGTTGTAATGCCTCCTGCACCCTTCACATCCAACGGACATGACAAAGGACAATATGTTTCAAATGTGCCACGACTCTCCGGGGACTTGCATTTTGGGAATTTCTCATCATAAGCTCTTTGTGGTTGATTCGATCTCAACGTGCTGGGCGAGCAGGAAATCCTGTTCAGAGTCACAGTGTAGCTCGCAGAAGTGGTGACAGACATCTGCATCCTAGGCTGGGGGACGCTCGCACATCAGTCCTGTCGATGACGTGTTTCCATCAGAGTTTAAGCACTATTCAATACATATTCAGATCAACTAGCAATTGTCACAGCTGACGAGTCGGTCCGTTTCCGTGAAGCACTCTGATCGAGTGCTAATCTCCCCTCCTGCTGGCATAGCAGAATACGGCAGCATTTGTTTGGAGTCCGATAAAGGAGGAAGGTGGTGATAGTGACGCTGTAGCCGATGGGAATCAAGGCTTAGTAATGTGGGCAGACTCCCTTTATCGGAGTCCAAACAAATGCTGCCGTATTCTGCTATGCCAGCAGGAAGACTTCTTTAGATTTACTGAAAGTCACGAGATATGCCTTTTAGCCGTCCCTGCTCACAAATATACTGTGCTATTGACTCCACTGCCTGAGTGGACACTGTCAATAATCACAGTGTGACTTGGGCCCTCCCAAACGTCCTGCCAGCTCTGAATGAATGCATACCGGCCGCTTCTTAATTAACACATTGTATGGGGAGATTAGCTCTCGATTAGAGTGCTTCACGAAAACGGACCGACTCGTCAGCTGTGTCGCGCTTCTTTTTTGTATATGCTAAATTTCACTGAGCTTGGCTTGATGCCCCATGAGTACCGGTACTCTCTTTGTACAAGGAGAAGTTCCGGTACTCACGCGCCGAAAATTTAGAAGTGCCGGTACTTAGTACCGGTGAGTACCGGCCCATTTAAAGCACTGGATAAAAGTACAGATAGGCAGCAGCTGTGGACTGCAAGTCCGGTTTCTACAGCATGCGGGTGGACCGATCTTCCTCAGGAGCAATCTCTTAAAGTCCCGATGCTTTCACAGAGCCGAACGAAAAACAATTTAGAGAGAGAGAGTTTTGTTTCTCTATGGGTAGAAATAAAAGTCAGCATTTCATATATGCCCTTTTTGTTTGATTGCTGCTTGTTTTGTTAAAGGACAAATCTGCAGTTCCATTGGATAGCAATATTTTGAGAGGTCAGTATGTAATTGCTGACAAATTGCATTTTGTGCAGACTTGTTTTCCCAGTTCCCACCGAGGGCCAACAGCAGTCCACTGCCGAGTCCTGTCACCATCGCCATCCAGTCTATTTCAAGACAGGGAGTGGATGTCAACATCTATCGAATTGTTATTACTTCTACGAAATTTAAAGATTCGAGACATTGTACAGTGCTTCATTAAACAATAAAAAATGTAAGTTACCTAACAAGGCAATTCCTTTCAAGTTTCACCATAAGTCGGGGCTGAAATCCCAACATGCAAAATGGAGCTGGCTGAAAATCCAGAGCTGCCTGAAGGAGTCGCACATAACATAAGGTCACTTGGATGCTATGTTTTTAAATTGTATAAAGCGGTCTAGTTCACTTCATGTACTATTAATCCTCGTTCCGCCACTAAACCAAATATAAACCCTGTTGACATATTCCAGGTTTCAGTCGTTTTCATGGAGTTTTGAAGCTTCCTTAGACAACTTAAGACAAGCATTCCCGTCTTAAAGGCATGCACCACAACATCCTCAAAGGCCATCCCCAAAGTCTAGCCCCCTTGCTAACCCGCCCCCACTGCTCTAGGTACACTAGTCCAGGTGGGTTTCCCCTCTCCATTCCCCTTCCCGTTTGTGGCCAAGACTTTGCTAGGGCATGTTGCTGCCATTCAGGTTCTGCAGCACATTGTCGGACATTTTGTTTGTTGACATATTTTATAGAAGGGCACTATTTCATTCACAAAATGTATCAAAGCAAGCTAACAGACCCAGTTCTTTTGAATAGTGCATGTAAACAATGGTTTTACCATGTTTCACTAACAGGGAAGACAGGTATGCCTGAGTCAGCATCAACTGGACAGTTGTTTGTAACACTACACACATGAACTGGAAAAATGGGAGAGTGAGCGATGGAGTATGTGTCAGAGAATTTGACAATGTATGTGTCTACGAGTGTATGATTGTCTTAGAGAGGCAGTGAGAGCGAGCAAGTGTGTTGTGCTAGCATGTAGCATATGGGGGGCGCCTGTGGGGAAATGCTGGTGCTGATGTATTAGAGGTAACTCCTGGCATTGCAGAGTGTACAAAGGTCATGGGGTGGCAAAAAGAAAATGCTGCCCCTTGTAGACCCGAGGTAATTGTGACATATATGCCTTATGGTGTATTGGGAGGGCATCTGTGGCACAATTCTGCCATACTGGGTGAAATTATTGGCATAATGGGTTGGGGGTACTCGTAGCAAAATGATTGCCCTGTGCATACTAAAGGAAATTCTCAGTGAATAGGGAAACCCATGACAAAATTCTGATCCTGGCATAGTGGAGGTATTTTCTGGCATATGGCAAATTTTGCAAAGAAAACGGGGTCCACTCCTGGGGAGCCTCAGACCTTGACACACCTTGAAAGTACTGTAAGATGTCATTTGAGCCCTTTCAGAGCCTATGTCTTTTTAGCAAATGTATGTGAAAACATGGTTTTAAAATTAACTATTAGACCAATTTGTGTCAAAATGTTCTTCGGTAGAGGACTACCTGAACCCGTGTAGAAGTCAGGATCATTGTCTTTGTTTGAGTGCTGGACTTCAGGGCGAATATTACGTCCATCCACTTTGAAAGATCCCTAGCCGCCACTGGTGTGCAGACGTGGCAGGGAACAAAGAGTGCAGGGTGTGAGCAGAAAGGGGCGCATGTGTGCAGATTGGTGGGAGCAGAGATTTGACAATGAATTTAGGAGCATTGTCCAGTCTTAAAAAGGATCAAGTTGTCACGTTTCAGGAGTGGACACGCCTGCTGCACTCCCATCATACCTGCAATTTTTTTCCATTTTCTAGTCACAATGATGTCATATGACCCACCAATAATTTTGTGAACCTGGCTCCCATGCTAATGCTCCTATAACAGGGCAGAGAAGTCCTTACAGCAGGAAACAGCAGATGCTCGTCTCCCATTGCGTTTTTTTTTAGTTTTGGGTATTATTTCTGCTCCCTACCACCATGCCCTGTTGCAACCATTTTAAAGCAGTGGTTGATAAATATATTATCAGTGTTTGCGGGTAGCAAGTGCATAGAATTGCCTATCTTGCCAGCACTTAGCAAAGTTGCCTGGCGCTGTTATCGAGAAGCAATCGGGCAGTTACACTAAAGAGACCAGCCCCATCAGTTGTATTGTAACTACCTGCAAGGACATATGTGCCCTATAAGACAGTATACAAAACATGCATACACCTGCCTCCTCAAGCAATCATTCTCTCAAGAAGAAATATTAGTTTCTGTTTTTTTATGTACTATTTATTTGTTTTAACTAAAAACGCATTACTACTGGATGCTAAAAACATTGAACCAAACTGCTATATTCAGATCTGTATTCACAAAACGTTATGTGTAATGATTGTTTCATGCGAAGTTATAGGACAAGAAACATGCCCTTTCTTGTTTATGCCTCCCACACTGTCCCCCACTGCCCACCACACAATATCTCAGATGTGTACACTCCAGAATGAAATAAGAAACATACTTTTTTTTATATGTCCCTTCTCACTTAGGTACATCCTCCTGTCAGTTCAACTGATTTGTAGCGAGGGTCACTGGATTTATACGGTTATGGATGACCAAATTATACAGCACTGAAGACTAAATTATTTGCAAAAGCCACTGTGTTGCCTAATGTAGTACATTCTGAGGCAGCATTAGTTGATTATTTTGACAGTATACCAACATTTACCCTGTCTAGGCAAATGTTTCCCCGCATTACTACCCGAATACAATAGTCACAACTAAATTGTGACAACTTACCTTTCCAAAGTGTCTACCACTGTGCAGCAAGCACCACATGTGGCATTTTTTTAAAAGTTGAGCTACAAACTGCAAATGAATACTGAATTATGTGGCAAATGTAGTAAAATAATAATGAAACGTCGCACCCGCAGAACAGCATCGTTCCAGTGGCTCCGTTGATAGGACAACGTCGGAAGGATAATGCCATGAAAGAGTCACTGCCAAGAGCACTTTATTGGCCACAGATGGCACCCTCAGAAACGTCCATCACTCACGCCCCTCCCCCTCCCCGCAGGGGTCACCTCTGCAAGACGTTCTTGTCATAAATTGAGAGTAAGGAAACTCGAGGGGCGGCTAATACCAAGTCGAGTTATTCAAATGGGAAAAAGTCCAGTCTGATGTACATCAAAAAGCAAACATCCCACGTTCGTCCACGCACCAAAGGGTTGCGGGGGCGCAGACGCTCGCGAGGAAAGTTTCCTTTCTAATGTACGCTCCACAGGATGCAGTTATGTGCGTTCATTATCATTAAGGACCGAATGTCTTTCGTGTTTTATCCTCTCCCCCCTCCACCCACAGCACAAACTCTTACGCGCTGACCCTTGATTCCAGAAGCACTCCCAGTTCGGAAGGCTCTTTCCTCCTGGGCTACATTTAGCCCTTAATGACGTTTAACGCCTCCATCACACCCCCTTCCAGAAGTCCTATGGGATGCTCACTTACGATCCTCGACTCCTCACTCAAGAAATCTTGTCTTCCATAAAAAAGAACGGGCACTATTTGGGGGGCTCTAAGATAGTCCATGGTTGTAGTTTGTTCTGAGCATTTGAGTGACATCTCCGATAACGTGGGACTGATTCTGAAATTCCACCCAGTGCTGCAAATTCTGCCGAATTATTTGTAAAATGAGCAACAGCTGCGTCCTTCCGCTTATTCTTGAATATATGATTGAATTAATTTAAGCAGATAACGTAGGAGAGGGCTTTTATTATGGCGTCTGTCCAACGCAAGAGATAATTGCACTCACTATCTCAAAGTGACTGAACGTGACCTTGTCACGTCTCCTGGGCCTCGACAACTGCTCTGCGTCTTTATCTCTGCCTGCTCATGGATGTTGAAAGGGGTGGCCAAGGTGGAAGGAGATGAAGTACCGTTGCAGTGAGACATATCTGCACAGAATGTCACCATCCCGGGCTGTCTGTACCTCACATCCGGCTTTTCACATGTGCTGCAGTCGCGATTCTTTTCGCCAGGCAGAATAGCTTTGCCCCCCCCCCCCCGCCCCGCCCACTAAAGTTTCAAGTTGTAAAAAACCTCACTTTCCACAAATTGTTGTAAACATTGCAAAACAGTTTTTACGAAGCGTTGTTGGAAAAACCTTTTTTTGCAAGACAGTTCGCCCACTAAAAGTGTGTTTGTTTGCTGGACTCTCTCCTGCCAGCAGTGCAGAAAGTATTGTTGTGGGAATTCCCAGTCCATGGATCTAAGCCAAAGGCTGTTTCAGCCTGGTAGAAGGTGAACATCAGGATGACAGTGCTTTCACCTCCATGCTGATGGTCACCTCTGCCCCGTTGTTCTACCACCACTGCAGGGGTGCCTCAGTATTTGAGAGCAATGACCACCATAGCAGTGCCATAACTAGGATGCTATAGGCCCTAGTGCAGTCAACAGGTGCGGCTCCTCTTTTGGAGCGGAGCAGCGTTGGCCTGCTTAAAACTCCTCCAAAGCCCCCGAGATGAAAAAAAAAATGGTCATTTATAACCATTTTGTTTTTCATGCTCCGTCCCGAACAGAGCGTCAGGATGGGGGCAGGGAGGCAGCTGAGTGACAGCAGCAGGGAGGAGGGTGGGCTGGCTGAGCACTGCTTAAAGTGCGTATGTCTTTTTGGCAGGCCGGCTTGCGAAGGTCAGCCTCACATGCACACTTTAAACATCTCTACCCCAAATGTCTTAAGACAGCTGGGTTAGAGCAGGCCAAAGCCTCCAGAGCGCTGTGGCGCGCCGAGGGAGGCCGCTCCCACCAATTCTAGCACTGCTCTCATGCTGGTGAGAGCAGCGCCAGGATTGGCCAAGGGAGTTGCTGCATCTGGTTCCAGTTCCTTCAAAAGAGGTCTGGACAGGAGGACGTCATGTTTGTGTAAGGTAAGTGTTTTTCAAAAAAATATATTATTTGTGCACATGTTTCTTTTAATATATTATTATTTGTGTGCACCATTTGCAGTGTTAGACTGGAATGTCGGGCAGTTTGGACCTGCCAGGCAGGTCAGCTTGAAGGGGCGAAAGTGTTTGGTGTTTTTGGTCCTGTCACAGCCTACAGGCAGTAGAACAATATAGAGAAACTCCCTTCGTGACCTATATTTCTTTCACAGATCAGAGATTACATGCAGCATGGGCTAACCAGCTATAGCATAAAGACAATGTGCTTCAAAAAGAGAGAGAACTTTCATAATTTAACATTTATTCATTGTTTATTTGACTTCATTTTTATATTTTACAAAAATATATATTTTTCTTAACTTTTTTCTCCTTTTTTTAGTGTAAAAATATTATTTTCAACACATACATACAAATAAACACAATACTAGTATACATAATTGAATATAATACAATCTATCATAATTGACCCCTGAGTGAAAGTTCATACAAGAAATACATACCTACTACAACACAGACATACACACTCATACAAATTCATACAGCATTCACCAATGCAGTTATCTGGAAAGTGGGAGACAAAAGATTGCACTATCTCCACGACCAATTAGAATGGCTGCGTTCAGCAGAATCTGAACAATATTGGTCGACGCGCGTTTCAGTGGTAAAAAAGATGGTGACACCACCTTCCTCAGGACCTTAGCCAGATGTCAGAACACAAAAACACCCAGGGGTTACTAATACTCTCAATAAAAATTATATCAGCAGAGGAAGACATTGACTATAAAAGTCAGCTTTTGCAGTATTTTGTAGCTGATAAATCACGATCTAAATAACCTCGCATATGGTATGCATTTAATTCAATATGCAAATATGGTGTATTTCAGCGACGATAGGTCTCCTCATAGCATAAGGTCAAACACTAATCAAGTTCGTTCATACGATAGAATGGTGCTATGGGGTGCCGCTTCGTACAACTTCCATTCTGTATTTATAAATTCATCACGGCCAGTGCTAATAAGGCTCAAGATAAGGAGCCACAAAGTCGTTGATCGGTCAGTAATACGGGAACCCGAAATTCGCCCTGCGAGGTCGTTTGTTCTATTGCTTTTCCCCTCTTCTCCCTGACCTCAAATTACCTTTTCAGAGGGGGTCCCCCTTTTTTTGCTTTAACAGCCCACAGGCAGTGCCAGACTGCCCAAAGGTCCAATCTGACAGTGTGAATTTGCTCCTGTGATTTTAGTAAGTTTCTCTGGGGATTTACAAAAGACCACAAACGTGGATTTGGACCAATCATAATTTCCATGGTGACCCCTTCTTCACACCTACTGCTGAGGAATGTGTAGAGAGCTAGAAATCCTCAGTAGTAAGTATTGCTAAACTGTACATACGTACGTTTACCTTTTTTCTCTCCAAAAAGTTTCCCAGGAAGAGTACCCTATCCCGCTGCACATTAGAAATATATAGGTGTCATATACCGTTTTCAATTCTTAAAAATGTTAAAAACAAAGAATCCTGCCTTTTGTAGGAGTAAATTTACATCCACTCTTAGGGGGCAATAACCATGCAAAATGTTTGTGAATGTTCACAATTTTTGGACATTGTGGGTATGCCAAATATTTTGTACTGTCAACGTCCCCCGATTCTCTTACCTTTCCTGCCCCTGCTTCCTGTAACATTATATAAACTGTTGCAGCTTATTTGCCATTGGAGTGGTTGCTGTTTGGTAAATGAACAAATCCTGATTGTTTCCATCTTGCAAACTTCAACGATCATTCAACTTTTTGTGCCCCTAAGTCACAATCGGTGTGTAAAACGTTGTGTGGATCATGCTCAGGGCTTTGAAAATGAATGTCTTAGGCAGGTCTTCTAAGTGGTGCAGGAGGAGGCATCTTTTTACAAAAAAAGGGCCCTTAGCCATCATTTACCACTCTTGATTTTCTTCCCGTGCGCATAAGAATTACTTTTAAAATCTGCTATATAGTGCATAAAGCGCTAAACGGCGAGGGACCCAGATAACTAGTGGAGAAACTCACCCCTTACCTGCCAGGCAGGCCTCTAAGTTCAACGAACAAGTCACTTCTTACTGTACCACTAATCGGGAAAACTCGTTCTGGGGGTAGAGCCTTCTCTTACCTGGCCCCTTGCTACTGGAACAAACTTCCTACTCACATACGAAAGTGCACAGATCACCTTCTTTTCAGGAAACTTCTCAAAACCAAACTTTTCTAACACAATTGCTACCCCACCTGTTGGTCTTGGCTGCGCTGAGATACCCCTTTGGGAGTGAATCATGCGCATTTACAAGCTAATTTAACATAACATTTAACGTTGAAGCCAGATTGAAAACTGCAACAGAAGTAATCGAAGAAGCAGACTGGAAATCTGCCCTCGAAGAGTTAGGATTCTGGCCAGGGGGCAGATGTGCGAATTTTGCACTTCATAAATGAGGACCCATGGACAGCTGCGCCAGTCCGAGGTTTCCAGGCGTACTTTAGGAAAATATTTGTGAATTTTTTGTTATGCTTGTGCATTAGTATTTCCACTGGTGTAATTGTATGTGGTGTACAATTATGCTTTCAGAAAATCTACACTTTTGTGCCGTGGCTCAGTTTTCTGGTCCACGTGGAATTATTCCCGATGGCAAATCCCTTACATCCCCATTTGGCGGTGCCTCGAAACCATGCACCGGTGATTTCTTGATCTTGTGCATATTCCCACACATTCACCGACTACTCCTTGAGTAAGAGTTACTAAAGTGTAGTAGTACACCATTGTGGATTAATATTGCACATGAGTAAACAAGCACAAGGTATCCATTGAGTGAATCGTAAATCCAGCCATTTGCGCGTGTAAATCTGTTTACGCACACAAATGAAATGAAGATTTATATAGCACTTCTAATACCCGATGGTGTCTAGGCGCTGAGCCAAATGACTTTGTGGCCAGGCTCTCAGACTATGTTAATTAGAATATTGTGGACACACATGGGGAGACTACCATAGTCCAACACAGGTAAGAGCACAGCAATGATGACTGGGTCTACTCGTTGAAGGAATGGAGGCACGGAAATGAAAGGGGCGAGGTAGGCTTAGCAGGTGGACTCTCCCAATCTGGGGTTTCCATCAGTCTGGTTCCAGGGATGACAAAGTTGAGGTCACGTCCTAAACAATGGAATTCTATCATCTTTAACATGCACTAGTATGTGCGCCACTGAACTATGGACACGTCATATGGAAGCGAAAGTTGCATGTGATGACCATCATATACAACTCATGGACTAAATAAAAAAAATAAGGCATTGAGGTGACCTGCTGAAGGGTAGACAAGCATTTCCCACTTGTTATTCTGAGTATATTATTAGCTGCAAAATCTAAGCCGTGTGATTTATGACATTACCGGAGCCAATGATTTTCTTTTTTTCTGCTGGTGCTTATCTGATAGTCTGTATAATGCTTTTGTAGCAGGACGCTTTTATTGTCATCTAAAACAGGCTAAGACAGATGTTGTAGCCACTGATTATTAAGGTGAAACACACATCCGCAGACTTAAGAAAATGGCAGCGGTTAGGCAAAAAGGGGTGGGACGTCAGTGTGCAGCAGGGAGAATTCAAGAGATGAAAAAACATTGATTAGTCTCTCATAGCTGTGAGCAGAACACAAACATTGTTTGTGTCTGGATCAGGCTTCTCCAACCGGTGCCTCAGGAGCTCCTGGGAGCTCTCCAGCTGTCTGGAAGCAGGTCTCCTGTGTGTAGCCCAGCCTGCTAAATTGGAAGCTTTTGTTTGGTTGAATTATTATTTGTATACCAACATTGAAAAGCATGTGCTCGTGTTGACAATGTGTGTTTTTCCAGAATTGATAAGCTGGCGTTTGGAAATAAAATGCCAAAATATATTTAAAGGTGATATTTGATCGATAAATCATGCAGTATTACTAATATTATTATCTTGGTGCCATAGGTATTGCAGCTGTCATGTATTTCCCAAGAAGAGACATTCAAGATTGAAAAATACTTTTTACAATAATGCTGGCTACACTGAGGTAATCTTGCAGGTTTGGCCTCTAATGCAATCTAGTCTGAACCGGCCACAAATACTACACTAATGTTAATAGCTCGGGATGATTTTCATTGAGCATAAGTAGCTCTTATGGCAAAAAAGGTTGGAGATGCCTGATCTATGTTGTGTTCTCCAAGTACTGGGTTGCGAGCTTATTGATTTGTTAATCTGATGGTAATGATTGTAAATATGCTGCCACTTTCGCTGGTAGGTTGTTGGCTCAATGTAATTAAAGTCTCAAACCCGGTGCTTAATTTGTTTTAAAAAATAAAGTGCCCGGGCCCAAGACATTTCCCAGAAGGTCACTACAGCTGGCACCATTCACTGTCCCTTACGGCTTTGCGAAGGTTTGGTACCGACACTACCTGCAAGCCATCACACTACTACAAATGTGACAATTTAGACTATTCCAGGTCACCCAAGGCTGTAAGAATATCCTTGGCACCCTTGCATTTGAAATGTGTAGTATATGGAATTATGAAAGGTGCTGCGTAAGTGCTCTGCTTAAAATTAGACAGAGTGCCACTATGTGGTGAAATGTCATAAAAATGTCCTGGTGTTAAGAAATATGTTCCAGTGCCGAGCCCCCAAATCCATTATTTGGGGCTCAAAGGCTGTCCTGTGGTCACACCTTTGGAGGAGAGAAGAGAACAGAGTATCAAGAAGTGAACTAACCAATCCACAAAGATGGTATTTCTCCTATTGTTTGCCTCTTCCGTTGCAATGAGGCAGTCTAGGATGGAGCCATGTGAATGGTTGGAGTCGGACACAATTGAATGAGGTTGCTATTGTGTAACGAGTAAGAAAGCTGCAACGTACTTTTTTCATTAATATCTCGGCTGTGCTGTGCTTCCCAAACTTTTTAGAACCACAACCCAGTTTTTAGAACAACAAACTTTCACAACCGGCCTACCTTTAATGGACTTGAGACTGGGCGATTTTTTAATGTAACCAAGGCATCATGTGGCAGCACACTGTCATTTACAGACAGCACATTTTCCACTGAAAAGACACTACTTTCGCACGGACATACAACTTTACTGATAAAACCATATAGCACCCACACGATAATTTGTGGAAAACGGGTTTCTGTGAATATTTATCATTAGTGCATCACCAAGTAAAAGTGCCTTGGTTTGTTTTGATTCTATTACATCTGTTTCCAGCACACTTCAGAATTGCAATTTTTTTTTTACATTTTTGTTTTCCTAACTGCTGAATGCATTCAGTTCATTTCCAGCTATTGACATTTTGTTCTGTGTTGCAAAAAACGCTTCATTCTACAGCCTTTCCTTTCACACCACCTGTATGTACCACAGCAAAGTTGTCACATAATTTACCTTAGAAGCTCCTCGCACTTTGCAGTCAGAGAAAGAAATAGAAACACCAATCCCCATGTTTAAAGAATAAGCAGCAATTTGCCATAAGACATAGCCTGGCATTTGACCTCTGTCTCTGAAGCACCAGGAAATTTGTCTCGATTAACACAGAATTTAAAAGTATCTATATTTATTGCAAGGACAGACTCACAAAAATCGGCCCGTAAAATCGAATTCCTGGGTGTGTTTTCCAATGGCTGGCCACAGGAATATATGTTTCTAAATCCCGTTATTTTCACACCCAGGGCTTTCTTCGCTGCCCAGTAGATGACACTTCAAAATACATTATTTGAGGCACTGTTGCTCATATTGACGGCGACCCAATGTGTTCTTCACTGTAACTGAATAAATGCTACCAGAGGGGTATTAAACTTAATCTCAGAAACGCTCTAACATTCTAATCTCTTGCACTTTCCCTTGAAAGCCCGAGTGCTCTGGGCTTTTGACAGCCTGCCTGCTGGCAATCAGGAATCTGTTATTCTTTTAGAACTGCCAGCTTTGAATACCATACATTTAGATCAGAAAATGCGGGTTTTTCTATTTCCTCATGCCTGAAAAAGATACGGGAGAGGGGAGCTTTTTCAGTAGGCATAATTGCCCACTACCAATCCTGTGGGACGTGAGAGTATACAAAAACATCCCTCGGCGCTGGAAGAAACTGAGGAAGTTGTTAGTTTATGAATCAATCAATCAATCAAGCATTTGTATAGCGCACTACTCACCCGGGGGGTCTCAAGGCGCTGGGGGGAGGGGGTCCGCTACTGCTCGAACAGCCAGGTCTTGAGCTGTTTCCTGAAGGCGAGGTGGTCTTGGGTCAGGCGGAGGTGGGTCGGAAGGGAGTTCCAGGTCTTGGCGGCCAGGTAGGAGAAGGACCTTCCTCCTGTGGTGGCTCTTCGGATGCGGGGGACGACGGCGAGGGCGTGGCTGGTCGATCGAAGCTGGCGTTTGGGAGCGTAGAAGTTGAGGCGGCTGTTGAGGTATCCTGGGCCATGGTTGTGTAGGGCTTTGTGTGCGTGGGTGAGGAGCCGGAAGGTGATTCTCTTGTTGACTGGGAGCCAGTGCAGGTCTCTCAGGTGTCCGGAGATGTGGCTTCGGCGGGGGATGTCCAGGATGAGTCGTGCTGAGGTGTTCTGGATCCGCTGGAGTCTCCTCTGGGGTTTGGCGGTGGTTCCGGCATAGAGGGAGATGCCGTAGTCCAGACGGCTGGTGACGAGGGCCTGGGTGACCGTCTTCCTGGTCTCGGTGGGGATCCACCGGAAGATCTTACGAAGCATGCGCAGGATGTTGAAGCACGACGAGGAGACAGCGTTGACTTGCCTGGTCATGGAGAGGGAGGAGTCCAGGATGAAGCCCAGGTTGCGTGCGTGGTCTGTTGGTTTGGGTGCGCTGCCCAGGGCGGGGGGCCACCAGGAGTCGTCCCAGGCGGAGGGTGAGGATCCCAGGATGAGGACTTCCGTCTTGTCCGAGTTCAGTTTCAGGCGGCTGTTCGACATCCATTTGGCTACGTCTGTCATCCCTTCGTGCAGGTTGGCTCTGGCGGTGGTGGGGTCGTTGGTGAGGGAGAGGATCAGCTGGGTGTCGTCGGCGTAGGAGATGATGTTGAGGTTGTGCTGGCGTGCGATGGCTGCGAGGGGGCTCATGTATACGTTGAAGAGTGTTGGGCTGAGCGAGGAGCCTTGAGGAACGCCGCAGATGACTTCGGTGGCCTCTGATCTGAACGGGGGAGGCGGACTCTCTGTGTCCTTCCGGCGAGGAAGGAGATGATCCACTCCAGTGCCTTCTCCTGGATTCCGACGTTGTTGAGGCGCTGTACTAGGGTACGGTGGCAGACAGTGTCGAAGGCTGCGGAGAGGTCCAGGAGGATGAGGGCCGCTGTTTCTCCGTTGTCGAGTAGGGCTCGGATGTCATCGGTAGCTGCGATCAGGGCGGTCTCGGTGCTGTGGTTGGCCCGGAAGCCGGACTGCGAGGGGTCGAGGGACCCGTTCGTCTCGAGGAAGGCGGCCAGTTGCTTGTTGACGGTCTTCTCGATGACTTTTGCCGGAAACGGGAGTAGCGAGATGGGGCGGTAGTTCTTGAGGTCGGTGGGGTCGGCTGATGGTTTCTTGAGTAGAGCACTGAGTTCGGCGTGCTTCCAGCTCCCCGGGAAGGTGGCGATGTCGAAGGAGGTGTTGATGATGTCCCGCAGGTGGGGTGCGATGACAGCGTCGGCCTTGTTGAAGACGTGGTGAGGGCAGGGGTCTGTCGGAGATCCGGAGTGGATGGAGTTCATCGTGCGGATAGTGTCTTCGGTGCTGATCGGGCCCAGGCGCGGAGGGTGGTGGTGGGGGGCGGTGGTTCGGTCGCGGCGTGCGTCGGTTGAGTGCTGAAGCTGTTGTGTATGTCCGCGATCTTGTTGTGGAAGTAGGATGCGAGGGAGTTGCAGAGGTCTTGCGAAGGGGTGATGTCGTTGTTTCCGGCGTTGGGGTTGGAGAGCTCTTTGACGATGTTGAAGAGTTCCTTGCTGTTGTGTGCGTTGTTGTCCAGTCGTTCCTTGAATGCGGTTTTCTTGGTGGTGTGGATCAGTTGGTGGTGTTTGCGGGTGGCGAGCTTGAGGGCAGTCATGTTGTCCGGTGTTGGGTCTCTGCGCCAGGTTTTCTCGAGTGCTCTGCAGTTCTTCTTGGAGCTCTTGAGTTCGTCGTTAAACCATGGGGCTTTCTTGCTGCCGGGTCTGCTCGGCTGGGTCTTCAGAGGGGCGAGGTCGTCTGCGCAGTCGCTGATCCATTTCGTGAGGTTGGTGGCCGCTTGGCTGGGGTTCGTTGTGCTGGTGGGAGGGTTCTTGCTCAGGGAAGTGGCGAGCTGATCTGCAGTGATCTTGTTCCAGCTTCTGCGGGGAGCCTGTTGCTTGTGATGGTGGAGCGTGGTCCTTCTGAAGCTGAAGTGGACGCAACTGTGGTCCGTCCAGTGGAGTCCTGTGGCGTGGCTGAAGGCGATGTCCTTGCTGGAAGAGAAGACCGGGTCGAGTGTGTGTCCGGCGTAGTGGGTGGGGGTGGTCACCAGTTGCTTGAGTCCGAGGTTGGCGAGATTGTCCAGCAGGGTGGCGGTGTTGCGGTCTTTGTTGTTCTCCAGGTGGAAGTTGAGGTCCCCGAGGAGGATGTAGTCGGCGGAGGGGAGGGCGTGTGGGCTGATGAAGTCGGCGATGTCCTCGCTGAATTGAGTGCGTGGTCCCGGAGGTCTGTAGATGAGGGTGCCTCTGAGGGTGGTCTTGGGGTTGACGTGGATCTGGAAGTGCAGGTGTTCGGTGGGTGTGAGGGTGTCGACGGTGTTGGTCGTGATGCGGATGGAGTTCCTGTGGATGATGGCGATGCCTCCTCCTGTCTGGTTGACGCGGTCCCTCCGGATGATCTTGTAGCCGTCCGGGATGGCGATGGCGATGTCGGGCGCTGAGGAGGCGTTCATCCAGGTTTCCGTGAGGAAGGCGACGTCTGGGGCTGTGGTGTCGAGCAGGTTCCAGAGCTCGACGGCGTGTCTGTGGATGGAGCGGGTGTTGAGCAGGATGCACTTCAGGTGGGTGCTGCTGGCGTTCGGCTTGGTGGGTGCTGGTGTGGCGTGGGTCCGGTTGCAGGTGAACTTGCAGGAGTGGCAGCTGAAGGGTCCGTGGGTGCGTCTCGGTGTGGCATGGTAGCAGCCCGGGGTTCGGCCGGTGTTCAGTGCGATGAGTTCGGTGGCGTCGTAGGTCCGTTGGGTCGGCTTCCGTCGGTGGGGGCCAGGGGTCCTGGCACTGGGCGCGGTCCAGGCGCGGACGGGCGCAGACGGGCTTACCTTAGGCGCACCTTCGGCGCTCATACGGTGCTCCCGCTTGCGCGCGGCCGCTGCGCGGTCGCTGAGGGGGCGTCATAAGAAGGGGGCCGGGAGGGCGGGTCAGCTGGGAGGCGGGATCGTCTGTTCCAATCGTCTGGCGTGGGGGCGGGTCCGCAGGCAGGAAGCGGCGGGAAAACGGGAGCAGGCAAGGCGGGCGGCCCAGCGGCGGCTGGGTCGCTGCGGCGGCGTCGGCTCTCCGCGGTGAAGAGATCAGGCAGCAGGAGGCTCTGGAGCAGGAGAGGTGAGGAGCGAGGGGGCGACCAGGCCAGAAGCGCAGTGGTCATGAAGTACAATAGGTTTGTAGATGTCTTGAGGCTGCTGGGAAAGGGGGGGGGGCACACTGCACACACAATGCCACCGGCTATGGAGTTGTTCTCACCGCCGAGCCATTACCAACGGTGGCCTCCTCTCCAGCACAATGCCATCGACGCAGGCAGCGGTTCACAACCTCCTTGCGGGACCTCTTTGTAGCGCTGCGGGGCCACGTGGAGATTAGGCCACAGCAGCGCTTCAAGAAAGAGGTACGACAAGTTGCTTTTACTTTCTTGGCCGGAAAATCCCGAGCGGTCTCCAGCCGTTTATTTATCCCCTCGGGTCGAGCCCGCCCGAGGGGTGTATGCATGCGTGAATGTGGCTACACTGTAGGGGAGAGCCCGGGTGGCTCTCTACATCCCTCCTTTCTTTCAGTACCAGACCATCAGGTCATCCCGGTTCATGGAGAGGTATATACAAAGTCTTTCAGTCTTTGACTTGGCGCAGGATTTGGCCGGAGACCATACTTCTGGCTCCGGGAGCTGGAACTGGCCACTGCGCTGGACGGAATATCCAGGGACGACTCAGGTGCTTCACCAGAACGGGCTGACCCAGCCACGGGAACATCACCTTCGCTCACATTTCTTGATCCCCTCGGTGACGGACTCAATGTCCCTGGCGAGGCGGGAGTGAAGAGACTCGGGGTAGTCCCCGGATAGTCAGACACTTCGTGGCCAGAATCACTCTCACAAGTCTTCTTGAAGCCGGACACATTTCTCGTGACGGATTGCTGTCCCCTCTGGGCAGTGACCATGGTCCCTTGAATGCCCACTACGGTCCACTCCTCCGGCTCGTAGGGTGTCCGGAACTTCCAGCCGGGGTACCTGTCTTTGATCACTACCCGGTCTCCCACTCTTAGCTGGGGCTCTTGTGCCCGGCGGACCTCACTGGCCTTGCAGTTCGTCATCTTCCTTCTTGCCTGAACCGCTTCGTTGTCTCGCTCCGAGGGTTCCCACGTCGGATCTGACGGGATACTGTCTCGCGGGGGCCGCTTGAACAGCAGGTGAGACGGCGCACACTTGGTGGTGCTGTGGGGCGTCTGTCGATAGGCACCAAGGAACTGGTCCAGTGCCGCCTCGGCGTCTTCACCTTGGTCTACGGCAATGCGCAGTGCTCGGTTAAGTGTTCGCATCAAACGTTCCACCTCCCCGTTGGCTTGAGGCCACAACGGGGTAATCTTCCTGTGATGAATCGCCTTGTTTTCGAGGTACTCTTGAAATTCCCGGCCCTGGAACGGAGGCCCGTTGTCCGATTTGATTTCCTCTGGCACCCCCATCATTGCGAATGTCTTGTCCAGAACTTTCTTTACATGCGAGAACGCTGTTGACGCCACCACCTCCACCACAGGGAACTTTGAAAAGGAGTCGACCATTACCAGCATTTGACGCCCGTCGGGAAGCTCCCAAAGTCAAGGCTGATTTTTGCCCAGGGGGTCTCACTGGGTTCTTCGGTGATCACTGGTGCCGGCGCCGGATCTCCCCTGTGATTGTGCAGGCATGACACTGTCTCACCATTTCTTCCACCATGGAGTCCATTGCCGGGAACCAGACTTTGTTCCGCAGCCTGGCCTTCGTCTTGGCCATTCCCTGGTGCCCGACATGCGCCAGCGTGAGAATCCGTTTCTGCAAACGTTCTGGAATTACAATCAGATGTCCTCTCAAGACGACCCCTTGCTCCCCCACACTGAGTTCGTGGCGCACTTGCCAGAGCTGTTGTCGAGCGTTGCTGACCTCTGTCCTGAGAGCACGGGTTCCATCCATGAAGTGTGCCCAGCCATTGTTCACCAGTGCGGTTTTCACCCTGGACAGTGTCTCATCTTCGCCAGTGACACGGCCGATCTCCTCGAGTGTCATGGCTGTGGGGCACGCTCCTTGCGACACCATCTTCACGAACGCCTCTGCGTGGCATGCATCTGCTGAGGACCCTGGAGGTGACATGGACTCAGGGTGGCGTGACAAGTAGTCGGCCGGGTTGTGAGCCCCGGGACGAAACATGACTTTGAAATTGTATGACTGCAGCTGCACCGCCCATCGCTCAATCCTCGGGGGCGCCAGCCTGGACGATCCTGCGAAGAGCGGGAGTAAACGCTTGTGGTCAGTCACCACATGGAACTCCTTACCGCACAAGTAGAGGTGAAAATGTTGACATGCCCATTTAATGGCCAGGGCCTCCCTCTCGATCTGGGCATATCTTGTTTCGGTGTCGGTGAGGGCCTTGCTTGCGTAGGCCACCGGCCTCCAGACTTCCGGTCTGTGCTCCTGGAGAAGGACCGCTCCCAGGCCAACTGGGCTGGCATCGACAATCAGCTCAATGCGCCGTTCCGGATGGAAGTAAGCCATCACCGTTTTGTCCAGCAATGCTGCCTTGATGTCGTTGAATGCTTTATTGGCAGCTCCTGTCCATTCCCACTTGTGGTCATGGCGTGTGAGAGCCCGGAGCGGCTCTGACATGGCAGCGAGATTTGGAATGAACCTGCCACAGTATGTGGCCATGCCGAGAAAACGTCTCACTTCCGTGGGGTTCTTCGGGGTGCTGGCTGCTCGGATGGCCGCGGCCTTCTTGGGGTCCACTAGGAGTCCCTCTCTGGTGAAGGTGTACCCGAAGAAGTCGACGGACTCTTGGTAGAAGGAGCACTTTGACTTGTGAAGGGTTAGCCCGCAGTCTTCTAGTCTCTTCAGGGTGGCTCGGAGATGATTGTGATGATCTTCCAACGTGTCCGAGAACACCAGGATGTCATCGCTGAGGTTAATCACGCCCTGCAGACCCGACAGTGCTTCTCTGATGGCGTTTTGGAAGACTTCGGCTGTTGATGACACCCCAAAGCTGAGTCTCTTATACCTCCGGAGGCCAACGTGCGTCGAGAAGGTGGTGATGTACCTACTCTCGGGTTCAAGCTCTAACTGATGATATCCCACGTTTAAATCCAGTTTAGAGAACCACTTGGCTCCATTCAGGTCGGCCACTATGTCGTCCATGGTGGGAGTAATGTGGCGTTCTCTCTTGACGGCCGTGTTCGGTAGCCTCATGTCCACGCAGAGCTGGATGGCTCCGGGCTGCTTGGGTTTGGGAGCCACGACCAGCGGGGACACCCACGGGGTGGGGCCGGAGACCTTCTCAATTACGTCGAGATCTTCAAGCTTTTTCAGCTCTTTTTCCACCTGCGGGCGAAGATTGAACGGCACCCTCCGGTGCCTTAGGGCGACTGGCCTCACTGTGGGGTCGATGTGGAGTTTGAACTTCTTCCCCTTGAGCTTCCCCAGTCCGGTGAATAGTGCCGGAAACTCCTTCAGGATGGCCTCGGCGTGGGAGTCATGGATCTGGTTGGCGAAGAAGACGAGCCAGAGGTCTTCAGCGGTATGACAGCTGAGGAGTGTCCCTTTTCGTCCTTCTGTGATGTGGAACCTGGTTTCCGTGGTGTACTTTCCACTGGCTACTTTGGCATGGATGACTCCTCGGAGAGGAAGTGGATCCGTCCCTAAGTATGTATAGATCCGGGCCCTGGAGGGCGCGAGCGGGGGCCGTGGCGACAGGCGATTGTATTGCTCTGAGTCCATCACGTTGACCGAGGCACCAGTGTCGATGAGGGCCCGAACAGCCGTGCCTTCCACTGAGATGGAGCACATCGGTGGTGGCCTTCGGCGATGGTCAGTCCTGCTGACATACGACACGACAAACACCTCATCATCATCATCTTCAAGCGTAAGGCACCGTTCCTGCTGCTGGACCTCCCTTGTCGCTGGCGAGTCGTCGATGGAGACCTGGCGGAGGCGCTGCGACATGCCTCGCTGCTTCGAAGGAGTCTGCCTGAACCGTCCGCTGCGGCACACTTTGGCGTAGTGGTTGAGCTTGCCGCAGCGGGAGCATGTCTTTCCCTTCGCCCCACAAGCAGCTGTCGCTGAGTGATCTTCTCCACAGTATCCACACTGCCCCCCGGGTTGCATTCTCGGTGCATGGCGGGCTGTGTTGGGGCGTCGTTGGATAGCCTCGACCTTTTCTTCTTTGATGGGCAGATGTCTGGACGCATGGGATGCTGCAACTGGTGTGTGTAGGGCAGCCTCCATTTCATCGGCTCGAACATCCGACAGCTCGTGGGATCGGGCCAAGACAAGGATCTCGTCCAGCGAGATCCCGGGTTGACGAAGGATCAGCTTCCGCAAGAGTTTGGAGCGGCATCCCAGGATGATTTGGTCTCGTATCTCCTCCCTGTGAGCCGTGAAGGTGCACGTGCTGGCCAGCCGGCGCAACCGCGCGTAAAACATGTCGACAGACTCCGTGTTCAACTGCGACGCCCTTCTGAACTTGAACTTCTCGAAATCGGGGTTGAGTTGGGGGTCAAAGTGCCTGTTGAGCGCGGCGACCGCTGCCTCGTAGTCGTCGTCGTTGCCCGTGTTGGGGAGTGTTTCAAAGAGGTCATAGATTTCTGAGCCTCCGTAGTAGATGAGGAGCGACCGTTTCACGGTGCCATCGGTCTCTCTTGTACCTTTGAAGTAGTGGTTGAGCCGTCCAACCCACGCTTTCCATCGTGGCGCAGCCTTGGCAGGGTCTGAGGCTTCACTGAACGGTGGTAGAGGTGCAACAGCCGTGTGGCTGTGCCCTGGGGGTGGTGCATTGGCACCCCTATCTGGATTGCTTCCCCCGGCCTGCTGGCTGGCCGCGCCAGTCGTTGGTGGGTTGCTCATTGCGACTGTGCGTCTGCGCGCAGGTGTGAAGGTGTGGCTTTAGCGCTGAGAAATCCGTGGGTGGGCGTGCGTGCTATTGCGTGGCAACGCGCACCGGACTGTTCTGTGGCCTTGATGGCGCAAAAGAGGTGTCTTTGCTCCTTGGCGCTGACTGACAGGGGGACAGAGCAGGCACCAGACCCTTGTCTGTGTTGATCAGCTTTGCTAATATCCCGGTGTGCCCTTTCCTTTTTTTTTTTTTTTTGTCTCTCTTCCTCTTTTCTTTTGATGCCAGGGGAGTCCTCTTCTCACTCCCCCTTCCCCTCCCTGTCTTCCAGGCGTGAGCAGGCAGGGCAGCAATGACCGGGGGCCTTGCAGCAGGTCAGGCCGTTGTGGGAGATGGGGCCTAGCAAACGGGCCCAGACGCTGATATGCGGTGGTGGGGGGCGCTAGAGACAGGAGCGAGAGGTCCTGTGCAGGCGCACTCAGCGCGGTGAGCAGGAGGGGCGCCCTTGCTACCGCGAGGCACACGGCGGGAAGGCCCTCGCGCGGCAGGCACTCACCCCAGACAGTCACGGCCACAGCGAGTGCCGCCAGCTGAACGCGCTCCCGCTTGACAGGAAGACGCGTGGGCGGGCGCAGGCACAGCGGCACTTCCAGCAGGGGCAGGCAATGCGGGCCGCAGACGCCTGTGAAGGCTCACAGAGGCACCGGGCAACTTCAGACTGCAGACGAGAGTAGAGCGATGTGGGTGGGCTCCGCGAGCTCTCTGCAGGTTGCCGAGTGGGCGGCTAAGCACACGTGGGGTGCGACCAGCCTCGTCGCCAATGTAGCACGGCGGGGCCACGTGGAGATTAGGCCGCAACAGCGCTTCAAGAAAGAGGTACGACAAGTTGCTTTTACTTTCTTGGCCGGAAAACCCCGAGCGGTCTCCAGCCGTTTATTTATCCCCTCGGGTCGAGCCCACCCCGAGGGGTGTATGCATGCGTGAATGTGGCTACACTGTAGGGGAGAGCCCAGGTGGCTCTCTACACTCTTGTTAAGTTTCTGAGCTGCTTGTTGCTCGCGTAGATTTATTAACAAATCCAATATTCTGCAGGCAGGACCTTAACCCGGCGACACTCCGCGGGCGCCGCGCGCGCGCGCCGACAGCCAGGGCGCGAGCCGGGACAAACGCAGGCTTTGTGAAAACACAAAGCAAGATTGATGTTCATTTTTTAAAACCTCGCCAAGCAGCATTTCTGACGAGTCGAAAGATAATACAGCCAATTATTATTTAACTGAGATAAATTCTTCCCCGAGCGCAGCTAGTGAAGAAAGAAACTGCTCTGCCGCCGATAAGATTGGAAGTCACTGGCTAAAAATTAAAAACCTGGCTGGCTTACAATGTAATTAATTTCAAATACGAAGGTGTCACTCCGCGCGGCCTTGTTTCTGCAAGCTACAACAAGACATTATGCCGCCGGTGTCAGAAACATCTGAATGGCGCAAGGAAAGGGGGGAGGGCGGGAGTTGCAGCTTGTACGTCAAGACGTGGTACCCCATTCCGCCGTTCAGTTAACATGATATTAGAACATGGAATTTATAGCAGCAAAAAAATTACATTTGACAGTTACATGGTTCAGATTTCTTTAATAAATGCATATTTCAGCTTTAAAAAGAATGTTCCAGTAGAGGGAGATGTGTATGGGTCACTAACACAAAGACCAGGTACAGCAGAATAATAAAGTTTTTTATTGGATGACAGGAATAAAATGTCTTCCATGAAATATGTCCCCGCTGGCACTACTTTCTTTATGCCAACTGTTATTGCAGGCGTTTAATGGAAACTATTATAACAAGTCTCTCTCTTGTTAGGAGAGAAAAAAACATTATCACCTGCATTTGAGTTGACATTCTGACAGTTGGTTTTCTCTACCATAATTGTCCCTATTCGCTGTGGCTGTTTGCTGCAGGCAAGTACCAGTCAGCTTTGAAGTTGCAATGTACGGTAAACTCAGCAGATGCTGGGGAGAGGAAAGGGGCTTGCAGGACATATTGTGGTATGAATTTTTCATTCCTCTTTCTGCCAGCTGAGATGCTGCCGGAAACATAAAAATTGACTTGCTCCTAGGAACCAATGCTTCTGTTTCCGAGGTCAAGCTCGGCCAAGCTAGGTGGACCCGACAAGCTGTGTCCATCCTGCGGGACATAACTTTGAGTTCTTAACTTAATATGCCCTCCTTCAAATGATGTCTTTGCTCCTGACGGGTTCCCCTCATTAAGAAGAAGGGTCTGTACCTGAACACCATGTACTTTTGCTATATTTCTTTGAAGCTATTCTGTTATTCAAAATATTCAGAACTCTGCTATTTGTATTTCTTAGTGCCTTGCTGACAGACATAGCCCAAGTTATTTCCAACAGCATGAAATTAAATCTCAAGCCAAGCCTATGGCCTATACTGCAACAGAAGTGGTGTATGGGTTTTCAGTGCTCCTGAAATTCTCCATGTACAATACTTTGTCGCGTATGCAGTAGTTTGGGGCTACCACTAGGTAGCACCTTAAGACTTTAACTCGCCTTATAGCAGACCCAGCTCCGACCGTCAACGATGTGCCAAATTTCACCACAAGGCATGCATGAAGGTGTATGAATTTTGACATATTGTACTCAACCAGTAGGATATCCAGATGCTGTGGAGCACCCAGTAGCGCAGACTGCGAAGTGTTCATCAAGGTGAAAGGTCAACAAGGGAAATGTGATAGGGGATTGAGGGACAGAGACACATCAAGCTTAGCCAAGACCGCCCTTTCAGCTCCACTTTTAGTTTTATTTTTCACTTTTGTGTCCCTTTTCAGGCTTCTTTGATGATCCCTGGTACAGTTATTCATAGTTCAAGGGTCCAACCTGCTTAGAATAGAAGCTTCACAAATGACCGGCTCCAAATGGTCTGCCACTGCGGACTCTTTGTAACCAAGCGCGATTTGGAACCCTTGTTTTCCTGTTCTGATAGCAAACCAGTTTAATGAGGCTCCTAATGCCTCCACGCCGTGCGCTTCTTTTTACGCGTGCACTGGTGTCTCATAATCTACTATTTAAAGTTTTGGGTTTCATCGCTAAAGGTCTCAGCAATTTCAGCAAGTGAAGCACATTTCTGAGTAAGGGGTTACAAATGTTTGAATATGGAGGCTGAAGGGAAGGCACTCACCGAAATGGCAAATGTCTTACTTGCAGTCAGTTACGCAACACTGCGACTGTATAAAGGCATAGCTTCCATTGGGGCAGCAGGTGCAGTGGCACCGGGCCCAGAGGCAGGCACTGAACCCTGATTATTGCTGTATTTTATAATTCAAAAGATGCCAGGGGCTAATTTCCTTACTTGCACTAGGGCCTATGGCACACTGGCTACAATACGACAGTAAGATCACTAAATGTGACTCTTTCGCTTCGTGCAGCACTTTATTGGAGCCCAGTCCATTTTTACCAGCACTCGCACATTCTGCATATAAGGGAATTCGAATACAGGAGATGTACAGTGTTATGCCCGGGATACAGCAGGACTACTCTGGGGGGGCTGGCTTTGAACCTCAAGTTCCTTCTTTAGATCATATTAAATTTCGCCATGGGAACAATGCAAGGTATGATATCTTGGGTACCTTCTAAGTTTAAATAGATTATCATTCACCATAGGCATGGTTGTTGCATGTTGTGCGTGATGACCACCAAGGTGGCAGTATCATGTTATGGGATGCAGCACTTAGCAGTGTGATGATAAAGAAGTGTGTGGGAGAGGCATGCTGTTTATGTTTGCAGTAATGTCCCTTATGGGATTTCTTAAGATCATAGTTGACTTAGCTCGGTACTACACTGGGTTGTCCTTTTTGAAATACTTTGCATATTTTGTTTTAGGTTTATGGTCGTGAGGAAGCATAGGTTAGACGGAGAAATGTTGGAGAGAACCGCTGGGATGGACTTTGTTGCTTTCACCTCTTATCTCACTGTTAAAGTGAGATTTCAAGAAGCAGCCATAATATGTAGCTTTAGCTTGTTGGCGTTTATAATGGTGGACTAACCTTAAGTCCTCAGTTGACCAGTTGCTCGTGACAGCTCTCTTCAGTAATTCCATGCATGGTCAGTTGGTAATGGGTACTTTAGTTTTGTGGACTGGTACAGTACTGTGGGATGGGCAAAACCCTTAGCAATGTTGACTTATCCAAGTTTGTGAGTGTCAAACAGAAAAAGGGATTTACTATGCAGCCTGTATGAACTGCATTCAAATGCCTGACTACAGAGTGATATGGTATATGGTTATTGAGTCATTTATATAGCACTTACTACCCCTGACGAGGCAATGTACCGCTTTACGCCAGGCAGCGCGTTGCTCCAAGACTAGTGATTAGTAGTTTTTTTTTGTAGTTATTGATAGTTACTGGGATTAGTTGTGTGCTCATAAAGAAACCATTACAAGCATTTACTGCAGTTTCTATGTGATAGATTAAATTAATAGATTAATAGTCATCTTCAGTAGGAGAGGGGGCATGGGAATTTGTGCAGTGGTTCACAGTATTAATAACTGAGCTACAGGAGGTTAGGTATTTTTAGGTGTCAGAGTTCTGTCTTTTAAAGGATAGGTTGAGATCATTGAAATGAGGTGTGGGAAATTTGCAGAGATACAATAATATTGATTAATGCAATCTTGAATGTCATTTAGAGAAGGCTGTGCACAGGAGAGGAGGCATGCAGAGGTTGGGAAGGAAGGAAAGAATCATTCGAAGGAAAAAGGAAAGTCGACAGTCCGTAGTTTTACGTTAAGGTCACTTTTCCATGCAGTTTTTGTGAATATTGTGGAGGCGTTGTGCAATAGCTTGCAAAACTGTAAAGAGAAACAACATTATTTGCATCTGATATAGAGCGATATTAGGTTCGTTTGATGAGTACAAGAATCAGGCAAACATTTTAACTGAAGAAAACAAGTTACTTACCTGTAACTTTGGTTCTCCAGTATTGGAAGCTTTCATAGATTCCCATGCTTGGAATCATTCCCCGTCGTCGAGATGGGAGCCTCGGTAAATATATAAACAGTAGTAAATAACCATTACAAAAGAGAAACAGGCCTAGGCCTAATCCCATTTTGTAGTCAGACCATGTCTTTTTGTAAAAGAGACCAAAAAGGAACCATAAGCCAATCAGAGCAGCCTCACCCTCTAGAACCTTGGTGAAAGAACCTCAGCTCCTCAGATTTTCGTATACGTTGTGAAAAAAATAACACAGAGAGAAGCTGAGCTTTCCCAGGGGAGGAGGGTGAGTCGCATGGGAATCTATGAAAGCTTCCAATACTGGAGAACCAAAGTTACAGGTAAGTAACTTGTTTTCTTACTCCAGTATTGGAGCTTTCATAGATTCCCATGCTTGGAATCAGAGTAGCTAGCAGTAAGCATACACATTTTCCATAAGACATTACTTGTCTGAGAAACATTGTTTAAATACATTTTTAAAACAGCCAAAGGCAGAGATAAGTTAGTGCATCTATAAACAAGAGAAAATGTGTATAAAGCACAGAAAAGAAGGAAGGAGGGTAGCAAGGGAAAGCTCACCACTTATTGGAAGAGGTTCCTCAGGACTGCCTGTCCCACCGCCGCGTCGTCTTGGAGTGATGCATCCAGGCAGTAGTGCTTCGTAAAGGTGTGAGTGCTGCTCCAAGTTGCAGCCCTACAAATGTCCTTGATCTGGACACCAGCAAACAAGGCGGCTGAAGCTGCCATAGATCTTGTCGAATGTGCCCGGACATTACCCTCCAGGGGTTTGCCCGCTGCTGTGTGACAATATCGAATAGCGCTCACAACCCACCGAGATATCCCCTGTTTGGAAATGGGAAACCCCTTGCGGGGAGCGCTGTATGATACAAAAAGTTGTGAAGACTTGCGGAAGGACTTTGTTCGGTCCAGGTAGAACTTCAAACATCTTTGCAGATCCAGAGAGTGAAGAGCTCTCTCAGCCGGCGAAGTAGGCTGAGGAAAAAAAAGCTTTAAGGATCACTGGTTCGTTGAGATGAAAAGAAGAAGGTACTTTAGGAATAAACTTAGGATTAGTTCTCATGATGACGGTATTTCTCTTGAACTGAAGGAAGGGTTCCTGAATTGTAAGAGCCTGTAATTCTCCTATTCTCCTGGCTGAAGTGAGGGCCAGCAACAGAGCCACCTTCCAGGAGAGGAACTTGAGATCTGTTCGATGAATCGGTTCGAATGGATGTCTCATAAGTTGAGAAAGAACTAAATTTAATTGCCACGCAGGCGGTGGAGACTTCACTGGCGGAAACACCCTGAAGAGGCCCTTAAGAAACTGTTTGACAATTCTGCTTGACCAAAGAGAAGGCCCAGAGGACGTACGTCGAAAACGAGAAACTGCTGCTAAGTGTACCTTAATGGAGGAATGAGCCAAACCTGCCTTAGCCAAGGACAGGAAATAAGGAAGGACCTGGTGTGGTTGCGATAAGAAAGGATCCAAACTGTTGCTTAGACACCATATGCTGAAACGCTTCCATTTTAAGCGGTAGGTCCTGTTCGTGGAAGGAGCTCTCGCCTGCGAAAGAACATCCTTAATCTCTTCTGGAAGATTTAAGTGAAGAAATTCCCGCTGCTCAGGAGCCATGCTGAGAGCTGTAACGAGCGAGGATCTGGGTGCAGTATCTGGCCCTGAGACATTGTGAGGAGGTGTGGAATTGGTTGCAGTGGAAGAGGATGGTCCAAGGAGAGAAGGTGGAGTTCGGTGAACCAAAACTGTCTCGGCCAGGCAGGAGCTATCAGGATCATCTTGCACCGCTCCGTTTTCATTTTCTTGAGTAACTTGGGAATTAGCGGAATGGGGGAAAGGCGTAGACAAATGCGCCTGACCAGGCTATCGAAAGCGCATTCCCCAGAGACCCTCGATGGTGTAGCTTGCTGGCGTAAAACTGGCATTTCCTGTTCTCTGGTGTGGCAAACAGGTCTATGGAAGGTCTGCCCCACCGGCGAAAAACCCCTTCCAGCGTTGTCTGATCCAGTTCCCACTCGTGGGTGACCGACTTCAGCCTGCTGAGCCTGTCCGCTTTGTCGTTGAGCACTCCTGGCAAATGTTCTGCTTTCAGAGAAATTCCATGAAGGATAGCCCACTCCCAGATCATTTGGGCTTCTTGTGACAAGGGTAGGGACCTGGTGCCGCCCTCCTTGTTGATGTAGTGCATGGCTGTGGTGTTGTCCGTCCGGACAAGTACCGACAAACCTTGCAACCTTGGAAGGAAAGCTTGAAGAGCTAGACGAATCGCTGTTAACTCTAAGAGGTTGATGTGAAGGAGGCGATGTTCTGGAAGCCAGTGACCACTGACCTGCAGATCCTGCAATACTGCGCCCCAGCCCTCTAGTGACGCATCCGTAGTTACCACTTGAGGTGTTGGAGTGCTTACGAAGGATAGACCTCGGGACAAATGCTTTTCTTTTGTCCACCATAGAATGGCCTGGCGCATGTCCTGAGTGATCAGAAGCTTGTCGTTGAAGGATCCGCTCACCTGTCTCCACTGCAAGTCCAGGAGCTCCTGCAGGGGGCGCATTCGCAATCTGCAGTGAGGTATCAAGGGAATGCAGGAGGACATCATCCCCAGCAGGGATTTGTAGAGGCGAACAGAAAGATACTTTTTTCTTCGCACCAGATGGGCCATTGAGATTAGATTTCTTTGTCGCTCTAGAGAGGGAAAAACCTTGCTGAGAGATGTGTTTAAAATCGCTCCAAGAAACTGAACCTTTCTGGAAGGGCGAAGAGAAGACTTGGTGCTGTTGAGAGTCAAGCCCAGATTGGAGAAGAGGCAGGTGCAAGAGGCGACCGCCTCCGCTGCTGCCTCCCTGGACGGGGCCTTTAGTAACCAGTCGTCCAGGTAGGGAAAGACTTGGAAATGATGCTTCCTGAGAAAAGCTGCTACCGGTGCTAGCACCTTGGAGAAGACTCTCGGAGCCGAGCGAAGGCCAAACGGAAGCACCTTGAACTGGAAATGGCTCTTGGCGACTGTAAACCGAAGAAACCTCCTGTGGGCCGGATGGATGGGTATGTGGAAATATGCATCCTCGAGATCGAGAGTGGCCATAAAATCCCCAGTGTTGAGAAGACGCAGAATGTCCTGGAGAGACACCATCCGAAAGGATTGTTTTGTGAGATAAGTGTTGAGCTCCCTGAGGTCGAGAATAGGACGCCATTTGTCCAACGTCTTTTTTACCAGGAAAAACCTGGAATAGAAACCCTTGTCCCTCTGGGATAAAGGGACTGGCTCTACTGCCCCCTTGATCAGCAGTTGATGAACTTCGAGCCGAAGGAGACGCAGATGTTTCATGGGGGTGGCGGTAGGGGCTCTGGATGGTGGTAGATGTATGAACTCCAGGGTGTGGCCACTCTGAATGATGTTTAGGACCCAACGGTCTGTTGTAATCCGTTGCCAGTTGCGTAGGTAATGAGACACCCTGCCTCCTACAGATGTCTTGGAGGAGGAGGAGGGAACAGCGCAAAGAGCCAGGTCGCCGCTATTGCCTCTTAGAGGCGTCCCGTCCCTGACTATTCTGTTTTCCCCTAAAGTTTGATCTGGAGAAAGACGATGTCTGGCCTTGTTTCTGGTTGTAAGAAGGCCGGTAAGATTGGGATGCGGGAGCATAAGAGGAATATCGCTGTTGTTGGTAGGATCCTCTGTATGAAGGAGCACCCCTGCCTCTAGCTCCACGAAAAGGGACTTTCCCGTATTGAAGGGTCCCCAATGACCTAGCCGTCTCAGTGTCTTTTTTAATGTCCTGGAGGGCATCATCTATGTGCTTGCCGAACAACGCTTCACCATCAAAGGGGAGGTCCAGGATCCTATTCTGAACCTCTGGCCGGAACCACGTTGCCTTTAGCCAACCCTGTCGACGAAGCACAGCCGCCCCTGCCAGGGAGCGGAAAGCTGTCGTAGCGATGTCCATCGCATAGTCGATGATCTCCGCTGATGACAATTCCCCTTCAAGTAGGATTTTCTTTGCTTCAGACTTGGCAGTATCAGGCAACTGGTCAAGATAAGGCGAAAGGTCGCACCACATTTGGCGGTCGTATCGTCCAAGTATCGCTAGTGCGTTCGCCGCCCTAATCACCAGACCTGCCATAGAGAAAAATCGTTTCCCTGCATTGTCTAGGCGCCTGCCTTCCTTGTCCGGTGGTGTGGTCAGAGGTGCTGAAGGATTCTTCGATTTCCTCTGAGCTGCCTGGGAAATGACTGAATCTGGTTTTGGTTGACCAGTCAAAGAAGCTGGGCTGTCGTCTGAGGCTTTATACTTTTTGTCTAGCCGTGGTAAGACTGGGACCACCGTAGCTGGATTTTTCATGGTCCTTATCCCTTCTTCCCACACATGAGATACTATGGGAATGGAGCGTACCATCCTCTTACTCGGCTCCTTAAAATCATAGAGAAAGCACTCCGTCTGAACTGAGGGCATAGGAAGTTCGAAACGTAGCGAAGCCCTCTCCATTAACTTGTGAAAACCCCCAATGTCAGCAGGAAGGGAATCCACTGGGGCAGGAGCTGGAGAAGCGGGATCAGGGATCACATAATCATCCCACTCTTTTCCATGATCCGGCTGCACAAGTTCACCTTCTTCCTCCTCAGAGGAAACATCCTGGAGTTGAGGAACTGCCTCCGTTGGAATTTGTGTAAGTAGCTGAGCAGATGGAGGTGGTGAAACCATCACCATGGCTTGAGGAGTATGCACAGGCTGTGGTAAGAGAATAGGTTGCGGAGGATGTGAAGAAAACCTCCGACGATAGTCTAGAAGCATCCCCTGCAAGTCCGTTAAAAGAGAGGTGGGGACAGATACCATCTGTTGCTGAACGTTCTCCTGGTCTTGAAATTGTTGTTGATTAGTCCGTTCATGATAGTAATCACCCTCAGAATCAGTGTCCTGACATTTGACCAGAAGTTGAGAGGGGCTGTTAGCATAGCCAAATTGGCTGTCATTACCATCCGAGTCCTCTTCCTCCTCCAACAATAATGCAGGTGGTAAGGGATCCACCTTCCTGGGTGACAGCATCTCCGGCGCAATCTCTTTCCTCTTAATGGAAATTGAAAGTTTCCCCGTCGACGACGGTCTCGTCGACGTGGAGGTAAAAACCGTCGTCGACGGCATCGTCGACGGAAGCACCGTCGACGAGAATGTAGTTGGAACCAGCGACGGAAGCATCGACGACGAGCTGATCTTCGACGAAACGATGGGCGTCGTCGAACCTGTCGTCGACGAGATAAGCAGCACCCCTGCTGACGTCGTCGTTACTGTCGTGGCCGTCATCGTCGACACTCTCGTCGTCGACGCCACAGTGGTCGACGGAACTGTAGCCGAAATCTTCGTCGACACCATCGTCGACGTTGCTGTAGAAGTGCTCGTCGACGAGCCTGTTGACACTGGAAAAAAAGACGAAGTCGACACAGGAGCACCCTTAGCCTGCGATTTTGACGCTTTCGTCGACGAGGGCTTGTGCATTGACGACGAATGACAACTTTTGTCAGAAGATTGCGAAGAGGGCTTTTTCAATGATTTCTCTTTGCCTGGGACAGTCGCAGATGAAGATAACAGTCCTTCCCTCTCCTTTACACCGCAGTGAGGAGATTTGATAGAACTCTGGTCCTCAGACTCCTTCGGGGTCTTTTTTGAGGCCTTAGAGGGGTGACCCAGAGATGATGAAGGGGAACCCCTACCCCTCTTGACTGACCTTCTGGATGAGACGGCGGAAGACGACTCCTCACTGTCACTGGACACTGTCTCTTTCCTCGACTTTAACTTGTGAAGCCAGGTAAGTAAACGACCCTCACGATCCCGGAGAGTCTTAGTCGAGAAGGTGCGGCAAATCTTGCACTCCGCAGCCTTGTGGTCCGGGTATAGGCAATATATGCAGTCTTTATGCCTATCCTCCACATAAAGCCTCTTTTGCCACAAGTGGCACAAGACTTAAACAATGCCTTCTTTTCCTTTTCAGACATCGCACCAAGAAAAAACTGAAGTAAACAGCTGAAAAATATTAGAAATAGTTGAAATAGAGCAAAGCTCAAGGAGACTCCCTTCTGCACAACGTGCAGTAGAAAATCTGAGGAGCTGAGGTTCTTTCACCAAGGTTCTAGAGGGTGAGGCTGCTCTGATTGGCTTATGGTTCTTTTTTGGTCTCTTTTACAAAAAGACATGGTCTGACTACAAAATGGGATTAGGCCTAGGCCTGTTTCTCTTTTGTAATGGTTATTTACTACTGTTTATATATTTACCGAGGCTCCCATCTCGACGACGGGGAATGATTCCAAGCATGGGAATCTATGAAAGCTCCAATACTGGAGTAACTAGGTTACTACTAGAGCACCGCTTCAGCAAGGGCAGCTGAACTGCACAGAGGTTGTAAGTGTAAAGTAATAAATGACCCCACGTATAGGGAATGGGAAACATCGGTTACATCGCAGTGTTTACATCGCAATACCTTTACAACGGGGTATTACAACGCAAGTCATTACAATGACTTGCGCTGGATGGTGCTCTAAGCTAAGGAATAGTATGATTTACTATTCCATCACCTTCCCTACTGTAACGTAGACTGGAGTTGGAATAGTAAATCATACTATTCCTAAGTCCAGCGTCCTCCAACGCAAGTCGTTGTAACGACTTGTGTAGTAATGCCTGCGTTGTAAAGGTATTGCGGTGTAAACACCGCGATGTAACGTCGTATATTCATAGGGTATATCAGAGCTTAAGGTTGCACTCAAAGGAAGCAGTAACTTCATGATCATAACATAAGATTATACACAACTGAAAATAATGCGACATCTAATATAAGATTCTGCAAATGCTGGAGTGGATTTTTTATATGTTCGCCCTTAAAGTTTGGGTCACTGTATTAATTAGAAAAGAATTATAAACGTGTCAATGATAGATTCTCCTGCTTTAGCATGGCACAGGATTGGGGTGAGGACAAGGACAACGTCCCCAGAAAATCG
The DNA here is from genome assembly GCA_963921515.1 of Calotriton arnoldi. Taxonomy (NCBI): domain Eukaryota; kingdom Metazoa; phylum Chordata; class Amphibia; order Caudata; family Salamandridae; genus Calotriton; species Calotriton arnoldi. The sequence continues at coordinate 1,696,810 of CAWUFW010000992.1, read as the reverse complement.
AAGTGAATTTCCTGCACTCCTGTGGCTAGAGGAAGGAGACCAGACACCAAAGTAAAGGGCGATACAGACGGGGCTCCCCTTAGAAATTCATGGAGGTCCTTGTTAGGAAGGCGCTGCCGATTAATTGTTTTCCCTGAATATTGCAGGTTTGGTAGACGGTAAATGTAAGGGATTGAACTGTTGTTCCATGTAAGGAAGATTCTAGGCAGGACATCTCCTTTTGTGTCTCTGATTACTGCTACAGGAAGACTGAATGCCAGCTCTGTGCCAGATCTCACATTTCATTGTGCCTGTGTCGTGGGTGCTCCACATTGGAGACAGCCCCAGTGCTACCTGCCTTGAGAAGAATTACTTTACACAAACTCATTATATTAGACTCTGTTCTCCTTCATCCCCCTGTGATCATCAGAAGGAAGAGGAAGCGCATATCTAGTGCCAACATTTAATATACAATGGGTACTGTACTACACAAATGGGCACTGTAGCGGACTCACGGCTCTACTCCTGAGCACCACACCCTCATTTATGTTGCCTTGTCCATGTTCTCTATCTCTGAACACAGTATTGTAAACCCATCACTATTTGTGAAGTGTGTTGTGCTCTAAGGCTGTGTGCCCGTACTGCCAAGCATCTCTACCAGGACTTTGTGCTCTCCTGTGCCTGGCGCCATTTCCTACTTTGCGCTCTTGGCGCACTGTTTGTCCACCTACTCTGTGCCCTCCTTATCCACATCGAGTTGGTTCCCTCTTTGCCCCTTACCTAGAAAACCGGTAACCAAGCCATATCTGGCACTCTGCGACACCTACTCGATACGGCTTCTTTAGTTATCTCAAGCATTCCTATGAAATGCTTTGGATTGGATTAACATTTTGGATGCAAAATGGGGGCCATTATTGGACCTAAAATTAGGCGAGGGTCGGGATCAGCCCCTTCAAATCATGATAATAGTTACTAGAAGGGTGCTGTTGGTCTATGAGGGCAGGATTTCATGTCAGATTTTCAGGCTACCTACATGGTATGCATTTATATAATGTGATTATGAATGTAAACAGCTTAGTGGTTTCCTGAAAATGCCAATGATTGGACACCTCTGGTTTTAGTTGTATGCCTCTTATCTTTTCTTTTTGTGGAATCCATTATTCTCTGCTTGCTTCATGACAGGCAGTGCTATCTGAAGCAGCGACACAGAAGTAGCTCTGGCAAAGGCCGACACTAAGTCACAGTGGACATCTTTCATGACCTCCATCCTAGCTTTGGGCTGTGGCCGACAGACATTTCAGGGACAGACCTCAGCTGCTGTCATATGTCTGTATCAGGTGCTGCACATGCACTGGCCCAAAATGCACCAGTGTTAAGGAATCACCTGATTTCGTAACCTAAAGGGGACTGGTTCTCATTATTGTACATGCTCATGATATGGAGCAAATGCCATGGGGGTTGGAGGTGGCCTATGTTTAGAACTTTTTGCCTTTTCTGAAACTTGTTTATCATCGTTTTTTTCTTGTTTATGTATCGCCTAAAGATTTGGCTATTCTGCTGAGCTGCTAGTCATCCTGGCTGCTCTGCTATTTTCTGGGGCGTAGCTTGGTCAGTAAGATTGGGGGGGCGCGAGCTTCAGATTTTCCAACAATCACGCTGCCATATAATGTTAAAATACATTATACGACAAGCAGGGTGCCTGAGAAGGCCTAGGGGAAAGTGAAAAGAGAGAGGAATGAAGATTGGCAGGAGTTCCAAGTGCGAAAAAACACAATATTTTGTAAAATAACCAACATTTTTGAGGACTTTCAAAAAAGATAGGGCGAGTGTGTCTGCATTTTGTCTGTGTGTATGTAAAAATTCCTGGTGAAATCCAACAGATTCCTCACCATATCCGACTGAAAGCACCTGTACCTAACTACTTATCAGAAAATACATTAGGGGGGGGGGGGGATGTACCACCCCGAACACCCTCCCTGAAGCTACGCCCCTGGCCCTACTCCTTCTATTTATTCACTCAACCATTGGAGCATGCACCGTGAGCCAGTGGTGCAAGGAAGAATGAGATGAGTGGCCCCTAAGTTTCCCATCTCTCCCATATTTTCATTGACCTTGAGTTGAGTGGGGGCCTCCTGATGGACTGGGTCCCCCTCTAACCTGCAGTGGCTTCAGGGGCCTGCGTTATGCCCCCTGTGTGCAGCAGTGAGCCCTATTTCAGGTTCAGTATAAAGAATCGTGCCTTGTGCTCCCCAGCTCTGTGTTTGCAGCAGCACCTGATGGGAGGAGCGACTTGCTGCTGCAGAGATTAAGGCTCTTAGCTACTAAAACAAGCATTGGCTAAGCCAATGCTTGCCAGCCTGTTGACTTTGCCAATTCTGGTTTTGTTTTGTAAATGATTTTGAGCTGCTGGGCCCTTGCGAAAATAAAAAAAAAGCCTAAATGCAAAAAAATCACACTACTATTGTAGCCGCTAGCATAAAGGGAAATGCTTTATGTGTGGATGTGCTCCTTGTGAAAGAGTAGAATGCATCATCCACAGTGGAAAGTACCACCTGCGGAAGCGGGCTGACCAGTTGCCCCATGCTGTGTGCTGGTAGGGATGGAAGAAAATGACACAACACCAGAGCAAATGATGAAAAGGGCTGGATGAAGCCCTTGATAGATAGATAGATAGATAGATAGATAGATAGATAGATAGATAGATAGATAGATAGATAGATCAGTCGGTCTTGGCTAATGCCAGAACTAAAAATGCAGACTCTCAAAGTTGACATTGGTGGGGTTCCGGTAAAGGACCCCTGCAGCGGGTCAGTTTTACTCACTGTTTATTGCATGGAAATGTTTGGACACATATTTTAGGTTTGATTTTGGGTCCAGGTTCAGCCCTCACTTTTTCAGAAACTGGATGTGCTCTGACATCAGGCATTAGTTAAGGTTTGAGTTTGATTACAAAGACGCCTTGAATGGCATTTCGTATTCCTTTTGTACTGTTCAGGCTGTCAATACAGAATGCTTTTTTAAAATAATGCATTTAGATGTTGTGACCTTTAAGCCGTAGAGCAAACACACAAGCAGATCAAAGATTTAATTTTGCTTTCAGACTTTGAGATAGTTATTCTGTACAGCCTATGGGTTGCTGTCCCTCAAGAGACAATAAAATGCAATTTTATGATATTCAAGAATCAATAATGAATGTCAGCGCAGCAGTACTGTATCATGTTTTATAGTTTGAACTTTAAAACCAGACTTTGGCCTCAAAGTATACTGATTCTCGTGCTTTGTTTCTGCTTCAGGGAATGAACCTCCCTTGTTTTGATGTTTGTTATTTGAATTTGCCTGAACAGAACTGATTTCAACCTTAGAACGCGAGGCTTCTCACTCTGACTTACCTTCCAGCTAAGGGCTTTAAAGAAATTTTAAAAATATATAGTTTCCTATCGCAAGTCACCACTTCATGTTTTGCAAGCGGAAGGTATAATAGAAAATTACTAACAAACTAAGGAGTTATAGATTTATGGGTATGATCATTAATTTCACTCATTATTTTAAATTTACATTATATATGGGATAAAGTATCCCCAGCTGTACTTTATAAGAATATTACAAGTTACGGAGAAGTTCCGTGGCCATATAGAGGAACAAAGTCAAAGGAAGAGAACCTTTATAAAGTCATAGTACTTGGAGGTGGCTTGTAATATCCTTTTAATGTACGACAAAGAACATTTTATTCCTTATTATACATGGGCACACCATCAGCCTTCTCACATACACCTTAAATGCTTGGTGTCTTGCTTTTATATGTTGATTGCAAATCAGAAGAGCAAAAGCAAAATCTGTATGGCCTTTGAACCCCCACTTTCACTAAATGCCATGTTACTTCGATTCACCTTGGGCACCAACTTCACCTTAAAGGAACAAATTACCCAAAAAAATAAGCATTTGCAATGCAATAGGTCTCGCATTTACGAGCGTTTGAGCTATTGGCATTGTAAATGACAATGTCTTTCATTTATGTGTTGTTTTGAAAACAGATAAATAAAAGCCATTGTCATTTACAATGCCAATAGCTTAAACTCTCGCAAATGCGAAACCTATTGCATTTGCAAACGCATTCAGCGCTCGTGCTATAAAGATTTTTTTTTAAAAGCGTTAGGAGAGAGCGTGTCCTGCCTGCAACAGCAGGCAGGGCAAAGCTATTTGAGAAAATAGTGCTCGGAGGCTGTAATTAAAGCCTAGCGAGTAACAACACACGTAACAGGGGGTGTCCTCATGGGAGGTTACAAAATAAGACAAGGCGGTACTAAGGAGGGACTACTAAGCCTATTGACAAATGAAAAGCCACAGTTTACAGTGGACAATGACACAAGCCAATGAAAAATATGGGCGGAGAGTGGGCGGAGCTTCAAGTCCATACCTGAATACAGTATGCCTTGCAGAGCAGCGCATGCGCTGCCCAGGCTCGACCTAAAAAATGGCCTGGTATCAGTTCTCTCTTAGAATTACTGTTCAAGCCCTCATACTCTTGCATCAGGATGATGGTAATGCCCTGCTTCATGGTCTTTCAGACTCCACACCGCACCCGGCCTAGGGCATCCTACATTCCACAGCATGTCTCATCCAGAACCTGAAGAAATATGATCTCATCATCCCTGTCCTGATGGAACTCCATTGCCTCCCCTGCATCACAATGCATTAACAGTCCACAAATCAGCTACTTCCCCTATCACTCATTGACGTTATACTTGTCTTTTTACCCTGTACAGTGCTCCGCTGACTGTTGAGTATGTTTGTGTTACAGGAACGCCGTATATATATATATATATATATATATATATCAGTGTACCGCATCCCACAGCATGCTGCAGCCAGACCATGCCACTGGACACACCAGACATCACCTTGTGCATAGCAATGACAAACGTGGTGCAGCAGATCAGCGGAGGAAGGCACACACATGAACAAGTTGACCACAGTAACAGGTGTTCCACATAGCAGCACCTGCTCAAGGTATCATTAATGCAGTCCTACAATGAAGTGCCCGTTAGCCATCAGCAGGACTTTTAAGTAAAAAGGAGCAGATGATAAAGTGGAACAGAGTGCTCATGGAAGCATCAAGGCCAGAGGCGCTGGGAGTCAGACAGACAAAGTAGAGAGATGAAATGGCAGCAGTGGGTGGAATGAGGGCCAGGAGAACAGGGCATGGAGTTCAAGTGAAAGAGGAAAGCATAAGGACAATGGCATGAAAGGTGAGAAAGAAACAGAGAGAAGAGCGCAGCTTGATCAGGGAGTGGAACGGAGCTCTCTTTGGGTAACCGTTGTGAATCAAGTTCTGCTACATTAGTCTATCCATGTTCCTGGGTTATAGTGACAGTGTCTTCCTGTTTAGGTTGCATGGTCCATGCAGCTGGTCAAGAGAGATGCCACTGCTGGCCACCCCAGGAGATAGGAACTTTTTGGCAGGATGCCCCCGCAAGCAGCAGCGGTGAATCAGGCTCGCTAGACCTACCAGATAAGGTAGTGGTGGCAGTTCCTGTCAACATGTAGCCTTGGAAGGTGGTTGGCACGGCTAGAGGAAATTCGCGTTCGCATTAGTGGAACTACGCCTACATCGCAGGGCTAGCGCTGAGTGCTGGTTGATTTCCGTTTCTGACATTGACATGACATTGGGGTCCAATGCTGCACTCTCAGTGCTGAAGCAAAAGAGATTTAGAACTCAAAAGAGCCAATGCCTACAATATGCCTCTGTGGTCTCTTAGAAGAACGTTTTTTTTTTCTGAGAGGAGGAAAAAGGGTAGTAGTTAAATTGCTGACGTTGTGTTTTTAATCCCACCTTTGGCATTTGACCAAATGTAAAGCCCTCTATAGTCAATGGCACTGGGTAAATTACTTATTGCAACATGCCCACATCTGGAAAAGAATGACAACTATAAAACTATAAAAATAACTCTGTTGTGACATGCCAACTTCCCCTTCAAGTGTTTGTTTCTGTAATCTGATCTAAACCAGATCCGCATAATATACTGGTTAAGATGCGGCTGTTATAATAAAAAATAGTTCTGCAAAGCGCTCCCCAACTTTTTGGAGCCAGGCGTACGTTTCATGAAATGCCATACAACAAGCAAGCAAACATTCTTATATTCCGAAAAGGGCTGATTACCATTTTGAAGACAATCCTGTAATATTGAAGTATGGAGTGGCTTGCTTTAGTAGAAAAGTTTGTCTGTTTTAAACCGCTGGGAAGCTTGCATTTGCCCACTGCACATTTTGCAAGTCATATTTAAAAACTCTGCTGCTAAAGTTATAAGAGTGTTTTCAAAAGACAACCTCTTCCCGAAACTGATCGGCCAGGGACGAGAAAAATAAAACCCCAGCTGGGAGTTTCTTCCTCAGTACACTCCTTGAATTCCTTTTAGAACCGCTGTGCCAGATTCTTCAGTAAGAGCTGAGCGTGACCCAAAAGCAGGTCATGCCATTGTGTGGAGTGGGAGAGAACATAAGAAGAAAACAAAACCTAGGATCAAGAAACAGAAAGAGCTGAAGTAAATCCTTGCATGGGAACACAGTTGCATGCAGACGGATCCCCACAAAAGACCTTTTCTTGTTTTGACGTTTGAAGGCGTTTTGCCATAAGAACCATATTACCACACATGTTTATTTACATTCTAAAGTGGTTTCATAACCTTTGGCCTAAGGAGTGTAACATGCCCTTGTGAATGCTTTTGTGCGCCAAAAAGGATAGTTTCTGAACTATTCACTCAAAAGGTCACAAGTGTTTTATTTAGTGGTACTTTGAAACACCCTCCATACGTGTGTTGATGACAATGTTCATCCGCTGTGACAGCAACATCTAACTGACTCTTTTGCTAAAGAATTTAAATGCATATACTTGGAAACTTGCACAGGGAACCACACACTCCACCCTTCCTTGCATTGTAAACAAAGGAAGCCAGATACAGAGATGAATGGAAAGTATAGAGCTATACAAAATTTTCCTAGTGCCAGAGTGTTTCCCCCAGTCTGTATTCTAATCTGGCTTCACAACTTCCTTCACAGAAGACTCAGATTCTCGGCCACCATCACCCAGGATGTGTTCAGCCCATCGTCATATACGCAGCTTTCCAGCACTTGTTTTACACCAGTCCAGGTTGATAGCTCTGGAAAGATGGTCTACTAGATGGAGCACTTTCATAGTTACCACTTGCCCATTCTTAGTTCAAATCAGCATTTAACCTGACTGATTGGTTGATTGTAGGTTTGGCATCTCATTCCTCCTTTGGTTTCCAGGTGATGCAAAGACAGTGCATAATGCAATTTTTTACAAGCCATCCTTTAAGCAGTTTGGATGTCAGCTGTATACCATTATTAATCATGTGGTTTATCTGGAAACCTCTCTCGTTGGAGCACTTGCTCTAAGGGGTTCACACATTTTTAATTTCATCTTGAATAATGATCACAAACAAAACGTTCCCTCCAGCTCATCTTCTGTTCAAAGGGCTGACATGATACGGACCTCCATTCTTCCACTGTCCTTTGTCACGGGTACTGATTCAAGAGGAGTCATTGAAATTCAGACCTTTCTCAGCCTGAGCATATTCCAAGCACACATCCTTACATGATGCTTTTCACCACCCTGCCTAGCGTCGACTGCCGATATCCTCCCATATCCGTTGCTTGACATGTATTATGTCCAGATGACTAACTTGCCCCTCACCCCTAAGTGCAACATCATCTTACCCCATAGAAAGTACCACCTTACTTTTAATTTGCTGCCCAAAATTTCAGGGCCTCCTCCAGCACTCATCCTCTTAGGCCACATTTCCTCATATAACCTGAATTTCCAGTCTTCTCTTCCGACAGTTGATTTTTGTACAAGAAAAAAACGTTTACCTCTCCTTTCGCCAAATATTCATCCTCTTCCTTTAACACCTCAAATAACCACAGCCTGGACAACACAGTTTGCTGGATGTTTCTTCTAGATAGCGCCGTAAACAAACATTTGTTTAATACTGTCACCTATATAGAGATTCTCCTGGATGTCACATTCAGATTGTTGGAGGTAAAGGTCGATCACAAACACTTATGATGTCTCCTGACAAACTTGCTAATCCCTGAGAATGACTTGAATTTCTTCACCATGCAAACTGCTGTAAAGGCCTACTTCTTCATCACATAGTATCTTGTTACTGCTTCCTTAAGTAACTGAAGGCAAACTCAATCAGTCAGTATATCATCAAGGTAGGTAAATATAGATTGTTTTATATCTGCAATTCTTAACTCCATTTCTAAGGTTCTAAGTACAGTGAGAGCACACATGCGTACACACACACACATATGTGTGTGTGTCTGTGTCACAAAAGGCTTTCAAACCACTGGCTATTATGTTCATGTTCCAAGGTTAGACAGAGGCGAGTCTACTCTGTTGTCTTGAATGCAACAATTAGAGGAGGAAGCCATTTTGTAGCCTTTGCTGGCTCGATGTCCTTCCTACACTATTCTTTCAGCTTTTAGGAGACTGCCACATAGGGTGTTACAAAAATACTTGGCACTTAACTCACTGCTTGAACTGCATCTTTATTAGGATCATCTTATGAGAGAATCCACAGAGACAACCTAGGTCCTGGGGGTAAGACTTGTGATCACCTTTCTACCTCTCATAAGTTCTTATTCACCTGTAAAATTATATCCTTACTATTTGGGTTGTGACCAATGTCTAGATTGGCTTGCTTAGGCCACATTGAAAAAGAGGCTTCCTTGTTAGTAAAGTTCACCGTTACTTCTAAGCAGCATTGTATTTAAACCTCTGTTCAGTAGAGCGTGCCCCTAGTACGTTCATGGGCATGCCCTCATGCCCTCCAAGCACTAAGTAAATGTTTTTACATGTAACTATTCTTGCCCCAAATATTTTCTTCACTGTCTCTTCAGAGGATTGTGTGTATGTGAGAGAAAGTGTGTGTAGCATCAGAGGCCATAAACATGTGAAATGCTTCTGTGCATGAAAATATTGCTCTAGGGTCTCCTCATTCCTCTCTCCTCCTACCATTACTGATTCCCTCAGGCAACCCCACTTCCATCAAATCAGATGCACATTGCATTCTTTCCCAGGCACCACTCAGACAACAACATGATAGATGCTCTCTTTATCTTTTCTCTCAGGCATTCATTTGTTTAAACCAATAGTAAAGGCCCAAACATGTATCTATTCTGTCCACTTTGTTCTCAAGTCTCCCATGTCATGCCTGAAACTCCTTGCCTACCCTGTGACACTTTCCTGTCTAGCAGCATTGAGCTCACCATTACAGTCCTACCTTTTCTGCTTACCCTAGTCACTTAAATAACATTGGGCGTGTTCCACTTCCTTCGCCGTGGTTAAATCTTCATGAAGTGACAAATCACCTCTAAGCAATATATTCTACTGCACTTTACTAATGGAACAGTAAAACATAATTTGGCCACTAATCCTCTGATTGTCCTTTCATCGAGCGATGTGTTGCCAATAAGAATTTCACAGCAGGTATGCAATCCTCAGGGCTCACTTTGCTTTTTAATAAGGCATTCTGGAGCGATACATTTCTTAAGCAGTATTCATCTTGGTGATAAAATGCTTGTTAAAATTGCCAAGATTAGCTTCAAGCTCATTCTGGGCTTCCTTCTGTAAAGCTTCCTCACTTAGTTATAGATGGTGCTCTTACACTAACATTTATGTTTAACCTATCCCAACCCTTACCCTAACTCTTACCCTAAATTTGCCTTCACTTTTACCTTATCCATAACCCTAAACCTAACTCTAGTCCAAAGCTTAACACTGTGCCTAACCTTAATCATAGATCTAGACCTAACCCCTACTTCTACCTTTGCCGTCCCTCTAACCTTTACCAAAAACAAGCGGTTCATAACCTTTTGACTTCTGTGGACAGACCAATGAATGACTACTGTATGCCACAGACCCTTGCGTAAGAAATGTCTATGATTAGAACTTCAAAGGAATAAGCAAAACTACAGAAATTGGTATAAATAGAAACAGATTCGTGATTTAGGAAATATTTGGTTTAAATCACAAAAAGATCAAAAGAAATCAGAATTTTAATGGGAATGTTGCAGTGTTTCAAAATTTGGTTTTTATTCTAAAAGAAAACAAAATATGCTATGGACTAGCATATTGTTTTGTCTTTTTTGCTCCTAAAGCATGGTGTCTTTTTGTTGGAACACATGAAGGTTGCTTCAGATGAGGCCACCGGTCGTCCATTGTACAGTTTGCTGTATTTATGACTGATCCCACGAATCAAGATAAGGATAACAACATCATTTCTAGCCTCCAATTTCAAATTCCTTCACAATTGCACGTTTTATCAATTTAGTTTTTAGATTTTGTCTTGTATGTATATATATTTTATTAATCTGCTAATATTTGTTAATTTTGTAAACAGTCTCAGACCTCAAGTTAAGAACCCCATGCCTTAAACTTTACGCTAGAGGTAACCCTGTCTCCAGTCCTATTCCCTTAGTCATATTCTCACCCTAACTCATACTCTTTTCCTCACTGAAACTAGTCTTACTAAAACCTTTTAATAAAAATATATATTTTCTTTTCAATCTTTCTTTGGTTCTGTTCTTTTTTTCTTTAAAGAACGGCTTCTAATTTTTGTAGTTTCAAACTGCACATTTTGGACTTTTGTTACTTCTATTTCATGCAAACTTTTAACCAAATACTTTGCCAGGTACATAGGAAGCAGGACACAAAACCTTTAATGTAAGAGGGATGGATCTTTCTACTTCTGGCAGCACTGTCTCTGGAGTTCCTGTTTCAAACTTGTATTTGCTGGTGGGTTGTTGTTAGTCATCAGTAAACAATTCACTTGACTCGGACCGCTGACTGCAAGTGTTTTAATGGTGTCATGTGTCAGAGATAGATACTCCATATGGAGTGTGTATGGCTACCATCCAGCAGCAGCTTTTACCTGCACCTTGCGTCCTTATGGCCACAAGATGGATCAGTAAACTAAACACGTGCTTTTGACATGTGCTGGTCTTAGGGATACAAGTAGGCCCGTGGCGAAATTGTGTTTCTAAAGCAATTTTTTTTATGCTAAAATATAGCACTATATGGTTGATTCGTGTAATCTTTTTACGACATTTTTTACAGCTCTAGTTAATAGTTTGAGTGCGTGCAAGGCCAACTCAGGCTTCCATCCTTCTTGAGTCAGTAAATTGAGTACCATTAACCTGGGTAACAGTAACTCATTCTCAGCGCTCAAAAACTGCAAAAGTGAGGCTAAACAGTGCTTAATTTGTGACGTGGTAGCAGGTAAGGGTATCAGAGCTTATTTTGTATCCTCAAACTTTGACTCGCATCAAGAAAGCCAAAGCCATAAACGAGGGGGAAAAAATTATAGAAAAGCACGGTCAAAGGGAGAAAGCAGGTGTGCAAAAGAACCCACAATAGTGAAATGAAATACTGGAAGTGTAGGGTTCTAGAAGAACAAGTTTTTTTAAAATTTAAAGCGCGTAGCTGCTTCCAAGGAAGCGTCCCGGCGCTGGCAGCAGAAGGCGGTAAAGATCCAGACTACACGCAGTAAACAAGGTAACGAGTCCGCAAAAAGGGGTGGTTAAAAACTAGGAAAAGTTGGCATTTGGCAATCTTGGTTTTTGGCAGTGCCAGTGAGTGAGCTCCTAAGAGAAGATGTGTGTGTGTGTGTGTGTGTGTCTCCCCCCCCCCCCAGTAAGTAGTTATAGTTAGGACCTAGTTTCCATAGGAAAAGCGTTTTTTGATTTGCCAATAACTTTGGCGCCGTTTGACGAATCTTCACGAAATTTTCAAAACTTTTGGCCCGCTCAGGTCAGCTGCTGTCTTGAAAGCTTTGTCAAGCGGGGGCCGAGAAAAAAGGGGGGGTCCCAAAACGTGTTTTCTTCATGTTAATTTCCATTGGAAACTTTAGACACGGCTATAGTCTGAACTGCTGAACGGAATTACACCAAATTTGGCAGAGAGATAGCTCTTGGTACAGAAAGCACGCTTTTTAGGTCTCGCCTGAGCCAGCGCTTAGCGCTGCTCTGGCCGAGACATTTAGTAAGTGGGTTTTTGAAGTGCTACCAGAGAGGCTTTTGCTGGCCTCCAGCTTGCGTTCACGATGGCGTGCACGCGCGCAGCTGCCATCTGGGTGTTCTCTAATGGCTCCTCTGCGCACACTACCCCCTCCCTTCTAAGAGGCGCCATCTGGCTTTCCTCTCGCTCGGACAAGTGCTTTAATGCCCCCTCTCCCACCACAGATCACGTCACCATTGCATCTGCATTTGCCTGTGTTTTGTCAGCAGACGAGGAGTTTTTACATTGCTCATTTTCTTTCTTTGCATCAGAGAAGCGCAATGGTGCAAAAGGCAATGTATCTTTTGAATTAAAGGAACAGATCACGTCACCACTGCATCTGCATTTGCCTGTGTTTTGTCAGCAGACGAGGAGTTTTTACATTGCTCATTTTCTTTCTTTGCATTAGAGAAGCGCAATGGTGCAAAAGGCAATGTATCTTTTGAATTAAAGGAAGGCGAAGCAGAGTCACACATGTTCCTGTTTTACAGACACTGCGCGCACTACCCCCTCCCTTCTCAGAGGCGCCATCTGGCTTTCCTCTCGCTCGGACAAGCGCTTTAATGCCCCCTCCCCCACCACACATCACGTCACCACTGCATCTGCCTGTGTTTTGTCAGCAGACGAGGAGTCTTTACATTGCTCATTTTCTTTCTTTGCATCAGAGAAGCGCAATGGTGCAAAAGGCAATGTATCTTGCCGAAGCAGAGTCTACACATGTTCCACAGCATCACTCAGCACCACCTCAACACAACTCAACACAGCCTCAGCATCACTAAGCACCACAACACAACTCAGCACCACCACAGCATCACTCAGCACCACCACAGAATCACTCAGCACCACCACAGAATCACTCAGCACCACCACAGCACCACTAAACACCACCTCAGCATCACCAAGCACCACCACAACACAACTCAACACCACCTCACCATCAATAAGCACCACCACCACAGCATCACTAAGTACCACAACAGCATCACTAAGCACCACCACAGCACCACTCAGCACCACCACCACAGCATCACTCAGCACCACTAAACACGACCTCAGCATCACTAAGCACCACCTCAACACCACTCAACACCACCTCAAGCATTAGCATAGCCAATAGGTCTCGCCTTTGGGGCCTTATAAGTGTTTAACCATGCAACAGTTAATGTTGTTGCACCAAGGATATTATGCTGCATAACTAAATACTTATAAGGTCCCAAAAGCGAGACCTATTGGCTATGCCAATGCTTGTTTTTAAATGGTGTAAATCCGTTCAGTAGTTTTTGAGATATTTAAAGATTTACAGATATCGATATTTGAGAATTGTGAGATCTGATTGGCTGAGCCCTCCCGAGCACGCGCTTGCCTCTGATTGGCTGCCAACACTTCAAACCAGGAAGTGTTGGCAGCCATCTTGTGACTCGGTACCGAGTCAGAAGAAAAAAAGGTGAGAAAAAGGATTGAAAAAAAGAAAAGGGGGCAGGGTAAAAACACCCTGACCCCCTAGGCCTGGTCAGGGGGTCCCACAGGGACCCTCAGGGCCAAAAATAGCATTTTTTTAAAAAAAAAATCGTTTGGAGTCGCGCCGGGTGCCCTTGGACCACTCTCAGCAATCCAGCTGTATGGGGCTTACTGGAGGTACCTGGTGGGCTAGTTGGCCCCCAGGGACCCTCAGGATTTAAGAGGTCTTAATCCCCCAACTAAGAACGCGCCAGGAGGCGTGTTTGCAGAGTGGTGGAGAAAGGGGGCATGGCCTGTGTCCACCTGTCAGCAATCCCACTATCTGGGGCATACTGGAGGTATCAGGTAGGCTAGTTGGCCCCTAAGGACCCCCAGTAGCAAAGGGGACTTAAATCCTCATCCAAGAGTGCGCCAGGGAGTGCGTTTGCAGAGTGGTGGGGAAAGGGGGCGTGGCCTGCTATGAGAACTTAGCAATCCTGCTGTGTGGGACTTACTGGATGTAATAGGAGGGGTAGTTGGCCCCCAAGGTTGGCCTTGGGGGCCAACTACCCCTCCTGTTACCTCCAGTAAGTCCCACACAGTGGAATTGCTAAGAGGTCTTCGGAGGCTACGCTCACCTTTCTCCACCACTCTGCAAACTCGCCGCCTGGCACAGTACTGGTTGGGGGTTGAAGTCCACTTTACTCCTGAGGGACTTTGGCGGCCAAGTAGACCTCCTGGTACCTCCTGTAAGTCCTACGCTGTGGAATTCCTGAGCGCTGGTCAGAGGCCCAGGCCCCTTTCTGCACCACTCTGCAAACGTGACTACTTCGTTATAGTTAGAAATTAGCATTTAAAAAACCTTAGAAGTTCACTGAAAAAAACTTAGGTTTCAGGGACGTTATAGTTAGAAATTAGCATGTAACAAACCTTAGAAATTCACTGAAAAAAACATAGATTTCAGGGACGTTATAGTTAGAAATTAGCATTTAAAAAACCTTAGAAATTCACTGAAAAAACCACAGGTTTCAGGGAATTTATAGTTAGTTGGACATTTCACTCGTACAAAACCAGAGAAATTCGGCCGTTATAGTTAGTTGAGCTAACTATAACTCGCGCCCCCGCAATGCACTGCTGATGACGTCACATATTTCATCACTCATGACATGGTCAGTGACATCACTGATGACATCTCAAATGATATCACTAAAATAGGTACGTATGGCTGTTACTGGAAAAGAGAGGGGGAAGGTTTCCATGCATCCACACAGACATAAACACAGCACGCCACAATTCGCAGTATAGAGGCACACCATTGAATATCCTTGTAGATATTTTGCAATATCCCCTTTTAAAACCATTTTATTTTTCCTTCCATTACAAATATTTAGAGACATAATCTCTGAATAAGTAGAGTCTGGTTAGTTCCTCAGGGTGAGTCATCTAAATAGTTTATTGCGTTCATTTGCGGTATGCACGTTTTCTCGAAAATAACCTTTGGAGCGCCTCGTAATGCAGATTGCCCGCGTGCTGGGCAGCACTGCGCACGCGGGAGTCATTCCAGGAACTGCTTAACATTCTTCAGTCGTCGACAGAGCTAATTTAACAGTAGGACTAGCATGTCTTTGGGAGCTGAACCTTTGCGATTAGCATAATATCCATGTAAATGTCAGACCAAATGCCCTATACAATATAATATAAACTTACTCGCCACTGTGAACTTTGGTGTCATGCAAAACAAATTGCTAAGAAAAGGAGAATGGACTCTGGAGGGATCCTGCAGGTTTATTTGTTCTGCAGTGTTATTGTTCACTGTGGAGGTGGATGTTCTAATGAAATGCGGCTTTTGTTGCGGGCGGCTCCTTTAAGATCTGCCTCAGAGTTGGCATATGTTGAAGTATATTGTTGTAAACGTGCCCTGCTCGCTTGGTACAACCCTTTGTCACATCAGGACACACAGGATGCTGTCCAGTGCTTAATTTGTAACAAAAAAAAGTGCCAGGGCTCTACTGTGGCGTAACGAAACTCGAGGGGGCCCCCCTGCAAAGTACATAGAGGCCCCCCTTCTGGCTCACTCAGGAGCTCTCAGGCCAGCATACTTTGTTGAGGGGGCCCCCTGGAGCTCGGGCCCTGCCGCACGGCGGGGTCTGCGGGGGCCTTTGTTACGCCCCTGGGGCTCTAGTCAGGAGGCCTCTGCAGCTCGCACCACACATTGCCCCTGCCGTCGTTGCCAATGACAGTACCTACACAACTACTAACCAGTGCACTGCTACAAGTGTGACAATTCAGCCTATTCCAGGCCCCTAAAGCTATAAAAATAGCTTGGGCAGCAGGTATTAGTTGTTTTTAATGCATACTGAATTAATAAACAATTGCTGTTCTGCTCATCTCTAAATTATACAAACAGCGCCACCATGTGGCAGCTCTCATAAGTGCCAGTGTCAACAATTGAGTGCCGGTGCCAGTACCTGAAACCCCCGGCTCAAATTAAACACTGGTGCTGTCTGTCCTTTGATGCGGCTTGGCAGGCTGGTTCTCCCAGCAGGGGAATTTGCTAAAGATAATATACAGTCAGTGGAAACAGTGCAAGTGAGTTGAAGACCGTTGTTAAGGCATGATTGAATATTGTGATTAATTGAAATGGCTGCATTTAGTTGCATGGTATATGCAATAAAGTATGCAATTGTGGCTGTGGTATACTTCCATCAAGACATTTTGAGTGTACCATGGACAACGAGGTAGATGCTGTAGTTGTCTCTCACACATTCGCAACCAAGATATTGACACCCACATGGTGGTGAATCCATTCGCAGTTTAATGTTGTGTTGACCCTTCTTGGTATCTTTTCTCAGCTGTCAGGAAAGATTAGCAGTGGAGAGGCATGTGTACGGTCCAAGACATATGGTGTAATTTACAAGGTCACGTAAACCAAAACTGCACGAGGTCTGCAAGCTTGTCACCAGCAACTAAAGCCTATTTTAACATTCCTACAAGCATATTTGGAAGCAAAACGTTATGATCCTTCTGTATAAACACAACCCTTCCTGCCATGGTTTTAATACTCAAAGTCCTCTCTGCAGGTATATTTATGTGTGGCATTCACATGCGGTGAGCATGTTGTCATCTGTTGATGGTGGCAGATTGAAATGAGTTGAGAGCCTGCCTAGAGAACAGCTGTTGTGGTGTTCTCCAGAGATTCCTAGCAAATGGGCCAAGACTTTTAACACCCTGTTACAGCTAATTAAAGAGGAAGTCATCTCGTGAATGAAGGACCCCAAAGACAGATGCGCAACACATAGGAGACAGAGTTGAATGAAATGCAACTGTTCTTCAAGATTTTATATGATGAAGAGACAAAACTGTCAGGAATCCTGGCCCTGGAAACACAGAGAAGAAAACTAGAGGAGAAGAGTGATGACTTGTAGGACTGGTACAGGAGAGTACATTCAACTTTAAAGAAGATGTGGGAACATTACATAAAGAATTTAGTACAACCTCTGTTCCACAGAAGATGAAGACTTTCCAGTTGAAATGGAGAGAGAATACAATAAGAAGTGCAAGGAAGCTATAGCAAGGCACCACTTAGCGAAAATGCCATCATTTTGGCTGAAGATGAAAGCTGTTCGAGAAGCCAGAAAACAAGCGTTTGTGTGTTGTGTTGGGAGTTCTTAAAGATCTAGTTACCCTTTTCACAAATTGATATGCTACGTAAAGGGTATGGCAAAATTTATAGTGGAAGTGAACAAAAGAAAAAACTTGTTATAGAGGTATGTTTCTTCTTGCCTTGTACTTCAAGTTAAAAGTCAATTCTTTAAAGTCAGCAGTCCACAGAATGGCGTAATGGCCT
Organism: Calotriton arnoldi; assembly: GCA_963921515.1. NCBI lineage: Eukaryota > Metazoa > Chordata > Amphibia > Caudata > Salamandridae > Calotriton > Calotriton arnoldi. The sequence continues at coordinate 1,679,468 of CAWUFW010000992.1, read as the reverse complement.
TGGTCATGATATTGTGCAAGATGATGTCAAGTTGGTGAAGGGGAGTCCAGCATAGGAAAGAAGGTAGAGTGAACCAGAGGTTGATGTTGACAAATGAGCTGAATATGCTGAGCTTAACTAAGGTGGTGACCTCTGTGGTGATTGGATTAAAGTGTAGTCATTAGAATTGGTGGTTGTAGATTAGGAGCACATACATGCAAAGTCTGGGGAGCTGCTTAACGCCATGGTTCTAAGCTTTTTTTTAAAACTCTCTTCAACAGTTCCCTACGGGTTTACCTTGAAGTTGTGGGCTGCCAGAACCCCTTTCAGAGGGCCGCAGGGTAAGTCGGGGTTACAGGGCACAACCATGGTGGTTGTGGCCATTTTACTCCTGATGTCCGGGGACTCTGCCTTACGAAGCGCCTGATTAACTGGGCCAAGTACTATCCCTTCAGATTTTGACTCTGGCCCTACCCTGTTTACATTATGTTAAACAGGAATTGACTATCCTGAGGAGACCTGAGTTTTTTTCCCCCTCTGTTATTATTAAAGCTGACACTACCTGGGTAAAAGAAGCATTTCTGGCTAGGAAAATGTGACTTAGAGAGGTTAAGGAATTAGCCAAAACCTCAGTAAGGGAGTATAGACCTCTGCAGACTACCCCCAATATGGAGCCATATCTGTCTTGGGTGGATACCACCTGGGACAGAGTTATTTTAACCAGATTTAGACTTGGAATCATAAGGTGGCATCTGAGTTTTCCTTTGGGCCAGTTTGACCCCGATAAGGTGTTAATCTGTCCATGTGACGAGTCTTCGCCCCAGAGTTTGCTTCATTTTACGATTTAAAAAAAAAATTCTAACTGTACTCTCCAAAAGGTTTTTAATACCTTTAATTCGAGCCTGTGGTATCAGTTGTACTGATACCCTGCTCTATTTGCATGCAACGGTTAACTTTTCCCACACTTTGTATCTATACTTGTTCCTTCTTAAAGGGTGCTATTGCCAGGAGAAAACAGATGTTGTTTTAATAGATTTATCCTGCCTGTTTGATCTGTTTATACGATGACTGTGCGGCACTGTGCCTCATTTTTTTTTTTTTTTTTTTTTTAAATATCTTTATTGGCATTTTCATATTTTAACATAACTGTCATCACATTTTTATTCAACAGTGCTTAGGTGTTCATGACCAATAGAGGCGATTACATGTGTGGGATAACTGTACTTCTAACTTGAGCCTCCGAGTCAATCCAACGTGTCATTTTTCATTATAATATAAATCACACATACATGTACGATTGGTTCAGTGATACTGCGTGCTATTTCCAACAGGTTTACTACCTTTTGTTTTGGTCGCTTGACATCGTTTTCGCCGCCTACACACCCGTGGTACCCCTTCCCCCTTGCCCTGTTCCCTAAATCATAAATGCATGGGTCACAGGTGCAGTGGTCTACGTATTCCGGGCCCACACAGCCGACTGCCGCACTGTAGGGGGAAGTCTGTAGTATGGAGCAATACAGTGCTGCTATTTGCTCATTGCTAATTACCAATAAGATCTTTTTTTTTTCTTCTAAAATATACAGCTCCAACCTGAGCTCAAAACTTGAAAAAGGAAAAGAAAACATCTGCCTTGTTTTTTTTTTTTTTTTTTTGTTTGTTTTAGAACACCGTCAGTTTCTATCTTATACTGCTGAAAATTAAGTGTCGTGCCAGGATATTGCTGCACATCTCAATATCAAATGTATCAGTGAGCATCACGTGCAGCCAGTTGGGGCCCCCTCCTATACAGCCGGGTGGGGGCACAGATCCCTATGCGTTGAAACCGAAGGGGGCACAACCTGCGCCGCCTCCACGTGCGCCGGGGCACACCCACTCCCTGCAGCTTGGGGTGCGGGGGAAGGGGGGAAAAGACCGGCAGGTTCATACATCAGCTGTCCGGTCATCATCCCCGCCCGCTAGTGGCTTGGTTTGGAACGTCGTCAGTAGCGCATCCCAGGCCTGTGCTATGGGGAATTTTCGGAGTCCCGCTGTCTCCTCCCTGTGTAATGCCGTACTTTCCGCCTCAGCCCACACTGTGAGTGAGCGTTTCCAGCTAAGCGTCTCTGGGGGAGTTGCGCTTTTCCATTGTTTAGTGATTAGGCGCTTTGCAGTGATCAATCCCAAGTCTCGGAACCTTGAGGCGACCTTGGCCGTTTTGGGCCTTGGATATAAGCCCAGCAAACAGACTTCCCACGACCACGGCGGCGGCGTAGTTGTGCACGGCGCCAGGGCTATTACTACCTCCCGCCAATAACGTTGTATAGTCGCACACGCCCACATCATGTGTAGCAAATCTACGTCAGGGCACTGGCAGCGAGGACACATAGAGGTGGTAATTTTAAAATATCTATTTATCTTGCATGGCGTAAGATATGCCCGATGTATGATATAAGTTTGAATAAGTTTAAACCTCGAGTTCCGAGGTATGTTCCTGGCACCCGCTAATATCACATCCCACTCCTTATCTGTCCAGGGCTGGCCTCTGTCTGTCTCCCACCCCGCCCGAAGGCGCCCCATCGGCTGCAGTGTTTGCGTAAGGAGCGCTTCCACTAGCCAATGGACCACATGTGACCCCTCGCCCATTGTATGCAAATATTGTATCAGCAGATGTGTCGGCGGCTCTGTCGCCAAGTCCCCCAGGCGGCCGCCAAGGCCCTCAAGAGGGAAGAGTGCAGCAGAAACTGGCCCGCTGGCAATCCTGTGTCTTCGACTATTGTCTCAAATAGCAACAGTCCCCCATCCCTGTATAGGTCTCCTACTGTATCCAGTTCCGCCGCTCGCCAGGCCACCAGGGCTGTCTCTGTGGTGCCCATCTGGCCCCTTGGCGTCCCCAGCAATGGCAGAAGCGGAGCATAGGGTAGCGCATGTCGGGTGAGATACAAGCTTCTTTTGTAACATTTATATGCCAATTCTAGGTATAGTTGCGTGGGTCGCTGGGATTTAGCTATTGGGTGAAACAAGTGACAGATTCGGGAGTAGGTCCAGGGCTGCTGCACGGCGGCGGTGTCCTCCAGACACCTATCATCTAACCACTTTGTCACCCATTGAAGTTGGGCGGCTAGATAATAGAGTTCCAAGTTGGGGACCGACAGTCCTCCCTGGCCAGTGGGTGCATACATCTTCCATAATGCAACGCGCGGCCTCCCTTTATTCCATATGAAGTCCCGGAACAGACGCTCCAGTTCCCTGAACGTCCCAGGTCTCACATACAGTGGAAGATTAGCAAAGTAGTATAACATCTTAGGGAGTACAATCATTTTCAGCAATGTTATACGACTCATTACATTGAGCGGAAGCGTCTTCCAGAATTGCATCTGGGCCCGTATTGCTGAGATTGCTCTCGTTAAATTGCCTCCCAGTAAGTCAGCGGGCTCACGATATACGAAGACTCCTAGGTATCGAAATGTGGTCGGATACCATGTGAGGGGCACGTCGTTTAAGACCACCTCCGTCTCCTCGCTGTCAGCGCTGAATGAGTATATCCCCGACTTGGCCCAGTTGACTCGAAGCCCCGATTTTTCCTCAAAGAGTTTCAGCGTATTCGCAATGGATGTTGGTATTGCAGTGACATCTCGAAGGTACAATATCAAGTCGTCCGCGTACAGAGAGACGGCGTGTAATCCATCTCCCAGCCGTATTCCCCACTCCTCACCCCCCGCCGAAGCAGTATTGCTATGGGCTCCATTGCCAGGGAGAACAATAACGGTGACAAGGGGCAGCCCTGGCGCGTCCCCCGGCGCACTCTGACACAGTCGGACACTAACTTACCCGTTCGGACTCGGACGGTGGGCCGTCGGTATAATAGACGGACCATTTCCAGATAGCCCTCCCCCAGTTCGTATTTCTCCAGCACTGCTGCCAGGTAAGGCCATTCCAGTGAGTCAAATGCCTTTGCTAGGTCCAGTACCAAACAACCCGACCGGGGCCAGATCAGTGGGGCGTACCGTTGTATTCTGAAAAATCTACGTATGTTTAATGAGGTACAACGCGTAGGGACAAAGCCATTCTGATCAGGATGCACTAGCAGCTTTACGAGAGGAGAAAGTCGTCTGGCTAGCAGTGACGCAAATATTTTATAGTCCGTGTTGAGGAGTGCAAGTGGACGGTAGGAGTCCAGAAGGTCAGGGTTTTTGTCCGGCTTGAGGAGTGATACCAATAGGGCCTCATTCTGCGTTGCGGCAAGAGTGGAGCCATCCAACGCTGCCTCATATACTTTCAATAGCTGCGGCACTAAAATAGACGCATATGCTTTATAAAATTCGGTCGGCAGACCGTCAGGTCCTGGTGACTTCCCATTAGCTAGGGAAAAGACACTATCACGCAATTCCTCTGTTTGTATCGGAGCGTTCAGCTCCTCCTTTTGCACACTCGTGGGTCGTGGCAAATCTATTTCGTCTAAGTATGTCTGCAGTTCTAACTGTGTTACTCGTGTTTGCGTTTTATACAGGTCTCGGTAATGCTCTACAAACGCTTCATGTATGTCTCCCTGTGTGTATGCAGTAGCTCCAGTCACCGTTTTTACCGATACTATGGGTGTGGACGGCTCACTCTGACGAATAAGCCACGTGAGTAGCCTGCCTGCCTTATCACCCATCTGGTGTGTTCTTGCCGAATGAGCCGCATAGTTGAGGCACTTCAACCGCTCCAGCAGCCGTGTGTGCTCGCCCCTCAAGCTGCCTAGTTTCCCTTGTTTATTGTCTGGGTCGGCTTGCTCCTCGTCCGCTAACGTCCGCTCTATGCAGGTAAGTTCTCTCTCCAGTTGGTGGCGCATACCTACTAGAGTCCCTAAACAATGCCCCCTAACCACCACTTTTAGGGCATCCCACTCCACCAATGGCGACGTGGCCGTGCCTGCATTCTCCTCGAAATATTGCTCCACCGTAGTGGCCAGTAGCTCTCGAAAGGGGGCGTCCAGAAGCATATCTGGTTGAAGACGCCAGATCGGGATCGGTGGCAACTCCGTCTCCCATCGTAGCTCTAGGACATGCGGATTATGATCAGAATGCGTGCGGCCCATGTAAGTAGAGTCCACAATACTTGAAAGGAGGTCGTCGGACACCATGAAACGGTCCAAGCGCACGTGTAGTCCGTGAGCACCAGAATAGTAGGAGTATACCCTGTCTAGCGGGTTCCTGTGTCTCCAAGCATCCGTGAAGCGCCAGTGTTGTGCCCAGCCACCTAACGCCTTTGCCGCTGCATGCGTGGCGGTACCGGGCAAGGGGGAATGATCGGTCTATGGATACATCCAGCACACAATTGTAATCTCCGCCTAGGATCATGGGTAGTTCATGCCACACGGATAATTCCTGTGTCAGAAGATCTAGGAATATGGCCTGCTCAGTGTTAGGCGCATAGAGTGACGCCACTATCACCGGCTTCCCATCAAGAGCCCCCTTGACTATAACATATCTGCCTTCCTTGTCTATTAATGTGTCCGTCACTTTAAAGGGAGTGCCAGGCCTGACCCAAACCAGTACCCCCTTGCATACGCTGAATAGCCTGTCGCATATAGCTGCCCTCTCCAACGTCTATGCAGGCGCGCGATCTCTTCCTGTACAATATGCGTTTCCTGCAGGAGCGCTATTTGTATGTGGTGCCGTTTCAAATAGGAGTAGATCTGATAACGGCGCTCTGGGCTATGAATGCCCCGCACGTTCCACGTGCCTATTTTGATAGAAGCCATGTCATGTGATTGTCGGCGTCACATCCAGTCCCCTCCCACCGGGGATCTACAACAACTGGCGACAGGCGCATTAAGGCCCCATTGGCGTGCGTGCCCTGTGTGTCTCAGCTGTGTTGTAAATATTTCCATGTCGAAGGATAATGGCAGTGTGAAAAGAAAAATAACAGTCAACCAATAATACCATGAGAGCAATTTCGCAACTGGCGATTGCCCAAACTTATAGCACAATAGCACACAGTTAACTTCTGGGGGAACTATCGTGCACAGCAAACTACAAAATAGAAAGAGTCCGATAAGGGGAGCGTCAGGCACAGCGATCCCTTCCCCAGCCAGTCCCATGTCGAATACGACTATTTACCTATACAATACGTATGACATTCCCATCTTTACGGGGTCTGCAAGAGAAGCCCAACAACAGCGCCATCACCCATCTAATAAAACAATCAATATAGACGTAACAAACATTCACATTATGATACGCTGGAGTCCACTGAGTCAAGGACACTTGCGTGAACTGTGGGGCCGCATCTTTCCCGGCGTCCTCAGAAAAGTGGGGCAGGCGACAAACTGCAGTCCTTTGCAGGATCACACAATGGCGTCTGAAGTCTGCGGGGTGACGTGCGGCAGGACACTTGTTTCCTGCGATAGCGAAAAGGCATCAGACAGTTCCTCGTCGCTCTGTGGCCCCCGCCTGACAGAATCAGCATCCGAGTCCCCCTCCGGAGATCCGTGCGGCACTGTGCCTCATGGCAGGATTTTCTTTTAACTTGTTTGATGCGGACTCTGATTGTGTTTTTATTGATTATTCTATTATTCTATTGGCTGCTAAAAGATTTGTTTTATTAAGGTGATCATGAGATGTGGTTTTTTTTTGGATCAATTTTATTGAATTTTTGGATCCAACACAAATTCACATTGGCATCAAAATCAGGCATATTATCACAATATATATCCACATGAGAAACGACAGGGATTTGCAAACCAGATTGCAGGGTGAAAAACATGCATAAGATGACCCTAAGGCAAAGGAGCAACGCACACACCCTTTAGGGAGATGTGTTTTTAATAATGTATTTTATGTTTGTAATATGCTTTTATGGCTGTGCTTCACCGCCGAAATAAAGTTTTATCTGATCTGATCAGTGATAGTGCAGGTTAAGCAGTCCAAGGCTCTTCAGAAGAAAGTACGCGAAGGGTATGCAAGGGCTCATAACTCAGAGTAACCACCCAGTGAGATGATTGTACAGTCCAGTATTGATCTTTAGTGTAAAAAGCAGTATTTTTGTATCCACACCAAACGCAGCAAACTAAATAACCCACACAAGTAGTCTCCCAAGTCTAGCTCTCTAGCGCTGGTCTAGGCAGTGCCCCAACCCTCGGGTCCTCTTGCTTCTCACTCTCCTCCTCCACTATAGATTTTGCATTCTTGCAGGTGACCCCAAGTGCTAACTGCTACAAAGTCTGGCTGTGGCCTTGAAATTTTCATTGCTCTTCGGGCAATAAACCGCCAAGCTTGAACAAGTCTCACATGGGCATACAGCCTGTGCTTCCATCTTATCACAACTACAAACTTCAGAAGAGTCCAGGAGCCAGGGTGCTTCTGTGTCCTGCTATCCACACTGAGCAGCTTGCACCATGCCCTCCCTGCGGTTAGCGGGACCAGCAAGCTGGGAGGGTTGTAAATCCCCTCTGCTGGTCACGAGGACTCCTTCAACACAGCGATAGCCCAAATGGTCCTAATGGCCCCTCCTGGCATACGGAGGTCACAGATATGGGTGTCAGTCCTGATCAGGTCAGATGCTTCAGACGACATCACCAACAGTCTCAGTGGCCCCCTTCTGGCACACAGGAGTCGCAGACACAGGTGATGGCCCACAGCATCAGTTGCATGGACGATGGCCCATAGTCTCATTTGCATGGGCGATGGCCCCAACAAACTTAGTAGTCCTCCTCCTGGCACATGGGGGTCACAGACCAATCTAATGGCCCGACAAGATCAGTGCTACCGGGCGACGGCCTGTAACTTCATGATAGTCCTGACAGGGGTTCCCGACTTCTGCAAGAGAGCAGGCAGCTCTATCACAAAACTGGTTCTGAGTGGACCAGGCGTCTCGGCGCCTCACACTATGCTTACTGAGATCACTCGCCAGGATCCCCACTGGGCCTTGCTCCCTCCATGGCAGCCAGGGTATAGACAGTATATTTATAGCTTTGTCCACCGGATAGTGCCAGATCTTCTTTCTCTTTGTTGGCATTTATGCCCCTTACATTCAGTGTCAGAACCTTAGTTACCTTGTCAGATTACTACGTGATCTGATGGCATTATAGTTATATGGACACCTACAAACAGTTGTTACTTCACTCGTGGCTAGGATGCCACTAAATGTTTCACTCCATCTATATACACCCATTATCCATTTCTCCTTCTATTGGTACACCTCTTACTTAGCCACCAAATATCCAAAGGCGTGCTTCTTGCTATGTGGAGTCACCCAGTTAAGTTCTGTCCAGTTAGGGGAAGGCCTATGTTGGGACGAAAAAGTTCCCTGCATGGTGATGGATGTGCAACCCTGCCTCGCATGCCCTAGCTGCTCAAAATCTGGATCCCTGGTACACATTTTTTGTCATTGGTGAATATGGATCATGCATTTGTGCCATGACCCAAGCCTGTCTCATGGCAACGTGTCTGCTTAGACCTTGATAGACGCACCAAGAGCTACCCCTGGGATAGTAGAGGTCTACTGCCCTTACCTGGAGTTAAATGACATGAGCGTGGTAGTGGCAGCATACCCATTTTTGTGTTTAGTAGAATCAGTGATGTGAACAGGCCTTCTTACCAGTGTCACTTGTGTGAGAGCTACAGGCCCACTCATGTAAAGATTCTTGGCTGTGTACTTAACTCACCCTTTGCCTGCTTGGATTGCATGTAGCACCTGACAGAGCGTGATACTTGCCTATGCATGCTGGGTGGCATGTGTGTCTGTGGATTGTACATAACAGAGGCCTGTGGGTTCCCTTTTGAAAGCCCAAGACTGGAGAGGCCGAAAAGGTCTGCATCCCCTAAGACATGAGATGTGTATTGCTGACATTCCTGAGGGTTGGTGTTGGACACACACCGAAGGAAGAAGAGCAGAGCATCCTCTGTGCACATCAAAGGGTATTTGATTCTGGGGAGAGTTACTGGGACCTGGACTTGTTGTCAGGAAGATGGTGGGACTGATAAGGCTGGCATTATCAGGGAACATGATAGAGAGGAAGGCTTAGTCCTTTGAACATTTACGGGGCATACTTCAGTGAAAGTTGAAAGCTAGGTGTGATGTGATCCCCAGCTACTCCCTTGGCATATTTTTCTGGGTCACTCAGGATTGGAGCTACATTTACTGTGGCTCACTGTCCCTTTGACAAAACACAGTGCAGAGGAGAAGGCGCTTCGACAGAGCTGACACCACCAACACAAATTTCAATGGCAAAAATGAAATCACATAAGTGTCTAGGTTTGCACTATAAAGATGGGAGCTTGTGCCCATATGATCCATATTCACCAATGACAAAAAATGTGTACCAGGGATCCAGATTTTGAGCAGCTAGGGCATGCGAGGCAGGGTTGCACATCCATCACCATGCAGGGAACTTTTTCGTCCCAACATAGGCCTTCCCCTAACTGGACAGAACTTAACTGGGTGACTCCACATAGCAAGAAGCACGCCTTTGGATATTTGGTGGCTAAGTAAGAGGTGTACCAATAGAAGGAGAAATGGATAATGGGTGTATATAGATGGAGTGAAACATTTAGTGGCATCCTAGCCACGAGTGAAGTAACAACTGTTTGTAGGTGTCCATATAACTATAACAGCCAGGATGGAGGCTGGTACTCCAGGCACATGGCAGGTGTTCTTGGCTTCTGGGTGTTGGTATCTCACCCAGATGGGAGACTGGCAGACCGTGGTCCCCAGTCCTGGTTCCAGCAGCAAGAAGTCTTGGCGATCTTCTGTCTCTTGATGAGACAGTGCTGTTCAACAGAGTTTGGGGCACAAGCTCCCATCTTTATAGTGCAAACCTAGACACTTATGTGATTTCATTTTTGCCATTGAAATTTGTGTTGGTGGTGTCAGCTCTGTCGAAGCGCCTTCTCCTCTGCACTGTGTTTTGTCAAAGGGACAGTGAGCCACAGTAAATGTAGCTCCAATCCTGAGTGACCCAGAAAAATATGCCAAGGGAGTAGCTGGGGATCACATCACACCTAGCTTTCAACTTTCACTGAAGTATGCCCCGTAAATGTTCAAAGGACTAAGCCTTCCTCTCTATCATGTTCCCTGATAATGCCAGCCTTATCAGTCCCACCATCTTCCTGACAACAAGTCCAGGTCCCAGTAACTCTCCCCAGAATCAAATACCCTTTGATGTGCACAGAGGATGCTCTGCTCTTCTTCCTTCGGTGTGTGTCCAACACCAACCCTCAGGAATGTCAGCAATACACATCTCATGTCTTAGGGGATGCAGACCTTTTCGGCCTCTCCAGTCTTGGGCTTTCAAAAGGGAACCCACAGGCCTCTGTTATGTACAATCCACAGACACACATGCCACCCAGCATGCATAGGCAAGTATCACGCTCTGTCAGGTGCTACATGCAATCCAAGCAGGCAAAGGGTGAGTTAAGTACACAGCCAAGAATCTTTACATGAGTGGGCCTGTAGCTCTCACACAAGTGACACTGGTAAGAAGGCCTGTTCACATCACTGATTCTACTAAACACAAAAATGGGTATGCTGCCACTACCACGCTCATGTCATTTAACTCCAGGTAAGGGCAGTAGACCTCTACTATCCCAGGGGTAGCTCTTGGTGCGTCTATCAAGGTCTAAGCAGACACGTTGCCATGAGACAGGCTTGGGTCATGGCACAAATGCATGATCCATATTCACCAATGACAAAAAATGTGTACCAGGGATCCAGATTTTGAGCAGCTAGGGCATGCGAGGCAGGGTTGCACATCCATCACCATGCAGGGAACTTTTTCGTCCCAACATAGGCCTTCCCCTAACTGGACAGAACTTAACTGGGTGACTCCACATAGCAAGAAGCACGCCTTTGGATATTTGGTGGCTAAGTAAGAGGTGTACCAATAGAAGGAGAAATGGATAATGGGTGTATATAGATGGAGTGAAACATTTAGTGGCATCCTAGCCACGAGTGAAGTAACAACTGTTTGTAGGTGTCCATATAACTATAATGCCATCAGATCACGTAGTAATCTGACAAGGTAACTAAGGTTCTGACACTGAATGTAAGGGGCATAAATGCCAACAAAGAGAAAGAAGATCTGGCACTATCCGGTGGACAAAGCTATAAATATACTGTCCGTACAGAAAATGTACCTGCGCTCTGAAGTTAGGGGTGGATTTCAGCACAAAATCAACGTTAAAAATATTTTACGCTACATCAGGCACAAGATATTCAGGTGTTAATGGCAGCTGAAAACTCAGTGAGATATAGATTATGGTTGGTCTTTGTTGGTCAACGGAAAACTAGATGAAAAGAATGTACCTGTAATCTCAGTGTAGAGCACCATTTCCCTACAGGAAGCATTTCTGCAGGAGAATTTGCAAATGAAGCCATCATCCAAGCAGGAAGTTTCAATGTGGAGTGAGACTTTGGATGGAATAGATCGAAAGGCGTGTTTGTAACAACACCGCTTCTAGATTTCTGAAGAAAATACAGGACTTGGGTATCCGAGGGAACCCTTCACCCACAAAGAATAGATGATGCATTCTACTCTGAAGTGCACCACACGTTCACAAACATAGACAGCATATGGATCAGTTCTCAACTCATAAGCACTTTGAAGGTATCAATGGAATAGTATTACCATTTTGGACAAAGCCCTGGTGCATATTACACCAGAAACACACATGAGGAATAGAGGACCAGGAAAGGGGAGATTCAGAGAACAACTATTCAAAGAATCTGATTGTAAGGAAGAGAACAAAATACAAATAGGCAACTATCTTGAACAGAAAGATAAAGAAAATAGCGTAAGTTATCTTTTGTGAAGGTCTTGAAGTAGGGGTTAGCGGGAAATGCCTGGCCCTGTTACCTGACTTCACAGGCTGACAACAGCTACTCTGCTGAAAGATTTAAGGAAACAGCAAAGACCTTAAAGCAACTGCTGAAGATTAAAGATAAAAATCATTCACTGGATTTTGAGAGCCGAATAAGCAGTATGACTCTTCAGACATTGATTTTATGAAAACTGCAATAAGGCTGACAAACTGCTGGCTGGGAGTGAAAGCCCCACAGCGATTCAGACACAAAATCAAGGACTACTCATGCCAGAGATAAATGAAAGAAGACAGTGCAATAAAAGGATGGTGACACAAAATAATGTTTTTAAGTGCTAGTGAGTCATTTGATGTTGCTGTCCCTGTGGCATGGCTCGGATCAGCCAGGAATCATCCTAGGAAGATAGACATTTGGTGAAGTTTGACAATTGATGCACCTATTAGAGAAAGTAGAGAGAAAATAGAACACGCGGTCTTACTCTCACCCAATTCCTCAACCAGGATTGAAGCACATTGGCACAGATCTGGACAATGTACTCCATTAGGCGCCCTATTTCCTCTTACAAAGTCAATTTGCCCTAATACCTGAGCTAATTCCAGTACAAAGAGAAGTACATTTGGATGTGAGAGAATTTACTTTCCGATAATGCTGTGGTTCCGCTGATTGATCCAGAATGTGTTCTGCTCTGATGCCAGAACTGCTGGCATTTAAGAAAGTGTCAGGATTTCAACCCTGCCAAGCTGGAGTACTATCCCTGAAACTTAATCAGGAAATGCTAAATCCATTTCTCCCTGTTCCTGGGCAAAACAGAAAGATTAATCCGTATGCTTCTATATATCAAGCAACTAGTAAAGCAGACTAACCTATGCCAATATATTTAATCAGGGAAACACTCAACAGAGGAAAGGTATAAGCTAGGTGTCTTGTGCCTGGGAAGGGTGGAAGTGAAAAAAAATAATACCATTCCCAATTTGTTGCATAAGTTAGATTCTTTACCAGCCCAATCAGAGATTTCTTTCTTAATAAGCTCTAATTAGTGCCGATCAATTATGTATGCCAGACGAGAAAAACAAGAGTATAAAACAAACTTTTATTTATCCTGAAATTTAAAAGGGGTATTCCACTTCCATACTTGCTATTTTACTCCAGAGTGGGACAGCTTAGAAAAAGCCACCTGAAAAAAGGGGTCCACATAGGAATTGTTGTGTGACGGTGGTGGGGCTTGATATTGTTACACAAAACAAACAGACCATATAAATTAACTTAGTAATAGAAACAGTACTGAAATGTACAGAAAAGCAACTAAATACTTTACATTCACATTCTCAGGCCCACGCTCCCCGCCACCTCAATAAATTCTCTCTAGGGGATCTGGCAGGTTGGTTAGTATGGAGGTGCTGTGCATTGAACAATATTCAGCAAGGTAAAAAAATGTAGAGGGTAGAAGAAGGGGCGCATATAAGATAGTTCCACTGAAGACGCAGGGTAATGCACCCAGAGATCCGTAAGTCTCTTAAGATAAACTTGGCTTTGTTTGGGCAACCGACTGTTTTTCACAAAGGCTCCAAACATCTGGCAGCATAAAACGAAACTATAAGGGCAACCGCAGCCCAAGTGTTTAGGAATATAAGGGTCACTAGAAGGCAGCGCTAACTACAGAGGTGCAGCGCAAAGATTAGAACGACTAATTCTATATATAACAGACCTATGCAAAACAATAGATAAGCTACACTTGACGGATAAGTGCTACACCCTTGCAGAATTAAAACTGATATTTCCAGATACTATGGAAAAATCCTGGAAGGGTTTCTGGAAAAAAAGCGGGGGGCGGAATACACGTAGCATGAGCAGGTGTTAAGCTTATGATCTACAGGAGAGTGGTCTCGAGTGCTCTTTTAAGGTGTGCCTGGGTAACCTATCACTATAAACCCAAAATATTTGACTCTAATATATGACCCAATCAGACAGCTAACATCACATACGTGCTGATAGTGCACGCTGGATACTGTGAGTATTGGAGATGGGGCGTCTCAACTAGAAGAACATGTACAACATGAATTGCACCCAAGACCTCTTAATTGCCTGTATGGCCAGCGGCGACACCGTGAAGATGAGTGAAGAAAAATGGTAGGCTTTCTAGTGAGTCCAATATAGCAGCAGCCTAAGTCATACTGAGTATTATCTTGATTTAGAAGAACAGTAGTTGAAATATTTCCAAAGGAGCCTACAGGCGAAGAGTTCAAGGATGAGAAGGGGTGGTCTTAGGGCAAGCAGTTGAAGGAACTTACTTGTGTTTTCAAAAAGACAAATGAAAAGTTTTTAGTATCCTTTTGTGACCGAGTGTGGCAAGGTAGGACCAGAATCATGTGGCTGTGTGCTTGACTTTGATTCTTCCTGCCTTTCCAAAGAGTTCACCAGTCTTTTGTTGACTGATTCTTCCAGGGCAAGATTTGTTCTATTTTTGCTTCCTTGTAGAATAAGGTTTTTAGTTAATCACAGTATAATCGTATGTAAACTGGCTTCTATTTCAATGAGACATGTGATATTACAAACATTTTCCCTGGCCCTTGTTTTTGAATTTCTCACTTATTTTAACTTTCCTAGCTTTATGGAACTTCCAGCAAAGACTGCTGACAAATGCCAGGCGAGGAGAAGCAGATGTCAGGCGCGCTGCAGTGTTTGATAGATGGCTACACCTCTTAAGGCAGCTTGCATGTGCCTCTATACGAGGTGTGTCCTTGCTTGAACAGTAGGTCACATGGCTGGCTTGTTAAACTGGATTATAATTATGCAAAGTAATGGTAAGCATAAATTACACAGTATTGTTAGATTGGTTCTGGCGAACAATGTGGTAAAGTACGCTTGACCTGATGTTGATCACACGTCCTATCCATCAGGGGATTTTTTTTATTTCATGGAAATTGAATAGGGAAACACTTTTAGTAAATAGAGCCTGCAGTTTTAAATGGCTCTCACAATTGGCTAAGTGGACTCTACTCTTAAAACTATTGACTGCTCTAGTGGCAGCCCTCCTAATCCCCCTCTCGCTGTTAGAATGCGCTTGTACTTTTCAGATAATAGATGGAACCCCTTTGTTAATTGGGCAGTAATTGAATTGAGTGCATCTAATCAATGTTTATAGGACCACAGGAATCCATTACAGAAAGCTGTCTTATCAATGGCTCTGTCGACTTGAATTTATTGTGTACAGAGCAGGACAGAGGTAACCCCACCGTGCAGCAGATGAAACCTGCAGAGTTCGCCCTGATTAATTTAGGCGAAAAACACAACTACATTGATTAAAGCTCTACTTTTTTGTTGGACTGATATATGTATCTTTGAGCTGACCTCCTACCTGTCAGTTGCTACTTTTTTCCTAACTCTTGGGACTTTTGTATTTACCAATGTTAGTGTGAAAGCATTTTGATTTTCATTTCTGTATCAGCCAAAACAGAATAATCAATGGCACAGTGGTGTACTGCCCAGCGTGTGCACGCCGCACAAATGCCAAAGCTGTTGGCTTTGCCTGTGCTTGTTTGTTTCCAGGAGAGTGAGCGCTGAAGAAAGCAGCATGAAACGGGTGCCACAGAAAATAAAGCAACTTTTTTTCTGTACCATTTAGTTTTCAGATGCATTTGTTAGAGCTCGTTCCCCAGTGATACCGGGCAACTCGCTGAATGATTTCTGATGCAAAATAGTCCCTCATACATTTCCTTAGAGGCAGAAGGTAGCCAATAGAAAAACAGTGAGAATAAAATACACCGTTGCCTGAACAAAGATGTGATGGATAATGTCTCAAACCAAAGGCTGAAAGATCTGGAGCAAAATAAGCCAGTGGCTGACCCAATGCCCCCTAAAGTAAGCATAGAATACAATATGTTCTCTATGAATGGACAATCACCATGCACGACAGACCTAACAAGCATTGGCAAAGCCAATAGGTATGGCGTTGGCCGCCTGCCTTATAGCAATTCTTGTTTTGTCATGTTTTTTGCAAAACTTTGTTTGGGAATATTCTGTGCCCTCATTAATCAAAAAATAAATAATCATGTGCAACAGGCAAAAAACGTTTTTGGGTGTAAAAAACCAGACTCATTACTATAGTACTCCCTGGCACTGAAGGGAACTACTTTGTGTATGGATGTGTTTCTTGTGAAGGGGTAGCATATCGTAATTCGAGGTGAAGTTAGCCAATGGCTGAAGTGGGCTGATACATCGCCCCTTAATGCAAGCTGGAGTGGGTGGAAGAAAAATGTGATTGACAGAACCACAGACTAATGGATGAAGTCTGGTGGAAACCCCTATAAGTAACTGTTGTACACATTATTTAAGTGAAAGGTTTAGGTAACAAAGGCCTAAATAAAGTCAATCAGTCTGGCATTGGCTACAAGCCTCTTGCCTTTGAGAAAGAAAGAAAACAAGGTAGAAGGCAAGAAAGAGAAAAAGGGAAAGTAAGTGCG
Source organism: Calotriton arnoldi (assembly GCA_963921515.1). Lineage (NCBI taxonomy): Eukaryota > Metazoa > Chordata > Amphibia > Caudata > Salamandridae > Calotriton > Calotriton arnoldi. The sequence continues at coordinate 1,663,248 of CAWUFW010000992.1, read as the reverse complement.
AAAGAAAGAGAGAAAGAAAAGAAAGGGAGCGAAACAAAAATGGCAAGAAAGAGAGAAAGAACAAAAATAAAAACAGGATAACTTAATACAGAGCAGTTTCAAATGAGCACAATCTGGTAAGCTGTGAAATAGAAGCAGTCAGAAAAGCAAAACACTCCAAGAGGAATTTACAACAGCATTGGCAGGAGACGGGATCTGATAAACATGGGATGTGCATCAAAAGGGTCCTGCTATCAAATCAGGCTCTAAACACAAAGGCAACACTAAGGTAATTATAAAGTTACTACAAAAACACTAGCACTGAAGGGAACTAGCTTGCATTCAGATGTGCTCCTTGTGAGAGCAAAATGTAGTCACTCAAAGTAACGTTAACCAGTGGCATAAGTAGTGAGACGCACTGCCCCATGCTGTATGCTGGGGTGGGAGAAAACAGATCAATGGATGAAGAGAGGTGACTGAAAGCCCCTGGATGCAAGTATATTATACATACTTTAGTGAGATGAAAAGTTCTTGACTAACGCCAGACCTAAAAATGCACCACATATTCCTAGCATGGAATGCCACATACAGCAAAAAATCAAGAAAAAAATCTTACCCACACAGTGGTTTAAATAGAGTGTATAGTTTAATTGCAAAATCTGTACTCCTTGCTAAAGCAACCTCCACACATCCATACTGCCCTGTGTCAATGTATTGCCTCCAATTTCAACTTCCTTCACATTTACACATCGTTTAAAATTTACAATTTTGCCTTTTCCTGCATATATAATTTGTTATCCTGCTAATATTATTTCATTTTCCAAACTGTCGGGAACCCATGAGTAGGCCTAGGCTGACCGCCCCAGCACAGCCACTGACACACATTTTCTCAAGCGTGCTGTTTTGGACATGAGTACAACCACCCGATGAAAAAATGTACGCTGAAACAAATGTGTGGTACCAGACAATGAAAGTAAAAACAAGACTTGTTTCTTCAACTAGATAACTAAAACTTAAACTTTGAGCACACAGTTTTTCATGTTTGAATAATCTAGCTGTTTTTCTGTTGTGCCATGCATTATGAAGGTTTAACCCATGTTTAACCACAGTGTCTTTTTCGACTGGGACTAGATGTCACAGAGCTGTTTTAATTTTCAGTTCATAGGTTTTCCGGAGTCCGTGATGAACAGTACTTCCTCTTTTCTCCGTCCATGTTTCTCCCAAACCATTACATCTGTCTTTTAAAAGCCTTTGAGAGGTAAAATAAAGTAATGTAGTTCAGCAAAAGAAAAAACAGTGGGCGAATCTCAGCACACAAAATATTAAAAATTCATGACTCTTCGAACTAAGGGGCTGATTACGATGGCGGGCGGACTTGGTCCGCCCGCCATCGTAGCGGTGTTTGGGACCGTCCGCCATGCATGCGGCGGTCCCGCATACCCGATAAGGATGTGACCGCCACCGCTGCGGTCAGATTCCGCACCGTTAACATTGCGGCGGTGGCTGCTGACAGCAGCACCGCCGCGATGTCGAAAAGAGCATGTTGTGCATTTCACTGCACTACGTGGCAGGCACTACACTGTGCCTGCCACATGGTGCAGTGAAATGCAGGGGGGTACCATGGGTATCCCCTCAGTGCACCCACACCTCCCCCAAACACAAGGGGGGCCCGCAACGGGCCCCCAAATACATTCCCCGCCAGCCTTTCAATGGCGGTTCAACCGCTACAGAAAGGCTGGCTTCCGCCAGCATCATAATTCTGCGGACGGAGCCTGCTAGGCTCCGCCACAATTTTAAGCATGCTGACCGCTCTGCCAGGCAATCGGTGCGATTGCCACCAGCGGAAAAGCGGCGGACGGACTTTGCGTCTGCCGCGATACCCACCGCCATCCTAATATGGCGGTGGGTAAATCTCAATTTGATGGCGGAACGATCGCCACTGCCGGCACGGCGGTGGCGATCGTTCCGCCATCGTAATGAGCCCCTAAGTGTTCTCATTTCATCCATAACTGACTCATGTCTGTCGAGGATTCCCCCATTAAGGAGGATCTGGGATGGTTTCTGCCATCCGGTTATTCTGACTGGTATTTACAGACATTCAAAAAACTGCAGACATAGGTGCACCCCCTTTCTTTGAAATCCCCTCGCATGCCACTACTTAGGCTGTGCTCTTAATAGTTACTGTTTTTGGCACGGCCCTGTGAATTTCCTTCGATTTGGCAAATGCACCGTTCAGATGTAGACCAACACAAAGAGGTTCCTTTAGATTACTGCAGAAATACAGGTTACCCCCGTGAAAGGCATAATGTAACTAAAAGCTAATTGTTCACTTACTCTCACTGGTATATCATGTTTTTAGTGACCCTAGGCTCCGGTCAATTTTTTCAAGGTAGATGGTTGTTAAAGAGTCATCTGTTCAATTGCAAGTTGACTATTATACGCTGTTATATTAGTAGGGAAGGCCCAAATTATGCAGCAGGGTTGAGTAAATCTATTGAATGATCATTTATTTGTATTTGTATTTTCATGCCACTGATGGAAGAAATAAAGTTATTTTGAATCAATTATGTGGAAAGGAAAGGCAAATTATGTGGCCCATTTTGTGATGGTATTATTCAATTATTTTGCCATTTTACACTTCTTAACACTGCTTTGTTATAGGTTGCTCCTCACTGGTACCAGTTTAGCACAAAAATATAGCAATAAGCAACAGAAAGGTGACCAGTCAAGCTCTCAATTCCACTGCACTGCAACACAGTCAAGCTCTCAATTCCACTGCACTGCAACACATATTGCTGCGTTTTTAGTAACTTTTGAAATGTTTGAGCTAGAAACATTTTGGGGGGTAAAATTTGCAGATTATGCAGCATTTGGTGGATTATGTGGCAGATTCGGCAAATCTACACTTATGTGAAAGACGCCGCGGCCGCACAATCACTTAATTCCAGTGCTCTGATTATTACTCTACCGAAACCAAAAAGGCATTGCCTTGATTAATCATATGTAGAAGTCTGAATTCATACATAAGTACCCAAATCTTGCGTTACTGGCCGACAGCCCCCCTTCACAGATCGGTACTGTAAACTGGCAGCCGAACAGTTTGCGTTGCAGGGGGTAATGGGAATTCCACACCCTTGCCTTGGATTAGATAAATATATAATTGCAGACCTTTTGCCACCATTCTGTATGTATTTGATGTGGCCTGACTTTTTGAAAGAGAGTACATAGGTTCACGTTATATTGTCAGCTTTTTATAGGGGCTTCTGTCATTACTGTAGCACGTTCTTGATGTCTGATTCTTTTTCGTATGGTTATGTGGTTTCCATTGATGGGTTGGGTATAGTGGTTTGATTAATATAGATCTGTTCAGTGTCTAGTCAGCTAATTACTCAAATTGGTTAATGAGAATTTAAAAGGAGTTTGATTTAGATGAATCTCTTTGTAATGCATGGGGTATGAATGGGAGTGCTAAAGGACTTTGCTGTTTTTGTTGCAGTGGGAGTTCAGTGCTCCACTGCAAGGTCTGAAGAAGTTTTGTAGACCGCCATTGCTAAAGAGTGCCTCACCAAAAGAGGCCGCATGCATGACACCACCCTGATTCAGTTAAGCAGTGATTATTTAAATCATGGTCTGTGGGGAAAGCAACAAGTCTATAACATCTAAGTAATGTATTATGGGCCTTATGAAGTTTCCTGGCAAAGCCAGGGTAGCAGCTGTGCTTAATTTGAGCCAGTGGTTTCCGGTGCTCACCACTGGCACTTAATCATCAACACCAGTGCTTTTCATGAGCACCAGTTAAGGACACATTAATTTACGGGGAGATTACGTGATTTTCCCAGAATCACAGGATGTTGAGCCGACACAGAGACTCGAACCTGGTTCCCCAGCTACAAAGTCGGCAACTGTGTTTTACGCCACATCCTCTCCCCACTTTCATGGTTTATAGTTAGTTCTGTTCTAGGCGGCTCTAACAGGAGAAATGGGCTGGTGCAAGCTGCCTCCTGACCAGAGCACTTATATTTTTTACAAATTAACCACTGGGTAGCAGAATAGCAAATCTATCTGCAGCTTCAGAATAGCACGAACAACTCACTTGTGACGAGCTGCAACCAAACTGTTACACTTACACAAACGGCCATAGCTAAATTGCAGTTTCACTGCACGCGTTCCAACAATCCTCTGGAAAAGTAAACTGGCAACCATACGTATGGACTCAATGGAAATTAATATTAAAAAGGAAGCACGGATGGCCTCCAGAGCCATAATATACAAAATCCAAATACGGGAAACTGTCTGAAGAACACATAAGAGTGGACCATAGCGGAAGTGGCACTTATGGCAAATGCCAGGAGCCATGAAAAGCTGATGCAAAATTTAGGTGGTTGGAGGAAGCTGGTGCTCCCACTGTTGTAGCTGCTGGTCACTAAGCTGCCTTGGACCATTCAATGTCTTTACGATATCGCATTGTGTGGAATGTGTGGGATGTCCTACTAAGAGGGTGATATACTGACGAGTAACCAGTAGGTGGATACAGAAAGCTAAAATAGCCATAAGATGATTCTGAACATGTTTCTCTTATTAGTTCTAAGGGTGGAGGCCTACTTGAATGACGGTGACCAATAGCTGCAATTGTGAGGATTGATTAAATGTGACTGTACTCAAATCAGCGCATGATATCAATATTCTTGCGTATAACAAACAGTGTAAAAAGACTAAATATCGGGTGTCTGCAATGACCATGCAATCAAGTGGATCAATTCACACCTTGTGCTTAGTATTCATTAATTCAATTCAATAATAATACTTTATTCAGTTATAAAAGCTCATTAAAAAAGACAATTTATATACAGCAGAGTATAAAAACATAAGAGGTACTATTAAGTATCAGGTAAAATCATGAAACCGTACTCATTTTAAATGTTAGTGGGTATTAACATAAAGTGCTAAATAAAGTTTTTTTTTTAAAGTTAAAAACCAGAACCCATGCATAAAGTACTCCAGAAAATAGGGTCCAGGCAAAATAAAATAGTCTGGAAAAAAACGATTGCTTACAATAATAACGGAAAATTGAATAAGACTTAAAACAAACAAAAATGCTTTACTTTCCTGCTTTGGCAGGGGTGTAGTGTACGGGTGAATGAAGGGAATGTTTTGCTCCCCTCTTCTGTGTGAACATGCATTGGGTCACAAAGAGAAGGAAGGTAAGCAAGAATGAAAGATGAGGAAATGCTGCTCCTCACCCAGGCAGAAAAGTTATTCTATAAAACAATTGATAGTCATATTGAAGTTACAGAGTGATGGGAAGACACTTGTTGGTGCGATTGGAAAATGTTATTTCATTGTATGCAGGAGTTGAAGTTGTTTATGGCCTAAGAAAGTAATGTCATTTGTCCTGCACAGGAGAAAACTCTACAAGCTACAGGTAGAAATCTGCATTAAATTTAAGTGTTTGTACCACCTGTATAATTGGCTCTTGGCTCTTGACCACAGTATCTATTGGACATTTTGAAATATCTACATGAGACAAGATTACCAAGGTATTCTAATATGGGTTTAATACTTCCTCCAGTCTATCAATTAGCAAGTGTGGATGGTAAGAGATTCTACCACTGGAATTCTCTCCACATAGTGGTAAAAAGTGATAGATTATTCGGATTGATCCAGAGTTGTGGGAGTAGCCTCTATCGTCAGCAATGGAATTGACTAGCTCCTTGCTCCTTGGGACCACAAAATAGAAATCAGTGGCTATAGACGGACATTAAACAAACATGGTGACTTATGGGCAACCCTTAGGGGCTCTGCACTTTAATCTGTAGGATTCTGAGAAAACGTATCCAGACATATGATGGATTTTAGAACATTCCTACAGGAAGGACCAGAATCATGCTAGCGAATCACTCTACTGACTTTAATGAAGAACCAAATTGTCCAGTGTGTAAAATAATGCAGAAATGTCTTATGTCAACAGCTGTGTTCTTTGCATACATTATTTTGTGAGGATTGTCTGTTAAGTCTGTTTCATGAAGCCCAACTTTGTTTAATATTTATGTGGCCCCCCTTGCCAAGGTGATTAGGAAGTACGGTTTCACTCCTTTTTCTTACGCTGACGATACCCAATTGCTCCTGTCCTTTGATAAGGACTCTGAGTTTGTTGATCAGCGTTTTACTAAGGGGATGTCAGCTATTGCAGAGTGGATGACGAACCACTGTCTGCAACTAAATGCATCCAAGACTGAAATGTTGTTGTTTGGGTCAGCCCAGAATTTCTGGTCCCCTGGGTGGTGGCCTGCAACTTTGGGTTCTGCTCCTACTCCTACCTTGGTGGCAAAAAACCTGGGAGTACGCTTGGATGTGTTGTTATCCATGAAGGACCAAGTGATGACTACAGCAGGGACTTGTTACCATACACTAAGCCTTTTGCACAGAGTTTTTCGATGGCTGCCTCTCTCTGTTCGAAGAACCCTGATTCAGGCTTTGATCGTTGGCCGCTTAGATTATTGTAATGCATTGCTGGCATCTGCAAATGAGTCCCTACTAACCAGATTGCAGATTGTACAAAATGTGGCGGCTCGCCTGGCCCTAAAAAAACCACCTCGCACCTCCTCAGGTCCATTGCTCCAAAAACTTCACTGGCTCCCCATCCGCCAGAGAATTAATTTTAAGCTTTGTTGTCTCACCCATAAAGCTTTATATGGTGCGAGCCCCAGCTACCTGTCAGATAAATTTAAAATCTATTGTCCGAATCGTCATCTTAGATCGAAAGGTAAAGGGTTGCTGGTGGTTCCCCGGTTTAAGAAGTTTAGAACCGGAGGCAAAACCGTTGTCCATCTAGCCTCTAAATTGTGGAACACCCTGCCCGAGGAACTACGCAAATGCTCCAACTTACTCGGTTTCAGGAAACTCCTGAAAACAGTATTGTTCAGAGCGTAAACCTGTCTGCCCATGTTTATCTGACTCACCTGCTTCTACAGCGCGGAGATACCCCTTCGGGGGTGATTCCTGCGCTTTACAAATCCCAATACAAAATACAAATACAAATGATGTAGAATAAATTCAGACTCTGTAGGATCTAAATAACTATGCTTAAATAGGCGTTCCTGTAGTTTTTTGCTTACCACCTTTTCGAAAACTATGCCTAATTTTGAGAGCCCTGCAATAGGGCGGTATTCACCAAGGTATGCCTCATCAATTCCAGATTGCTTTTAGCAGTGGTGGGCTCTGGAGGAGGGTCAGTATCCAACCTGGATAGGCATCAACTTCACGGTTCATATTTTTAACTTCTTTTTTTAGTATACGGTCTACATCTTCATTTAGAACTAGCTTACATTGGAACTGGTGGGAGTGTTGGGAAGAGGGATTCTATATAAGCCACATTTGGGCAAATACCTGCCTTTGCAGTAGCCATAATTATTCACCTTATAGTAGAGAATGTCATCAAAGACTGTTGCAAATTTGTTGCACATGGCTTGCAAGTTTGCTGTACCGAGGGTCTCAGTTTGATACTCCAGAAATCGCCACCTGTTGACTATTGTCTGGTTTTCTTCTCACCCTGTAAGTGATGCCTTTCAGTTCCAAGGGACATAATTAGGGGTGGGCGAAGATCTGCTGGCAGAGTTCTGCCCACTATGTGTGGAGTTCCTAAAAACTCAGCGAAGTGACGCGGAGTGGAGTTTTTTCTCTCAAGCACTCATGAGAAAAAAATGCGCGCTAGACCTCCTACCGGTGAAATTTCTCAACGCTGGCAGGTCGCGACCGCTCGCATTGAGAAATCTGCCACTTGCGTAAAGGAAGCTGCTGCTCGAGTAGAATGTCTACTCGAGCGGCAGAAAGCAGCAGCACTCTTTGGCGCGACGCGTAGTGCCGTTCGTGCTGATTTTACAGCGTGGGACAAACTTCCAGTGCTAAAAATCAGTGCAAGCAGCGCGACTTAACAGACTCTGCCACTGGTGGAACTCCGCGGAGCGCATCTGAGTTTTTCCGCCACTTCGCAGAATTCCGCGGAGTAAAACTCCACGAACTCCACCCAGGCCTAGACATAATGCATGATCTGAGCGGCTTGAGGCTCTGGATGCGAACAGTGCATTATCTAGACAGGGCCCTGTCTAGATGGTATTGAAGACTGGTACCAGGTACAGTATAACATTTTCACATATTTAGTTGTTGCTGCTTTCTTGGTGAGCACTCAGAAGACAGATCAAGGTACAAAGCAAAACTTCTTTCAGCTCGGTCATTGTTGAAACAGGAGCCTTTGCAAGATCCACATTCACGAAAGTACTCATCGTTTTATGACACAACCACGCTTTCCGTTCCCACACGTTTCTTAACGCGGTCGGAAAACGAATGCGTCTAAACCACACATTCCATTTACAACTCACGTTGTTACAACAACTTGCCTTAGAGGGGTGCTGGACTTTGGAATAGTATAATTTACTATTCCAACTCCAGTTCCCCGCAAAAGTAGGGAAAACGTTGGACGTTTAAGTCCAACGCTGCTTTACCTAACGCATGTCGCAAAGGCAGCGCGTTGTTCAGCGGTCGTGATATTTGCTGTTTCCCGTATTCATCTGGTCCTGATTTGGATTCCAAGTACCAGATTCACAGAGCCAGTATTTTTGAAGGCCTGGAGAACTGTATAGGGTTCTGACCTCCCAGTCAAAAGGACTATTGTTTTAAAATCAAAATTGCCGACATTCGGAAAGGATATCATTTTCAGTATCTCCTTCCAGGCAAACTTGGAGGTAGCATGCTTGGTGGGAAGGTGTGTGTATTCTAGCCAGTTCTTAGATGGTGAATAACAACTGCCTTATATGGGCTTGGTGGCTTGGGGAAGAGGTCTACCTATGCAGGGAGGCTCCCGTGTGGTGGACATCAACAGTTGCATGCATACATGCATCCCTCTAACTATGGTATCATTCATATGGATACATGCACTTGACACGGATCGATAATAGCCTTGTTCCTTGGGAATTTATGAAATTTACAGTGCATCATTCCAGGGTAGAGTCAAAAAGGCTGTACCTCACAAACCTCTGATTGACTGCCTCCTGCCAGACCATCTCTACATAATTAGTTGTGAAAAATTACTCCCTTAACAAAAAATATGCAACACACTTTCCGTACACTAGTCTGCATCAGTCTATTTTATTGCTGCCAGGAATTCACAAATGGGTTGCTAGTATGCCCAAGTGCAGTACCTACCAGACCAAAGCGACCATATACTGTACTTTTGCTTTCACACATACTTCCTGCCTTTTACTGTCAGCAGAATTGAAGGGGCTAACAGGAGAAGGGGTGTTACCTTCATAAACGACTTAAGCTTTTATTTTCATTTTACTTGCTTTATGGAAAGCGTTCGTTGTGCGGAAAGCGCCTCTCTTCCTATTCTTAGTAAAGGAATGTTTTTTTTAACCTCCAGCAGGCTTGACAGACGCTTGGGAACCGCGACACTGCCGTTTCTGCGCTATTTTCTGATGGTTAAAAGTCGAAGGGCAACTTCCAGTGTTTGAAAAATGGTCCTCAGAAGGCCGCCTGGGGAGTTGGGAGAAGCCAGGAGAAATACAAGAAACTCGATTCGCTTTCTGTTGTGTAATCTTTGCCCATTCTAACGTGTCCCGGCTCCGCATCTGTCAGAACAGACAAGACATCAAGCCATCCTGGTTCAGCAGCCCAAAGTAATGTATTGATGTCTGAAGATATCAGTCAAGGGCGAACAGCTCAGGACAGTCAGTGGGTAATCTGTGGCCATGTAAAAACACAGCGAAAGACATGTGCAGGCGCACGTACATTAACTACTGGCAGTTTTAATGCCATTAAAACAGTTCTGCAATTAATTGAACGTAAACCTATTTTTTCTCAGACTGCTGTAGTGCACTCACAGTGTGGAAAAGGATTTTTTAAAAAGCAGAATTTATGGGATTATTCTATTATACACCTAGTAGTTGGCATTGGTGTCATATCATTCTGGGGTACTAGGTAACGAAATGGCAGGCATAGGAGCCGCAACTGATGTGATAAGGACCAGAGAAGAGACAATACAAAGTAAGTCACTTGTGAAGCAATTAGTTCTAGGCGTTTGCAAAATCAGAAATCAGAGTGACAATTGGAGATTGCAATGTGTCATTAATCCAAAAATACAAATAATGTACACTCAAAGAAAAGTGTGAATAGGACAGACAGGGCATTATTCAATAGAGTAAAAATAGAGCATGTTTGCATAAATAGGTTTTTACAAAGAATCAGCAAACATGAAAAAAGACTTTGTGAAGGGGCAGCCTCCTACAGATATGAATCATTTTTGTATGAACGATAAGTAATATTAATCACCAGAAGGAAAAGTATTAACTTTTTCAGTGGCGCTAGGTTCACAATTACGGGTGCAAAGTCTGACAAATCACATCTTGATAAGTTGTTCAGATGCTTTGTGACGTGTATAGCTTACAAAGTTTGGAAAACACTGAAGGCCTTATTAGGAGTTCAGCGGTCCGACTGTCGAAGTACTGCATCCTCAACCGCTGGAGACCCCTGTGGCCTTCCGAACGCCGTATTACGAGTTTCCAGAGGGTCCGACTGTGTGGCTGCTGCAGTCTTGCAAGTCTTGGCAATTTATTTCCATATATATCGATGCCTGTGTATACATTCCGACTGCATATGTGTCGAATGCACACATATGCATGATATATGTGGAAAAATACCACCTATCCATTGCTGCAGTCCGCCCCATATGTGGCCAGTCCCGGTAATGGGTACATGGTACCAAAGCACTTACCTGTATTTTGCCAAAGACGGGGTAGTATTCCTCGGGGTGAAGATGCTGTTGTGTAGGATGGACCTGGAGAAATGGATCCACGTTGAAATCTGCTTGGAAGAACTGGAAAGGAGTGAGTATGCACCCCAGATCCTTGGATCCGCCGACCTTTAGGTGGCGGTCTGACTGCCGCGGTTGACTCGTCGGGAAGTCAACTCGTAATACAGAAGGCGATGTTGTGCCTCTGTACCTCCCAATGGAGGCTGCCTTTCCCTGACCTCCAACCTCGTAATACAGCTGACGGCTCACCGCCATCAGACCGTCACCACCTTCACAGCGGTCCACGGACCGTCGAACTCGTAATAAGGCACTAAGTGCTGCTTTAGCAGCCCTACACCGCAGAGAGATAACATACTTGCTTCCACAAAGAGTTGCCCAGGGCATTGCGTAGACTGCCAATGTTTCAGCAGTAGTGCCTGTCCTCTGGTGCACAAACTTCATGTCCCAAACAAAGTCCTAAGTGCCTGAACTGGCCCCTGCCTGGTGTCCATTCATCTCCCTCAGTCCAAAGTCACCTGGGCAGTCCCTTGCTAACCCTCTCTAAGCTGTGCCCTATATGCTCATGAGCCTCTGTCGAAAAACCCTGCACACGCCCACCTTTTGCCATGGTGTAGAGAAGTTACTTAGAAGTCATTAAGCAGGTGATGAATTATTTGTTATCAGGGTGAGCAGGCCAAGCTCTATGGTTCGAAACCCAATGGGAGGGTGCAGGGTGGTCTCTTCCTCTGCGTAGCCAAATGCCACTTTTAATCCATTTAAAGTACATGGAGAGTGGGGACATAGAGGTAAAAGGGATCTTTTCCAAAAGTTGAGTGATGCGCCATCTTGCGATTATTGGAAACGGAAGATGGGTCTTCGGCCGCAAGAGAATAAAAAAAAATGCCTCCAGTTCTAGAGGCCCTGGTGGATTGAACAGTTTTACCAGAGATTGACCACAAGTTCCCTAACTTATTCCAGGGTTCTTTTGGGTACTGTACTTGTTGATGTGCTCTTTTGGCTGCTTCTGAAGCCTGAAAACCTGAGGTGTGTGCCCAAATACACTGTACCTGGCTGTGTGCAGGAAAACTTGACTGTGCTATGCCTTCTGATTCCTTCAGTTTTGCATGAAATTAAGTCTGCAAAACCTTGATTATGAATTTCCCTTAGACAATACAACCTAACAAGATAGTGGAGAAGTGTGGCTCAATGGTTAGAGCGGCAGACCCTGATGCAGAGATCTGGCCCGGGACCAGGGTTCAATTCCCGCCTCGGCGGGTCTTGGGCTCAATTTCCTCGGACCTGATAATTCTCGCCTCGGTGCCTATTCTAATCATGGGTCCCACTCTGCAACTCTGGGCAATAGCTTGCTTAATCTCCACAACGGCCCCAACAGCGCTGGGATGCCTGGCTTCACCCTGGGGGTGCCCAGGAGTGGACATTTCACAGGGAAAAGCCAGGAAGGGTTCCACAGCGGTATGCGTACAGCGCCAGGACACCCCTTTGGGGGTATAAGTGCGCTTTACAAGTACAAATTTCATTAATATAACCTCTAAATGACTTTCACAAGAAAACCATCGTAAAGTGCCTGCATGGATCCTCCAAAGTTCCAACAAAGATGTAACCTTGTGAACCTGGCCCAGCACAGTCCCTTTGTCAACTCTGCAATCCTTTCCAGCATGAGCTGTGCTAACTAACTGAGAGAGGAGTCTGAGGCAGGGTAATCCTTCCAGCCCTGCACACTGGATAGAGGGCATGAGGAGAGAGAGAAGTTCCACTAAATCCAAAAACAGAGCATTCGCTGAGAGAAAACATCCATTGCATCACCTTCCTCACATCGAGTATTGGCCACTGAGATACAATGTTTACTGCTTGGAGCTTATTTTTGTTTTTGGGTTTGGCTTTTTATCATACCAGGCTAAATGTAAGTACATGCTCCTCCCTAATTGTAGCCACCATCTTTAGTTTACCAGCGCTGGGTCTGTGGCAGATTTTTGGGATAATAACGTCTAGGTAACTGATTTACTTTTAGATTTATTCAATGTTGATACACCCCATCAGGATTTCCAGATAATGTAGCATGCCTTCTGCATAGTTGGAGAAACAGCATTTTTTGTTTTGCCTATAACTTTAGCGCCGTTTGATGAATCTTCACAAAATGTTCATATTAGTTTGCCTCTCACTTTAACTGCTGCCTTGAAAGTATCTGGGTGATTCATCAAACGGGGCTGAGAAAAAGGGGCGGGGTCCCAAAACGCGTTTTCCCCATAGCGATTTTGAACATGACTAAACCCCGAACTGCTGAACGGAATTACACCAAATTTGGCAGAAATCTAGATCTTGGGCCAGAAAGATCTGTTCTTGTTATTTGGTTCAAATCTGTTCAGTAGTTTTTGAGTTATTAAAGAAAAAAGATGTATGTGTATCTAGGAAAGCAGAGGGTCCAGGAAACCCAGAGATCTCAAAATGAGATCTGATTGGCTGCCACCACTTCAACCAGGAAATGGTGGCAGCCATCTTGGAACTCGGACTCAGCCGAATCCCAAGAAAAAAACAGAATAGGGCAGGGTGAGGATACCTTGACCCCCTTGGCTTGGTGGTTGGGTCCCATAGGGACACCGCCAGGGACCAAAACTTATTTTTTTGTTACATTTTCCTACAATTTCGCAGAGGATTCACAGGGATTAAAAAAAAAAAAAGCAAGCGCAGTTAAATGTGCTTGCTTTTTTTGCCCCTCCCTGGGTGAGCCAGGTGCGGGGGGAATTTAATTTATATATTAGGGGGAAAGAAGCACACATAGCCCCACTACCCAGGCCGATTACGGCCCCGGGCCACCAAGACCGAGCCGCATATGAAAACGGGCCGGGGGGCACGTGACCCCCCCTCCCGATCCATTTTCGGCCCCAGTGACCCCAACTCCTGGGACCTGGCCATGCACACAAAAGGGAGGGGGGCGCGCTGCCCTGTGGCCAACCATCCCCTGCCACGCACGGCCTCTGATTGATTAACATATGGTAATTAAAATATTACTTTACGTTGAAAAAAACCATAGAAATTAACTGAAAAAACAAAGGCTACAGGGATGTTATAGTTAGGAAATAAAATATAAAAAAACCTTAGAAATTCACTCAAAAACCAAAGGTTACAGGGACGTCATAGTTAGGTTCACATTATACATACACAAAGCCATAGGAATCCAGCAGTTATAGCTATGGTTATCTCAAGTAATTATAACTCTTGCACTAAGGTAACCATAACTCGCGCCCTCGCCATGCACTGCTAATTCCCCACATATTATATCACATGATATCTTCTATGACATCATTGATAATTGGGGAGAGGAGTTGGCCTAACGGCTAGGGCGGTCAACCTCGAATCTGGGGAACTGGGTTCAAGTCTCGGCAATGACGCTGACCATCCTGTGATTCTGGGCAAATCACTTAATCTCCCCGTGCCTAACAAAAAAATAAATGTGTCCTCATGTAATGCAACTGGTGCTATGTAAAGCGCTCGGATACCTGATTCGGGTCAAGTTCGCGCTATATAAAACTCTGTAAAAAAAATATATATATATCACTGCAACATTTGCTGTAAAATTATTGATGGGAAAACTGTACATGGTGGGGACGCGAGTTTTAGTTACCTTTTTGCATGAGTTGTAGTTCCTTGAGATAACCATAACTATAACTTATACACCCACTATCAGACCCACTCACACACCCATGCAACCACTCACACACAGCGGCGGCTGGCACAGGTAAATGCCGTAGGCCGGGCTGGAGGGGGGGGGGGAAGTCGACAGATGACGGAATAGATATAATTAAATAAATAAATAATACCTTTTCCGTCGTCTGTCGACTCCCCCCCCACCCCATCCCGCCCATCGCGTTTACCTGTGCCGCCGCCACTGCTCACACACCCACTCAGAGACCCATAATAACACCTCTCGCAAACCCACTCACACACCCACACAGGAACTCACCCCCCACATACACACCCAAGCAACAAGTCTCACACCTGTACAGCCACTCACACACCCACTCAGACCCAGAAAAGCACTCACACACCCCCTCAGACCCACACAGCCAGTGACACATGCACGCACACACCAATTCACACACCCACTCAGAGACACAGAAAATCACTCACACACCCACTTACACACTCATACAGCCACTCACACACCCACTCAGAGACCCAGAGAACCTCACACACCCATTCTCAGACCCACAGAGCCACTCACACACCTATACCGCCACTCACACAACCCCTCTGCCACTCGCACACCCACTCACAGACCCACATAGCCAGTCACACACGGGCGGACATACCCACCACACATACACCCACACAACCACTTACACACCCGCTCACACACCCAGGTTACAGGGACATTATAGTTGGGAAACAGCATTTAAAAAACGTAGAAATTCACTGTCTAAACCAAAGGTTACAGGGACGAAATAGAGTTACAAAAAACCTTAGTAATTCTCAAAAAAACCAAAGATTACAGGGACGTTATAGTTAGGTTCAGATTTTACACACACCACAAAACCACAGAAATTCAGCAATTGTAGTTATTTCCCCCATCCACGAGCCTTAACAAGGCACTGGAGACCCAATCCCCCGGGGCCAATATGTATATATAAGGGTTAGGGGTCATACGGCTCCCCTGCCCAAGCCTTAAAGAGGCCCTGGGTACCCCATCCAGGCCAGGCCCAGCATGCAACCCCACACCATATACGGCCAGAGCTGGGTGCCCTCAGGGGATTGGGTACTGGCCTGACCACAGACCAGGCCCCGTGCCCAACCCATGCAGGGCATTACGATAGACATCTTACTTTATGGTAACAAAATCATAGAAATTCACGGAAATTAACAAAGGTTAAAGTGACTTTCTACTTAGGGATGTAATATGTTACTTTACATTTTAAAAAACCCTTAGAAATTAACTGAAAAAACGAAGATTAAAAGGACACTGTAGTTAGTTGAAAATGTTTGTTAAAACATACCATTTTAAACAAACAAAACCACTAGTATATTTATCTTAAGTAACTATAACTCGTTCCCTAAACTAGCTATAACTTATCCCCCGCCATGCACTGCTAATTTTCACCCATATTACATCACTTATGACATGTTCTGTCCAACATCACTCCAAATAGCTGAAATGACATCATTAATGACAACACTGCGCTTTGCGGGGCACTCGATATAGTTACTTTAGGGTACAAGCTAAAGTTGGTTATTTTGTTTGTTTAAAACAAACTATAACGTCTGTTTAATCTTTATTTTTTTCAGTGAATATACACATAGTACAAAGCCCATTGATGGTTTCCATACAAGAGGTTTTTACTCAAGGTTCGATTTCAGGTTCCTCTGTTTGTGTCCTTGAAGGAACTGGTTGGAAGAGCCAAGTTATCGATCTCAGCCCAGTGACGAAGAAGGAAAGTAAATCACTGCTGTGAATATTAGGCAGTGAGAAATATGATTAGAAATAGAAGTTTAAACTCAACACATTTGTTGGTCAGAAATTCATTCTCGCAGACCGAATAAAGATCTATGTTTTTTTCCTGTCGCAGTCTATGTCTGGATATATGCTTCCCTAGGTGCCTCTGAGTCCTGATAGTTTTACTCTTATTTATGTTTCTTCTTGGCCAGGGTTGACTTCGCCTGTTAGTGTACGTTGGCCTTCATGATGAGGTCATGGGTAATACTGATGCACTAATACTGCACTCAGAATTACTGATACCCTGGATAGAGCAATTCATTGGTGTGGTATTTTACTCTCAATTATATGCGGCTCGGGAGGTGACACGACATTGCCCCATTCTCGAATGATTAACTGATTTACCACCTAGTGGGTTGACTCGGGGATGAAAGATGCATTAGGGGAGGATATTACAGAGGAAGAGATCTGGGTTGAGGTCTGGCGCATGGCCCGCAGGACGGTGCCGGGGACAGATGGCCTTCCGGTGGAGTTTTATGGCACATACCTTGTTTTCCTTGTCCCCCGCTTGGCGGCCTTATACCACCACGCACGGATTGCTAAGACGCTGACCCCCACCCTGCGAGAGGCCCTAATTATCCCTCTGCTCAAGCAGGGGAAGCCTGCTTTGGACGTGACCGCTTACCGGCCATTGTCAATGTTAAATGTTGACTATAAGATCCTTAGCGGAATACTGGTGCAACGCTTACTTCCCCATATGTCTGGATTGATTCATGCTGACCAGTCCGGATTTATACCTGGCTGGTGTATGGTAGCTACAGGCAATCCTAGGGTAGGGTCTGCACCTGCTGGAATGGGCTGGATGCATGTTTGTGGATATCGAGAAAGCATTCGACAGCCTGGACTAAAACCACCTGCACGCTGTCATGCTTCGGATGGGATTGGGACACCGTTTTGTCTCCTGGACCTTTCTAATATATGCGGACCCTGTTGCCTGGATCTGGACTGGTCGTACTATTGCAGGGCAGTGTGGTGTGGGGCGTGGCACCAGACAGGGTTGTCTGCTTTCCCCTCTACTTTTTACCCTTGCGCTGAAGTCGTTGGCATGCAGAGTGCGCAGTGGTCTGTTCTACCAGTATTCGGGCCTGCAAGGTTCTTCATTTTATTTCCCTCTATGCGGATGATATGGTGCTTTACCTGCATGACCTACGCACAGAGCCTGGGAGGGCGGCACATCTCCGTACAGCTCTTGGGGAGGCGTCTGGCCTCCATGTTAATTGGCTGAAGATCAGCCTCTTCCCGATCCGAGGGTACAGAGAGGTACCCCCAGACATGGGTGACATGCGTTGGGAACCAACCGTTGTGCAGTATCTTGGAGTCCGAATCTATCGAACTCTCCCCGACCTCTTAGAGGGCAATATAGGGACGGCGGGGACAGTGTAGGGTTTTGGAAGACCTTGCCCCTATCGGTGGCAGGTCGCATTGCCGTGGTGAAGATGGTGTTGTTGCCTCGCCTTTTGTACTTCTTTGCGGTGCTCCTGCTGATTATTCCGCGCTCTACATTCAGGGAGCTAGATGATTCCATTCTTATTGATTTCATTTGGAATAAGGGATGGCAGCGAGTCGCTTTGTCCAAACTGCAGTGGGCAACAGCCGATGGTGGGATGAATGCCCCTGACTTTAATTCTTCTTATTTCGGCAGTGCAACTGCATTGGTGTTTGGGTTGGTTTCCTGGGAGGGAAGCTCTGGGGATGGTGCGATTACCGGAGCCCCCCGATTCGCAGCAGCTATGGAGCCTTCTACTCAATCCGCTGCGGGCCACCCATGCGAGTCGCAATGACCTGAGAGTACTTAGGGCCTGTTGGATGAGGGTGCTTGGTCGTGTGCGAGTGCGATCCCCATAATCTCCAGATCTCCCACTGCGGACATTAGTTACGCAATTACATGGTGTAGAGGAGGGATGCCTACTCGACTGGGAGACAGCGGGGCTGGACACTATGGGTGCGTTATGCGCTGATGGTGTGTTGCAGCCATCTGCTGACCTATGTGTGAAATTTAACATCCCGACGGGTCAGTTTCTCCTGTACCCTGTGTACGGTACCCTGACTGCGGCAGTGCACACAGTCTGGGGAGGGCGTGGTGTTGAACCCCGACTGCTACATAGTTGCCGATTCTTATGTGACACCACTAACACCTGCCAGCTGATCTTGGGTTTAATACACTGGGCTACGAGCGGATGTGTGTTCCCCCCTCGCGGTATTGCGGGACCGCTGGAAGACTGACCTGGGGGCCTCTTTTGTACATGCAGACTGGATTAAAATGTGGGAGGTGGCACCTAAGATCTCCCTGAATGCCTGTTTCAGACTCATACATTTTTACGTCCTCCACAGGCCCTACCTTAAGCCCCTGAAGCTTAGCATCTATTTTCCATCAACCCTACCTGATTGCCGGGTTGCTACTGGCGATATCCTCCATATACTCTGGGGGTGCCCTCAGTTGACCTCTAATTGAACTGAAGTAGTGTGCCCTTTGGCAGAGGCTACAGCTTGTGCCCTGACTCCCACACCCTGACTCTGTCTCTTAGGCCTCTACCCTCGAACTGCAAACACAAAATCACCACTCGGTTCACTGGCCTAGCTTTAGTGCTTGCCAAGCGTCCAATTACGATGCAGTAGAAGCATGCTGAGGGTCCTCGATTAGAGGGCTGGAGAGCAGACGTCTTGAGATGGGCGACATGGAAAGGGATTACTTTACTTCGCGAGGTGCGCCAGGGTAGGAGACCCAAGAATTTGCACTGGTATGGGACACAGTATTGTCTGACTTCCAGAAAGACAAGAACGAGAGTGCCGGAGGTGTTCCTGACTAGGGGATTATATGTACCTGGCCTTTTCTGGGTCCCTGGTAAGTTGGTACCTGGATATCGAGGTCGTGTTGTTGATCTCCTAATATCGATATTAACCACCAGGGACGAGCATGGGCCGTACGGCGCTTGGAGAGGGCTGCCTTGCTCCTATATTGTCTTCAGGATTCCTACAGATGGATGGTGAGGGGAGGTATTGCCACGAATTTAGGAAGGAGATGGGTGGGAGACTGTTCTTTTTGGTTTATGTTCATTTTTTTGTTGATTTCGGGCTGAGCTATCTGTGATTTCTATTGTTGACCCTGACTACGAACCGATTCTACGGTAAACAATAGTTTGTTTGGGTTGTTCCCAAGATATGTTACTTCGTCCTTTTTTACTTCTCTCAAGTGTCTGGGACCGTATTATCGAATCTTACTTATTCTATGAATGCTCTGCATTATACACTTGTTTACTTTCTCTTCGACATGCCAAAATGGTATCATTTTATGTTTATATCAATAAAAATCTGTTTGCTAAAATGGGTGTGGTATTACCACACTCTTACAGGTTTTACCCAGAGGACTGATTATTTACAGCAGAAATCTGTGTTTCTGAGTCAATGTCTTCATATTTTCCAACATTCAGAACACTTATGTCAGGTTTTTCCTGATTAAATGCCCTCACAGTAAACGCTGAGTGTCCAGTATTACCACACATATTAACCTCCATCTGAATCTTGTTCATGAAGGACCTTGAAATGAAGGTCTGGTTGTGTGAGTCCGACTACTGATGTGTGACTGAATTACATTCGAGATATGTTAGTTCCGCGGTTCCTCGGCCTTCCATCCTCTCAGACGAGCCCAGGATATTTGTGCATCGGTTTGACACCCACCTTCAGTGTACTCGAGAGCGCCTATATTCCATTATTTTTCCTGGGCTGAGGCTTCATTTGCTTTACATCACTGGTCGCGTTGCATGATATTACCATGTGCCGACAGGTTTTGATGAAGAGATTTGACAGGACAGGTGACACGTGACACCCGGTGCTCCGAGGGCGCGGAGGGATTTCCCCCCCTGCGCGCGATATGTGGTTTCCTTTGTTTTCTCTCGCGGTGTGAATTATGGGATCGCGGAGGTGTACAATGGCAATCTTTGACGTGCAGGCTGGCGCGCGCGCACACGCACGCACAGCAGAAGAGCGGGGCTTTGATATGTCTCTGGATCCGGCGCCTGTAATCAGCCCTTGTCGTGGCAGCTGCATGACATGCAAGCGGCGGGAAGCGGATCTGTTATCATCATGCCTTCACAAGGGCCGTCAAGGGCCCCCCTGACAGTGCAGGTTCAGCAGAAAACAGTTGGAAAACTTTTTAGTTCTTGTGTGTGGGACATTCTGCCCTAGATAGGCAGGAGACCCTCATCCGAAATAACGTTGCGTGGTGGTTTCGGCCTCACTTCCCGCTAAAAGTCATGGTATATGTTTATGGAGGTGTGTAATATCGACCCATAATGCGATAGTTAAGACAAACGCTTCGAGCAGATATTGATTGAATCCTCGTGCTTGGAAAAGATAAAGGAAAAAAAAATGGAGCTCAGCGTTTAAAGATAAAACATAATCCCTGCATCATAAATTTTGGGGGTTTAAAACAGCTGGTATATATACGCAGAGATTAATTTGTGGTGATGGTTGCAGGTGGTGAGCAAGGCACTTTTGGGGGAGGCCAGGGCTTATTTTTCACCTTTAAGAGAGAAAGATTGAGGCTGAAAAGGGGGGAAGGGAATATTGGGCAACCGTGGTGAAGTAAGTGCGGGCTGAAAAAGAACCCGCACCATAGGGAGAGAAAGAGACTGTAGGGCAGTGGAAACAAGAGATGTGACGTGGAATCAAGACCAGGCGGCCTTGGGATTCAGCACTCCCTGCATTTGGCGGCTCCTAAGGAGAAATTTATGTCCCTGCACTGATCATTTTCTTTATTTCGATTTTTTGCAAATTTAGCACTGATGAAGTGGCAGCATTGTAAGACACATAAGCGGAAATCCCTGTAGTGAGTTCCAAAATAGCTTCAATCCCGGGATAAAGAAAGCCGAGGTCAGAGGGTAGCAAGTGTCCTTTGACCTACTTTTGTCTCATCTCTCTTTAAAGTGGGGTTCAATCTTCTGCAGTCTTCATCTGCCCTTCTGAGCTCAGCATCTCCCCTTCGAGGCTTTTACCTCACTTTATGGTTGTTTGTCTGTGCTTCCATTGGCTATAATGATATCCTTTGCTGATTTCTGCATTTACACTGCTGCTGTCTGTATGTCCTCTTCTGCTGCCTGTATGTCCTCTTCTGCTGCCTGTATGTCCTCGTCTGACATCTGTATCACTACGATTTCTGTATTTCTTGCTTTGAATTGTCTCTACCTCTAGTTTTGCAGTTCTCTGCATCTCTGCTTCTCTGCTTGTTCTCTTTGCCTCCTCTTCTGTTGTTTATACCTTGGCATACATGATCTGCTTTTCCCCTTTCTGATTTTTTTCAGGAATTAATATAAATATAAATGTACTTAGTTAATCTACATAGTGACCTTTTTTTCCAAGAATTGAATAAGCATAAGTCGTTGATAAAAGGTGTAATTTCCCAATTCATCTGCATTCATGTTATCGACTTTGAAAGGTCAAGTGGATCCATGCCTTGAATTGGTGACCTTCGCGTTACACACAGAGCTCTATGGTGAATGCAGTAGAGCACAGATGCATCTTACTATCTTCTTATTAGAGATGCAATCTTTTTGAAGAAAATGCAATTTTTAGGGAAGATCTGTTCTAGAGCATGGTTGGCAAGGGAACAGTGAAAGGGGAGCGGATAGTTTGGTGCGCTACGTGGATTAAAACTGTACGAAACACATGAAGAGAAGCACTGAAAGACAATGGGAAGTAATGAGGGAGGCAAATGACAAATGGGAGCCAATCTGTGTGCAGAGGCAATCATTATACACCAACATTAGAACGCAGTCAAAAATAATGTAAGTCTCGGAAATATTAGAGAAAATAAAAAAAAACGAATGAGTCTGGTAACAAGACAGCCAAAACGAGCAACAAAAGTAAAGGGGAAGAAGTTTAATACCAAGATTGCCACAGACTGTCAAAGACAATGTTAGACGAGAATAGTGCTGGGAATCAAAACAATACATTAGCAATGAAATAGCCATCAAAACCAGGGGGGAGCAGTCAAACCTAGGAGGGCCCAGGGGTAGAACAGACCACAATAAAGGAGAATTGTAAAACAATACAGAAGCCATCAAAACCAATGACGTGTCAAGACAAATTGTACAAATTCGACGAGTTATGGCTTCCGTTAATCACATACACGAAGACAACCCAGGAAATGAGCAGGAACCCGGCACTTTAACAGATGCGCTTAGACAATCTCAGTTTTGAGTCCTCACTCCGACGCAGAGAGATAATGATGGTTCAGTATTATCAGAGTGACTAGTTGCATTCTCCTTGCGTTTTCACATGATCAAATGGCAAAAGTTTTCGCCCTGGACAAAATACTAGACCTGTGCCATGCACATGGGCATATTAGTAGAATTTGTGAGAACCTAGACACTGATCCTAATGAATGCATGCCATTTTATACCTGTTTACTTAAAAGAACGTGAACATCTGTATCCGTTTCGACATGAAGCAAAGTATATAATGGATAGCCTGTTTTTCAGGGGAACACAAACATACCGGTGGTAATATGTTGGTGAGAAATTTGTTTTTCCTTGAGTATATTCCCTTAATGACTCAATATAGATCTAATTCTCTTGAGTTGTCCCTAGAAATACAACTGGAAATGAAGTTAAGTAGCACATATTGATATACCTCGACTGTCAGACTGGGAGTGTTGTACCTGATGAAATGCAATATGTCTCCCGTCACAGTATACCAAGCCTAGGTGCCCGTTGCTCTTTTAATGGTCAAGAAAGGACAATTAGAACAGAAGACCCCAAGAAATCAATGTATGGAAATACTTTTACAGCTGAAACTTACCCAGAGAGCAATGGAGCACTGCACAGAGGGGTAAGAGCCTTGGGATGTGTATGAATGTTTACGGAGATGCAGAAAAAGTTGTGCGTACCTAACGGGAGAGGTAATGGTGCTTTTTGAAGACAAGTGTCTTCAGTTTCATCGTGAATTGCAGGAGTGTGATGTTCTGAGAAAAGTGGGAGTGTTGTTACCAATCCTCAGTGATTTGATTGATCAGGCTTGCCTTCTGGTCTTTTGTTTCTTGCAATTCTTTGCTTCAAGCGTAACAATGTCTTGGCTCCTTCTGTGGCGTCTGCCTCCGAATGCTACTTCCTCAGCTCTGTATGCTAGGGTGTTTTTTCTGAGGACCTTTTAGGTTTTGCAGCTGTTCTTGAAGTTAACGAGTTTCTAAGGAGCACCAGTGCAGTTGTTTCAGTGTTGGGGTGATATGGTCAAATTTCTTTAGGCCCTTGATCAAACCAGCACTAGGATGTAGGATGCCTTTAAAGGGTGTTGATATAGAGCCGGAGATCCATCCAGCTGGGATCCATCCAAGGCCTGTACTGTTGATCTGAAGTCAGTTTCTGGTAGAAAGCATGTTACTTTTCAGTATCAACAGTTACTACATGAGTTGTTGAGGTTTGTGTCGACTAGCCAGGCTTGACTCAAAGGTTGCTTGACACAGTTGTAGAAGTGGAGGAACTCTCTATTTGTCTGGTTGAGTTTTAGGGTAGGCGTGTGACATTCAGTTAAGAATTTTCTAATTTGCTTGAAGCAGGTTTTACGTCACTGAGAGTCATCCACTGAGGCATTGTCTGTGTACCGCATTTTACTCAGGAAAGATGATTTCAGTTTTTGTGTGGTTCGCAGTGGGGTGCTGCTAAAAACAAGACTCTAAAACGTATGAAAAATACATTTGATTACAGATCAATTAGAGATACATTTATTATATAAATGTTACACTTGATAGTGTTGCAACTATACGGTAATGCACTGATTGAGTGATGTATTGGTGGGGCAATAGGAGCTGAGGTGCTCAGAAGTATAGCGGTTTCTGATGACGAAAACAACTAGGTGTCTGTGACAAGGTGCGACTTGCTGAATATTGGCTTATTGCTTCCATCCTGATCACAGGGGAGAAGTAAGTTATTGGAATTGCAGAATTTAGAAATAATTTATTGAAATGTCAAAGGTATCAGTCATTAATGGTCTTGGCTGAAAGAATTTGGAAACTATTCTTTACTTCATGTCTACATGCTAGGTCCCTTTTAAAGGACATACGTAAGTAAGTGCTTTCGGACAAGATCTAGGTTGCTTGGTGTAAGAAAACCAAATTAATACAAGTGCAGACACCCAGTGATGACACCATCAGTACTAGCAACAAAAAAGGAAGATAAGATGTAATGATATGCCAATAACTACCGTCGTTAGATTAATATATAGAAATGATTGAAGAAGATTCCTAAAAAAAAAAGAGTCCACCGCGTGATAAGTTTGCCATGGTGCCCATATTTTCGCAAACTTACAGTGACACCCCCGCCCATCATAAATCACCTTCTCAAAGGCTATGCACAAGTCCATTCCCACCAGCAATGTCCCAGTTCTGGGATTCAGAGCACTTCCCCTCATCCTGGCGTCTATCTCGATGTGCTATTACGAGCCCCAAAAAGAAGGCTGTTAAGCTATGCCTTGGCAGCTCATGGTCATAAGTATGAATGTGCTTGAAAGCCTTGAGTGCTAGTGTATTCAGGAGCCTTAATCTCCTGATTACAATACCCTCCTGAACCACAACAATCCAAACCCATAAGACCTGTCATGGTCCACAGTGCTTTGCATGTAAGAACTGAGTACTGGAGCCAGTACGCATGAAGGCCGGTGCTTGCAAGATCCGTACACGTCGGTGCCAGAACTCCCCTGTGCTGGGATCTATCAATTGTTTTTAGTGTGTGTACTTCAGTGTGATTGCCAAGAAGTGCAAGTTACTCCCAGCTGCTGCCTATCTTTTCAAGTGTCTCCATGACCCATACCTGCCAATGCCACTCGGGTTGGCACGCAGTTTTCCCTCAATGTGTATGACCGGGTGTTCAATGTTAGCTTAATATGATGGTATCCCAGCTGCACTGTCCTGTCCACCCGAATGCATGGCCATAAGTAGTGGCAGTTGTCACTCTGAAGGAGGTGGCGCAGAAGCATTAAATATGGTCTATTTCCTTGCCCTGTACATCATGTTTGCAAACCTTGCATGTGCTACTTCTTCTCAAGCAAGGAAACTTGCTCAACCTTAGGTATGAAAGATAAGGGACCTCGCGGCAAGCATTGACCGGTGTAGAAGCTAAAAGCACCTGCAAGAGTTATTTAAATACGAGCCACGCTAAGCACCACAGACCAAGTGCATCGATCAAGCTGGAAGGTTTGTGGGGGGCAGGGGGGTCCTCCTTTTCAGAAATACTTTAAAAAATGGGGCCAAACAATTTATTTTGCAGCAAAACATCCGAAATATATTGGCTGCACAACCTTATTTTTTTTATCGGCAGCTTCGAATAGAAAGTTGTGAACTATTTCAAGCGACATTAAATCATGTAAATGTTCATAAGAGAATTGTGTGATGATTCCTTGGGACTACATTTGGGGCTGGACAGACAGAGGACTCAACCCATCTACTCTCTGTGTATTTGTAAAGCGCTCTATCACCCGCAAGGGTATCCCGGCCCTGGGCAGGTGTTTGTGCCTAGCCCCGCCGGTGTTCTCCCTGTGTCAGTAAGGGCTGGCCAGCCCTTCTAGGAGAACTAGCAGGCATTATGGGAAGGAGAGAGAGGATTTTGCGAATAAGTGAGGGTAAAGCACTCAGTGGAAGAGATCAAAATGTAGGCAGCGTTATGGGGAGAGTATAGTCAGAATCAAATGTAGAGGAAAAAGTAGCTGTATCTCAAATATTGAAGTCAATAATATCAACCTACACATACATTAACTACATAATATTGACACAAATATATTGTTAATTGAGCATATATTGAGAAGCATAGGTTTACCACGATGGAATAAAAAAAGAATATCTCTCCAACCTCGCTTGAAGCCTAAAACAAGTTTATGAAGCAAAAATAACCTGGCATTGCGATCCAGCAAAACAGAGCTTTGCCTCACTAAGGGAATGAATATCTAATGCTAAACCCTCACCTTATTTAACTGATTGAATGAAATATGCATTTATAATGCTTAAACAATCTCCCTGAAGGGCATCTCAGTGCTAAAGTCAAAGAACAAAGAAAACCTGTCCAACCTCAACTGACTTGGGAAAAAAAAGAAAGAATCCATTCGGGCTGAGAGAAAAGTCAGGTTTTGAGGAGCTTTCTAAAGGAGTCAATGTTAGGAGCTAGTTTCAAAGCAAGCGGAAGGTCATTCCAAGCCTTTGCCCCAAGAACAGATATGGATCTGCCACCCCTAGTTGGTAACCTAAACTTTGGGATCCCCAGTTAGTACTCATTTACTCGCATAGGCAAACAGCATACATTTGACAGAAACTGAAACTTTAGATAAAAGTAATAAAAGGGGTCTTCGTTTCCATTGAGAGGAATGAAAACGATTCCTTCAATAGAGGTACGAAAACAGATATATCAGATCTAGCGGGTTTTTTTTCTCGGAGTTTTATATAGCGCAAATTTGACCCAAAGGTATCAGAGCGCTTTACATAAGCACCAGTTGTGTTACAGACGGACACATTTGTTTTTTGTTAGGCATGGAGAGATTCAGTGATTTGCCCAGAATCACAGGATGTTGAGCGTCCCTGCCGAGACTCAAACCCGGGTCCCCAGCATCCAGGTCGAATACTCTAGCCTTAAGGCCACATCCTCTTCAGAATTCTCGCTTCATAGTCCCCGGTGTGGAAACAAGGCAGAGTACAACAGAGGTGAGAGGACTCAAGCACGTTAATATAGCTTAGGCATACAGAATGGTGGCAGGGTTTCAGCATGGCGGGTTAGCAAATGCATAATTAAATCATTGAAAAAAGCAAAACAAGTTAACACTTCTCTTAACTCCACCCTTTCTTACCTGGAGGATATGTCATTAGTCAATACTGTGAAGTCTTTGTATCTGCAGATCGATATTAAAAACTCAATATTTCGTTAAACACCTTTAAAGTACATTAGGACAGAAGATATGCGGTCATTCACTGGGCTGCAGGTGGACCCATGTTTCTGCAGAAGAAAGGGTTAGGGGGTTCTTCTCTTAAAGACGGTAAGGCATATTATGATTTATTTGTATCAAGACGGATTATTTTGGCAGTTCGAAAAAGGGCGGTGGGTGTTATTGTTGTTTTTTAAATTATTTGCTATTTTACCCAGTTAAAGCGATAAAAAGAACTCTCATATATATTTATATGTGCCAAATAAAGCATCTTTGCTTTTTTTAGTTTATTTTATTAGAGGGGATATTATGATAATATTCCCATGCCAGTGTTGTCTCTCTTCTTGAACTGGACCCCTTTTCCGCACCCCACCGCAGAGTTTTGACTCACTATGATGGCTTCCAGAGATTGTGGGGACTCAGAAAATCAGTGGGAGGGATGCTGTCACCTTGCCTCAGGACCAGTGCCACCTGGAGTGCCTCAGACCTCTACATCTATAAGCCGCTAGGTCATTGGGACACTCTTCTTTCCTTGGGTGTCCGGGAAGTGCTACTGGAACATACGTCGGCACCCTACACAACAAGCATTTGCAATGCAATAGGTCTCGCATTAGCGAGAGTTTAAGCTATTGGCATTGTAAATGACAATGCCTTTTATTTATATGTTTTGATAATTAACACATAAATAAAAGGCTTTGTCATGTACAATGCCAATAGCACAAACTCTTGTAAATGAAAGAACAATGCAAAGAAGCGTCCGCCATTGTCCCGGGCTGCTTAGAAAGTGAAAGCGCGCATGGCTTGCTGAATGCTGCAGGAAAGCATGTCGTGCCTGCAGTAGG
This sequence comes from Calotriton arnoldi, assembly GCA_963921515.1. Taxonomy (NCBI): domain Eukaryota; kingdom Metazoa; phylum Chordata; class Amphibia; order Caudata; family Salamandridae; genus Calotriton; species Calotriton arnoldi. Next base: position 1,635,245 of record CAWUFW010000992.1, on the reverse strand, counting down.
AGAAACTACTTAAAGAAAATAGTGCTTACAGACTAAAAAAGACTCACCGTGTAACAACCGAAGTAAAAGGGCCAGTCCTCATGGGAGGTTACGAAGGAAGACAAGGTGGTAATAAGGAGGGACTAACAAGCCTATTAATGAATCAGAAGCCAGCATTTACAAAGGACAATGACACAAGCCACTGACAAATATGGGCAGAGAGTGGGCGGGGCTTCTATTCCATACTCCAATACAGCATGGCTGGCAGTGCAGGGCATGCGCTGCCCAGGCTCGACCTAAAAATGAACTTAAGAATGCTCTGATTGTGTATGGACGCGTTTGTTTCCACTACTGCTTATTTTACCTAAACTTCTTTATGGGTGGTTAGATAGGGCTGTAATCCATGTGAAGAATCCTTACTATGCAACAACCCACAGCTCGATATGCATGGGGAGCCCACTCCGCAGTCCCTGCGTCTCTCAGGAGTAACAGGTCAAGGGGGGCACCCATTCCAAAAAGGAAAAGGCGAGTTGCACTGTTCCTTTCTCTCTGGGAAGCTTCAGCTAGTAAAAAAGGGCTAGGAAAGGGTGAGGTCAGGATCCTTCATCATACCGCCTTCCACAGGAGGCCTCTCTACACACCCAGGCAGGTAAAGCCTCTGCTAGCCTCCTGCTGCAGCCTTGCAGGCAGAAAAGAGGAAAAAGTGAACAATCACATTCCCTCTCTATGTAGAACTGAAGTTGTGCAGTGAAGGGATCCTAGGGTAAACGGTGGTGTCCTCTATTCTGCTGTGAAGATTAATTCTGGCCCCCTTGGCAGCAGCTTGCCGCTGGTGGAACGGAGAAAGGCACAGCTTGCCCTTTCTATTTGACTTTGCACAGACCAATTACTACTACATTTCTGAAAAAGAAATACTGCATGAATTACCCGCGTTGCGCGGATAATTTTGAGGCTGGTAAAAAAGTCCTGCAGTGATTTCTCCTGCCTCCTTCTTCTATTCTCATCTTATCTAGATCCTGGTAGGTTTGAGAGCCTCGTTTTAAACCTCCAGCTGGTGCACAGTTCAACCCCACGCCCCATACTCTTATAATTGTCCTGCTAGAACGTCTCTCTTGAAAGAGCAGCACAGTAGTTTCAATTCCCTGTTTTTCTCTGGGTATTGTGTATCACAACTTGGTTTTCACATTGAATGCTTTCAAATGAACACCGTTTTATTCCTTTTTTGTCTATTCAAGAGAGTAACCTGCAAACACCGTTAATGTCTCAGACTCCACGCAGGCACCCAATAAGGCCATCCTACACACCGCAGTATGTCTCACTCAGGGTCTGAAGAAATAGGATCGCAGCACCAACATTCTGATAGAACTTCATTGGCTCCCCTTGCCGGCCCGCATCATCTTCAAAATCAACTGCATCATTTACGAAGCCAACTTGACCAGCACCCCCGATTACATTGCAAAGAAATGTGAAATAAAATAAAAAAACAAGGCGACAGGCCTTTTTTATCGATGCACCCAGAACCTGGCACATCATCCCCAAGTCCATCAGGTCTCCCCACCATTGCTCAAATTTACGAAAGAGTTGAAGACTCACCTTTTAAATAACACCATGTTACAGTGCATTAATGTCCACAAAGCAGCTACCTCCTATCACTCGTTGACTTAATCCTTGTCTTAGACCCTATACAGCGCTCCACTGCCTTTTGGCTAGGTTCATGCTATAAAAATAGCGCATACATACATTCATAGGCTGCCAGTTGACTGGCTCCTGTTGGGAACAGATGGTCTATGGTTATTGGTGTTTGGCACCTGCACCTAGGAATATGTTGATTGATCTTTGTCAGGGCGTGGCTCTTCATTATCCCAATCACATTGTCTGCTTTCTTTTCTTGTTTCTCAAAGTTATGAATTGTAGCGATGCCTAACAAACAGCAGTGGCACAATGAACACCTTTGTCAAAGCATGCATCCACGGTGGCCATCTTGGAATGGAATTTTGGTAAAGGTTTCAAAATGCACGAGAAGATGGCTGCTGCAGATGCATACTTCTCCACAAGGCCATCTTTGAATACATTTTGTTATTTTCTAACAAATCTCATTGAAAGAGTGCTGCCATGAATTCGCATACATCCTTGACAGCCATATTTGAATAGGGTTTGTTAAACAAAAACAAAACCATTTGGAGATGCCTGCCAGTCCACAGTGCAGCAGGCCGAAAAAGTAAAAAAAAAAAAACAGGGGTGGTTGTGGGCAAAAAGACACTAGGTGGGTAAAAGAGAGGGAGTTGCAGGAGGAGGAGGAGGAGGAGGAGGCACAACATTGCCTGACAGCAGTGGAAGCATACATCATCCATTCAGAACACTGTAAGACCTCAGTGCTCCTGGGTGGTACAAACACAGGAATAGGTAGGATGCCACTGAATCAAAGGCAGGGAAGTGATATAGACAACAAAGGCATCTAATCATGATCAAGGATCTGCCCAAAGCCCTTCTCCGTATATGAAATTAATTGGAAATTCAAGGTCTTGTAAACAGCTTAAAAGTGGTTGCTAAGCCACTGGCTTTTCAATTCTGGTTTGTATTGGCAAAAGAAGAAAAGAAAATCAGAAATGAAAAAGTAGTTTCCTCAGTGGAAAGAAACAACTCATCCAATCTAAAGGCTGGTAAAGTATCTGTGCTCTATTAGTGGGACAAAAGCAAAAATAGATGAGGAAGCCATTAAATTCAGAGCAAGGAACTGAGAGACTGGAAAGCCGTCCAGTTATGAAAAAAGAGGCTGTCCCAAAGTCATCTATATACTTTTTGTACACAACACGTTTTGGACAACAAATGGCTAAAGCTGTTTGTAAGTGAGATCTAAAATGGCAATTGGACTGTTTCTCTCCAGACTGAATACAACCCGAATAATGATATAGTCTACGAAAGTAGAAACCCGCGCTAATGAAACAGTTAAGTAACACACCACTGATATGTTAATTGAAATATTAAAATTGTGCTGAAAGCATTTAGTTCTCTTCTTTACCCCCTTGTGAATAGAACGTTTACTACCTCAAACATTCCGCTGCCTTTTCCTTGAATGCAGAGAGGTTTATATGCACTCCTTCCTTGACTTCCCTCCTGCCCCCCGCCCACGCCGACTATTCATAATGACTGCAGTGTTGTACAGTATCCAGTGTTTGCGACCCCCTCAGTTTTAATGGCAGTAGGATTTTCCACTGCTATCAAAGTTTGATGTGCTTACTTTCAACAATACTAGGGTTCTAGATTGCAACCAATGTCTGTGCCTATGGTGTTTCTTGCACTGGGGTTCTAGGCCTCTGCCAGCGTTTGGTGCCTTGTGTTTTGATTAGATTGGGTTCCTTGTCTAAGATGGGGTGGGGTTTGTTGTCCTGTGTTGTGCTGGGCTGGTCTACGTTCTTTGTCCAGAGTTGGGCTGCAGCCAGTTCCTAAGCCTGCCCTTTTAATCACAGCGGCGTTCCAGACTGCTGTTGGAGTTTGGGGCTGGAGTTCTCTGCTGCTCTCAGATTCTGTTTTAATGACAGGAGTGTTCTGGACAGCAGCCAATGCCCAGACACCAGGTTTTAAAGCGCAGTGTATTTCTAGCCATTAGCGGATGTTTGAAGCCATCAGTTATAATACCATTGAGCTTCTCAAATGCCAATGTCCAACCACATCAGTTTGATATGGTTGTTTTATTCTGGCCTGCAGCATGTTTAGTCCATCAGTTTTAACGCCAAAGGCATTCTAAGGTGTGTTCAGCTATGGGCGGCTCAGTTTCAATAAGAGTAGGGTTCCTGACTATTGCCAGTGCCCAGCTACCTCAGTTTAATATGGCAGTGGGGTAATGGTAGGGTGACCAGATTTTGAGGACCAAAAACCGGGACAGGCTAGAAATAAATGTGCCTATATACAGTAATACAGTAGACTTGTAAATGTGTGTGTGTGTGTATGTATATATATATATATATATATACATACATATATATACACACACACACGCATGCGCGCACACATTCAAGGCTCGCTCCCTTTAAAGGACAGAGCAGGGTCACACTGGTGGCTGCCTTTGTAGAAAGAGAAGGGAAATCCAGAGAGAAAATATGTCTCTCTAATGGATTTCCCTTCACGCTACACTTATCCTTCTGCAAAAAGGGCTCCAATGGTATGCTCAATCCAGGCACTAAACCAAAAAACCGGGACATTTTTCTGCTACACCCGGGCACTACTCAAAAACCGGGACATTTTCTTAATTTGGGGGATAGTGTCGGGACACTACTCCCAAAACCGGGACCGTCCGGGGAAATCCGGGACGTCTGGTCACCCTAGGTAATGGCCTGCTGCGCATGTGTGGGGCCATCAGTTTTACTAAACAGGGTTCACGACTGTTGTCTCTGATTATCAATTTTAGATGAAGTGGGTCTCTGACGTGCTGGTGTGTATGTCGGGCTATCAGCAACATAGTTGTTCTCGGCTGCTGTTCCGACGGCTGTATCGGTCTGGTCCGGAGCCAGTTCTGGGCTCCTGGTGAGAGAGTGTTGAATGCACTCTCTCACCAGAGTCTACATGCACCAGAGTCGCTGAACGTTCATGTGCTACAACCACAATGGTTAGTTCCTGCTGCCCTGAGTTGGTGAAGTCTGTTTCTCTATCATACATGCTACCAGACCCGATTCAGGTGGGAGACTCCCGATTTTGTAAAGCCAAAAAAGGCAATATTTTAGCTGTCTCCTGCCCAAAATTGCCTCTGCCTGAATAGAAGTCAATGGGGAAAATTCATTCTCCCAATTTTGTTTTCAAAATCTCGCACTTTACAGGTTTAAAATGTTGGCATGTATGCTCTGCTTAAATAACTTCAGTCACCATATAGACAGTTGCTCGTACTGCCACGACCTCTAAAACACCAGCGCTGCTTGTGAAGTCAAACTGTGTGACGTCCTTGTTCTCACCTCATGTGTGGACAGAGACGCACTGTGGAGTTAAAATAGAACTTACTCTGGAGTCCTGCCATCAGCACAAAGAGGAAGGAGGCGTGCTTCCCAGCAGTCCCTGCTACATCTGACCTTTGACCACACCACTAGAATAAAAGACGCCTCTCGCTTTTGGTTCTTCCGTTTACTCGCTTTGATGAGTCCTGAAGAAAAACAGTGTAAGGCTTTTTTCCCTCCTTTTTAGGTTTCGCCTGCACAGCGCTTGCGATGTGCTTGTGAAATCTCTTGTATATAATATATCTTAAAAGGGGGCTCTTATCAGTTCGTATCACTGAATTACTGTGTTCATTCACTTTTGTGTGGAACTTTTTTTTGTTGGTATCTTCTCCCTGCTGCACGCATTTACGATATGTCTACTAAAGCTGTTCACGCTGTTTAAGCCCCATTCACTGTCAAGATAAGACCTCTTCCCACAGAAAAGGCAAACAGCTTCTAACAGTATGCTGGAATGCTTGCTTTTTATTACTTAGTTGTGTAAACCAGATGCTTTAGCCTTAGAATGTTTGTGGCATTTCCTATGCATGCCTCAGCACCTTTCTTTGCACTTTGTAGTCATTATTGGATTTATTTTTTTCAACTTAATCTATTTTGTCATGATGATCAAATTTTAAAAGTTGTGGTAAACATTGCATGTTACAAATAAAGTTAATATACAAGAGCTATGCTATATTTTATTACTAAACAGGCAGGCACAAGTGCAGTTACCTTGCAGACAATGGGATCATGATTTGAATGGTGCAGCAGGTACAGTAGCACTGTGCCCAAAAGTTGGCAGAACTCGATAAACATATAATATTGCTATATTTGACTACTAAACAGGCAATCACAGTTGCAGTTACCTTGCAGTTAAAAGGGATTTGATTTGAATGGTGCAGCAGGTGTAGTCGCACAGGGCCCAATGCTCTATGGACCCCACTAAACCCAGATTATTGCTAAAATGTAAAACTAAACAGGCAGTCACAAGTGCAGTGACCTTGCAGACATCACAGGGTCATGATTTCAATGGTGCAGCAGGTGCAATGACACCAGGACCAACAGCTCTAGGCACCCCACTAAACACCTAAAATTGCTATATTTTACTACTAAACTGGCAGCCACAAGTGCAGTTACCTTGCAGAAAACAGGGTCATGCTTTGAATGGTGCAGTGGCACCGGGCCCGAAAGTTATCAGAACTCCTCTAAACACGTAATATTGCTGTATTTTACTACTAAACAGGCAGTCACAAGTGCAGTTATCTAACAAACACTAGGGTCATTATTTCAATAGTGCAGCAGGTGCAGTGGCACCAGGACCAAAAGCTCCCGGCACCCCACTAAACACTGATTTATTGCTATATTTTACAAATAAACAGGCAGTCAGAAGTGCAGTTATCTTTTAGGCACTAGGGTCATGATTTGAATGGTACAGGAGGTGCAGTGGCACCGGGCCAAAAAGATGTCAGAACACCTCTAAACATCTAATATTGCTATATTTTACAACTAAACAAGCAGTCACAATTGCAGTTACCTTGCAGTTGAAAGAGGCTCGATTTAAATGGCGCAGCAGGTGCAGTGGCACAGGGGCCAAAAGTTGTAATAACTACACTAAATAGCAACTATTGCTATATTTTACTACTAAACAGGCAGTCACAAGTGCAGTTATCTTGCAGGCACTATGGTGATGATTTGAATGGTGCAGCAGGTGCAGTGGCACTGGGACCAAAAGTTGTAATAACTACACAAAATAGCAACTATTGCTATATTTTACTACTAAACGGGCAGTCACAAGTGCAGTTATCTTGCAGGCGCTAGGGTGATGATTTGAATGGTGCAGCAGGTGCAGTGGCACTGGGGCCAAAAGGGGTAATAACTACACTAAATACCAAATATTGCTATATTTTACTACTAAACAGGCAGTCACAAGAGCAGTTATCTTGCAGGCATATGGTCATTATTTGAATGGTGCAGCAGGTGCAGTGGCACTGCGCCCAAAAGTTGTCAGAACTCATCTAGACACCTAATATTGCATACATTTTACAACTAAACAGGCAGTCATAGGTGCAGTTATCTAGCAAGCACTATGATCATGATTTGAATAGTGCAGCAGGTGCAGTGGCACCGTGACCAAAAGCTCCAGGTACCCCACTAAACACCTAATATTGCTATATTTTATTCCTAAACAGACAACCACAAGTCCATTACCTTGCAGACAACAGGGTCATGTTTTGAATGGTGCAGTAGGTGCAGTAGCACCGGGCCCAAAAGTTGTGAGAACTCCTCTAAACACGTAATGTTGCTATATTTGGCTACTAAACAGACAGTCACAATTGCAGTTACCTTGCAGTTAAAAGGGACTTGATTTGAATGGTGCCTCAGGTGAGGTGGCACCGGGGCCAAAAACTCTAGGGACCCCACCTAACCCAGATTATTGCTAAATGTTACTACTAAACAAGACAGTCACAAGTGCATTTATCTAGCAGGCAGTAGGGTCATGATTTGAAAGGTGCAGCAGGTGCTGTTGTACCAGGATCAAAAGCTCTAGGCACCCCACTAAACACCTAATATTGCTATATTTTACTACTAAACAGGCAGTCACAAGTGCAGTTACCTTGCAGACAACAGGGTCATGATATGAATGGTGCAGCAGGTGCAGTGATACCGGGCCCAAAATTTGTCATGACCTCCTTGGAACACCTAATATTGCTATATTTTACTACTATGCAGACAGACAATTGCAGTTATCTTGCAGTTAAAAGGGGCTTGATTTGAATGGTGCAGCAGGTGCAGTGGCACCAGGGCCAAAAGCTCTAGGGACCACACTAAACACAGAAAATTGTTAAACTTTACTACTAAATCGGCAGTCACCAGTGCAGTGATCTAGCAGGCACTAGGGCCATGATTTCAATGGTGCTGCAGGTGCAGTGGCAGCGGGGCCAAAAGCTCTAGGGACCCTACAAATGCAGAATATCGCTAAATTTTACTACTAAACAGGCAGTCACAAGTGCAGTTATCTAGCAGGCACTAGAGCCATGATTTCAATGGTGCTGCAGGTGCAGTGGCACCTGGGACAAAAGTTGTAAGAACTCCTCTAAACCCCAAATATTGCTATGTTTAACTACTAAATAAGCAGTCACAAGTGTAGTTACCTTGCAGGCACTAGGGTCATGATTTCAGTGGTGCAGCAGGTGCAGTGACACCGGGGCCCAAAGATCTAGGAATCCCCTAAACACTAAATATTGCAATGTTTTACTACTAAACGGGCAGGCACAAGTGCAGTTACCTTGCAGACAACGGGGTCATGTTTTGAATGGTGCAGCTGGTACAGTAGCACCGTGCCCAAAAGTTGTCAGAACTCGATAAACATATAATATTGCTATATTTGACTACTAAACAGGCAGTCACAATTGCAGTTACCTTGCAGTTAAAAGGATTTGATTTGAATGGTGCAGCAGGTGTAGTGGCACAGGGCCCAATGCTCTATGGACCCCACTAAACCAAGATTATTGCTAAAATTTAGAACTAAACAGGCAGTCACAAGTGCACTGACCTTGCAGACATCACATGGTCATGATTTTAATGGTGCAGCAGGTGCAATGACACCAGGACCAAAAGCTCTAGGCACCCCACTAAACACCTAAAATTGCTATATTTTACTACTAAACTGGCAGCCACAAGTGCAGTTAACTTGCAGACAACAGGGTCATGCTTTGAATGGTGCAGTAGCACCGGGCCCGAAAGTTATCAGAACTCCTCTAAACACCTAATATTGCTGTATTTTACTACTAAACAGGCAGTCACAAGTGCAGTTATCTAACAAACACTAGGGTCATTATTTCAATAGTGCAGCAGGTGCAGTGGCACCAGGACCAAAAGCTCCCGGCACCCCACTAAACACTGATTTATTGCTATATTTTACAAATAAACAGGCAGTCAGAAGTGCAGTTATCTTTCAGGCACTAGGGTCATGATTTGAATGGTACAGGAGGTGCAGTGGCACCGGTCTAAAAAGATGTCCGAACTCCTCTAAACATCTAATATTGCTATATTTTACAACAGGCAGTCACAATTGCAGTTACCTTGCAGTTGAAAGAGGCTCGATTTAAAATACGCAGCAGGTGCAGTGGCACTGGGGCCAAAAGTTGTCATAACTACACTAAATAGCAACTATTGCTATATTTTACTACTAAACAGGCAGTCACAAGTGCAGTTATCTTGAAGGCATCAGGTCATTATTTGAATGGTGCAGCAGTAGTGGCACCGTGCCCAAAAGTTGTCAGAACTCCTCTAGACACCTAATACTGCATACATTTTACAACTAAACAGGCAGTCATAAGTTCAGTTATCTAGCAAGCACTGTGATCATGATTTGAATAGTGCAGCAGGTGCAGTGGCACCGTGACCAAAAGCTGCAGGTACCCCACTAAACACCTAATATTGCTATATTTTATTCCTAAACAGACAACCACAAGTACAGTTACCTTGCAGACAACAGGGTCATGATTTGAATGATGCAGCAGGTGCAGTAGCACCGGGCCCAAAAGTTGTGAGAACTCCTCTAAACACATAATTTAGCTATATTTGGCTACTAAACAGGCAGTCACAATTGGAGTTACCTTGCAGTTAAAAGGGACTTGATTTGAATGGTGCCTCAGGTGAGGTGGCCCGGGGCCAAAAACTCTAGGGTCCCCACTTAACCCAGATTATTGCTAAATTTTACTACTAAACAAGACAGTCACAAGTGCATTTTTCTAGCAGGCAGTATGGTCATGATTTGAATGGTGCAGCAGGTGCTGTTGTACCAGGATCAAAAGCTCTAGGCACCCCACTAAACACCTAATATTGCTATTTTTTACTACTAAACAGGCAGTCACAAATGCAGTTACCTTGCAGACAACAGGGTCATGATATGAATGGTGCAGCAGGTGCAGTGACACCAGGACCAACATTTGTCATGACCTCCTTGGAACACCTAATATTGCTATATTTTACTACTATGCAGACAGACAATTGCAGCTGTCTTGCAGTTAAAAGGGGCTTGATTTGAATGGTGCAGCAGGTGCAGTGGCACCAGGGCCAGGAACCCCCTAAACACTAAATATTGCAATGTTTTACTACTAAACAGGCAAGTCACAAGTGCAGTTACCTTACAGACAATAGGGTCAGGATTTGAATGGTGCAGCAGGTGCAGTGGCACTGGGGCCAAAAGTTGTCAAAACGCCTCTAAACACCAAATAATGCTATCGCATCAATTAATTCTGTTATTTCCCTCTTTCATTTCTTTTTTCAAAATTTTGCTATTACTTACCCGCACTATACCACTAGTAACAGCACAATATATTGCCTTTTTGTACATAAACAAGTCATACCACTTTAACAGACTTTCTGTAACTTTTATTGTACAGCTACTCAGCTAGCTACAACGTACAACCAGCCGCGGCTCCCGCAGGTAAGAGCTGTGTGGGGTGGGGGTGGGGATTAAATAAATAATTAATTTTCCCTCGTCTGTCGAAATCCCCCCCACCCGGCCTCACTGCTCTTACCTGCACGAGCCGCAGCTGCGTACAACAAAAAACAGCTCATTAATCACATAGGCGAAATCTAATGCATTTAGCAATGCTTGTTTTTTTAAATTTATATCCCCTCTCAATGTCGGATCGTTCTAAGCTTGATTTTAAACATGAGCCCTGGCTAACAGCCCATACAGACCAGATCAGCGCCGAATGATGTACGGCTGAAACACCGCTGAGGCGCACAGATCCTGCCTGAGAAATGTGCTGCCTGCGAGGAGCGCGCGCGGCCCCTCGGTTGCATTATCACCACAGGGCGCCGCGACTGTAAACATCTCAACTTTATGAGCCTTGTGCATGGTTGGGAGCCGTAATGTTTATTTAAAGAAGGCCTCATTTCCGGCCTGGTGTGAAATCAATTGTAAAATTACTGTTTAAGGTTTCGGCGCAGGGAAACACAGAGGTCTCTCCCGCAGCCTGAAAGGATTTAGGGAGCCCCCTTTAATGGCAGCGCTGTCAACGCCGCCATTTTAAGAGTGAGGCAAAGGGGTCAATTAACTAGTTTTGTTGCCGGTACTGTTCTTTTATGACTAGTCTGGGATGAGGCGGTATTTTTTTATTACTTGCCTCTGAAATCAAATTGCAAATCCTCGGGCGGGAGATGGTGCCTTAAAGGCAGACCCGTATTTACAGTTGTTTCCATATTTTTTTTTTTTTTGTTGCGCTAACTCGACCCGAAGGTATTGGAGCGCTTTACATGAGCACCGTATTTACATTACAAATTCAGGAACGGGGAGATTAAGTGATTTGCCCAGAATCACAGGATGTGGACGCGACCCCGAGGCTCGAAACCTGGTTTCCAGCACCAAAGTCGGCGGTCTAGCCGACGGACCACATCCTCTCCCATATCCGAGGTTTGCTGGGATAGGACTCGAGTTGTTTAGCATACATCACCTGGTGCACTACATAAATGAAAGCTAAACAACCTCTAAGACAGCAAATAGACACTCACTTTAATCTGTATCATATTCAAAAACTCATGGTATAGTGTAATTTATTAGTAAATATGCCCTAAACGTAGATAAATAGTGCTGAGTTAAAATACGGAATTATGCATGTGTTACACAGAGTAGCTCATGGACATGTTAAGGCTGTTCAGAAGCACAGGATTAATTAAACTGAGGCTAAAATCTCCCATAAACAGTCCATGGCGATGCATAGCGCCAATATCCATTAGTGAGAGAGGAACACGCACGCACACCCTAAAGAAACTACAGTGAGCAAAGATTGCCACCGCACTGTAGTGTTGGAGACACTTGCTGCAGAATCATGGAAATACATAGCCATGGCAATGGGTGAACTTACGGGCATTCTTAGGGCGGCCAGATATAATAAATCCTATGGTGCCGACCCCAAAGAATAACAGAGCTACACCCCATCAGGTGTTATATATTTTGGGGTCCGTTCCTCGTTTTGGACAATCAAAACTCCTGCACAGGGTGGATTTTTACCTGGAAAACCCAGAGTTGCTCAGACTTGCAACTGCTTGTGGTACTAATGGGCACCGTTGCTTTCGTCCTGGGATTCTGCCATAAGGACTCCAGGGAAATTGGCGCAGAACGCCCCTATGAGAACCTCCCAGTGGTTGCCTTTGTGCACCAAAATGCTTGGATCGGCCAGTAACTCTTCCAATCCGCAGAGGTAGCCATCGTTGGCTCTGGGGCCACCCACAGTGCCGTAGCTCCTGGGTGAGTCTCCCCGTCTACCGCCTATTATCTCATGGGCCTCTCGCAAGTCAAGGAGGAATACGTTGGTGCCCAATCTGATAGGTGGACCATGTCTTCCACAAAATATCTCGTCATATGGGCCATTATGATGCTGTGTCTTGTAAAACCAAAGGCCCTTTGACACATACACTTAGGCATAGCACTGTTCACTCTCATGCGAGAGAGCTCAATAGCGGTTTCAGACTAGGACCCATGCCAAACTCTGCCAGGAGTTCTCTCCAACCACAATATCTCACAGGAACCCACAACTCTACTGATGTCCACCATCGTTTCCTTCATTGCTGGAATAAACGAGCCCCTGCTTATGGTGGTTAATTCTTTACCTCCCAAACAAATCACTAAGATTGGGGGGAACCAGGATTTACTCTACAACTGTTGCAGTTTTGCTTGCATTCACTGTATAGCTGTAACAGTTTTGTCTAGTACTGGTTTCTTGATGCAATGTAGAACTTATTAAATGGCCTAGAATTATTTGTGGACTAGATAAAAAAGCTTTCCAAAGCATTCTAGCTTCCTCACTTGAGGGTGTGCACTGTACATCAGGCTTCTATCTATAGCAGGTGTGCCCATCATACATCCTGGAAGGACGGGCCCATTCCAGTTGTGCAGAATTACCATGTAATTGAATTTAAACATATGTAAATGCGTTTCTGTGGGTATAACCGTAAACATTGGGCTTGGATCCATCTCCTCTGGCACCTTAAGGCCACGGAGTGCCATGAATGTGCCATGAACGCTTGCAGTATAACTTTATGTATACATTTTAGCCTTAGGATTTACAGTTCCAGTATTGGGACGCTTTGCGTTGGCATGGCCACCAGCCATTTAGAAAAGTTCAAGGCAGAGCACTCAGGAATGCCATTGGCTACAGCCTTTTAGCAGATACTGACCATGGGAAGATTTTGACAGTATCGAATGTTTCATATTATGGGACATAACGTTGCCTTTCCTTGTGTACAATCGTCTCACTCCTCTGATCTGTTAGAGTATGCTGTGCAATGCCACGTTTTATAAGGAAACTTGTCTCAAATGGCATTAATATGTTACTCATGCATATGATTTGTGCAAGTGCAAAGCTTCAAGAAACACCTTGTGTCTTCATGTGGTTTGAAAGCATACTTAACTCTTCTCCATAGTCGGGCAATGAGCTGTTGATCACTACCGGCCCTACCTAGTCTGGACACTTTATTAACCATATCACATGGCATAATTAAGTGTTCATACTGCACTTCTTAAGGTTGTCAAATTGCTCCTTTTGCTGATGTTTTTATGTTGTGGGCAGATAATAGTGCAACTTGGAAAAACAGTCCCTGATATCGGAATTGTATGTTTAGATGCAAGTCATGTAGTTTCTACATAGTTTTTGTTGGGTTGAGTTGTAAATTGCTGACTCTTTAAGAATAGACTTAGTTCCTCCATTGGTAGGGAACGGTGTGTGTCAATATTAAATAAACCCAATCCCATTGGTCAGAAGTTCCTGTCTTCTGTAAGGTACCTTATCATGCTAAAAAAAATGCCCTTTCTATCCAAGAGAGACCAAATGCCCCTTAATTGTTACTGAAGCTTGTTTTTGGCTCTGCATTCAACGGTGGGGAAGTTATTTATTGTATTGCAGCATTCATATAGTGCTTACTTCCACTATGTGGTGCAATGAAACGTTTGCCTATATGGCCAGCAACCGTGCCATATAGAGTGTGTGTTATAGGGGTGCTGTCTTTGTTTTTGATCTTATGTGGGAAGTGTTTCCATTTGGTGTGTGATGACCACCGAGGAACAGTTATGAGATACAGCACTTAGCTGTGTGGTGGATGAAGATGCGTGGGAGATAGAAGCATCGTTTACGGTCTTCAGTAAGCTGGCATTTTAGCGCTGCTCTGCTGGTCCCTTTATGGTAGGTCTTATGATCATAGTGTGCTTAGCTGGTTACTGCACATACTGTGAGGTCTTTCTGCTGGTTCCTGAGGTTGTTAGTGTTTGCTTACTAGTGTTCATGGTTGGAAATGCCGTTTATTGTCAGGCTTTTGACACCATTGCATTGTAATTAGATGATCAAGAACTTTCCTTTGTAACTTTGACTCTGGTCTCTACGTTGAGAGGTGCAGGATAGGTAGATCTTGAATCAACACAATAAACAGAAGGCCCTACTAGGGGTGAGCTATGATCCCATAGCCTGTTACAACCTCGGCACACTACTGATGCAAAAAGTGTGAGCCATATGGACAGTGTTTGTCTGTTGACTACTCACTGAGCCATCTGAATTAATCTTCATTCCTGGTTCGAGGGTTAGAGTTGGCTTAACGGTGTACTGTAATTTTAGTTTGCAAACTATTGTCAGGGGGGCAAGGGTGCCAGACATAACAATTCAATTTATCCAGTTGGATGTTTGCCTCATTTTCTTACAACCCTGGGAGCAATATTAATGCATTTGAGGCATTGTTGTTGCTTTTCCAGTGATATAGTCCTAAAAAACAATTGTGCCGAGCCATCCTGTACCGAAACTACAATAGGAACCCCGCCCAAGTCCATAACGTTTTCTGAGTGGAAAAGGCCAGCCCACAACACGGTGATAATGTCTCCTTAACATGCCATGTTAACCTGTGCTTAAAGTACAGAACGGCATCTAGAACAAAGCTTTCACTACTTGTTCTGAAATGAGGTTGTGCATTGCTTCAAAGATATTCAAATTAAATCAGAATCATTTTATTGTATTTGACATTTGTCTGCACACACATTTTATTATAAACAATAACAGAACATATGAAAATAGAAAAACATTTTATTTTAGCAGTAATTTTAATTGCAGTGCTTTCAAAAGACACCTGATTTATTTCACACACAATCATTGTCATTCTGTCATTAATCTGCACTTGGAAGCAAAGGGTTTCCTTTCTTCTAACAGTGCAATGAATTATACACAGTTTAATTACTTTTATGATTCCAAGTTTCTTTCCCCAAAGTGTCTGCAAGATGATAGGTCTGCGCTTTACAGGGCAATAAATACATAAATAAATAAAGAGCAGATCCATTGTGGGTTGGACAGTATAATTACTTTTTCTAGTTCTAACGCCAGGATTCATTGTTATTTCTTTCGTGGGTTCTTATAATTAGGATTATAAAGGAAAACATGAATAAAAATTGTACCAAATGGGTATCCGAAATACATATCTGTTTGGTTAAAAGTATGCCCAGACAGTCACACTCCTTTATGTTGCCAGCTGGTCAAACTGAATTATTGAGTACCTTGCTCTCACCTTAAGGGCTAATGCCCAATCCAGTCTACCTTATAGTTGGACCTGGTCCTCTTTGCAGGGTTATCCCCAAACTTTTTTTTGCCTTCTTTCCTCTTATTTTCTGACCCTCTTTTTGTTGGGCACTTTACCACTGCTAATCAGTACTAAAGCGCTTGTGCTCTCTCCTTTAAACATGGGATGATTGGTTTACACCTGTTTGGCATATTTAATTTACTTGTAAGTCCCTTACACAGTGCTATCCGATATACACAGGGCCTGTAAATTAAATGTTACTAGTGGGCCTGCAGCGATGATTGCGCCACCCACAGAAGTAGCCTTTCAAACCTGGCTCAGGCCTGCCACTGCAGGGCCTGCGTGCACAGTTTACTGCCACAGTGACGTGGCATTTAAAGTTACTCGCCAAGCCTGAAACTCCCTTTTACTACATATTTGTCACCCCTAAGGTAGGCCCTAGGTAGCCCTATGGATAGGGTGCTGTGTAGTTAAAAGGTAGGACATGTGCCTTTATTGTGTGGCATGTCCTGGCAGTGACAAACACCCTATTTCGTTTTTCACTACAGTGAGTGCTGCTTCTCTTATAGGTTTGCATTAGGAATTCACTGATATGTTTTTCAGTGATAATTTCTGATCTGAAAGGAGTATAGTCGCTATGTTTGGTATGTTTGGAATAGTGGTGATAAATCCTGATTATTGGTGTAGGTGAATTTTTCATTACTATTATAGAAATGCCACTTTTAGAAAGTGTTCATTTCTATGTGCTTATTACTCTTTGTGGTTTGCAGCCTGACTCCAAACCACGTCTAGGGCAGAGTGACAGCCTGGCTTTGTGCATACTTTCCAGACAGGCATCACACAGGGAGGTTGGGTGTAACAGGGTTACATCTGCATACTGAATGGTCTTCTGACGCTGGCTGAGAGGGAGGCGTGGCACACTTACATTTCTATAGGCTGTGTCCTGCCCTCACACAAAGGGCTTGTTTACCTCATAATGCACGTGTGGAGCCAGAGCTGGGTTGAAAGGGGGTGTTGTGCACTTGTAAGATTTCTTTTAAAGTTACCTCCCCCTCAAAGATATTTTGAGTATAAGTACAGTGGCTCTGACCCCATGTTTTTAGACACTGTGTGGACTTGTAACCAGACGCTGCTGACCCTACATGGCCAGAGGACTGACAGGAGGAACCACCATTGGCCCTAATTGGTTTGTAGTGCTGACCTGCCGCCTGCTGGGTGGAGAGAAGGACTGCCACTTTGCTACAAGTACCCTGATGCTGGTTTGCCTGCCTGTGCCCTGCTTTTGGTGCCCCCAGTGTTCTCCAGGGGCTTGTGGGCTTGCCTCCCCTGTTCTTAAGAGGGGTTTTCAGGAGTTCAGAAAGACTCCTGTAAACGTTCCGGTGTGTGTTTTCCCCTCCTGCAAGAAGAGCATGGTGAGCGCTTCAGGTTTCCCAGCATATGTTGAGCAGCAATGCCTCTGTTTGCAGAACAGTCCCCCCAGCTGAGGGACCCCGACGGATAACCTGCATGAAGAGCGCTTCATTTGGCAAAGAGCGCGTGTTGAGCTCTTTGAAACCACTAGCTCCGCTGTGTGCCATGCGTGATCACGTGCTCTTCAGGCTCACTCCTGTACCAGCGCCAGGGTAGTGCGACTTGAGTCATTTTGGCTGCAAGGAGCGTGGCTTGCCGCTGTGGAGTCCCGAGTTCCCACTCAGCGGGGTGCATCTGGTTGCCGACTTCCCCCGTCAGAGCGTTGCTGGGCAACCAGGTACACCGCCAATGGCCCTGAAGGGATCCCCTGCTGTGTCCTAGCTGTCGGAGGTCAGGATCGGACCTCACGAGCCCCACATGAGTTGGCGCATCCCCACCGTGTCTTCGCCAGCTGCAGTTCCGCAGGCGGGGCCGTAAATTACTTAAGAGGAGCAACGCATCTTTTCCTTGTGCAGCTGCAGTTGGGTGGTGAGCGTGGGAACCAAACGACATCTTCTGCGCGGTCGCGAAGTGTGCCTCCCCCAATTTTGGCTCATACTTCGGGGTGCTGGACCTTGCAGACACATGACAGGTGAGTCCTCAACAGAGGCCCCCGCTTCATTGTTACAGAACACAGCAATTACCACATTACCTCCTTTAGGTGCAAAGTTGCTCAACTTGGAAAGCACGAAGTCACAGTGTTAACTGTCGCAGGTGCGCAGGTGTTCCTGTGCCCTCCGATTTGATGTTTATTTGCATATAACATATAAGAGCAGCGCAGAGGTGCTGTAGCCTTCGTGTTTATGGTTAGAGTGATGATCCCTGTGCCTTACTCATTACATGCTGCATTTTCATGCTCTGGTATTGATATATGTCTTTTATGCCTTGCGTAGTCAGGATAACAAGTACCATACAATATGCCTTCACAATATGCACAGTAATGGTGTTGCATGATGTTTGCAAAATATAAGCCTTTACACATATTTCACTCATTGTAATGTTTGACAATTGCCTAGTTGGCAAAGTATTCATTGACTGATGTGGTTTTTGGTCTTGTGTTACGTTTAATACAGTCTATTTTTCCATATACCTTCGTGGAGTCTCTTTTGTGGTGTACTAATTGTGTTACTGGTGTGAGTGTGTTGCGCAAACACTACACACGTTGCCTCTGGGATAAACCTGACTGCTCGTGCCAAGCTACCAACGGGGTAACTCCCTTACCCTGGCTAGAGTGGTGGGTTCTGCCTTGCTCAGTTGCATACCCAAGCCAACCAGAAACTCAGTTTCTAACACTTATTTTATAGTTGGTAATATCTCCCGCAATCTTTTCAAGTGAGATAATCTGCTACATGTTGTCCCAGTGTCTTCTCCAATGCTCCAGCTTTAGAAAGTGAGATAATTGTGTTTGAAATATCGGTTTCCTCTGTCAGTGCTTTTTCCTCGAGACCAAATTTATCTCATACTACACTAAAAAATCTACTCCTTATGTACTTTAACTACAGAATGGTGGTCAGTTATCAGAGTAGGCTGTTTGCTTCCGTATTGGGATGGCGGGTCTTGAAAGCTCTGCAGGATGTAGTCGATTTGGTGCAGCCCATGGGAATGTTCAGTGAACTGAGACAATTTTCAGTTGGCCTTTATAAAATAGAGATCACTTTTATAAGTCTGGATATATCCCTTCTTGGAGTCCTTGCACTAAGAGGAACCATTTCAACTTTCAACTCAGAATTAGTATGTATCAGAGGAATGCCCTTTGCAAGTGTTGTTTTTGTCTAGAAAAGCCACATGGCATCTTCCCTGTAGGTTTTCCCTTTTGCGAGACTACATATACAGGACAGAGTAAGCATAACCTGTAGAGTTAAGTATGTCCTCTGGACAAGAGTGTTGAGGTCTCTACAGAAAG
Source organism: Calotriton arnoldi (assembly GCA_963921515.1). NCBI lineage: Eukaryota > Metazoa > Chordata > Amphibia > Caudata > Salamandridae > Calotriton > Calotriton arnoldi. Next base: position 1,616,393 of record CAWUFW010000992.1, on the reverse strand, counting down.
ATACTTCTTTGTGTAGAAGCCTCTACCCTAAAAGTAAAAGTGAGTGTGTGTCTTGAGACTGTTTCTGCATGACTGTGGAAGTGCAGGTTTCCTTCAAATCCTCCAGGAGGTGCTATAGCTAAAGGACCCATAGAGAGTGAGGGAGATTATTCCATCCTTTACTGAACAGATATGTGCCTGCAGTGTGCATGCGCTGAGTGTGTTGTGAGTAACATCGACTGCAGGTGTCTGATTTGTTACTTGCGAGCTGGGCAGTGGCTGTGCATGCTAGGTGAGAGAATGTTCCAGCACAAACTGAGGATCTGTGAAGAGCTACCGGCTGAGGCATAACTTTGTTGCCTAGTTACGGCCACACAGCCCTTAGTAGGGAGAAGGGGCATGGGACGGATCGTCCAGGAGATGTGACTGGAGCCTCAGGGGAACCAGGGGTTGAATGGACTACTTCTAGTGTAACTAAGTCCAGGGGCAGGTGTCTTACGTGGGCCTTCCTCTTCCTATACCTTCTCAGCAGGTCAGGATGGGCAACAGCTTCATACCTAAGTGGTGTAGAACCCCCTCACATAAAAGGTAATTTTCATTTTATGATCTTCCCTGGGTAGATCTTTGAGTTTCATCAAGGAAGATCTTTGAGGCACTCTACCTCTTATCCCCCTCATGGCATGAAACCTTGTTATCGTCTGTCATCTTGTTAGACTTACGGGACCACCACCGGACAAGTAGGCAGCATGACGGGCCTTCATTGGAGAGGGAATCTGAGGTACCCTGCGAGAGTGGTGGGAACACACGTTTAGCGAGAATGGGGGGAACCATGTATTCTTTGAAGATTCCTAGGTAAATCCTGAAACTGAGTATGTTGCAGCTTGTGTCATCGGGCACCCAGAAGTAGTGTGTATTGAGTGCATCAGGCGGCGCCCCGCACACATTCTTGATATCCTACTTGCTTTCCTGTCTGAACCCCTAATGTGGGTTTTTCCACATGTATTTGTGTTTCAAGTTGCCTCAAATATAAATTGTAATGGATGAGTCTAAGCATTTGCACTATTGGGGTACATGTGGAATGAGTTATGTGGGGAGTATGTGTATGAGGATCTGAAAGAGTAAGCCTCACAGAGTATGCAAAACAGCGTATACAGCTGGGTAAGAATTCAGTAAATTCCTCTCTACAAAATGCCATCACATCCCCCAAGTAATTCTGAGCGATTGATTTGTAAAACATTATGCATCAATTAGGGATTTAATCAGAAGGCAGCACAGCCAGACGGCCCATGGACTCATGCACTGTCTCCCATCTATGCGCACAGTCTGGGGAAAAAAAGGAAAACAATTAAGGCAAACTGTAATTATCCGTCCTGATTAGCGAGTAAGAAGACTTTCTGTTTATTTCCTTCCCAATTTAAAGGGCAGCCCATGCTTCAAGAAATGATCAAGGCATCTGCAAAAGTACAGCGCGTAGACCACACATTTGTGCCGCGGGGGGATGCAAAACGGAGATATTCCATCACTCCCTTATGTAAGCTGTAATTCAGAGCACACTGGGCTCTGACTGAGCGTATGAACAAAAGAAACTAAAAAGTAATGTTTTATTATAAATATGAACCTGTAGTCTGAGGAACATGAGATAGCTGTTTTAAATGAGGAATTCAGACCTGTGAGAAACATTTCTCACAAACTAGTATACCCGCCAATAATTTATTACCTCCTCGTCAGACCTCCACGTCACAGTCCTTAACATATGAGCGTTAGCTCCTCCCCACAGAAATTCCAAGCGAAAAACTCCCTTGGTCCCATCACTACCCTCCAGACCACTCCCACATCCTGTGGCACATAACCCCTGACCTACAGCATCACATCCTGTACCACCAAGCACAAGAAGCTGAACAGGGAGGGAGGGAGGGATGGGAACGAGGACTGTGACGGGGAGGTCTATGACTCGGAGTAAAGAATATTACCGGTAAGTAACTGGTCATTACTGACTGTTATACCTTGTCAGCAAGAGGATAATGCTTCAATCCTAGCCTTTCCTTCTACAGATCATTGTTTTCAGATGTGCCAGGTCATTTAGTTCTACTGAAGGGCATCAGGACTGCAGTTCCAGAAAGGATTAGGTTGTTAAACTAAACCACTGTGGTGGAGCAAAGTGTACTTGGTAACATGGAGTCATCTGGAATCTTATAACGAGAAGCCTTCAGCTAGCATTCCACCTTTGCTGGAACCTTCAGACTTTTCTTTGTACCTTTTCTGGCATAACCATAGCACAATTATCTACAGTTCTGGATGCTGTCATTTTATGTATTAATACTGTGATGATTCACAAAACTTTCCATCTTAGTTGACCCCCCTCTAACTAGCCTAGGAACATTTGTTCCATTTTGGCTACTTAAGTGTTTCGCATGCGTTTTAAAACTAGACTCCACCATTTCCCTCTTTCGCCTCCCACTCTGATTAATTTGCAGTTTTATATAGTGCAAACCAGACCTAAAAAGTTGAGAGAGCCCTTTACATTTGGTAAAGTTACTTCCTAGTCAACACAGAAACTGAGAGAAAAGTACACAGAGAAAGACATTCTAAAGGAAATATTAAAAATAACACTAAATATAGAGAGTGTGGAGATAAAGGAGAGGAAAAATGTCCATCAATATTAACAAATGTAGAAATTGTACAACGTGGTTGTTCAGAGTGGTAGAGATGAGTTCACCTCATGTAGAGGACCATATTAGGATAAAGTGACACTGGAACAGCAGGCTTTTTGGTTCTTTCTTCCAGGATTCGTCTGCGGGAATTCTGATGGTGGAGTAGAGTTTCAGACCTTCCTTGTGCTAGTTTAGAAAGATTGCTGTAGTGCTTTTTCTTTTTTAAAGGATGAAATTTCCTGGAGAAGAGTGTCGGAGCTCTTCAGGTAATACTGACCTCTTGAGATGACCAGTTTATAGGCAAGGTATCCCTGCTTGTAGATGCATTTATGGTTAATGCTGGTCATTTCATAAATACCTCTTACCTTGATAACAGGCCATTTCAGGGTTATCAAAATAGGTGTCATGCTTTATTGCATCTGCAGGCAGCCTGTTTGTAGCATGTTATGCTGCTTTGAGAGGAGCCCGGTGGGTTTGGAGAATCCATTTGAGAAGGAGTAGTTGCCATTTTCCAATTTTAATAACACAAAATATTTGAATCACCTGCTTGAAATCATCTTCATTCATGAATAGTTTAATTTCATGAAGGAGTCTCAGCCTGTACTGCGCCTTTGGCTAGAGAGCTTATGTGGGCTTCGAGTTTCAAAGTCTTGCCGGGATAAAAGTCTTGTGATATCGAGCATCCCACAATCTCTAGACACTTTTAACTGCAGATTTCTCACTTTTAGGCTACCTTCAGGTGCTAGACTAGATCCTTAGAATTCTTAAGCAATGCTCCCAAGCACCAGCAAGAGGTGCCTTCTGGCTTCCCAGTGATTCCACACTACCCTATAGTGAATGAGTGGAGCCGCATAGAAGTGCCCCCCCACCCGGAACACTGATGTCAGTTGCTTTCTTCACCCTTCACCATGGACCTGAGCTCCGTTTCCAACAACATCGTCTTTCCGACAGCTTTAAGATGGCAAACAGTGTGTTAGGGAGCAATGTCATGTGGCAACTACAGGACTTCAATCTGTGACTGCAGAAAGCTGATGTTGGTCACAGACCCATATGAGGTGTGATTGAGGTGTTTGGGCTTCAGACACGACTCCATGTCATGCAGCAAGTGCGCCGTCATGCACACCAAGAGGATTTCGGACATGGTGATGAAACTCTTCATCTCCGAGCAAAAGTAGAGGTCGCAGTTGAAACAGAGCTTCCACTCAAAATGTACTGGTGTAGGGGTTCTCCCACGAAAAATCCACTTTCCAATCGAATTCTTCCGGTAAGTCCAATTTGAAGGCAAGACATTATCGCAAGAAAGCCAAGCGGCCTTTAACCTTGTCCCACCACTCAAAGTTTAATGAGAAGTGAGCGCTAAGATGCAGAACGCTTTCCTCTAATTTCCTCTGTATCTGAAGTGATTACACATCTGGTCTCAGTGCACCCAGAATTTTCCAGGCCATTGTTGTCACTGCAGACTATAGCGAACTTTAAGAAGGCCATGCTGCAGATCTTTGGTACTGGTTTGTCCCAATGCCAACTGCTTCCACTAGGCCCGTAACCAGATGTGCGCCAAACCAGGAGCTGACTTCGACTGTGGCACCAAGTTCAAAGCTGGTTCATTCTGGGCCAGTGATGACACAGACTCAATTAGCGCTGGTCGACGATTTGATTCCGATCCTGAACCACAAATTAGAATAAAATTTGGAGACTCCCGCTGACATCAAAATACGCATTTCCTGTGCCGAATGTGGCACTGCTGAGGAGGGGAGTTTTAGCAAGGGATCCCAACTTATCCAGATAAAAGCTTTGGACTCTCCTGTAGTTTCATAGACCCGGACCTAACAAAAGATTAGGGCCTTTCTGTCATTTTTGTTACCGGGAGGAGGAAGGGTAAGTGTAGTATTGTGGTTATTTACCATGTCTTGTTTCAGAATGCTCTGATTCTTGAGAATCAAGAATCAGAACATTACAATAGTTCTGTGTATTTATTTCCTTGTATTAGAATGTTGGTGTCACTTCTGCTTGATACTCGGCGTACATGTTTGTTGCTGAGGGGTTGTCCGAATAAAGAAGATATCTACAACTTCAATATTTATTGCCTCATTACTTCAAGAATTTGGCGACGGGCCGGGATCTACTGACAACCCCACGAACCCTTTTCTACACGTATATTTTGAGGTTTTTGGCTACAGTGAGACTGTTATTTGTTTTCTGGAAATATTAATATTACTCAACGAAATACCCTACATCTATTCGTGGATATCTACATTCTTTGCCCTAAAATCGCATCTTTTTGGACATCTCTAAAGTCTTTGGATGGATTTAGCTGCATCGAAGATACGAACGTTTGGGTAAGGTTATTTTTTTGCTTAGACCTTCCCTCCGTTCCAACGTTTCCAGAGGATTATTTACATACTTTATTGGAAAACCGCATTTTACTGTGTTTTCCTAAGTTTACACTTGGTCTTGCGGCAGGATGTTTCTACTTTAACACAGTAACCTGTTGATCGTTACCTGCTACAGTGACCGTTGAGGCAGTTCTTCTCGACCGCATTTTTTCAAGCAGTGGAGACATTCTACAGCTGTGTTCCAGTTCAGCATCTCCACGGACATCTTGGAAGACTGGAGAGCAGTTCCAAACGACGAGCTTCGAAGAGCTCATTCGGTGCGACGTCAGCTTCTTCCTGTTTTCGTACAGTGACGTATACTCTTAAGGACGCTGGGAACGCACGCACCAACGTTGCACGCGTCATCACGTTGGGTCACGCAACGTGACCTTGCCTGGTGGCCATTTTGGAAATTTGCCGTATCCTAACAGCGCTGATCAGAGTAGCCTGCTCGTCAACTGCGACCGCTTCAAGTCAAACGGTAACCTTTTGTATTTCAAATTTTGATCTCGACGGTGATATGCACACCGCTTGTAGTTAAGTGCATATTATTACAACATTCTAGATCACTTTAAAGCTATCTATGGTGATATGCACAGCAAATTCAAGTGAATGGATTTCAGTATTTAAATGAGTGCATATCAACCACTTCTACAGCCGTAAGTACCTTTATTGTGCCGCAACTGTTACAGTTACTGCTACTTATACAGCTCTTCCAAGCCTACGTCTACCTCAGTTTTAAGTACTATCTTTTGCAATAAATAAGTAATAAATTTAAGGGATCTCATTTTATGAACATGTCTACAGCAGAAGAACCACTAGAACCTCTTCTGCTTTCAACCTCAATTCTCCCAAAGAATTCTTGTCTGATCCTGGTGAACCTAAAGTACAATGGCTGGAATGGAAAGAATATTTCTTAAATTATATTGCTAATCTAGAAGATTGCAGTGGCGTCTTTTCTCCTGAAAGAAAGAAAAGAATTTTAATGTATTGCCTTGGTCCAGAAGGTTTAAGAGTTTACAATCAACTCCAAAAACGCGACAGACCTGGCGACTTTGATGTTTTTAAAATTGCTTTATTAGACTTGGACAAACATTTCTTACCCACAGTGTGTGAGGCAGTTATGAGACATGCCTTTTTCCAGCGTAAGCAAGAGAAACACGAATCCATCGATGATTATGTTTCCGCGCTTAAGAAGTTAGCGATCACCTGCAACTTTGGCACTTTACATGATAACCTCATTTGAGACCAAGTCGTAATGTACACTAAAAACAAGTCGATCCAAGACAGACTATGGGTTGATGGAGATTCTAGTTTGAAAGATATTCTAACTATTGTTAAAAAAGCGGAACTTTCAGAACGTTGTGCTAAAGTATCACTAGGAAGCACTAAGGTTGAAAGTAGTGAATCAGTTAATAAGATTTCTGATGGAAAAAAGAAATTTGCTCCTAATACTTCTCATTTTAGCAAGAAAAACTTTAAGAAACCTGAACATAATACAAAGTATAAAAATTCTAGTTTTGCTTGTTACAGGTGCAGAAGCCCATCTCATTCTGCAAACTTTGATAAGTGCCCAGCTAGATTTGTTAAGTGCTCTGAATGTGGTCTGGTTGGACACTTTGCCAAAGCCTGCATGCGCAAAGGTAAAAAGATAGGTAACGGTAAGGTCTCTTGTATTAAAGAGAGGGATGAAGAACAATCTTCCTCTGTTGACAGTGATGATGATCATTATACCATAGACAGAACAAAAACCAAGGTACTTAATATTTCCAGTCAATCTAACAGTAAACCCATTTGCTGTGTTTCTTTTGGTGGAGTTTCCTTGCAGGTCGCTGCAGATTCAGGTTCTCCTTACACTATTGTTGCTGAAAATATTTGGGCTAAGCATTTTGTTAACACAATTGGTGATTATTTATCCTCGTCTGACATTTCCCCGGAAAGTTACACTGGTGAAAAGATTGATGTCATAGGTTTTAGAGAACTCATTTTTAGATTTAAAGGTAGACACGCCCTCTGCAAATTGTATGTAGCTAAGGATGGACCTTCTGTTTAAGGGTGGAAGGATCAAAAGAAACTCAAAATTATTCTTGAACCGAATAGCCCTGAACAGGTCCTTGTTGCATGTGATGGCGAGGATACCAGTAAATGGGTTCTCCATGAATTTCCAGAGGTGTTTAATGGCACCATAGGCAAGTTAAAAGGTTTTTCCCATATGATAAGATTGAAACACAACGCTGTCCCCAAAATCCACAAGACACGCAATATTCCCTTCATTGTCAGGGACGAAGTTAAGGCTGAATTGCAAAAATTACTGGATGCGCGCATCATTGAACCCATCGAAGCATCTGAGTGGATTTCGCCTTTAGTCGTAGCCAGACGTGCCAATGGCAAGGTTTGTTTGTGTGTAGATTTGAGAGGTCTAAATGACAATATTGTGGTGGATCAATTCCCTTTGCCCCGCATTGATGAAATGTTAATGCTAACCAGAGATGCTAAGTGGTTTTCCACCCTAGACCTTTCTAGCGCATACCACCAGGTCGTTCTTAACAAAAAATCCAAACATTTAACAGCCTTTTGTACACCGTTCGGCTGTTACCAGTTTAGACGCATGCCTTTTGGGCTTGCGTCGGCAGCAGCCGTTTTCCAAATGCTAATGTTTGAACTTTTTGGTAATATAAAAGAAGTCACCTTTTTCCAGGATGATATATTAATCATGGGTAAATCCCGTCAACATCATGATGAGGTGTTAAGAAAGGTTTTATCCATCCTATCCTTGAAAGGTCTTACTGCTGAGATGAGCAAATGCAAGTTTGCCGAAAAAAAAGTTACTTACCTAGGACATGAAATTACTGACCAGGGCATTAAACCTAAACAAAAATTAGTGGAAGCCATTAGTCAAGCTCCTCCACCTTCTAATAAAGATGAACTACGCTCTGTTTTAGGTTTAGCAGAATTTTATTCTAAGTTCGTTGAAAAATTTTCTGAACGCACTCATGAGATGCGTTCTTTGTTAAAAAACAAGAACAAATTTGATTGGACACCAGATTGTCAATTGGCTTTTAATGATATTAAGCGTGCCATTTGCCAAGCTCCAAAACTACAAGCCTTCAATCCTTCTGCTCTCACCTTTGTCACCACAGATGCTAGCAGCAAGGGTTTGGGCAGTGTTCTTTCACAAAAGGACAATAAAGGCTCTGACATCGTTATTTCTTTTGCTTCCAGGACACTGTCTCCCACTGAACAGAAATACTCCGTTATACAGAGGGAGACATTGGCCTGTGTCTGGGCTTTGAAACACTTCCGCAAATTCTTGTGGGGTAGGAGATTTACGGTACGCACTGACCATAAGCCTTTGACAAAACTACTTACCTCAGATGGATTGTCCAGAGCATCTGCTAGAATTGCCAGTCTTTCCATGCGTCTTCAGGATTTTATTTACGATGTGCAATATGTCCCGGGAAAGAAAAATGTAACTGCAGATTTTCTAAGCAGATTGTCCTTACCACTCAGAGAGATTGATTCCAATCCTTGGAATGATTGCTGTGTTGCTAGTATTTGTTCCACTAATGAAACAAAGGGGTTACATGAATCTGAATGGGTACAAGCTGAGGAGATTGATGATATCCTCAAGCTCGTCAGAATCAAAATACAACAAGGTTGGGGTCTTGTTAAATCCGAGCTTCTTGGTGAAATGAAAGCCTTTTGGGAAGTTAGAAACGAATTGGGGATCGATGGAATGTTCATTGTCAGAGGAGACAAAATTGTTCCACCCCTCTCCTTAAGGAATAAGATTATTTCCCTTTGCCATGAAGGCCATAGTGGCATTACTCGATCCCCCAAATTTTTTTAATCTTTATATTGGTGGCCTAAAGTTGACTTAGAAACTGAAAGGTTTGTAAGATCTTGTAGTGATTGCGAGTGTGCTGATAAATCACAAAAAACCCTAAATCCTCCTTTAAGCTCTTTGGGTTGTCCCTCTCTCCCGTGGGATGAGTTGGCTTTAGATATTATGGGTCCCATTGTATGGAGTGATGGTTCAACCAAATATATTCTTGTACTTGTTGATCTTTTTCTAAATGGTTTGAACTCCAAGTGGTTGACAAAGCAAATACCACTTGTGTCATTGACTTCTTAGGCAGTGTTTTTATTTGTGAAGGTTTCCCAAAAAACATTCTCACTGACAATGGGGTGCAATTTAAGTCAGTTGAGATGAAACAATTTTTGGATGTTGCTGGCATTTCACACAAATTTTCTGCACTTTACCACCCCAGGGGAAATGGTGCCGTCCAGAGGGTCAACCGTGTCATCAAGGGTGTTCTGCAGTTGGCCATTCACTGTAAGAAAAATTTGGAGCATGAACTTATGAAAATGCTTTGGACTTACAGAGTCACTTCAAATAGTTCTATTGGTGAGACTCCTTTTGGGGTCATGAGAGGTCGCATTCCACATTCAAAAGTAAATCCTGGGTGGATGGACAGGAGCAAACAAGTAATGTGGGATGCTGAGAAAATAAAAAATTGTATTCTTGCGTCTCAGCACAAAAATAAGAAGTACTTCGATAAAAAGCATGGTACCAGGGATGTCCATTTGTCTGTTGGACAATGGGTGCGTGTCAAATCTAACAAGATGGTGACTAAGGGTCAAAGCAAGTTTGGTCCTCCTGTTCAAATTGTGAAACTTATGAGAAATACTGTCAAGTTATCTGATGGTAGTGTGCGTCATACGAGTCATTTATCCTTAGTATAAAATGATTTCACACCTAATGATCCTAAAGAATTTGTGGCTTCTCGCAACTATTTGTGGATCGATATTCACCCTGAGTGTTATTCTTCCTTTGCTATGTCTGATTTGTGTGTTCAGAGAGAGGATGTTCCCTCTGTTGTAGATCTTCCACCTCCTGTGGTTCCCGCTGAGGGCCTTCCTCAAGCTGAAATCTCCTCTGAACTTGGTCCACAGCAATCTCTTGAAGTAAAGACTAATACTTTTGGTAGAAACATTGTTAGACCAAAACGCTTTGATGATTATGTTTGTGAATCTTAAGTTTTTGTTTTTTTGTTTTTATTGATAGAAGGAGGATGTGTAGTATTGTGGTTATTTACTATGTCTTGTTTCAGAATGCTCTGATTCTTGAGAATCAAGAATCAGAACATTACAATAGTTCTGTGTATTTATTTCCTTGTATTAGAATGTTGATGTCACTTCTGCTTGATACTCGGCGTACATGTTTGTTGCTGAGGGGTTGTCAGAATAAAGAAGATACCTACAACTTCAATATTTATTGCCTCATTACTTCAGTAAGCTTCCAAACTGAAGCCAACTTGTGCTAGCAGCCAGTATCTAGTTTGCACATGCATCCTTCAGGTTGACGCCCGGGTCCTTTTCCTCCGCCACAATACATGGCACCTGTGTCCACCTATCTCGGGTCCTTGTAGGCAGCCACGATTGGCCTGGTGGGAAAGACGGGCATCTCCCCATGAAACCAGGACTCCATAACCACCACTTTAGTGAGTGTTGTTGTATTCGTATGCATATTGCACACCCTGCCCAGGACCATGTGGCACCCAACATGTGCAAAAGGGATCCACCAGTCAAAGGGCCTGATTCACAAAAGGCCTCCGCACTCGTGGCGGAGGCCCCACGCTTGTGGGGCAGTCCCCACACTTGTGGGGCAGTCTCCGCACTCGAGGCAGAATCTCCGTATTGAGATTTCTCATGGCGGAGATTCCGCACCGAGAATGGCGCCTCCCCTACGACTGCGGGACCTCCGTCATGAGTGCAGAAGCCCTATGTGTATCAGGCCTAAAGTGTTCTCTCCGCCTCTAAAGTAGGAGTAAAGTTCTTGACTTTTTTTTCTTTAAAAAGAACATGTGAAATGCATGCCTCCTCCCAGAAGGGGACAGGTGCTCACAGGTGCTCTCACGGGGGAATGCAAAGAACCTTCTCTTCACTTCTTTCCATGATGATTCAGCCATTTAGAAAGAACATCAGCTCGAACTCTGCGGTGCAGTTCTCCTATTTTCTCCCAGACAATGAAACAATATCCATAATTCAGTATCATGTCTCCCTCCACGCCTTCATTTTAATTTGTAATTTTGCAAGCAGTCCAGTGTTGCCTTCAGATCAATGTTAGGCGTGCCAAGCGTTGATTAATGGGAGCACTGCTGTGTGACTGCGGCTTTAAAATGGACGGAATTACATTTCAGAACCACTTTCCAGAAGGAAGCAGGTGCCAACAGATGCGACTGCGACGTTATTTTTTCCTCATTTCAAACACCTGGTTTTAGGTAAACATCTCCCCGTATTTTCTCCGAGTTACTAGACAACAATATGACGTTCACGTCTCCTTTATTTGAGATTTTGAGAGCGGTACAGAGCAGTGTTCCTCTTTCAGATCTAATTATTGTGTTGTAACCAAACTTGATTAATAGGAACATAGTTGTGTGAGTCACGTGGGTTGAAACTGGAATGTTAGAACGTCATTACGTTCATTTCGTCCAGACGCGGCTTACCAGAAAGAAGTCCGGTGTTGTAAGGCAGAGTATCTGCTCACCTCTCGTCATTTTCATTTCAACCACTAGTTGGAAGTACAGAAGGCCTTATATTTTCTCATCAGTCGACAAACAATAAATATACATCATTTTGTGTAACGTGTCTTGGAATTGTTGCAGTTAGTGAGGTGCAGATCAGTTTTGGATGCGCCAAAAAACTAAGACAGAACAGCTTTATAGCATTTTTCTTCTCTACCACTTAATTTGGAGTAGAGTTTATTTAAATAATGCATATATTAAAACCACTATTAATCTTCGATATAAAGATTCCTACTGTACCTCGTTGCTGTCCTTAAACATGAAGGTAAAACTACTTGAAGACAGGCGCCTGTTGACCATATCCAATGATTTAAAAGAAGTACTCCTACCCTTCACGAGAGGATGTATATAGGGCTAACTCACCCCGATAAATCCCTGTCAAGTTTACCCACCAAGAGCACAAGACAAAGTCTGACACATACACTGGGAGGGAGAGAGAGTAAACACGGACTGTTACGAGGAAGAGTAGGACCCAGTGTAATGAAGAATATCAGTGTTTGGGACTTTACCGCTATCCCGCTTACTAATCGCAGTCCTTAAGCCATGAAGTCATACCAAAAAAGTATAAAGAGATGTAGACCTGAACAATCGCAGAGATTTAAATGCTAGCACAGACTTAAGTATGGTTATTAACAAATGAAAAAATGTGCAGAGAAACTCCTAACATCTGTGGCAAAACCAGGAGAGGACACTTTCCCCATCCAGTGTTCATAGCAAGATGAAATTATAAAGGGTCAACCATGTTGCTGTCACACAGATCTCCAACGTAGACATTTCCCTACACTCTGCCCAGGAAGCCATAGTCTGCTTGGTTGAACTGATCTGGATAACCAGGAGAAAGAACATGTTATGCTCATAAGGCAACACGGTTGTGTAGGGCAAACATCAGCTTGATGCTGCAGAAGGTTTTTGACTTTGTGCCAGCTTCAAAGGACAGAAACAGAGATGCAGAAGACCGAAAAGTCATGGTCCTATCCAGTCAGATATATGGATGATTGAGCTATCAGATCAAACTTTGGTACTTCAGGATCAGGAGAGGCAACTCAAAGGACCACTTTGTAATAGAGATGAGCACTATCCAACGCTTTTTAGCCAGTCTTAGAGGAAGGCAAGGCCCATTGCATCCAGAAGTAAGCAAAATAGAGTTCGGAGCACAACAATGCAACCAACACTCACAATAAAGATTTTAGGCCAAACAACAAGACTTGAACCTGGTGATGCTGACCTTGTATGACAGATCACAAGAATGCGGATAAGGATGTGGCAATACTCTTAGGTATGTGGCTCAATGATAGAAAGTCTGCAAATGCCAGATGGATGACCTCTAGATTTGTCTTATTTTTCAACAGCATAGATCTTACAAATTTGTTTACCCAGTAAGTTTTGAATCGTATAGAAATCTAAATATGTTCAAAGTCTGAAAGAGGATCATATTGAATCCGGCCATTTTTCAATCTGTAGGACTGTAATAATGGTTCCTTTCTGTAGCATGTCCTGTACATCTAACAAGAGGTCCTGTAACTTCCTCAAATACTGGATCAACAAAGTTTCCAGAGTCCCTGAATGCAGTGGAGACCACTGCATCCTACGGCCAAGATACAGAGATATGAAATGGATTCGGCCCAGATGCCAGACAGTTGCTGTAACTGATTCAATTCATGTAGCATGCATCCGGAAAATAAGTGGGGCAGAGTAGTCTGGACTTCTCCTAGAATATGTTTTTTCAATGTTGCTTTGTTGAATTTAAATAAATCAAAACTTAATAATACAGTGGTTCAACATCTTAGGCAAATACATCACATATACATATGCTATTAGCACAGGCAATTCTTCATTGTTTGGTTTTTGCACTCTTCCCTTCATATGTCCTCTTGCCTAATGTATTGTCTGCCCATCTTTGATAGGATAATTTTTTTTTTAAGAACAAACTTTATTGGTATTTTCTTTGTCCACATTATAACCTCAGACAATGATGTAAATGTACATAATATGAAATAATATTGACTATCATGAGCCACATCATACAATTTATGTAAAAAAGAAAACAAACTGCAATAACGGAAACAAAACAAAATTAAACATAGCAAGAAAACGGCTGCTTTGTTGATAGGATAATTTTGACTGACACTGTCTCTTCATCATAGTAGATGTCACAATAAATGCTTGTCATTGAATATTGTAATGCTGTAATAAACTATAGCAGGCGGCACCCAAATTGAACGCCAGAATGCAATTTCTTTGAATTGAATACTGTTGGGTTCTCGTGCCTGGTGTGTTGGGTTCTCGTGCCTGCATTCCTCTCCTGCGTTCCCTGCGTGGAACATGGAATGTCTTAGCACTGGCAGTTGCTGCCGGGAAGTTGTGGATATCAGACACATTAAAAGAAGATCTGAAACTTACCTGGACTCCGTCTTCTTTTCATTGGCGACGAGTAGTCCAGTTCCCAGCCTTCCCCACTGTCTGTTGCTGCGTGCTGTGGTTACTCTCTACCCTGCCTCAAATCCTCATCTGCTGAGCCTGGTCAGAAGTATCGTCTGGATGTAGTCGAGGTGTTCTCGGTGAGGACTCGGATGCCAATTGTCCTCTGCCCTGCGAATCGCACCTTCTTCAACGGTTCCGGTGAGGTTTTGAATTTTTTTTAGTATTCTCGTTGTAGGTGAGATTACGTAGTGACGATCGGCGCGTGTATCGGCGCGCGTCACTCTGCTCTGTTTATGTTACCGTAACGACCAGCACAGGCGTCGGCGCGCTCAACGTTGCTAGGGAGAGTTCCTATTGTTGTGGCAACCGGCGCGCATACCGGCACGCGTCACACCATCTAATTAGAATTCCCTGCAAATATCTGTGCGTGTAATACGTAGTTAGGGAGAGTTGTGAATGTGGTAACCGGCGTGTATACCGGCGCGCGCCACAGTATCATATGTGAGTTCCTGTCATTGTGGCAACAACACAAATCAGCGTGTATTATTTTTACCAAGTGGAAACCTCGTTTTCTTGCACGCAAGCAAAATCTAAAGTGACACATTTATTTTGCGAAATTACAATATTGTGAATTCCTTTGCACTGAGTTATGCAGATTAATCATTAAGTTAAAGAGACTTTAAAGTTAGAACAACGGTGTTAACTTATGACATACATCATTTTCATTGGCATGTCAGTAATGTGCAAACCTCTTTCTGCTTAATTGCATTGTGGCACTGAAAACTCTTGGTATAATCTGCAAGTTAACTACTTGTTTGTAGTGATCTTCGTGGCAGCAACTCACCCATGCAATGGATCACGTAGTGGTACCACCTCCCTTTTTGCAGTCACCTGGTACTCCTCCTGTCATTTGGCAACAATGGAAAGAGACATTTGAAGCCTATCTTGAGGCGATTGATGGTGACACTTTTACTTCAAGGAAGAAGAAAGCCTTACTTGTATATAATTTGGGCGCAGAAGGGAGGACCATTTTAAAGACTTTACCTCTAGAACTTGTAAGAAAATGTGTCAGTAGTGGTGATGAAGGTGACTCTTTAATAGTAGATGATTACGCCTCACTTCTTAAAACTTTGGATAAGAGATTTAATCCCAAGAGAAATATTGTACTGGAGCGTCATACATTTTTGCAACGTGCTCAGATCCCTGGCGAATCCATTGATGATTTTGTAGCTGCTCTCAGAACTCTAGCAGTCACTTGTAATTATAGAGAGTTCAGAGACGAAATTATCCGTGATCAGCTAATTGAGCGCACTTGCAATAAAAAGATTCAGTCGAAGCTTTTGGCTTCCGAAGACCCTGATCTAGAAACTGCTCTCATTTTAGCCAGAACTATTGAGCATTCTCAACTATGTATGAAAGAGATGAGTGGGTCTGCGTCATCCAACGAAGTCAAGTTAGTCAGTACTAAATCTACGAGTAAACCTACAAAAGGAACCGACACAAATGTACCTAGCATTTCTCCTTCTGCATCCAGTTTGCCTAAATCGAAATCTGAAAGACCTGAAAAATCTGACCTCTCCTGTTACCAATGTGGGAGCAGATCTCATTTGGGCAATTTTAAATTTTGTTTTGCCATTAATCAAACTTGCTTTAAATGTGGTAAGAAAGGTCATTTGGCACACATGTGCAAGGCTACTGTTGCACATAAGGGACAATCAAGAACTGTGAAAGCCATTGAAGGTGACAATGTTGACTCTGGGAATGATGATGAAAGTTATGAATTGTTAATGTTGTCTTCTTCTTCTACTCAATTGGATGGTGTGGTGGAAATTGCTTCCATTGTTGAACCGCATAAAAGAAAGTCCCCTGCGTCTGTCATAAATTTAAACGGCAGAAGTATAAAGTTTCTCGCTGATTCTGGTTCTCCTTTTACCCTCATCAATGCCAAGGACTTTGAGGGATTGGCCAATATTCCTGTTGTTCAGTCCAACATAAAAATCTTTGCTTATGGTGGTAAAAGGGTAGAGGTTCTGGGCAAGTTTGAGGGCAAGTTGGAATTCAAAGGGGATTTAACACAAGGGACTGTATACATTGTAAAGGAAGGTGCAAATTTATTAGGTTGGGAGGAGCAGGGTGAGCTGGGGATCATCCTAGACCCCAATCATCCGGACATGGTTTTATCGAAACATGAAGCCAAGCAATTTTACTCCAATCTTCCTGAGGTTACCCCTGTGCATACTATTACCGCTAAATCTTTATCAAAGCGTGATTGGATCCAAAGGTACCCAGAGATTTTCAATGGTGATATGGGTAAACTCGAGGGTTTTCAGCACTGCATTGTTTTGAAGGAAGGTGCAAGAGCTGTTGCACATAAAGTACGTAAAGTACCTCTTAGTATGCGTGGTGAGCTCAAACAGGAACTTGAGCGATTGTGTTCCATGGGTGTAATTGAGCAAGTGTAAATTTCTCCAGGAAGGTGTGGATTACCTAGGGCACCACATTTCTGAGAAAGGGGTAGAACCCAAAGTTAAACTTCTTGATGCCATCCAAAATGCACCTGAACCACAGAATAAAGACCAGCTTTGTTCTTTTCTTGGCCTAATGGAGTATTACGCAAAATTTGTGGCTAATTTCTCGGATAAGACAGTGTGTTTGTGTGAGCTCCTAAGAAAGAATGTGAAGTATGTATGGTCAGACCGTTGTGCTTGTGACTTCAAGTTGTTGAAAGAAGCGATTGTGCAAGCACACCCACTTAAGTTATTCAATATCAATGATCGCTGCATTGTTACCACCGATGCTAGTAATGTGGGTCTTGGTGTTGTTCTTATGCAGAAAAGATCTGACAATAGGGAGGAGACCATTACTTTTGCTTCTAGAGCACTTCGGGGAGCGGAAAACACTTATTCCACCATAGAGAAGGAAGCCCTGGCCCTGTGGTGGGGTGTACAGTATTTTTGTAATTTCTTGTGGGGAAATGAATTTGTTCTAAGGACCGATCATAAACCACTGGTAGATCTTTTCACCACCAAGGGTGGTGGCAGGGCCACCCCACGCATAGCTAAGTGGCAGTACAGGTTAAATGAATTTAATTATCGTCTGGAATACGTGGCTGGTGTGAAGAATCACGTAGCTGACTGCCTGTCTAGGTTACCTCTTTCTGAGTCTGCTTGTGACTCTGTGAGTGACGATTTGGAAATGGTGTGTGCTGTTAGTGGGGTAGCTGACACAGGAGCTGCTTTGTCTGAAATCGATTGGAAGTTGGCTTTGTCTGAAGATATAGAGATCAAGAAGGTAATGGATTTTGTGGTTCATGGCTGGCCTAACAACACAGATTTGGTTCCCGAACTGATTCCTTTCAAAAGAATATGTGACGAGTTGTCCCTTGTTGATGGGATTCTACGTAGAGGTGGATTGTTGGTTGTGCCTATGACCATGCGCAAGAAGATTTTGGATCTGGCCCATGAAGGTCATCTGGGCATTCGTGCCATGAAGCGGAGGGTTCGGGAGGATTTCTGGTGGCCGGGTGTTGATAGGTCCATTGAACACTGTGTTCGTGAGTGTGGTGCGTGCGTCTTGAGTGACAAAACTCAAGTAACTTATCCCTCTCCCATCAATCCCATAGCAGTGAAAAACTCACCCTGGTGTAAGTTGGCCTTCGATATCGCTGGTCCTTTTGGTGGTATGGGCAGTTCCCCCAAATACGCTTTGGTGTTGATCGACTATATGTCCAAGTGGCCAGAGGTTAGGTTTGTGGATGGTATAAATTCTGCGACGGTCATTAATTTCTTCAAGGATGTTTTTCTTCGGGAAGGTTTTCCAGAGGAGTTGGTGACCGATAACGGGACTCGATTAGTGTCTGTGGAAATGCAGGAATTTCTGAAAGTGCATGGCATCAAGCATATCCTCACCTCTCTTTACCATCCTCGCAGCAATGGTTTAGTTGAACGCCTTAACCGTGTGATCAAGGATCAGTTACAGTTAGCTTTTGTCAATGGTTTGTACTGGAAGGAGGCCATTTCCAACATGTTATGGGCAATGAAAATCACCCCTCATTCGAGTACTGGCATGTCTCCGTTCACCTTGTTAAGGGGTAGGGTTGCAGGTTCTAAGCTGAACAAAGATTGGATGTCAAGGAAGGAAGTGGATCTGCAGAGGCTAGGCATGGTAGCTGATGTCAGGGCTGCTGCCCAAGCCTGGTATGCATCAGATTGTGGCAGGGCATCTCCAGTACGTCAGGGGGATTGGGTGAGAATCAAGAAGCCTGTTTTTGTTCACAAGGGTTCCTCTCGGTTTTCTGCTCCAGTTAGAGTGAAAGAAGTAAGAGAGCGTGTTGTTGTGTTGGAGAATGGGAGGATCTGGAACAAGTGTGCTGTCTCAGTGGTGCCGGAGTCAAAAGCTGAGTTTGTGAAAGGAAAGTTTGGGGTTCACACTCCTTGCACGACTTCGCTTCCCTTGGGGGAAAGTTCAAAGGTGACGGTTCCTGTCAAGGAGGCTATTCCCCGAACTACCTCTTCCAGGACAAGGGTTGTTCCCTCTAGATTTCGGGACTATGTTAGGTATTGAATGTTCTCGATTTATTTACTTACCTGTCATCTGTAGAACTTATTTTATTTTGTTTTCCTTTGTTTGTTAAGAATGTTCTCATCATCTTTTGTTTTATGTGAAGGAAGGGGGGTGTGTTGGGTTTTCGTGCCTGGTGTGTTGGGTTCTCGTGCCTGCATTCCTCTCCTGCGTTCCCTGCGTGGAACATGGAATGTCTTGGCACTGGCAGTTGCTGCCGGGAAGCTGTGGATTTCGGACACATTAAAAGAAGATCTGAAACTTACCTGGACTCCGTCTTCTTTTCAAATACTCCAGTGGGGAACCACAACTAACTAAATCGGAAACGTTTTCTGTTTGCCAGTGAGGATTGGAGTATCTTTGTCAGATTTGTATGTGTTAACTTGGACACAGTTGATGATGGAGCCTTAAAAAAGCCACAGGGGTCGCGAAACACGTGTTGGATGTTTTGCCACGAAAAAGTGTTGAGCTGTCCAAATTGAACTCCAAAATGCAATTTCTTTGAGTTTCATATACAAGAATTTATTAAAAAGATTCTACTTCCATCTCTTCGTTGCATGATTTCTCATCCTATTTTCACAATGTTATAAATGTATTAGTTTCAGAAATTACTTGTAACCAAATATGATTTTTATCTTGTACAATATTTAAAATAAACTCCGTTTCGAAACAAAGGAAAATCAATGATAAAATACAGTAGATGTTAATACAAAAGAGAATTAAAAAGCAAAATTTGATTGTAGCAGCTTCCAGTGGCAAAACAGTTCAACACTTTTCAGTGGCAAAACAGCCAACACGTGTTTTATGACAAAATTCCATGTTTGGAGTTCAATGTGGGTGCCTCTTGCTATAGTTTATTACAGTGCATACATTTGTTTGGTGATAGTGGGCAACTACCACCATGGGGTGCACCTATACACTGGACAAATTATCCAACATATTTGCCCTAACTTTCATTACCCATGATGAAGGTTGTTGCCAAAACGCATCGGGTTTTGCTGATGCTGGTGATGGAGCAGGGTTTCGCAAAATGAAACCTGCTCGAATTAACACCCCCATAATACGTACTAACAGTGTGCAGTGACAGTTTAACATACACATTACATGAACACGAGGGAAACCGCTTTGCGCATGTGTGCACTAATAAGAACTAATGCATGAAAGAACTAGGCCGCATACTACAATGCGTTTCGAAAGAAACAGAATTAATGCATGTTTAAGCTGCATTTTATATTTCGCATCTTGCATCTAGCTTTAAAATTCATGAATAATGCCGCTTTTGCCTTAAGCTTCTGCTAGGAAAACATGTAACAGGGAAAGGTGGGTGGTAAACAGTGAAAAGTGCATTTCTATGTAATTAATGAATGTTTATGTTCTATTTGCCGTAGTGAGCTGAAATGACCTCCATTATTCTTAAGTTAGCCGGATAGAGGAGGGGCTGGAGTGAGAGCGAAAATGTCATGACAGAGCAGCCAGAAGTGCTGAGTGCTGTGAAGAAGGGACAAGAAGTTCAAGGATACCCAGCGCTGAATGCATTGTTCGTCTGCCAAAGGATGTGACTGACCGTGGGACTAAAGACTGCTTCTGCGGACATTGTTGAAAAAAGATGTGCAAAATTGTTGAAATATATCATATAATAAATCATGTGAATGAGTCAGTTATTAGGTAATGGGAAAGGATGTAGAATTATGTTCATGAACCATTAATGAATGAAATCACAGTGGTGTGACAGACCACCTCCTAAGTCCACCAATGAACTGTCGAGTTTCGTGAAATGTTTCAACTGATGTGGGACGGACATGTAGGTTTTAGGGTATAACTGGGGTGCCTTAGGGGGTGTGGTTAGAAGAATAGAGAAGAGGAGAGGAGAGAAGGTGCGTGCGAGAGGGGTGATGCGTCGCTGATCGTCGGTTTGCAGAGAGGCCTAGCTGTTCCTGTCCCTGTTCCGTTCCTGTCTCTGAAATCTTTGTTCCCTGGCTCTAGTTCGGGGAACCCCCACTGTCCCCTCGGCCAAGGGGGTGGTATTTCACAAATCCTTTGGGTTTGTATTATTCTGACTCGTACTTTGCATAAATTTATTGCAAATGTATTCTTGTCTTTGAAATCTGATGTCTCTTCATCTATCCACTCCGTCATATGTATATTGTTTCGCATTATTTTGCTGAAACTTATGTCTCTCCATCTATGGACTGCGTCATATGTATATTGTTTCGCATTATTTTGCTGAAACTTATGTCTCATCATCTATCCACTCCCTCATATGCATACTGTTAATTGTTGATGAGGTTTGACACTGTTTGCATTGCTGATTGATTTCCCTTATGTGAGATTCTTTGTTTGCATTGTAACCGTATGCGATGAGCATTAACCACTTATTATTATTATTATTTGAGATAAATTTTATTAAATTTACCGAGAGTCTGTGATCATTTAACTGATTAGATAGTCAGTTAGTTCTATTATTACCATCAACTACTCAACTAATTGGTCTATCGACCGAGAGGAAAGAGAGTTGATATACAGGTATAGTTATGTATTTAGACTTGTCAAACATAAACCTGTGAAGGAACCAAAATTCACGTCATTAAAACTTGACCCCCAGCGCATCAGGGACTTGGGTGAATGTGTATGGGCCATTGTATGAATTATTGATGAGTATCGATCCCTGATTAAGTGTTGCGCTGGATCGCTGGTGTTTGTGGAATAAATACTTTTGCATTCCACCATTTGAAAGTGCATGGCTCTTTCTGGAAACATGCTAGGAGTTCTTTGGAGATTTGGTAACGAGCTCTCACACCCGTAACGTGCACCACTGTTGATGTGGCTGGGAGGCGCTGTGAGGACAAGCGTCTAATTTCTTTGCCTTTTATTATTATCTATTTTAATGCGCCTTGGCATGTTTATGGTCTGTAACTACAAAGATTTAACCTTTTCTGCTCAGGTTTTATTATTTAATGCCTTTTCAGACTTTGTGTATGCAGTATCAATGTGCAGGGAAAATATTTACTTAAATAAGACCCTGGCTGCAAATGCTGTAGGTGCACAGCTGCATAGGTTCCACATCCCATGGGTCTTCCTCTGAAGAAAGGCTGGCCAATGCAATCACCACTGGACTAGTTGCAAGGAGGAAAGTCCTGGTCAATACAAGGCAAATGGCTGCCAGTTGAAGTGTTATCTGACTTTTGGTCCTCTGCTGTTTGCTTTATTATTTCTACCAGCTATGGACCAAACAACCTGTCCTCCAGGAATGGTAGTCACTTAAGAGAACCCTTCGGAGCGGGATGCACCGTCAGAAAACAGAAGTGGAACTGACGTCTTGTGCCCATCGTACACACTGCCGCCTAGGCTGACGGAATGATACCAACAAAAATAACGTGAGTCAACAGCTAGATCTGTTTCTTAACTTTGTAAACAGATCTGATCAATCCAATTTATACTCTGTTGTTGCCAGTAGATGACAGACGTTCACTGCATAAACCACTGCCCAATAGACAAATTCAGCAAGGCAAAGATCTGCAAATCTGAAACCTCCATTCTTCAAATGGTAGGGTCGCAGAACAGAGCATCTCCAGATGCCACCTCTGTGCACCATGCTGAACTTGGCTTCCAAGAGTCCACCTTAAGTGAATAAGGACATTTATCTTTCAATCCCTGGAGGATATACATTCTGTGGATAAATCTGTGGATTACACATTGTGTCAGACGACTTACACTCTCTAATCAAGTCAGCTCGGAAGGGATCATGAAAAGTTGGGCAATGCGCTGAGGGAACCGAGACATGCGCCTGTTATCTGAAAGGCTTCACCTCCATGATCCCAGGTTTATCTGCATGTGAACCAATATCTGCTTGCACACACATGGTCTGGAGGCTCTTTCCATGGGAGGGATTTTTCCACTGAATTACTTCTGATGGCTTCACTATGTGTGGTAGAGTCTGGCACAAAAAACACCCATCAAATATCATCAGTAATAGGTCGGTTTTTGCCCCTCTTCCAACTTTTCCTTTATGCAATGAGAAATTACACAAGAAAAATGGTGTTTGTGTGCGGTTTTGCACACAGTATTCCTGCTTACATGACTTTTTGCCTGCACGATTTACTCCAGGAAGGACCTGAAGGACATAGCCTGTGCAAACCTGTAGAGGAACACTTATTGCATGTAACCCATAATTTGCACTAAATGAAAAACAGGGCAAAAAACCATTTGCTCTCGTTTACATTCAGAAATCACGAGGCCTCTGAAATCAGTGCTTTGTAAGGTGTGTTCAATATTTCTTCTGGAAGTTTTTTCTCTTTAAGTGCAGTTTTTGAGGTGGTTGAAATGCTATTCAGTTTTGCACTCCAAAAGGTATTTTCTCTTTCAGGTTGATTTTTGTAAGGTACTCTTAGTGGTTATAATGGTTGTTCTCTTCCTGAGTGGTTTAATTTGCTTCAGTGTTGTGGTGAAGCTAGAGGTGTGATGAGATAAAGATTCTCCTAATGTGCTAGCCTGTCATTCCTGACAGAATAGTTCCTAAAGGTTTACTCTGCTGAGCCAGGGCAGGTGTGTTCCATTATCTCACTCTGAACTGCCTCCTTTTCTCTCATGTGATGTTTTTTATGTCACAACCTTTGCTTTTTTGTCGTCTGTGGTTGATTTCTTTTCTCTTCTTACATTTTTTGCATCATGAATGCAGATTCATGGTAAGAATCCAAATATACTTAATCAACCTAAAATGGACTCTATGGTCATTTGCCATACCAATTTACACTATGGTTTTATAGGTCATCAGAGGCAAGTGTTTTGCTTTAAACACAACTGGTAACAAAGCGTGTTCTTTAGTTGTACTCAAAATATATTTAAGACTCTGTACTGTGCCAATTGTGGCTACCTCAGCGAGGTAGTTTGAAAGAAAGATGATGTTAAAAAGGAGAACCATGACCAATGGATCCTGAAACTGAAGCGGACATAATATAACAATTGCAAAACCAAAGGGGATGATGGACGGAGTGTTGAAAATTGCAAGCACTCACCCCCAGTCAACTGATCTGGGTTTAATCCATCATCATTCTTTAGCTCACTCCGCCACCCCAGTTCAGACATGGCCATATGCAAATCAGTCTGACCCTGTGCCTCATGGGAACAGTCCAGCCCGAACTGCCAAGCCATGTCTTCCCTGGACTCGACAGAAAACTCAATCTACTCTCCCACATCAATTCCATTGCAAAGTCTGCTCGATACCAACTGCGCTTTCTCTGGGGGATTCGACGCTTCTTCCCAGAGAAAGACCGAAAAACCCTGGTCCAATCGCTGGTTCTCTCTAGACTGGACTACTGCAATTCTCTTCTTACTGGCCTCTCCAAATCCCACCTGTCCCCCCTTAAATCTGTTCTCCATTCAGCAGCTCGTTTCATATATGGGACCAAAAGAAGCGACCACATCACACCCATTTTATCTTCCCTCCGTTGGCTTCCCATCGAGGCAAGATCTATCTACAAGACTGCCTGTATCACCCACAAAGCCTTGCACTCCTCCTCTTCTCGCTACTTGGTGAATAAACTGAAACTCTCTGGAGGCTCTAGACCATCACGTAATGCGGAAAACTTATTGCTTGAACCTCCCACTTTCAAAAAGGAAAGATCGATGGCCCAATCCTTTTCAGGCAACGCGGTGAGAATCTGGAACTCACTTCCGCCTCAGCTCCGGACCACCACCTCTTCCCGGTCCTTCAAAACTGACCTCAAATTTCTCCTTCTTCAAAGACACTTCCAAACCTAATTCACGCCGTCTCTATTCCCTCAAGGAAGTTCTTCCACTATAGGAAATTCTGTACTCCATGCCTATAGAAGTGCCTTCCCAGTGTGTTCTGAGTGACTGCCACTTATTGCAGTATTATACCTCTATTTGTATTTTGTATCCCGCCTCCCAGCTGTCCAGCCTTCCCCGACCCCTACTTAATGGCGGCCACTGCGTGGACAGGCGAGCAAGACCACTGACTCATTGTCAGTGAAATTGCTCTCCCACCCTCACAGCTCCACCATTAAGTGAGGTGCCCCTGCACTCTTGAGTGTTGGTGATCGAGGCCCTCCTCCACCCGCAGGTTTCCCTGCGCCTCATCCCTGGTGGTCCAGTGGACCTCTGTCTCCTTCCTCTCACTCTGCTCCTTCACTCGTTTTCACTCGTTTTTCTACCCTTTCTATCTTTCACCTTTCTGCACTTTTCTGCATCTCTGCTCTTTTGTGCCTTATTTCTGCTCATTTTCCCTTTCTCTCGCTCTGCTCTTTCACTCGTTTTCACTCGTTTTTCTACCCTCTTTTATCTTTCACCTTTCTGCACTTTTCTGCATCTCTGCTCTTTTGTGCCTTATTTCTGCTTATTTTCCCTTTTTTCTTTATCCATTATTTCCTCCCTTTACCTTTCCCCGCCGCTGCTGCCCCCGCGGCCCCTCCCCCCCCCAGCACGACCGGCCCAATCCAGCTCCCCTCCCCGCTCCCAGCTGTCCAGCCCTCCCCGACCCCTACTTAATGGCGGCCACTGCGGGGACAGGCGAGCAAGACCACTGACTCATTGTCAGTGAAATTGCTCTCCCACCCTCGCAGCTCCACCATTAAGTGAGGTGCCCCTGCCCCTGCACTCTTGAGTGTTGGTGATCGAGGCCCTCCTCCACCCGCAGGTTTCCCTGCGCCTCATCCCTGGTGGTCCAGTGGACCTCTGTCTCCTTCCTCTCACTCTGCTCCTTCACTCGTTTTCACTCGTTTTTCTACCCTTTCTATCTTTCACCTTTCTGCACTTTTCTGCATCTCTGCTCTTTTGTGCCTTATTTCTGCTAATTTTCCCTTTCTCTCGCTCTGCTCTTTCACTCGTTTTTCTACCCTCTTTTATCTTTCACCTTTCTGCACTTTTCTGCATCTCTGCTCTTTTGTGCCTTATTTCTGCTTATTTTCCCTTTTTTCTTTATCCCTTATTTCCTCCCTTTACCTTTCCCCGCCGCTGCTGCCCCCGCGGCTCCCCCAAGCGCGACCGGCCCAATCCAGCTCCCCTCCCCGCTCCCGCCTCCCAGCTGTCCAGCCCTCCCGACTCCTACTTAATGGCGGCCAGTGCGGGGACAGGCGAGCAAGACCACTGACTCATTGTCAGTGAAATTGCTCTCCCACCCTCGCAGCTCCACCATTAAGTGAGGTGCCCCTGCCCCTGCACACTTGAGTGTTGGTGATCGAGGCCCTCCTCCACCCGCAGGTTTCCCTGCGCCTCATCCCTGGTGGTCCAGTGGACCTCTGTTTCCCGCTGGTGCACCGAAGGCGCGTCAAAGGCAAGCCCGTCTGCGCCCGTCTGCGACCCGTCCGCGACCAGCGCCAGGAACCCTGGACCTCCGCCCCGCCAACGCTACGACCCAGCAGCACTCCACGCACTCAACCCAGGCTGCAACAACAACTGCAAGCTAGCATCACCAGCCGACACCCACGGACCCTTCAGCTGTCACCGCTGCCGGCACACCTGCAGCACCGCCAAGAAAACGGATCCAGCACAACCCGCCCACAAGAACACAACCGAACCGAAGACCCTGAAATACATCCTCCTCAACGTCCGATCCCTCCACAAACACGCCACAGATATCTGGGACCTCCTCGACAGCACCACCCCGGACGTGGCGTTCTTCACCGAAACCTGGACCAACACCACCTCGGGACCGGACATCGCCATCGCCATCCCCCAAGGATACAAGATCTCCAGGAAGGACCGCCCCACCCGCCCAGGAGGAGGAATCGCCATCGTCCACAAATCCAGCCTCCGCCTGAGCACACTCCCTGACGAGCCCACAGAACTGATGGAACACCTTCTCTTCAAGATACTGGCCAGCCCCACCGCCACCCTCCGAGGAACCCTCATCTACCGACCCCCTGGACCCCGCGGACCCTTCGCCAACTCCATCACAGACATTATCTCCCCGCAGGCCATCGCATCCACCAACTACACCCTGCTGGGAGACCTCAACTTCCACCTCGACAACCAACTGGACCCCAACACCACATCCCTCCTGGACAACCTCCACAACATTGGACTCCGCCAGATCGTGACCGAGCCCACGCACTCAGCAGGACACACCTCGACCCCCTCTTCACTACAGGAAACTCCATCACCTTCAGCCACACCACCGAACTCCCATGGACCGACCATCGTTGCGTCCACTTCACCTTCAGAACACCCACCATCCACAGACACCAGCACCTGCTTCCACAAAGAAACTGGACCAAAATCACCGACGACGAGCTCACCTCCTCACTCAACAACTCCACCCGAACCATCGCGGAAAACGACGACCCCAACACCGCAGCCCGAACCCTGCATAGATGGATCTCGGACAGCACCAACACCATAGCCCCCCTCAAGAAAAACAACAATACCCGCGCAAAGAAAGCCAGATGGTTTACCACCGAACTTCGAGAGTCCAGACGCACATGCCGCCGCCTCGAAAAGGCCTGGAGGAACACCAAATCCACAGAAGCCCACAACAACTTCAGAGCCGCCACCAACGCCCACCATCAACTCATCAGAGAAACGAGGAAAAAGCGATTGAAGACAGAATCTCCACCCACGCGCACAACAGCAAGGAACTCTTCAGCATCATCAAGGAGTTCGCCCAACCCACCAGCGAGTCTACCGACATCCCTGCCTCACAAGACCTCTGCGACAAACTCAGCACCTTTTTCCACCACAAAATCAAGAGCATCTACGACAACTTCGACGAAGACAACCAACAGAAAGAAGAAAACATATAATCGCGCCTTCTCTGGAATTGCTCCAAGGATTTGGAACGCACTACCCCCAGAAACCAGACTCAACCCATCAACTGCCTCCTTCAAAAAAGAAGTTAAATCGCTTCTCATGATAAAATTCACTTGAACATTATTTCGGACTCGTAGAACAACCAGCTGTAACATAAGTCTTTATCGCGTAATACTATGTTTCTTGTGTACATTGTTTCGTTTGTTTAACTACCTTATTTGTAAAGCGCTCTGATACCCGCAAGGGTCATGTTCGCGCTATATAAAACCTTCAAAATAAATTTAAAAAATAAAAAACACACTGAACCCTCACCAACCACCCCAGACAGACCAGCGATTGATGACTGGACAGCCCTCACCACCGAAGACACACTGAAGACAATGAAGTCAATCCACTCAGGGGCCCCCACGGACCCCTGCCCCCACCATATCTTCAACAGAGCCGCCGACACCATCGCACCCATGCTCCGCCACACCATCAACCGCTCCCTGGCGACCGCCTCGTTCCCCGACGACTGGAAACACGCCGAGGTCAACCCCCTCCTAAAGAAACCCTCAGCGGACCCCACCGACCTCAAAAACTACAGACCCATCTCCCTGCTCCCGTTCCCAGCGAAAGTCATCGAGAAAGCCATCAACAGCCAACTCGCCACATTCATTGAAGAACACAACATCCTCGACTCCTCCCAATCCGGCTTCAGAAAAAACCACAGTACGGAAACCGCCCTCCTCGCCGCAACAGACGACATCCGCACCCTACTAGACAAAGGAGAAACAGTAGCCCTCATCCTCCTCGACCTATCAGCGGCGTTCGACACAGTCTCCCAACGCACCCTAATACGCAGACTCTACGACGCAGGAATCCAGGACAAGGCCCTCGACTGGATCTGCTCCTTCCTCTCCGGCAGGACGCAGCGGGTCAGACTCCCCCTTTCCTCTCGGACCCCACACCTACCACCTGCGGAGTCCCCCAGGGCTCCTCCCTCAGCCCGACGCTCTTCAACGTCTACATGGCTCCACTTGCCCCCATCGTCAGAACCTACGGACTCAACATCGTGTCATACGCAGACGACACCCAGCTCATCCTCTCCCTATCCAACGAGCCCAACACCGCCAGACGCAACTTTCGAGAAGGCATGGAAGCCGTCGCCAAATGGATGAAAAACAGCTGCCTACAACTAAACACGAACAAAACAGAAGTACTCATCATGGGCCCAAACCCCGACGCCTGGAGCGACACCTGGTGGCTCCCCGCCCTCGGAAACCCGCCAACCCCCACAGACCACGCACGCAAACTGGGAATCATCCTGGACTCCGAGCTCAAAATGGACCGCCAGATCAACTCTGTCTCGTCTTCCTGCTTCCACACCCTCCGCCTCCTTCGTAAGACCTTCAAATGGATCCCCCTCGAACACCGAAAGACAGTCACTCACGCCCTGGTCACCAGCAGACTCGACTACGGCAACGCACTCTACGCCGGAATAAACAAAAACCTCATCCGCAAGCTACAGAACATCCAGAATGCCGCCGCAAGACTGGTCCTCAACCTGCCAAAACACTGCCACATCTCCCAGCACCTGCACACACTCCACTGGCTCCCCGTCGAGGCGAGAATCACCTTTAAGATGCTCACCCACGCACACAAGGCCCTCCACGGCACCGGACCAGCATACCTGAACAGCCGACTCAAATTCCACGCACCCCAAAGGACCCTACGATCAGCCCAGCTCTCCTACGCCGTGGTCCCCCGCACCAGAAAGACCAGATCGGGAGGCCGCTCCTTCTCCTTCCTCGCGGCCAAAGCATGGAACGCCCTTCCGCTCCACCTCAGACAGACAACATCGCTCCCCATCTTCGCAAGAAACCTCAAAACCTGGCTCTTCGACAGACCCCCTCCTTGATGGAATGGAACCTGCACCCCCCCCACCCCTAGCGCCTTGAGACCCTTACGGGTGAGTAGTCGCGCTTTAACAAACTCCTGATTGATTGATTGATTGATTATCTTATGTATCATGCACACTTGTCACTTTTTCCTCTTGTAACGTATCATTTGCTACCTCTTCTTGTATCTTGTTTGCACAATTGTCACTTTTTCCTCATGTAATGTAACGCTTGCTTTTGTAATATATCCCCCTTGTAATCTTCTCCTCATGTAACGTTACTGTTCCTATTGTGAAGCGCTCTGACACCTTCGGGTAAAGTCCGCGCTATATAAAAACGCATAAAAATAGGACAGCTGATGTTTTAGAACTGCCTGGGCTGGTTGCACTTCGTGCCAATAAACCTTTCTTTCTTTTTTCACTGGAGTCCCGCTGCTCTGTTTACCAACTGTGCCGTCTCAACAGTTTGCACATTGATCCTTGGAAGGATTTTCAAAGACCCACTCGGCCGGCGGTCGATCCGTGGAATCGCGGGTGATTTTTTGCTGTGGAACTGACACTTCCTCATAGAGCAGTGATTCCCAAACTTTTTCAACCTGCGGCTCCCTTGACCCATTGGCCATTGCCCGTGGCTCCCCACTTTTACTGGAGGATGGGGGGGATGTAAGCCTGGCCTCTGGAGTACTTGCATTTTTCTCCCTGAAAATAATTGGGATGAAGCTGAGGAAGGTATTATGATCATATACGCAGGGTGTTTCGTATTACTAAGGCGGCGCCTCTAATAACATTTCTTTGCCCAAGTCTTTTTTAGAGTACCCTCTCAAACTTTTTATCCCACTTACAGTGCTAGATAGCACCCATATGCATGTAGGCCCCATTGCCAAAGTGTTTCTGCGCTTGAAGAATATTTGCATGCACTTCCATTTTTACCCTTGTCATACGTGCCAACACACCAGTCTCAGCAGGGTGACTCATGATTTTTTTAAACCACATACAGCTTTATTTTTGCTGTCTCCTCCCTAAAATTGCCTCCAAATCAATGCTAGCCAAATAAATTCCTCTGATTTTTTCTTTTAAATGTCCTTCTTTCCTTGCTTCAAAATGTTGGCATTTTGTTGTATATGGTGTTTTACCTCCCTGTGCTCCAGGAGAGAGCAGGCCTGTCTGGAAATGTGTGTGTACTGAAAGAAATATGTACTGGAAGTACCTATTGTTCAAGTAGAAGTGTCAATACTTAATAATACTTAATGTGTTTAATAGGCAGGACAACTGTACTTTCCTGATAACTTGCATTGGTGTAAAAT
This sequence comes from Calotriton arnoldi, assembly GCA_963921515.1. NCBI lineage: Eukaryota > Metazoa > Chordata > Amphibia > Caudata > Salamandridae > Calotriton > Calotriton arnoldi. Next base: position 1,585,877 of record CAWUFW010000992.1, on the reverse strand, counting down.
GCATTTGGAAAAAAACGAAACTATTAACGAGTCTCACAAAATAAATCGGGCATCTTCCGCTTACTTTGGGAGTGTTGGAACTTGGGGATCCAGTGAAATATGGAGATCATCTCCCTCATCATGCCATCAATTAAGCACTACGTTTACAGCTTTAGGCACGTCACTTAGAAATCATCGACATCATGCGTTTAAGTCCAATTAGTTTAACTGAAGTCAACAGACCCTTCAATATTAAATGCATTAAAGTGCTTGGTGCGCGGCTCCCCTGGCTAGGTTTGGCGGCTCCCCAGGGAGCCATGGTGCACAGTTTGGGAACCACTGTCATAGAGCATCAGTGTCATCGGCACGAGGGAACCTGGTTCCTGACGCCACGCGCTGACTGCCCCGCCTGACGTGAAGAACAGAACAAAGACGCTTTCTGTCGAAATGTCACGCGGTAATGGATGTGGATGTCCCGTGCGCATGCGCGTGGGAGTTTCTGGCGTGAACGGTAATCTCCTGCTGTTTTCAAAATGAGAACTCAATTGGTGCAGGTGATACAGCTTTCTAACCCAGTTAGCAGGGGGAGCCGTGAGCTCCGTACCATGTTTCTCAAAGGCATTACCAGATTTTTACTTAACGAAACGCAAGATTATCCCCCCGGCAGGCCATCCCTTATCCGCTGTATCTTCCCAGATCCGGTCGGATCCACAGATTGCATGCACTCTCGCAAAGCCCCCTTTTACATCTGCAGTGTAATTTCTGCACGGAGTGTTTAGGATAATGCTAATCCTGACATATTTAGCTGCTAGCATGAGGGATGACTCTAAAAGATCGGAATTAATACCCTGGATGCGAGCGAGGCTAGTGAGTTATAGGTCAGTTACAGTAATTCTCGGGACATGTAATCAAGCAGCCGCCATGTTATCCCGGAGGAGGGATACCTCTGCCGTTTATTAATGGGCAGTAAACAGGCCCGTCACCAGCCATTGATTCTGAAAAATGTCTTGTGTAATTTATTCCAGCAAACAGTGATGTGTGCTCAGATAAGATGCATCTGGCCGGCAGCGCAATCATTAAATGTCATTGCATTGAAATCTTAGAAGTAATGAGGTAAACTGCGGTGTGAATGCTAACTTTTTGCGACTGAGCTAAAACGAGGACGATTTGTTTGATGAGATTTTACAGGTTTGGTGACATGCAATCAATTGTTGATGGTTTACCTTCTCGGACTTCCTTTCCATTGCATTGCTCTTTGTCTCTGTGCCATTTTTCTTTTGTTGTTTTGTTAAGTATTTGGGGCCTCATTTATGAAAAGTGTTGCTTCGCTGCGCGAAAACAGCGATGCAACACTTTTCACTGCGCCCTCCTTGCGACACCATGGATGCGCCGTATTTACTGTACTCCATGTCGCAAGGATTTTCAAATACGTCAGTATTTCTGACGTATCTATAGGCGCAGTAATGACGCATTGCTGGAGTGTGCCGCAAAAGTGACGCTACTCCAGCAATGGGTCATTACACATGGGCAAGTCCCATGTTAAAGGTGCCTGCTTCAGTCTTACGCCTGCTGTGAGGCAGGCTTAAGAGTTTGACGCAGTGGCGTCCAAGAATTGGCATAGTGAAATTTCATAGATTTCACTGCGCCACTTCTACAACCCTTTTTTGCGGGGGAACGCCCACCCTGCATACATTATACCTGACACAGGTATAATGTAGCGCAGGGCTTAGCAAAGTGACGCATCTGCTTAGATGAGTCACTTTGTAAATATGGTGCTAAGTGGCACATTTTTTACGCCGCCGCAGCGTCACAGAAAGGCAACAGCGGCGCAAAGGGCTCATAAATAAGCCCCTTGGTGTCTCCGAACATACCTCCAAGGAGCAGCAGAACGCTATTCAGTGAACGTTTTTATTGTGGCATAAGAATCCTAAAAAAAGAAGTGCTGTAAATATGACAGCACAATGTGCATGAGGTAATTGATGTGATCAGAGTAGCGTAATACTGGAGTGGAGGGAATAAGTAATCAGGACAGCAGTAGGCATCAGATTAGAGGTGGGTACGCAAGAGTGTACATGGGAAGAGCCGAGGCTAGGGTCAGGATAAGAGACAACAATCACTAATCATGCTCAAAGACTGACCTGATTTTTTGCCTTTCATTCAGACCCCACACATTTACTTCTGTTCTCGCATATTTGCTCTCATTCACTCACTTTCACTTGGTAAGTCACTCACTGTTTCTCACTCACTCTAATGCACAGACTCTCTCACTCTCCATCTTTCGCACTCGCACTAACACTTTCACTCACTCAAACACTCACTCTTTCTTGCTCTTTTTATGTTTATCTCTTTCTCTAGCTCTCTCTTCCAGCCTTTTTCTCTTTTCTGGCCCAACTGTATCTCCTTTTGACTCTGCCACTAGTCTCTCTTGCTTTCTCTTTACTTATTTTCTCTTTTTCTTTTTTTCCCCATCTCTTCCTCTATTTTTATTCGAGCTTTCCCTCTTCTCTCGTTCTGCTCCTTTCAGCGAATCATTGGCAGCCCTGAGCAATGAGATGTAAAAAAAAAAAAAAAACCATTTATTTGTAATGGCTATAACCACCAATACAGCAACACTCGAAAGACCGGTCATTAGATACGACCTGCTAACAGTTGCAATAAGCCCCTGGCTCTTGGTGAACCCTGGGTGCAACAGAGTAGGGGCTAGCCAGCACTGTGGGGGTTTTGCATTATGAGTACCCCATAATCAGGCTTGGATTGGTACATAAAATAGGCCCGGGCACCAAAATAAAAGTGGCCCCCTTTAGCTAACCAGATAGCTAAAAAAGTGTCCCTCATTTGCAAATCATGCCAGTTTTGAACTTGTAAAGACACACTGTATTTGTTTTTTGCAAGGTATGGGCGACTGCATGCTTTTGTATTTGCTGCAGACAATGTGGCACAAAACTGCTAAAAAAGCGGCTCACACACTGACTGTCAGACCAGCCCATCGGGTGCAGTCTGAATTCCCAGTCCGACCCTGCCCATAATCAAAATTCAGCGAGCTGGTGGTGCTTGGCAGCCACTCCTCTGCTTCACCAAAAGGGGCCTGAAGAATAATGAGAAAGTGTGCTGGAGGGGACGGAGGCAGAGGTCACAACAAGGCCTGACTTATTTTTGGTCCACGGGTCGTATCTGGCCAGGAGCGCAATCATTAAATGTTGTTGCATTGAAATCTTAGGAGTAATGAGATAAACAACAGTAACTGCGGATAGAATGTAAACTTTTTGTGACTGAGCTAAAATAAGGATGGGGCTGAGCCAGGGATCTGGTTCAAGCTTTTAGTGAGTCACCCACCTCGAAAGCACACTACAGTTGCTTTTTCATTACATTACACACATTGCAATTCAAGGCACATCCCGTTATCGATCAGGACTGCCCCAATACTGCTCCAGTTTAGGAAACAGTTGAAAACTCACCTCTTTAAAGACTCCAGCATCACATCAGTGCATTAGCAGTCTGCAAACCAACTACCTCTTCTATCACTCGTTGAGTTTATGCTCGTCTTTGAACCTGTACAGCGCTCCGCTGCCTTTTAGCTTGGTTTGCGCCATAGAGTACCACATACATGATCCAGAGCAAAGCTACCAAGTGGCTGTGTGCCATAGATGACTCTGACCGCCAGTCCTGGCTTTTAAATATCCCCTTTAAATTGTGTCCTTTGCAGATACGATTCTCCCGTTTTAAGTACGATCTAGCTTCCCAGCATGCACAGTCCAGTTGCCTGAAAAGCTTATGATGGCTACAATTGGCAAACATGACGTAAAGCCACTTTCCAGCAAATTAATCTTGTGGTGTAAATGTGATTAGTGATTAAATGTGGCAGCATATGAATGTTGTGCAGTTATTGTGATGTTGTCCTGAGCTCCTATGGAAAACAAACTAGTTTACAAAAATAATGTTCATGCATCACATATGCTGAAATTTCAGAGCGTTTGGGATTCAATATGTAAAAATTACATGTTTCTAGAGCCTTGAGGAGAATAATTCATTGTAGTATGCAATGAGTGTTTCTCTTTATTTTAATGCTTTATATGGGATTTGAACCCTGGTCCCATTTTGTCGCCCTGCTGCAAGGATGAACTCTCAGGAAAAGGACCTGACGCATTTCACTAAAGAAAACTGTAGATGATTGGGGGGAATTCAGATTTTTTATTTCCACAGGCAGAGTTATGTATGTGTGTGCTATGCTTAATTTGAGCCGGTGATTGCAGATGGGGCCAGTGCAGCTTCTTTAATTTACCTGCCGTTACTCCTCCCCCATTTCCCTCCACTGGTGCCACACCACTGGGTGATAGCTGCAGCAGGCTAAGACATACACTGCCCTCTCAGCTGTGGAGTTTAGGCCAATGGTGGTGTGAATTGAATTTCTCACTGTGCCAGTCAGCGGGGCATAAAGGGGTTCAGAATAAATGTTCATCCAATCCTTGGCCTCTCTGCAGAGTGCATAGAACAATGGTCAGGTGGGCCAATTGTAAATGTTATTCTGTGTGAAAGCTTGTGAAGGAAGTACACAGCTGTTGAAATATTGACATGATGAAAGTTAAAGTAAAGGCAGTCCTTGCAGATGACTGGGTGCATTGTGTGTGGGGAGATGAGGGACAGGAGATGCAAGGAAGTATGTGCAGGGGAGAGCGAAAAGAAGGTGCTGAAAAGATGAGGTGTGAGATATGCAGATGTAGGGTTTCAGAAAGATATTAAGGGAAAAAGAACATAAGTGAGAGGCTGCAGACAAAAGTGGTGTGAAGATAACTGGAGCAATTGAGACACACCAAAAACCACTACTCCTTCCACAGACCTTAGTAATATTTAAATCATAGTCTGCTTAAAATGATTAAATGCCATTGTATGTGTTTATATGTATGTATGTGTGTGTATCTTCTTTTTACGTACATTGTCACAATCGTCATGATGATGTAGATAGCCCCACCACTTTTTTTCTGTGGCAACTTGTGTGCCCTCCCTAAAAATCACTTCAAAGGACTCCACTGGGTGATGCACTTGGAGATAAACAATCGCTATAGCAAAGCAGGAGTCTAATGTGTCCGTCCGCGAGTGTGCCTCAATAGCTGCTGGTGTAGTGGTTCAGTAGCAGATCTTTGAAAGTGAAAGAGCATACTCCTTTATATGGTCAGAAGGCAAACACAATAAGATATGTTATACCACTCTTCATTTCGAGTGATAGACGATGACACATTCTTTTGCAGCCTCTAAAGCTCAGTCTCAATAATAATTCGAAAGGCGATGTTAGAAGGAAAGTCCAAAACAGCACTGGCCAGATTCATAAAGTCCTCTATTTAAATAAAGTCATAAATCAGCCACTGTAGGTTTTCCTCTTAATTTTGAGTAGATTTCTGACTTATAAGAGTTTCGCAAATCTACTTGGAGAGGTAGTGTTTACTTTGAGTAAAAAAAACAAAACAAATAACAATAAATGAAGGGAGCCAAAGTTTTTCTTATGAGCCCATTGCTGAAGCTGCCTAACACCAAGTGTTTCCAAATGCAATGGTGCCTAGTCAGGATTCCAAACCATGGTTCTTTCTTCAACTACCCCTCATTTCCAATCTCTTTATTTCACTATTGCAGGTTCTTTTACACACCTCCCTTCTCCCATTGTGGCTTTTGCTTCCTCCTTCTTTGTCGCTCATCTGTCTTATTCTCTTTTGGCGTGGGTCAAAGTCTGATAATGAAAAATAATACCCAGTGCCCTTAAATTGAGTGCAAGGGCCCAACAACAACAATCCACAAGCACAAATGAAGCAATGACTATGATTAATCCCAGAAATCGATGGCACTTCGTTATCTTTAGCCAAGCGATTGTCCAGTAGATCGACAATCCTACTAAGTATTTTTTTACCTTTCATTTATTCTTTGGATCTTCTTTATACTCACCCCAAAATGAACTCTTTCTAGGCTCCTGACTAACCCTGGGCATAATACTTCGCTACGCTCACGGAGCATACAATGTTTGTGCTACTACGCACTACACAAATTGCACGTAGCAGAGTGATAAACTGTGCTAATTGACGTAGCGTAGCAGCAGTACAATAAACACCTACAAATGCTTTGTTAAAGCAATTTTCTATGCTTAAAAGCATATAACCAATTCATAAAAGTGAACTTTGACAATAAAATATCAAGCAATCAGAGAGGTGATGATTTTGGGGTCCCCCTAACCTAGGGGAGGACCAAGCAGATGCCTTGAACACAAAAAGCATATCATGTGAACGATTCAGTGGTGGTCCCTTCCTCCTAGGACCACCCCAAGCACAGTTATGGGCAAAATACAATCCCAACCAAAGGCCCTGCAAAGCATTATGGGACGAGATTAGCAGTGGGCAGTGAATATTATAGTGTCCAATATCAAAATAATTCTACAAAGAGCTGCAGTTCAACTAGTCGTTACTAGATGTCCCTCACGAGTCAAATGCAAAAGCATTGAAATTATTAATACATCAAGGTGCAGTTCCACTAGTCGTTACTAGATGTCCCTCACGAGTCAAATGCAAAAGCATTGAAACCCTTTCATGAAGCTTTTGCATTTTACTCGTGAGGGACATCTAGTAACGACTAGTGGAACTGCAGCTCTTTGTAGAATTATTTTGATATTGGATACTATAATATTCACTGCCCACTGCTAATCTCGTCCCATAATGTTTTGCAGGGCCTTTGGTTGGGATTGTATTTTTGCCAATAACTGTGCTTGGGGTGGTCCTAAGAGGATGGGACCACCACCGAATCGTTCAAAAGATGTGCTTTTTGTTTTCAAGGCATCTGCTTGGTTCTCTCCCTAGGTTAGGGAGGATCCCAAAATCATCACCTCTCTCACTGCTTGTTAATTTATCATTTTCACTTTTGTGAAATGACTATATGCATTTTTAGCATATAAAGACAGAGATATTTATTTTACCTTAACTTGCACTGTGCAAGATGTCTTTGGTAATTATTGTACAGTGCAGTCAAGCACACAGCTACGCACTACGCAATTTGCATAGCTACGTGTAGTTCAAAATGTACTTCGCGTAGCTACGTGTAGTGCTACTATGCAAACTACGCCCAGGCTTACTCTTGACTGAATAAATAAAACATTACACAAATAAAATATATCTCTTTACCGAGCTACTGCTACTTGAAAAAAGTTTTTGATAGCCCGCCTAAAGCTCATAATGATGGTGGTGTCATTGCACCTGGAAAAGGGGATTCCTTTTTTGAGGGATTTAACAAAAAATTGCAGAACGCTTTTCCAGTGCCGGGGGATCTGTGGGGACTTTAGGAGCCCAAGATTTGTTCATTAGAGCAGTCTAGGAGGGCAGAGTTTACAAAGGCAAATAAAAAATGCACATCATCGGTGGACGTCTCAACCGCACCTCACATATAGTTCCTAATAGTATGGTGCACTTCTATCCCAATATCAGCCGTTGTGCGATATTACTGTGAAGCAGAATGATTCTTAGAAAAAAGTGAATGGTGCACCCATAAGCGAATAGAAGAACGAGCCTTCAAGCCCATTAGAAAATTCTTGCTTTATTCAAATCCATTCTTTTAAATTATGAGATTCAAAGATTAAAACATCCAGCCAATGTGCTTCGTTCAAGTTCTATTGAACTTCCCCGGGTCTTATTTTGCCAATTCACGCCGAAACGGGATTACCTGGCCACTTTGAACGAGGGCCTACTGTGGCACTTTGTAGAGTTATCAGCTAGGCAAGAGAGCTTGCTCCTTACTCCCAGTATCTGTAAAAGTATGTTTTTTTTCATGAAGATACACAGGGACCTGAATGTGAAAGGGGCCATCCAGAATAGATAAAAACTGTTCTCGTTAGCCAGGACCACATCCTAGCAATCACCATCAGTAGGCAATTCAGAGTGTTCCTTTGCCTGCTTGGGTTTTGAGACACATTGTGACTCCATGCAACTTATGGCCCCTTTAATGTGTTGCACCACAACATTAGGTACAAGATTTTGACCTGCAGATTGATTAATACCATAACATGTAATCCAGAAATATAGTCACAGAGAAGTTAATAGTACATTTATGTCCATCATAATGATATTTTGCTTGTCAATATAATGGTAGCAATATATCTATAGGATAATATTGTGACATGCAACTTCTCATAAATACACTTTAAGATTAAGTACAGGATTGTGGACGAGAGTCGTTTCTGAACTGGCAGTCGGGTGTATTTAACAATTTTCTTCTGACATGTGCAAAGTTGATGGCGGACACTTTAGTTAATGGGGAGACACCCCAGTAATGTATTTCTATAATTTAGTTTGGAATTTACAAGCGCTCCAACAATCAGCCTATGTTTCCTTTCACCAACAATAATCCTATAATGTTTCCTTTTATTGTAGATGTGCATGTGCTCATTTAAAAATGTTTGCCCCGAGGGAAAAGTAGTTTCCCTGTGGAGAAACTCTTTTAATGTAAACTTGAGCGAAATTTGGGTATATCGCCTTGCCTGTATTTAAGGCACCTATATTACACTGATTTACTTGAATCATGTGTGGCATTTAGAATTGTAGATACTTTTTTTGCACAACTAAACTGAACCTAGGTGCTCAAAAATGCTTTTTGAATCTGTACTTATGTGTAGGAGCCATATAAATCCACAAAATCAGGTTGTAATATAATTCTTTTTGCAGGACTACAGTACAAGACTAAGTTTGTCACTCGCGAGACTGAATTGACTTCTGTTATATATTGCCATAGGCTTTTTTTCTTCAATTCACACTTGGATGAATTGTTGTCAGAGTGATACAGACGTCAATTGTCAAAAAAACGCTCTTGGCCTCAAGTTAATCAAAGTCCAACGCTTTCCATGTGCGTGAAAAATCGAAGGTATAAAAAAAAGAACATTATTGTTGTTATAACTAATGTTTTTTGCATTTGAAATCAACAAATTACATGCAGAAGTTGATAATAGGGTTGTCGCTTGGAGTTCTAGAATGACCAGAAGTTGGTGCTGGAATAACAGTTTCCATAAACTGCTTTGGATTCTTTTTTAACACAACAATTCAGCTTCTATTTTCTTTGAAAACATTTAGGATCAGTCTAGAGAAAATTAACCTTTTTTAATCTGTTTTTAATCTTCTAGTTGTTGATTTAAGTGTTTATTTCAAAAGTGAAAGTTTACAGGAATTGATTGATTTTCCTGATGTTTTCACTTGTCTTGCATGAAAATACCACCCAGACTGGTCAAGTGCTGGTGAGGCTAGATGTTACTTTTGTGGTGATTTGTGGGCCAAGAAGCCCACCTAGGTCAAATAATGTGACTTGTATTTGGTTCTAAATTCTCCTAGGGTGGTAGAGTTACGTAGCATCAGTGAAGAAAGAGCCTCAGAATTGCTTTAAGGTTATTTTCATTGCTTGTAATAGAGCAGTGTGTGTGTGTGTGCACGTGTGTGCACGCGTGTGCACACATCCTAGGGAAGGTGGGTGAGTAACGTATAGGGGCAGTGGGGCTGCGCCCCTCTGAATTTCCTTTGCATCTCTGAACAAATCGATGTATTTAAGTCTGCGCTGTCTGTCTCAGGCTGCCTATCCCACCTCACTATGAAACAGGAGACGGAAGCTAGGCAGTAAATCAACTTTCGTCAGTGTGATGCACAACACAGGGCTTACCTTTCCAAAGCCCTTTATTGCCGTTTTAGTCTCTTGTGGTATCCACTGTAGGCTAGTGACGCTGTCAGCTTCACAGTTTCGGGCGTCAGAGTTTGCATCCCTGCGTGAGGCTAGAAGCCCGTCATTCACAGGCGTAGATCCCACCCTTTTCCATTCATCACAGGGTAGGACTGGATGCAAGCATGTGTGATTTGGCGTCTTGTCCTCTGTAATGGTAAGTGTTGTAATGCTAATCTTGTGTTCTGTATATTGTGCTGATAACCCTGGTCACACTAATCTCCCCCATTGTTACACCCCAGGCCGTAGCTGCAAGTCGCTGTCCCCTTTAGAATTAGAGCTGTTGTATTTGTTACCCCGCGAAATTGATCCAAAAGATGAGCTGGGTTTTTGTTACCTTGATCCAAATATCCGAGTCAAGCGCAAAGAGAGAAATATGTGTTTATAGTAAAGACAGTTACATGCTGTATGGCATTAAAACTGGCCCTATCTTCATGCCCTTAACATTAATGCCAAAAACATGGAATGATTTACGCACAATGGAAGTAAAAAATGTTAAGATAATGCATGTCAGTCATTTAATTCCTCTCTTATTTCACGTATTACTTAATCTTGAGTTTTGCTATTTCATCATGTAGTGTTGCTGTATTTTTTTTATGCATCTTATTACTCTTGTATATTGCATACTTTGAGTCGTGCCAAGTGTTTATGAGGGGCTTTAATTGAGAGCTCCGAGGCTGGAGGCAAAGCAAAGGGTCTGTCAGTGGGTTTGCCTCTTTTCAGAGAACATAGAACAATGGTCATGTATTCCAGTTGCAATTGAAATTCTGTGCAAGTGTGTGTGAAGGGGGTACACAGATGTCAAAACATTTACAAGGCAAAAGTAAAAGAAAATAAAGTGCTTAAATGTGAATGAGTGCAGTGTATGTTTAGGGGTTGTGAAGTGAGGGAGTTGCGAGGAAGTGCATCCAGGGGAGAGTGAAAAGAGGGTGCTGAAGAGGAAAGAGATGAGGTTGAAAATGTGCAGATGGACGAGATGTGCAGAGAAAAAAAGCATACATATCTAACATAAAGCGCATATAACAGAAGGCCAGTACTCCTTCCACAGGCCTCAATAATATTTAATTCACAGTCTCATAATTTCAGAATTGCAACATTTTCAATGTTAATTATTTATTATAAATCATTGTTGTTACTCACTTTTCTTAAGCAGCTAGCAACCATTGGCAATGCCAATAGTACTGTCAGGTTTTAGGTGTATGTCAGTTGTGTTATTTATCTGGATGCAATAACATCTGAGGGAGAAACCAAAATACCGGATGGGTGGTACACAATGGGAGTCACAGAAATGTATTTTACATGTTCCCTTTTAGAGAGCACCCACTTATTTCATCCCACTTAAAGATCTATCTGCACATATTTCTATATGACTGATTGCAGCAAACAGCTGTGGGTGCTTCCCGAAGCCTGGTTAGAGCATTTTCCTCCAAAGTCGAGAGCAATACACTGAGCAAGCACACACATTTAAGGGCCTGAAGTTGTTGCGCTGTACAATTTGCATATTACACTAACTATTGAACATATTAATGCAGAAAGATACGGGGCAGTTTTTAATGTGTTTAATATTTCAAAACTATACATTCCCACTGCTTTATAAACCTTGTTTTCTCACTAAATTTGTTTGCTTTAAAATGCACCATTTTGCCAAACTTTTTTGAATTTTTTCTTGTGAGGAGAAGGTTCCCCCTGGTCTCCATGTTTGTTCATCAAGCCTGATCTATTTGCTTGCTACATAAAAGTCATACCCAACTTTTATGGCTCACCACTTTCAAATGTCACTGACCGCCACTGGTAACATATGAATGGAAAACAGCTCAAGAAAACCCAATGGTGGACCTTCACTAGTGCTTGCAAGTTTTACTATACCTTTTAAATTTACTTTCAAAACTTTCTGCATAGGCAACACCGCCCTCAACACCTTTCTTCTATCCATACACTACCGTTTTAGAAGCCTAATTAGTCGATCTTTCATTTCTTTCGCTTGTGTAATCACCAGGGTGCAGCGAAAAAACATCGTACTAAGAGCACCACTTTGGCCATCAAGTACTGCACTGAAACACGTCCACATAGGCAACACCAGAAACACACACTGTTTCACCTAAGCTGCCCCAGATAGTCACGTGCTACCCATCTGCTATTGGTCGCTGGCGTCAAGTCAGTGATAGGAAGTGCTATATAAATAAAGTGCATGCAGTACGAAGTACATAATGCGGAGTTAAACCGCACCTATGCCACAATTTAACACACACTACAATATTTGCAGTGATCAGTGCACCTTGTGCAGTTCGGCCCCCTCAGCTTTGTGCCTTTGCTCTCAGAAGGATTTTAGAACCTCTGTTGGCCAGAAATGCAGTCCACATGGATTGGTGGCAATTTTACACTTTTCGTGGTGGCCATGCGAGGCCTACTTTGCACCATGATTTTGCACAGAGAGGTGTTGGAGTGGTCCTCACTGACGCTTAATGGCATTTCTCATTAGCCAAGAAGTGAAGGGTATTTTTGCTCCATTTCTTCTCTGTGTCTGCAGTCAAATGTGCGAACCCGCCGCAGGGTATATTCACCTCTGATTTTCTCTTAACAAAGGACTGCAGTTAAATGAGATTACAGTTATTAAAGTTGTAAGAGGAAATTGCTATTTTATGTAATAGGATCATGCTTTCATCTCTGCTCCAGCACTGTCACTCCTGCCTGTCTCGAAACCACCTGCCTCCCCCTTCTTGCAGAAAAAGAAAGCCTGTCTCTGCAGATCTGGGCAGTGATGGTGGGCGACCGCTGTCAGGGCGCTGTGATGTCATCTGGGGAAGAGAATAGTTGGAGGGTTCTTTCTTAAAGAATTAACTTGTGAGCTGAATTTAATGAAAGATTTCACAGCCTGCGCCTTCCTTCCCCTTGATCTTGAGATGCCTATTGAATGCTTGCTTTCCCCTGAATTGTACATTCTTTTAGAATTCGAATGTGATACGGAATTGTTAGAACATTTTTCAGAGTTCATTTTTAGAGAAAAGAGCTTTGTGCCCCCGCCGAGCACTGCGATTGTTTGACCTCGGGGAGTCCGTCTTCCAACAATTTCTTTTCCTGTTGCACTTGGCTTTGCCCTTTTCAGCGGAGACCTCCTTTTCTTAGAGTGTGGGTTCTCTCCATGGACGCCAATAAATCACCCTTCTTGCGAGAACTCTGGGATCCACAAAAGACAGCTAAAACCGAAGAACATCGCAGCAGGCAGCCCAAAACCAAGCAGCCACCAATAACCACGTCTCGGTTGGTTCTTCTGTGCCTCGGTGCATAGGTGGCCCCTGTCTGCCTCTCACTGGTGTTTTTTTTATCCAGAAGATGTTGTGTTGTCGTGCGAGTGGCAGGGAATCGCTTCAGTGCACCCAGGTTGTGTTGTATTCAGGTTTTGTTTGTATAAAGCTCCTGAGGAAGGATACTCCTGAGATAGGTATGGTTTGGATTCTGAAAGTCATGTGGTTTCTCTGTGCACTTTGTTAAACAGGATTTCTTTTTTTTTACTGTTCACTGTGATATGGCCGCTGCCCAGTGCCGTCTTAACGCTTGGGCACGCTGGGCAAGTGCCTGGGGGCCCCACGAGCATTTGGGCCCCATGCAGACCAGTAATTTATACAAATTTTATGCTAAACGTTTTTAGGTCTCGCCTAGCGTTGCAGCGCATGCGTTGCTCGCTCGGCGAGACATATTGTGAGAGAGCAGATTTCAGAAGGGGACTTGAAGCCCCGCCCATCATTTTCATTGGGTTGCGTCAGCGTTTATGCTAAACGCTGGCTTCCCATTGAAAAGGATGTTTTTTGGCCACTGCCCTTTCTCCCTTTCGTCCGGCCCATCCGGACTGGATCGTCTGCTTCACGGCTGTCATGAAGCAATTTCTTATCTTTATAGGGGCCATCTGTTTCTAATTAGCGTGGCCTTAGCGCAGTCACGCACCCAGCTCACGGCAGACAATGGAGTTGCTCTGCCTGCCCTGCTCTCTCCACCCCCCCCCTCTCCTCACACTGGCTCTGGAGTTGCTCGGCCTGCCCTGCTCTCTCCACCCCCCTCCCTCTCCTCACACTGGCTCTCCTAACCCGGGCTGCTGCAGGCGGTGTGTTTAAAATAACACTTCCGGATACTGGCACTCTCCGGGCCTCCCTCCCTCCCTGACTTCAGTGTCTTCGGGGAGCGGCCCTCGGACATCTGTGCGTTACTAAGATTTAAAGCACGGAAGTGACGTGGACTCTCGCAGGCGCCGCGCCTGATCTGTAATCTTCATTTTTTCCCCTTCTTTATGCACTGAACTCATTCTCACCCAAGGTTTCAAAACCGGAAGCGTCAGCCCTCGAGAAGCGGGTTCACTCCCTCCCTGCAGCTCAGTCTATCCTGGGCCTGGGAGGCTGCCTCGGTGGGTGGTCACAGACTTCAGCACTAGTGAGACAGCTCAGCGGCTCAAAGCGCCTGTGGCAGAGATCGGAGTATGCTGCCTCGGTGAATGTAGCGCCTGGTACAGATCTGTGTGTAAGAGGCACTTGGTCACAGGCTCCACCAGTAGTGAGACAGCTCAGCGGCTCAAAGCGCCTGTGGCAGAGATCAGAGTGTACCTTGGAGTAAGAGAGCTGGTTGGGCACAGCAGCCTGCTGGGAGATGGGTGTAACCAGCAGGGAAGTGTATCCTACGGGACACATGTCAGATCGGAATAAGACAGCTCACTCGGTTACTGCACCTGTAGCAGAGACCTGTGTTTGCACAGTTCCCAGTAAGCTGACTCGGTTGGTTAATGCACCTACGGCAGAGGGGGCTCATTGGGTAACACGCATGCGCAATAGCGTGCCGAGGTCCCTGTAAGTAACCTAGCTGAGTCGGTTCATGCGCCTCCTGCAGAGCGCTCCATGCCACATGCTCCAGTCCTAGAAGATAGTTCTCGGTGTTAACGCACCTGCTGCTCTGATCTCTCGCTCTCTGTCTGTTTGAACTCTGCAGGTCCACTTGAGTGCGAGTGAGATAGCTCAGCGGCTTATGCCCCCTGGTGCTGAGATCTCTTTGTAACAGCAGACACACTACGCTACACCATAGCTTAAACACACTGGCAAAGGCAATAGCTCTCGCTAAACACTTATAAGGTCCCAAAGGCGAGACCTATTGGCCATGCCAATGCTTGTTATTCCTGTGAGTGGTTGTGTAGGTAGGGCCCAGTGCACTGCTTTGCCCGGGGGCCTATTAATCTGTTAAGATGGCCCTTCTGCTGCCTGTTTTTCTGTCACCGACCTGAATGATGCAGAAACGAAACAGTGACGCAGAAGACAAAACACTCTAATGCATTTAGTGGCGCTTCAATCACAAAGGAAAGCAGCCATTTAATTTCAGATCCAGTTGTGCCGCTTGTTTCGGCCCGCTGAGCGCAGTAATCGTAGGTTGCAATGCATCGCATGGACACTAGTGTGCCCAAAGAAAACCAAGCAAGCCCCAGTTCATCAACCTTTACCTTGACCTCTGGCTCTGAATCGTCCATTGGCAGCTTCCAAAGAAGAAGTGCAAAAAGTCTTTAGTATATTCTGTATTTTTAGGTCCAGCCTGCCATCTGGTTGCGAAAGACCTGTCATGAGCTTACATGGGGCTTGCAGCCTACTAATTGCTTACAATTTGTTGGCTTTATTCTCACTCTCATGTGCTTGCTTCTGATTCGATGGCTCGCCTTCCTCTTCTTGTGTGCCCCTCCCACCTTACCCAGGCGACTCGATTATAGCTTCCCTCTGATTCTTTTGAAAGGGTGGCGTATATCCTTTTACTACTCGGATTTAAGGTACTACTTTTTCTACCTGGTTCCGCACTCCATAAGAATGCATGTGTTTGTTTGCTCACGTCCTTTTGTGCTGCTTCACCTTTCAAATATCTTCACCTCAGGATGTACCGGCACAAGATGAGAGCTAGGAAACACACACACACCACCCCTGCAAGCCTGCCTTTACAATCACTGTAATGTAATGTAATGTAATGTAAGGTACACTTGTATAGCGCAGCTGCCACCCCAAGGGTATCCTGGCGCTTAAGTTACCAATCATCCATTGCGCGTAGCTAAACTAAGATAGGCAGGAATCAGTTTCTAGGAAACAGTCTGGTTTTCAATTCCTTCCTGAAGCGTGACAGGGTGTTCAGTTGTCTGATTTCCGGAGGCAAAGCGTTCCAAAGTCTAGATGCTGTAAAGCTAAAAGATCTGCCACCCATTCGCACTTTACTAACATGGGGAACGCAAACCAGATTAGCAGAAGAAGAGCGCAAGCATCTAACAGGAGAATACCATACAAATTTCTTTTGCAGCAATTTAGGTCCAGTTTTATGTATTGCCCTATATACAATACAAAGTGCCTTAAATTGGACTCTTTGCGCGATGGGTAACCAATGTAGGTCCTTTAACGCCAATGAGGCCGAAGCCCTACGCGGTCGATTTAATGCCAACTTAGCCGCCATGATCTGGACTCTTTGCAATTTTATTATCAGGGATGCTGGAGCACCTAAAAGGAGTGCATTACAATAATCCAGTCTGCTTAAAACTATACTCCGCACCACTTGAGGTCTAGCAAGGGTAGGTAAAACGGGAGGATCTTCCGAAGAGCTCGGAGCAGAGAAAGACAAGTGTTCACCGTTTTATTCACCTGAGAATCTAGTTGTAAATTGCTATCCAGCATCACTCCTAAATTGCGCACTGAACTAGCGGGCAATACGGAGTTGTTGGCCGGACCAGGCCAGAAATCTACTGGGAATGGTCGCTGAATTTTGCCTGCAGTACACCACAGGATTTCAGTTTTTTCACCATTAAATTGCAGTGAGTTCTCTTTCAACCATTCCGCTGTTCTATGCATACATTTATGAAATTTTCTAGGGGCACTGCTTTGTTGCCCTCAATAGAAAAGACGAGCTGAGTATCGTCCGCATAGTTTATGACATCAATGCCAAATGATTTAATTAAAATAATAAGTGGTCGAAGATAGAGATTAAACAGAATCGGGCTAATAGCCGAACCCTGCGGGACCCCATGTTTAACATCTCTATTCTGAGAGGTAAATGACGACAAAGTCACTGCCTGCTGCCTATTAGAAAGAAAAGAATGCAGCCAGTCCCGAGCCCTACCCGTAACACCCATCTCCACTACTCTCTTAATCAGGATTCGATGGTTAACCGTATCGAATGCGGCCGACATGTCAAGCAGCACTAAAAAGGCTGTCTGACCACTGTCGGCCCTCATTCGCTAGAGTCATCCAAGACTGCCACCAAGGCAGTCTCGGTTCCATGTGCGGGCGAAAACCAAATTGGACTTCGTCCAGCAACTCATTATCCTCCACAAATTTTGAGAGAGATTTACTCACTACCTTCTCCAAGATCTTAATCGGATACGGTAGCAGAGAGATGGGTCTGTAACTGGAAGGGCATTGGGGATCCAGTGTAGCCTTTTTTAACAGTGGAGAAACCACCGCCTTTTTCCAACAATCCGGTACTACTCCATTAGTTAGGGATTGGCAACAAATTTGATACAGATGTGGAAAAAGTTCATTACCAAACAGTTTCCAGAACTTATGTGGGAGTGGGTCCATAGGGAGCCGGAAGAAATGCCGGCTGCAATTACACTAAATTCCTCTTGTGAGGGAATTTGGAATTGATCCAAGAATGTTGTATGTTCTTTTCCACTTATGTCACAGTTTGTTAAAGTGTCATTATCAGTAGCCTGGAGCACATCATCATCCGTAGAGGACTGAAATCCATTTAAAATTTTATTGATTTTTTCCTCAAAAAAGACAGCCAATTCATCACATAGTTCTTGCGATGCTGGAAGTTTAGGTTTTGCACAGTCTGGATTGGACAAACCTCTTACTAAGCTAAATAAGGTTTGAGATTTATTAGCTGAATGTAAGATGGTCTCCTCAAGGTATTTAGCCTTTGCTTTGCCTATCGATTCTTTATAGGTGTAGAGCCTATTTTTTAAGGCTACTTTATCTATCTCTAAGTAATTCTTCCTCCATTTCCTTTCCACTTGTTTACAGCTAGTTTTCATCAATCTTAGCTCTTCATTATACCAAGGGGCAGAGGGTTTTTTACGATTTTTAGCTTTCCTCAAAGGGGCTAACTGATCTAACGTATTAGTGATTTGATGACATAGATTCAGGTAGTTCAGCTCTACTGAGTCATAAATAGCAACTCTGTCATCAACCAACCGGGGAAGATCCGCCAGTTTTAGTATTTTAGACCATTCTCTACTCGTTCGAGTAACGGTCATATAAGCAGCTTGTTTTAGGCAATTAGCTATTTTTAAGGAGAAAACCACCAAGAAATGGTCTGTCCAACATAGCGGAAGTATGTCCTTTATAGTTGTGTCTTTTTCACCAGAAAAGACAAGATCAAGCACATGGCCCTTCTGATGAGTAGGATGTAATATCAACTGTTGAAGGTTAACATTCTCACAAGCCTGGCAGAGCTCTTTAAACGCTGTATCAAGGGTACCATTCTCCCAGAGATTAAAATCTCCAAGGATCAATAGTTTAGAGTGAGAGTGTGATAAATCATATATCGCATCAATCAACTCTTGATAACCATGGGCAGCTCCACCAGGTGGTCTGTAACAGGGATATTTTTGCCGGAGTATGGATGAGAAGTAGATTTTAAGGGTTGTTTATGCTTTATAGCCTGCATTCAACAATTTGCATGAAAGCGCAAGCTCTGACACACAAAGGCTTCCATAGCGCTGGACCATCTGCTGCACTCACACAGCTGCTGTCTGACGCAGAAGCTGCTCTTAGCATGAAACTTCTCCGCGAGGTCACTAAATCTGCCCCCAGGGTGAAGCAGCAAATGGCTAAATCCTGTAGAAAGAAAATTAGGCCTGGGGAAGCGTTTTCCTTTACATTCTGACACTTGCTTATGCTTTTTAAATTCTGTTTAGACTTTTCATAAATGAAAAGTATTTGGTAAATAAAACATACTATTTATAAAAACTGAAAACAATGAATTCGATATTCAACTTTGATATTCCATACTATAAGTGTTTGATTTACCTCCATGATTTTGATTTTTTTTTCTTTTACAAATTTAATACAATGCTTTATAGACAGATATTGGCAAAGCCAGAAGTTTGGCCCTTTCATTATAAAGCTACAACTTATTGGTTTTGCCAGTGCTTGTTTCCAAAGCATTGGGATCATTAGGAGAAACGTAATTGGAGTCTGTTCACAAGTCTGCCTGGCAATGTTGTTTATTTGGGCCGTGATTAATGGAGTGACTGGACATCTTGAACAATGAAATTAAATAATTTCTTACCTTGAAATGGGGCATTATAGCAGGTATGCAATTCAAATTTCACACAGTAGGAGACCAAATTGCAACTAGACCTGTGTCTGACTACCACTGACATGTTTTGTGAATATCGGGAAGGAAGACTGGCTTTTAAAACTCACAGTAGAACTTAAATTCTGGTCACCACTTTGACAACATCCTACCCCAGTTACTTAATAGGAATGAACAATTGTTGGGTCATGACAAAATATCAAAAAATGAGCTTTTTGAACTGCTTACATTGTGTTCAAAGAAGGTTGGCCGGAGTCCAAATGATTGGGTGTTTCTACATTTAGGTATCCAGCAGATATTTTTCAGTGCAACATCGCTGAATTTGGCATGCAAGAACATTCTCAAAAATGATTTAATTTTTTTTAGGTCAGTGGGATAAATTGGCCAACTGAATACAATGTGAATATTTACCATTAATTTTTATTCTGACCAGGACATGCTCATAACTTTGAACTCCATCCTAAAAAAAAAAAAAACATAATCTTTTTTTGTGCAAGTTTTATATAGTGCGCACTTGACCCAAAGGTATCAGAGCGCTTTACATGAGAACCAGTTGTGTTGAAGAGGGTCAAATTCATTTTGTTAGGCACAGGATTTGGATTTGCTTCAGGAATTGGGATTTTCTGTGACTTTGCAATTTTCGTGAAGCATATCATTCACCTTTGATTATATTTAAAATCAGTCAAGCGGATGAATAGTACCAAAGTCTTTGTAGCCAACAATGTTGATGGGCATCCATTTGAGATGCTCCGCAAAGAATTGATGAGATAAAAACTCTCAAAAGTATTCCATTCAGGCCTGGCGTTTCAGCTTCTATGAAGACCTTGTCTGGTTGGGTGTGAAGTCTAGAAATTCTGTTTTCTTTCACGCGAGTGCGGCACGTGGCTAGATTAATTTCTTGTCCCATCACTAATTAACCAAGCTTCTGTTCTGCCCAGGAATGGCTGAGTCTGCGCTTGTTTATTTTAATTGGATTTCTCAAGCAATTATGGATATTTATTGGTGTGCTTACTAATGTTACAAGGTCTTGCATTTCAGGTAAGTGAGAGTGATGAAGCGAAAGCAGCTCTGTGACAGGGTGATGATATTTTTTGCAAAATCCGGTGATTGCAAAATGACCCAAAATGTTTAAGCGTTCCTCTTCTTCTGAGATTAGGTATGCATGCTCATCCTTCCATCAGCGGAATCTGACCGCGTTTAATGCGGTCAAGGCTATGTTTTTAGTAAAAACGAAAAGTTTGTACAGTGAACTGTTGCAGCGTGGTTCTCCTTTGTTTTTATTTCTAAACTCTTGGTCTAAAAGACTCCCAAAAGCACCCATTAAATGGTTAATACAATGTGCTACCTTTAAATATTATTTCATACCCCATGAAATAATTCGAATCACATCTTTTACATTCAACATGTAAAAACATGTATTTAAGGGAAGATAATGGGAATGCCCTGTGCATTGGATCTGGCTGCCTAAAATTTTCCAGAGCTAAGAGAATGCCCTGGTGCCTCGTTGATATCTCTGCCAAAGAAGCAGACATTTGTTGTATTTTTGTGAAAGTAAGGGAATGATGGGTGAATACCTGCCCAGCCCACTGTCTTTGGTATCCCCATTACTGAGACAATCTGAACTGCTCCTAGAGCCAGGTAAGGCAAGGCAGTAGCTTGTGATCCTAACAGTTGGGAGTTGTCACTACAGGAAGCAAAGATTCTCCAGTGACTGGTACCAGGTGGAGGCGAATGGTCCTTTTTCCCATATTGCGTCTGTGAAGCTAATTCACCAATCACCTATCAAATCCCTTGGCGTGACCCAGGAACCTGATGCTGCTTAAATTAGCAATAGAATCCAATTTTACTTCTAATTTGCACTAAACCATAATATATTTTCTCTCCTTCCGCTAAAGTCTTGAGTAGAAATAAATACACCAAGTTTCTGCGAGGTGTATCTACCGAGCCATTACAGCGGTCGGTTACTGGCGCCAAACTGTGCCTTGGATAGACAACCCCATTTTGGTTCGGCCTGGCACTTCCACATCTTTGCGGAAACATGTGATACCCAAGTGACTCTAGAAGAGGTGCAGCTCAGTGCTGAGTAATAGACAAAGGATGTTCCACCAGAATGCCTTACATTTGAACATGGAGAAATAGTAGGGTGTTCATAAGTGAGCACTAATAAAGTCAAAGTTGAAAAGTATCAGAGGAGTCGTTTTTCCAAAATCTGCCGGAGCTGTTGGTCCAAAACATTCTCATTTGTGTATTTTTGGTGACTTTTATTCGTTCCTGTGGGAGCAAATTGTTGACGGGAATTTTTGTTAGGATGAACTGTTAAGCCGTAAACAGCATTTTATTTCTCTAGTTGCAAAGGATGAAAGCCTCAATCCCCTCACAAGCTGGCAGCCTATTCTCCTTCGCAAGCTTTCCCAGCCCCCTTTCCCTCTTTACCCAGCAGGCACTCGTCAACTGGCCGCGGCGCAAATGTGTTTTTACTTGTTAGCGTGCGCCCTGCCTGCGTTGTCTTTGGTTAATGTAGCATTTTCTGCCCCCTCTTATTGGGAGGCAGACGTTGCCATGCTTGAAGTGGTTCCTACCTGCTTGGAGAAATGTTATAGCTTGGGATGGAGTTCGCCAACACTATGATTAAAGTGATTAAAAGTATATACAGCATGCATAATTAACCTATGCGCGGGCTGTCACCGGGAGGTGATGCATGGAAAAGACACTGCGTCTGTGTGCGGCAGCAGGCGTATGCTACATGACCAATTTTTTTTTTTTCTGGAGAAATTTTAATCACCCGAGATAAAGAGGCAGTGGAGAGAGATCTAGGCTGTATTAATCCTCTCAATGGCTTTATAATTCCCCCACTATGCTGCTGCTGGCAATAAAGAAAAATAATGCAGCCTCAATCCGAGACGCCAAGGTCAATCATCCCTGAGCCCTTTGAGAGGAAGCATGTCATCATGAAAAGATTGTTTTAATGAACATAATTCTGTCAGCAAGTCTCAAGTGTCTCAGAAAAAGAGAAATGCCTATTTGCTGCTGGAATTAAAATGAACCTCCAGATGGATTCAGTGGAGATCATGGCGTATTGTGTTGTGTTTCTGTTTCCTTGTCAAAGTCACCTTTGAAATGAAGTTGGCAGGAAGCTCCACCAGGCTGTCTTTTCTTTTGTTCCTTCCTACTGATTCATGCGGTGCAGACGCACTGAGCCTTGGTGGATGTTAGGATCCTCAACCCCCTTCTCATTTCATCAAGGGATGTCATGCTTTTCTTTGCAACCTGTGTTTTCGAATTCTCTCAAATCTGTCATCACCAGTTTCCCTAAGCCACAAAATTCTTGTTCTTGCAAATATCTGTCATTATGGATGGCCTCCCTATTTTCTAAGCTTAATGCGAGAAAAGATTATATGAAATGTTCTGACAAGTTATTGAATTTACTATGATTATAAAAGGACGTGAATGGAAGATAATAACTCTCTACATGAAAAGTAATGTTGCACAGTTCCCAAGCAAACACAAAGAGATGATGGACGGAGTGCTGAAACTTTTCAGACACTCAACCCCAGTCACTGATCTGGGTTGAATCCATCATCATTCTTTAGCTCACTTCGCCACCCCAGTTCAGACCCAGGCATATGAAAATCAGTCTTGACCCTGTGCCTCCTGGGAACAGTCCAGCCCGAACTACCAAGCCAGGTCTTCCCTAGACCGGAAACAAGCATCCTGGGACCGATTTCGGGGTAACACCCCATATCAGCCAGGCTAGCTTGAATCCAGTGGCAAAGTGAGCAAGGGACCCACGTCTGGGCATACCCTGCCAAAACACATTTCTCTACATTTAAAGATCTTGTTAAATTTGTGTAAATGGGTGCTAGGTGAGACTGTTCCACTGGGCACCCCATTTACCAAGTGTGATGTTTCCTTTTATGGGCAGTTGTGTTGTTGTACCATTGCCCATTTGGTTCAGTGGAATCTAAACAAGATCATCCTTCCTGGAATGTACAGTTTGATAAATAAAGGTCCATGACTGGAAACAGGTGTCCCCATTGAATGTATGACACTAGAACGATTGCTATTAGGCCGACTGCTCCAACAACGACAGCATTAGTTCGAAGGTGGCATTTTCACGCCACTTCCTAGAACAAAGCACATTAGTACGTTGGCACGTAGTGTGCTTTCACACAGACAAAAACAACGAATGTCTTAAACACGCTGCTACTTTTCACGCATCATTTTGTAATTTTTCATTTAACTTACTTTTGCTTTTGATGAATCTTTTTTATTTGTAATGTTGCAACTCTCTCGCCACTTTGGAGGTTGGGAAAAATTTCTGTCGGCTGCCCGTGGTCCACGAAGGGGACCCTCCTAAGAGGGCGGCCGCCTTAGTGCCACATGAGGGCACACAAGTCAGTCCAGTTGTTAGGGACCCACTATGGGTCCGCGTGCCTCGTCACTTCCGGTAAGGGGTGGGCGGGGGATGCAGTATAAGTGCTTCTCCCCGCCCATCTGGCGGCCTCTTTGTGGCTGCCCGTTACGCCGTTTGGTTGTGTTGCGTCGTCGCGTTACTGGGACCGAGTGGTGTCTGTCGCGGTGAGTTGATGGGATGGCCCCTTGGGCCTTTTGTTGTGACTGGCCCTTGTCCTTCATTTGGTCGTGGGCCTCCTGTCGTCCCGTGGTGTGCAAGGCAGGCTAGACTGAGTGTTGTTTCCGTGCTAGGATTCGACCTGTAGCACATGCAGTCACTTTTCGGGGCATTGCTGCGTGATGTCTGTTTTGGTCCCGGAATTGAGTGGATTTGCGGACCGGCACGCGGGGTGTCGGTTGTTTGGGGCGCCCACCTTCCTCAATTGGGACCAGTCTAGCAGAGGGTCCGTAGGTTTGGGTGCCGGTCCAATGTCCAGGGGGGGCGGCAGGAAGGCTCTGCATCCGACGTGCGGTGCGATGCTCATTAAGACTGTCTGCTGTAGCTAAAAGGTTTCGTTTTGACATTTAAATTAGCCGTTTCCCTGTCCTTCACTGGAAATGGAAACTGTGTTGAACAGAAAGCAACGCTGCTCAAAAATGGTTATAGGTGCTAAGGATTCTTTTACATCTTTAGTTGATTTCGAACAATGTATACTAAGTAATCATTTGAGGTTGCCAGGTCATCCCGGGGTCAAGCGATGCAGTGTTTTCCATTGGGGGCTCGCTGTGGGCGATAAAGAAAACTCTTTATATTTTGGTGAGGTAGGAAGTCATGATGATGAGCAGAGGTGGCTTGTCTGTCAATTCCGTGTTGGAAAAGCGTTTCGGAACTCTGTATACCGTTCAGACACATGCCCACCAAAGTACTCCAATCTGAAACTCATTAGTGCGACGCACTGTATGTAGCCCAGGCGGTATTAGATACGGTCCAGCAGCTTTGAATAACAGCAATACGGGCACTTCGAGATTTGATTGGAGGCTGTTTTGAAGTGTAGGTGGTTGGCCCCGGTGGGTGCACCTTCCTTGGTTTCGTGTGTCCTCTGGTCTCGATGGAGTCCAGCGTGTAGCTTCCCCGCAGTAGTTTGGTGGCAGAGCTATTGGATTTTGTGTGGGGGGAGGATGAGCGCGTGTTTGTGTTTGGTTAGAAGGTGCGTTGGAGGGTGGGGGTAAGGCCGCAGCCTGTCTTGGCGACGGGTAAGCCAGCGCTACCCACCCACCGATAAGAGCAGGTAATCTTCTATGTATCGGCAGGGCGAAACCACATGCGTCGGTCTTTGTAGCAGTGAGTGCGGGGCTCAGTCATCTTATATATATCTATATAAGATGATATAAATGGCAGTGCCGCGGTCCCTGGGACGCTTCTGCAGTGACTGGTCACAGTGTTGTCCCCGGAAGCAACTTATACTACAAAGCCGTGTCACTGGTGTACGGCGGGGAGTAAGGCTTAGCCGGGGAGGAGGCATGGTTTCTCGGGTCCTCTTTTAAGGCAGAACTAGCCTGGTGAAAGGCCTCGATATGGCATTATAGGTATGCCCATAATGATCTATTAAATTTGCGTTACCACATTTATTGCAACCCACCGGACATCAATGAGGTTTTCATTGACAGGGCTTGTTCGAGTTTCTCTGTGGGCTAGAGAGGACGGGTCAGGGGCGCTGTGGCTTTGGTTGGTGAGTTTACTGAGGTAACTTTATCCCCTGCGATTTGTGTGTGCTTGATGCGGCCAAGGTGGGTCGCGCTGGGCCAGTGCATCTGCAGCCCCGACTCATGGTGTTGCCGTGCTTCATTGCGGAGAGGCGATTGATTATGTTTCATGGCACATCGGGGGACCAGAACCGGTTTTGGGGCCTTAGTTTAAAATGTTGTGTTCCATTGGCGGCTGAGTGGCATTGGCTCGTCCTTATTTGGTGGTTTTGAGCACCAGACATGGCGGATCTGCATTTGGTGTAACGGGGTGTACACGGTTTGCAGGAAGCGTTACATCCCTCTTCTGCCGGCAATATACTGGCAGTAAAAAAAAACAGCACAAGCTATCGGTCTATCCTCAGGGGTGTTTTAGCCACCGGGTTGCACTGTCTCGCTGTTTTGTTTTACATTCGGTTGACGGTGTGTTTGGCATGTGGGAGCCTACAGTGATGAAGTGGGGCGAAATGCAGCCTGAAAGCCTACAGAGTCATGCGTGCTCTGATAGGCCTCAAGTGTAGCGGCACTATTAGAGGCTCTGGCAGAGGCCCAACTAGGTATTTTACCAATCCATACTGAACCCACCCTTGGAATGAGCCGGTTGTGAACCTCGTTTCTGAGGAGGGCCCTGGTCACATGGACAGAGGTATATGTAGGCCTGGTCGGCATGCAGTCCGGCGGTGCCATAGGGGGGGGGGTTTCAGTGCCGCACGTTTGCAGCAGGGTAACAGTTAACAGCGGGTTGGGCTGTGTCCGAGTAAAAACGTACCTTGACACGTGTGTGGGGTTTAATATCACCCATTGAATTCGTAGGGGCTGTATTATTTACCCGGGTAAAACGGCAAAAGTTGTGAAACCGGTAATAATTTACCAACTTGTTGTCCTCAAATAATTTTGCAACTCAACCCGAAAGGTCCCTTATTTAAATACGGATGTGGCTGGTGTAACCAGTGCTCATACTGGGCAATGATGATGCAGTGGCGTATTTACCTCCCCTTTTTTCGCCCTAGTCTCCAGTCCAAGGTTTGAGAAATTAGCACATGAGGACTCCACGTGACCGGTAATAGAACTTATATCTGGCCCACCTCGGTCTGGAAAAGTTAAAGAAAGAAGTGGCCCCTCGGGACATCCCCCAGTAGGTTGGACTTGGTTTTGCAGGTGTTGATTCTTATCCTAGTCAGGGTTTTTAGACATTTGCCTACGTGGAAATCACTCGCCTAGGCTTTTCAGTATTGTTAATTTTGCCTCTGGTGTTTTACAGCTTAAAGGGTTTGTACTTCTTGCTCTAAAGCAGCGGTGGAGAGGCACGTGATGTGTGTTCATGGGTAGTATTGCGTGCTTGGTGGTAATGGTCGAACGCAAGCAAACGGTTATTATGGGTTCGGGGGGCGTTTATTATTACAAGCGTTATTGTGTTGTCTGCGGGAAACGCAACCAGAGATCGGAAGCGAAATCGAAGTCTCTTCGTTTTTCAAGTATAGAATGTATTAGCCTATTTGGAGTGACAGTAGGGGGTGTTGTAGCCAGCGTTTTGTGCGTTTGTGCATATCAGTACAAGGCATACTTCAGGCCACATGCTTAGAATCATGCTTGTACTTGTATAGGGGGGTATATATATATTTAATTGGTACCAGCAGGATTACATAAATTGGCAAAGGTTACAGCACAGGAACTCTGTTTCATCCAGAATGCAGGGTCATCTCTTGCATATAGGTGTAACGTGACTAGTGCATAGGGGATTGCACGTTGTTTCAAGGTTTCCCATGGGTGCAAACAGGCCTGGTTTGCAGTTATGGGATAGGCTAAAGGACGACTTTTACTAGGGTGTCAGCAGTGGCCCACATGCAGCAGGCGCACACTGGAGCAACTCTGCGACAAAGTTGTAAGGGTGGAGTGGGAGACAGATTAACCTCTAACAATTGCAGTATAGATCTTGCACAGTCTCATGATTCAGTACTGTAGCGATTTGCAATTTCTCTCTAGGAAGCCATATCGGTTGCTTATTTGCCTATGCAACTATTAACCTCTGACAAAGGCAATATTAGGACTGGCGATGGGTCCAAAGGCTACAGGTTGTTTAATTAGAGGGAAACTGGACTGAAGAGCCAGATCTGTGTGGCACACTAGGCTAGGAAAAGATTGCAGCTTAATGTTTGAACCCAATGCCTAAGAGAGGCCCATCGCCCAGGCCAGAATCACGGGGCCAGCGGGTAGCTTGACGACGTACGTTCTTCTTAGAAACAAGCAGGTACTCTGGTCCAGAGTACCTGCACTGCTAAATTTCCAATTTTAGCACTGGGGATACCGGATAACACTAGTGGAGCATGGCCGAGTGCCATTGCAAACCAGACTGTTCAGGTACTATTATACTACCCATATGTGCCTATGCTCCACCTTTACCGTACTCCTGACGGGTAGGGCAGTCAATTGTGGACCCAAATGACATTACGTGGTGGCATTTTGCACACAGCCAACCTAGCAGCTTGGCACATGCACACATGAGGGTCCTTACTTTATGTCAGTAATTTAAGGCCCAGGGCTAGGTGCACTGGTAATCTTTTGTTCCCTTATACAGTATTTATTTAGTGGTTAAACCGGTACTAAGGTGGGGATACCTTTGGCAGCATTTTTATGCCTGAACGCACATAGTGATGAAGTAATAGTGTCCCAAGTTGCACAACATGATATACTTTTGTATAGGGAGCTTGTTAAAAGTTTAATTTGGTCTAAACAGTGCCAGGCTATCGGGGACGACCTGGGCAAGAAACGAACTTGAGTGGTTACTCAACACTGTTGGTTAGAAGGGATGTTGTCAAGAGCAGAACTCAAACTAATTAGCCTTAAACACATGATGGAGACGATTTAAGTGACATGCCTAAAAGCTGGAAATGTTGTGCTAAAGGGATGGCATGCTGAGGGAGATATCTTCCAGATTTCACTGGATCCCCTCAAGCCAACAAGCCTAAAGTAAGCGGAGGATGCCTGATTGTTTTGTTAGACTGGTTATTAGTTTTATTAAACGCATCAGGTACTATGAAGTAGACATTTGTACTCAAATCATAGGTACGGCCAGGACACATGTCGTTCAATACACACACCTCCAGACAGGACTGCCCCCCCCCCCCCTTTGAGCAAAGGGAAGTAAAACACTATATGGGTTGGCATGCTTTTACAGACGTTTGTGGCAAGCTCGCACATGTGGGTGTTCCGCTGAGTTTGGGGGCAGGTTAGCATGCTTCATCTTGTCACTGCTGTGTCAGAGCCAGCAGACCCCTAGGGTGACAGCGCGCTAAAATACACGTCATGTTGGAGGTAGGTCCAGGATAAAAGGTTGTGCTTGGTGAGGCTCAAATTCAAAGCGGTTGTGGTATCATTCCAGGGGCACATCGGGTTGGGCAGTACAAAAATTTTCAAGTGCAACTGGGGATACCCTCATTTATGTCAGATCTTGCTCATTTGTTGTTTCCGCAGAGTGTGGGGCAGGTTAACAGGCCGCATCTTGTCTCTGTGGGTTTGCTGTGTGGTCAGGTCATTTGACCGAGTAGAGGCATTATCGCTTGGTATATCGGGGCATGAAGGAATGCCAGGCAAGATTCTAGCGAAGGCAGGTAGCGGTACTTATGGGGTATGTGATGTATTGTCTCACTGGCAGGCTGCCATGTAAAGGGGACTATGTACCTAGGTCACACACATCAGGCAGAGGTGCCCAGTGGAAGCACATGAGTGGGACTGCACAGAACAGGACACTGCACAGGTTAGATGCCGAAGAATGGTGGCTGCACTACTGCACATGGCAAAGTAAACCTGGACGGAGTCTCATGCGGGGTGTGGTGGTGGTGGTAGCTACCTCATTTCACAGGATCACTCCCTGTTGGGTCTATCTATCGACCATCTCAATGGGCTTTAAAGTTACAGCGTTAAGGTGCCTGAAGTTTGCCTTGGGATACAAGTTCACAGGCATGTGGAGCGGCAGAACCGAAAGGGGCTTTGTCCGACCTCTTGGTCACAGATCCTGGTAGGTCCACTTAGCATTTCATCCTTCTGAGGTCGATAAAACGAGTACCATTGAGTTGAGTAACAATAAAGTTGGGTAAATTCTCCCGCCCTATAGCCTTGGCTGGCAGCCATGCCGGTTGTGGAAGTTGTCATCCATCGAGTGGGCTACGGTCCAAAAATTGGGGGAAACTCTGGGTTAAAGCACAAAAGGGCTGCAAAAGATTAAAGAACACCTGGCATTCCCAGTATTCAAAGAAGGGCAGGTATTTATACTTATGGTTCCCCTCCGGTTCACTGTCTTGTTTGCTCCCTGGTGTACTAGCAGAAGTTTGGGAGGGCAAGGCGTCATCTAGGGTGGTGACTGGCTGAATTCGAGGGACTTGATCCGACAAGCGCTATACACAGATAACTGGGTGAGAGGAAGTAAGGCGGGCTTGATAACTCTTACTTCTACCCGCATTGGCACATCTTTTCAGGAGTGGCTGGTCAAAGGTATGGGTCTTCAGCCAGGCAAGGTAACATCTAACCAACACCAAACTAATGGTTTTAGGTCATCCTGGGTGCATATACACTCGCTGGGGGTAGGGACACCAGGGTGGCAACACAGCACCGGTTGGAAGGTGCCATTATACCAAATGGGGGGGGGGCCAGGTCGATCCTACTATGTCTCTCCTTTTCAGGGCAGCACTGAAGGGCTGGGCGAGTGCCCCGGATACTGGGTCCCCCTTCGAGTGTCAGGCTCGGCAGGACATGCTTGCAGGTTGGGCGATGGGAATCCCAAGGCGTCTAAGGGTACAGCCGGCCGTAATCCACCCTGGAGAGGGGTAGTGTTATTGTGCAGGCACGGGAACAGCTCCTGTAGAAGCAGTGGCACAGGCGGGGGAGGCTCCCCTCCCATCACTGTGGTCTGACACCTGGGAAGCAATTATCGATTTTCCAGGGTAGGAGGGTCATGCTGCCTGAATTGAATTCCTCCTGGGGCAAGTTATGGAACCATTGGGGGGCATGTGAGTTTGATGGTCAGAGATAACCAATGTAGTAGGGGAGGGGCCCGGCCAGGGGTTGCCGTGGAAAACTCATGCAGGAGAGTTATGAGTGCCAGGTGTAGAGGCCCTGAACAGAGGGGTTTGGTTTTATCAGGCATGGCCGGCCGCATACTAAAGTCCACAGGGAGTTTTAAAAGGATGGGGGCACCTGTCCAGAAGGGGCATGCTGGCCTCCGGTCCAGTATGGGCTTGGACTTGTTTTGCGGGACCTGGGTCAGGCCCTCGAATCATCAGGATGTAGGTAAGAATGCCTACCTTGGTGGGGGGGCCCTGGTTGTGACGGTGGCCACACCCAGAGCTGTGGCGGAGTTACAGGGCGATCCAGAGGCTGTAAGGTACAGACGGGTACCCTCTGCAGGAGCACAACAAGGGTGCAAAAGCCAAGTGTACCCAGGGATGTCCTAGCGTTGTCCCCTGGAAGAGGGATGGCGCCCCGTTAGTCCTACGGGCGGTTGTGGGCCTGAGCAACCGGGGCTGCCTGGAACGCTCCGCCCCCCTTTTGGGGGCGTGAGTAAGGGCGTGCACTGGCGGTCCACCGCTGGGAGGGTTGGCCCCTCCCAAAATTGGTAAGCACCGATTGGCGACGGCCACGGTGTAACTTGGCTCATCAGGCGGGCAGGCGGCGTAGGGGGGCTTGCCTGCCCTTGGATCGCCCGTAAGTTAACCCACCATGTTGGCATATTGGTTATGCAAATAAACCTGCAGCAATTTTCTCCACAAACAATGTGTCGTGTGGTTTATTTACTGATGATATTGCTGTATGTGGTATGGGGAGTGTTGCCGATATTGGCACTGTAAGCCTGTGCTTCCTTCCACTGCTGCATGTGATTCGCTCTTTGGGATCGCCCTGTGTGCTTCCGGTGCCAGCGCAGGGCGCGTTGAGGCCGTCATTTTTGTGCCGGTGAGTCTTCCAGAACAGTCCGTGGTCCATGGCTCAACCTCGGCCCGAGTCAGGGAAGGTGCAGGCCGTTTCTGCTTCATGGTCGCCACTGTGTCTAAGGGTGGGATGGCGCCCTGTGTTTCGGTCAAGTGCTCCGAGCACGATCGCGCAAACCCCCCCTACCCTTAGCCCCAAACCGCCCCTCACACCCATAGCCTTAATACTGCCTCGCACTATCCTTAACCCTAAAACAGCCCATTTCCTTAGTCCTAAACCCCCCCACTCCCTTAGCCCTAAACAGCCTCGGGTGCCTTTTCGTAGTAATAACTGGCGTTGAGATGCCATTTTTGACTATAAACGATTCGGCATGAAGACCGGCGTACTAATGACGCTGTTGTGATGCCGCTTTTGCTCTAAAGGCTTTTCGTTTTAAAGCCTTCTTAAAATAGGATGTTTCTTGTCCCCACATGGAGGTGAATAGTTGCCCTAACGGCTCAGATAGATTCCTTAAAATTGACCTTCTTCCTGTGCCCTGGAAACACTCATCTTCCTGTCAGCGAATTGGACAGGGCAAAGGAAAAACTTTTTTAAAACCGCTATCATCTGCATCTTCATGCATTCAAGAATTTATGGAAACAAGACGTTATGTTTTTGCGTGAATCAAACTATTGTTTCCCGGTGGTAATCCTGAAATGAATTTGCCAGTGTGAATGGAAAAAAAAGCAAAAATAGGGAAATTAGAAGTTAAACACATTTGTTAGGTCTGGCTGGGTCTCCAAACACAGCCAACTGAGTGGTGACAGTGGCAACATTACCTGGAAGTTCCTTATCATGGATTGGAGCTCCAGGAAGGCCAGGCACCGCCTTGTAGTGTGGGAGGGGCAGTTTAGAGCTGGGGCTCAGGATCTCCTATAACTCTCTGACAGCCTAAGAGAGTGCTGGCGTCTAGTGGAGTAGTATGACTTTGTGGTTGTGTACCAGTGACAAGAGTAGGTTGTGCTGATCTTCCATAGCAAACCCACATTCAGTGGCGGCTCCTCCGCTAAGGCGGAGGAGCGTTGCCCCACTGCGCAAAAAGGGAAAATAAAATGACAATAACATATCGTTATTGACATTTTATTTTCCCAGAGCAGGGAAGGAGTGGTTTGCACCCCCAAAGTGCGCATGAACTGTTTGGCCGGCCCTCTTGCACCGACCAAACAGTTCATGCGCACTTTGCATGTTCCTATCAGGCGGCAATTACACAGCCTGGTCAGGAACATGACCAGGCTCCCTGTTCCGGCCTGAGCGCCGATTCACGGCGCTCAGACCAATCACAACGCTGCAGTGCAGCGTTGTGATTGGCTCAGGGGAGCCTGGGTGCTTCCTGCTGCCACAGGATTGGAGAAAAGAAGAGGGAAGAGGAGGCAGGGGAGGTGGCTGTTCCAAGGTAAGTGTTTTTAAAATTTTTTGTTAATTAGCCCCCACCACCCCCGCTCCACCACGCTTGTCCAGTAGCAGCCGCTACTGCCCACATTACATAATTGAGTGTAGTGTCGACTGATCCTCGACGTACCACGCCACAGCCACATCACCCCCCACTTGAGGAACCTGCACTGGCTCCCCGTCGACAGGAGGATCAACTTCAAACTCCTCACCCACGCACACAAGGCACTCCACAAAACTGGCCCAGCCTACCTCAACAGACGACTCTTCTTCTACGTCCCCAACCGCCAGCTCCGCTCCGCCGACCTCTCCCTCGCCACCGTCCCCCACATTCGAAGAACAACCACCGGCGGCAGATCCTTCTCACACCTCGCCGCCAAGACCTGGAACACCCTTCCACTAAGCCTACGAAAGACCCAAGACCTGCTGACCTTCAGGAGGCTACTCAAGACCTGGCTGTTCGACCAGTAGCAGCATCCCCCCCCCTTCCCTCCCCCCAGCGCCTTGAGACCCTCGAGGGTAAGTAGTGCGCTCTACAAATTCTGTGATTGATTGATTGATAGTGTCATCTTAGTCAGGTTCCCCACACATGGTTAAATGAAAGATGCTCGATAGTGCCAACATGTTTCAAGCCATTGCAAGGCAACCCAGTCACAGACTCATTTATGCACAGTGAGGTTAAAGTACTCCAACATTTGGTACAACTTCACATAAAGTCTAATTGACAAGGAATATCTGAAATGTGCTCTCCTAGAGTGACTCCAATTTGGGAGCAAAATTTCCTTGGTTACCCACATGCACGGACAGTCCTGTATTAGGAAATGTAGTTAGTGTACATTTCTAAATGGGACATGTAGTGCATAGATGCATTTGCACTTCTTAATCCACTGGGCAAACATTTTTACCTTCATGTAGAATCCGTTTCCTTTATATCACTACCAAGTTTTACAGGGAGCAAAACTATCCGCAAAAGGTTAATGGCTACTACTAGTTTGTGAGTTCATGCGGGTTCACCAACGTTTGCAGATGCCTCCCACCCTAAAACATCTTTAATTTGCTACGTGAGCAGATTTAAGCACACACCTTACTTCAGAAATCTGATGTAACTATATGTGAGCAAATACATTTGTGTACAGATACATATTTTGTAAATATAAAAAAGGCAGGGTTGTAATTTGCGTACCTATTGTTTTTTTTGGCTAAGATGTGCAAAGAGCGTTGTGAATCAGGGTTATATACATTCCATAAACATGCAACTAGCAGCCACAGCTGAGCCCTGTTGCCCGAACACAGATTACATATTGGTACCACTTCACTTTGCTCTTGTATACTAGTCCTGGAAGTATGCTGGACGTTACATCCCCACAAGGTGTCCGTGCTCTCTGTTCCACAACTGCCTCCAAAGAGCCTTTGATGCCCGCCTTAAGCTTGCGTCATCATTCACTTTTCAAACACACCATTGGTGCCCCATTTTCTATTGACAAACTCTTCTTTCTGTGACTCCATTGATAAGTAACCCCCTACCACCTACCCCACCCACACACCGGCTTGACCCCCTTTAGCTTACACAAGACCACGTTTGCCTGTTGGCAAGAATCACTACATTGTCTATGCTGTGCTCCACTTCAACAGGATTACGGGTTCTTTACTCCACAAACTTTATTCCCCCACGGAAGTTGAAACCTCGACTGATGAAAATGAGTTTGTTAGTTTGTAGGGGATCTGACATACCTGTGGTTTTGGAAGCTAGGTTCGGACCCCAGTCTCTGCCATGGTGTTGATTAACAGATATTCAAGAGAAACAATCTTATTTGGTTTAGAACTTTCAGGTGGTCCTGTGTTGCTTTTACTGCCTCGTTAATCTGGTGTACCATTGATGGACAAGCCACAGTCTACATATGGACTCAATTTAGCAAGATTAAAAAGGGATGTGTTTTGAGTGATGCCAACATTTTGGGCTTGCTTGGATTTGATTTTATTGCAAACAGGATCCTAGATTTAAAGTCCTTTAAGACGATACTGTAGCCACCACCATTCTTAAACCACTATGCAATAGACATCTGCAGTAGATTTTCTTTGCAGCATAATATGCATTTGTTGTGTAGTTTAGATCCACAGTTTGTTCTCACATGCTAATGCAATGGTCTGCAAAACTATTCTGTATAAGGACGTCAAATGCTTTCATTTCTCAAGGTCAAATATATATATTTTTTTCATTTTCAGGGCAATCTAAAATTATTCTTGTCCTAACCAAGATTCTTCTGTTTCTTGGAATTGGAGGTTGGAACACGAGAACATTTATTTTACTCGTTTTAAAATGTGTCTGTTTTGTACATTGCTTTTTCATTGTCTTCAAGTATGTGTGGGTTATGTTTTGATAAAGATGCAGTTGACTG
Source organism: Calotriton arnoldi (assembly GCA_963921515.1). Taxonomy (NCBI): domain Eukaryota; kingdom Metazoa; phylum Chordata; class Amphibia; order Caudata; family Salamandridae; genus Calotriton; species Calotriton arnoldi. Next base: position 1,550,982 of record CAWUFW010000992.1, on the reverse strand, counting down.
CTAGTAATGTGTTTTGAACCTCTTAACCTGCAGTCTTTTGTTGCTGTGTGTTGCTGTGTTTTATAATATTTTTGATTCAGCATATTGGAATGAAAAGGCTGATAGCTGAATGGTGCTGGTATAGACGTCAATTACATTCAAGTACATTATTTCATAAGATATAAAATGGGCACTTTACAGCGCCTATCATACAGGCCATTATGTTTCTGGACAAATACTATTCAGAAGAACGAGCGGTAAGGAAAGTTGAAAATTGTACTTAAGAGCCCCGTGTTGTACTTTGTTTGTATAGACACCAGACATATTTGCTTTTGAAGGATTTCATCCATTCAAAAAGCCAAAGCTTTTAAATCACCAAAGAAATCCAGATATTGATTGAAGTTCTTTCCGAACCAATAATGTATTAACACTGGTCAAAAAGAACAGCTGTTTGCTTTCCATGTGTACTTTGAACCAATTCTGAATAGAGAGCCCCTGTGTTACCAGAAGTTGGATATTATTTGTTGCAAAATGTGAGAGAATTACTCAATTAAGATTGTGGCCACCTGCAGGCACAGGGAGAAGTAGAGACCCACACTCTCCTTCAAATCTAGCAATGAAAATTAGAACAAAATGTACTTATCTCTGCAAAACAACTAATTAGGAGTCCAGTGGGGCCCTTAAATTGGACGCACCCCCTTTTCCACAACAGCCACACACACACACACATTCTCATTTTCATTCTCATTCACTGTCTCACTCACTCTGTCACTCTCTCTCTTGCGGAAGTGCCTATCCAGGCCAACAAGAGAAATAGAGGCAAGGAGCCATCTAGGGACTCAAAAGAAGGCATGCGACAGGCCACCTGCTCCAAGCTTGATGGTCTGACTGCTCTTGGCCCAGACACAAAGATGGCTTGGGGTCGGACTGACTAAGGGAGGAGGGCAGGCAGCTGAAGCTCCTGCTCTCCAAGCAGGGTAGGGAAGCAGGCACCAGCCATGTGGGTAGAAATGAGCTGGGGCTGCTCCTCCGCTATGGCGGAGAAGCGTCACCCCGCCCCTCCGCCAGCTGCCTCAAAACGTCAGGAAAGGAAAAATAAAACGATAACACTTTTTATTATCCTTTTATTTTTCCTTTCCTGTCGATCTTTGGGGGCAGGGCTACGGGGGAATGACAGGCTGCAGGAGGAGTGGTGGTCTCTGTTGTAAGTGCGCATGACGGTTTGGCCATCTCAGGCCGACCAACTCATCATGCGCACTGAATCTGTCTCAAAACTGAGCTGTGTTGCCGGGTTGAAGACAGCAGGCACAGGGAGCACAAATTCAGAGCGCTCAGGCCAATGCTGACCCTGCTTTCATGATATGAGAGCAGCGTCAGGATTGGCCGCAGTGGATTGTGGGAGCCTGTGCCTGCGAGGAGAAGAGCAGGATGCGACTGGCTGTAGGTACCTTTTTAAAAACAAATTTTTTGAAGTTTGTCGTCCCACGACCTCCGTCCTTTCACAACACCAGCCGCTTCTGGAAATGAGGAAGCTTTTCTGTATTAATCAAAATTGTACATTATCAACAATGTGCAGAAAAGTAACCTACATTTGAATTGTGTACACTAATATGATGCTATTGTTTTTTAAACTATTTTGATATGACCTGTTAAAATGCATTTTCCTGGCTTATACTAACTTGTCCTCAGCTAGGCATTGAGGCCATCTTTTTCAAAATGGATGTCACATTCATTGCTAATGTTTCTGCTGCGCAGAGTCAAGCAAGTCAAGTTTGCTTATGTCTGAATGACATTGTTCTTGAAGAAGGCTCTCTAGCATGGGCTCACTACTGTAACATTGTACTAAGGATCTTGCACTTGCAGTGGTTCACTGTTGTTTTATGTAACTAGTTTATTCTGACAAATCCTGTGGGTAATAGAGACTCTGCAAGTTGCATGGAGATAAGCATTCCTGCTGTTGACAGGAGAGGATGTGGCGCAGTGGCCAGAGCTGCAGACTCCAGAGCTGGGGATCCGGGTTTTCGAGTCTCGGCTTCGGATCAACATCCTGTGATTCTGGGCAAATCACTTAATTTTCCTGTGCCCATGGACTGCGCCTCGATATCCTCACGAGTGATAAGCCGCGCTATATAAATCTACTAATTTAATTTAATTTAATTTACTGTTGACGTTTCAGCCCTAATTGGTAAGACAAATCCTGCGCCTCTTCAGGACAGGGTATGCCAGATTATTACAGCTCTGGGTTGAAAGTCAGATCCAGGTGTAAACTTCTAGAGTGATAGTGCTGGGTGTGAATATTTGAAACATGGAGGAGGGCAATAAACGTTGGCAGGTACTGTTCATTTAAGTAAATGATTGTATTTGTTGTAGTTTACTCAGTCGTTATGATCGGGCAGACAATGCCCAACAGCGTTCGCAAGATATGTGAAGTTATCTGTGTGTCTCCATATTAATCACACATCTGCTTGCCAAAGCTAGCTCCTAGCTTGCATGATGTGGAAGAAAGGTGCAGAGGACACTATCTTGACACTAAAAGCACTGAGGGTGATCTAATTCATGTGACACAGATCCCAGAGCTCTGAAAAGTAGTTGCAGAGGTAAGGTTCAGTTTAAATAACCACATCACAGTTGGAGTTCTCAGACTCTGAACGAAAACTTGAAGGACCTGCTGAGCCGGGAGAGGTTCCTAGCCTTATTTAATGTGGAAAAGGTGTAAAGAACTCTAGGAGAAAAAACCTGCAGAGAACATCCAGAGAATGAGAATGAATTAATGGAGGGCAGACAAAATAAGATGATCAAGTCACAGCTGCAAAGTTTGGAAGTTCAGTAGAAGTATTATAATAGCACTGCAGGATTAAACAAGGGATAACAATGGCACCGAATGGACTTTGAACATAGAGCATTTCAGTCACAGGAGATTAAGGAAAGACAACATGGATGAGGACAGCAACTAGTTTATAAAGAGGATGGTGAATTCAGTAGATCTTTAAATATGTTCAGGTAGACAGATGCTGCTGGGATAAAAGTGTAACAAGAGGTTACTTTATGCTAAAATAAGGGAATTGAGGATTGTATTTTTATACAGTGGGTGCAAGTGACATCTGATGGATTAATTAATGGAACATTGAGAGATGACTAGCACCATGTGTAGACAAGTCTGTCTTCCAGGCATATTCTTCACAAGGAATGCAACTGGACTCGGAGACCAAGTCAAGACAGACATCAGATGAGTCCTTATTTCAGTCATCCCAACATAGGCCAAACCTGCAGATGAATCTGGGACCCATTGACCAATATTGGTCCATAGCATCAAAACAAAAATACTGCCCACATCACTGGCAAATCTCTAAGAAAGACACATAACCTACATAACACTACAACAGATTCAACTAGGATGGAGGAACTTTTGGCTAGTTTGACTTTAGATAATGAAATTACTTTGACTCATTGGAGTGGGCTGTATGTTTCAGGTACATTTCCTATGTCCCATTCCCTTAGGGACTGCATCTGGGCTCAAGGATCAGAGACAACAGACAGGTATTTTTCAGGTTTCTTGTGGTCTATCACCAAGGGTAGGTTGGTATAGAAATTGCAGCAGACCTACCAGAGACTTAGCAGAAATATTTATATGGTTCCTAAAAGTTAGTAAATATCACAGGTTTATACTTATAGATATTTATTAAACACGACCTAGTTTTCAGCAAATGTATAGCAATTATTATTGGGATGTTGGCAAAGTTGAACAAAAGAAAACTGCGATAATGCAAAATATATCCGATAACCCCCTATACCTTTCTCCTATGAGATTCACTATGAGCGCAGCAGGCACATTCTCTGCAGGCCAACATCATGGGTAGTGCTCGTCTGTCCTTTGTAAAGTATCCCAACATAATGACTTCTTCCTGTCTGTAGCTGACCAAAACAAGGTGCCAGTGATTAATTGTGAGAATTACACAAACACGGAAGCTTCCATCAGAAATTTGCACATGAAAATAAACAGTAATGATGATGAGAAACCCTTTTCCCAGTAGGCCTATAAATTGTAGTAGTGCTACAAGTATGAATAAATGAGCATATGCATAATAACATCACAAATCTGCAGAGGTCTAAAACAAAATAACAAGGTTTTCTTATTGTACACAGTTATCCTGCTATAAGTAGGGAAAGGGCAGAGGTCATAGGCTAGATTCCCTTGGTACAGGTCATTGTTAGACTTAGCCCTCTTTTCAAGGTCACCCCAAACCTTTTACCTTCACCCCTACTATTTTTGCTGTTTGTTTTTGTTAGCCTTGGAACTCTATGCACTTTACCAAAGCGCTTGTGCTCTCTCCTTTAAACGTGAGAGAATTGGCTTACAGCTGATTGGCATTTTTAATTTACTTATACGTCCCTAGTAAAGTGGTATACCATATACCTAGGGCCTGCGCTTATGGGGCCACTCACTTAAGTAGCCCCTTAAACCATGTTCCAGGTCTGCCATTGCAGCCTGAATGCAGTTTTAAACTGCCTATTCGACTTGACAATATAACCCTCTTGCCAACCCTTAAACTCACCTTTTATTGCGTATGTCACCCATAAGATAGTCCCTAGGTAGCCGATAGGGCGGGGTGCATTGTATATAAAGGGTCGGACATGTACTTTTAAGTTTTACATGTCCTGGTATGAAAAACTCTTAAATTTGTTTTTCACTACATCAAGGCCTACCTCCCCATAGGATAACATTGGGTTGCCTTATTACATTTAATAAGTGCTAACTTCTGATTGCGAACAGGTAGACAATTTATGTTTGATGTCTTTGAAATTGTAATTAAAAATCCTCTTTAATGGTAAAGTCAGATTTTAAGTTACAATTTTGAAAATGCCACTTTTAGAAAGTTAGCATTTTCCTGTCCTAAACATTTGGTGACTGTAGTCTGTTCCTTGGTCACATGACAGGGTGTGTTGGCAGTGGGCTGTGTTTATTCCTCCCAGAAAGACACACAATAGAGGGATTCGGTGTGCCTGGATGGGCCATCAACTAGCAGGATATGGGGGGGGACTGAGCTGAGCACAGCCCCACTTGCAACTGAATAGGCTGTGGTCTGCCTTCACACAAAGGACTTGCCACCCCTGCATTGTTCATGCAGCTAACTTGGAGCCAGGGCAGGGACATCGGGAAACTTCAAGCCCTTCAAAGGAAACTCTAGAAACTTCTTGGACTTCAAAGGAGGCGCTAGGTATAATAATGGGACCTTCAGACCCACTCTTCAGTATACCAGTGGACCTGTGGAAGACTTAGAAGGACTGCTGGGTTGCTCTGCAAGAAGGAGTGCTACTCTGCTGCCCTGCTGCCTGAATGAGAAGGCCTTGACCTGCATCTTGAACCCAGGACCACCAGATTGACTCCAAGGGCTAGATGGCTGGCCTCCTGATTAGAGCTTCAGTGACAGAAAAGGCTCTAACCGCCTTGATCCCAGCACCTGGACTCTCCTGTGATCCCTTCCCCACAAGAGGTGCCACCTCAGTCCTGGACCCTTGTAAGTGGGCCTAAAGGTGCTCTGCCAGTGGCATAGCAATGAGGGGTGGGGTGCCAATACTGATTTTGATTACTGAGGTGTCAGATTAGGTCACCAGCTTTTGCAAACTTTGTGGGCTTTTCAACAAGTAATGGACAGGGGACAAAGGCACACAACAAAATGGTCCACAAGGTCGGATCTAGTTGCAGGAACTTGCAGTGAGACAGTTTGCAAAGATGGAATTGCTCAGAACAGGGGAATGTGCCGTCAAAGTCAAGGAAGTTGTTTATTGTTTAAATCATGCTGGTAGTTGGTCTCTGTCTGTGATTTGGTATCAAAACGTTAGCCTGGTAACAGATCCTATTTTTCCTCAGTTCCAAGTATTGTGACATTTCTTTTACCTGGTGAAAACTCCCACGCCCTCCTTTGCCCCTGGTTTCTATTCTAAATAGCAGGTCACTGATACGCCAGATCAGGGTGAGGTTCCCTCCTGCTGGGCATGGTGCCAGCATCCTATTCTGCTGCCTGTGGGAAGCATAGCCATACCACGGGCTAATAATAACTCAGATTGTTCTACCTGGGCTGGTCCAAGTGTGACATTCAGAGAGGGCTTCCCAAGCAGCTTCAGTTTCAGTTTAATAAGTCCAATGAAGTCAGTCCGAGCCAAGGTCTTCTATATTGGACTTTAATAACTTAAAGCAAAGTTTGTTTCACCTGGTAAATTACAATTTGGAAGAAGATTTTATAATCTAATTTCAGCTGCATTGGTTTCTCAGAAAACTGTAAGTATTTTCAAATACTGTTGTATTTAATGTCTGCCGTTTGGGAGACCTAAATAAATATAACTCTGATTTAATCCAGTTTTTCTTATACACGGTCTGTGGGCAGCTTTTTGTCACCAATGCTGGCAAACCCGGCCAGCACAAAGGCAACACTTGGTACATGGAAGTCCATTATTTCAAATGTTTATCTCTCTCTGAAAAAGATAGATTCCTTCTCAAAAGGTAAGATTCAAACCAATGTTTATATCCCCATGGAAAAGGTATAAAAACATTTGCCATCTTAATTCAGATTTTCAGTTTTCAGTTAGTTCTGTTCGTGAACCCTGACTTACCCCCAGAATCTGTGATGGTGCTGCTCTTCCAGAGCAGGGAGGTAGAGGTAAAGTCCATACTGTTCAAACCCGCCCCCTTATTGGAAACCCTGTTCTGTTTCAATCATAGGTGTGCTCTTTACATTCCAACTACAACTTTTTTAAACTGCAGGCCTGTCTTCTTCCTAGTCTGCAGCTGACCCTTCACTGAAAAACACGTCACCTTGTGATACCTCTGGAATTAAGAGCATACCCTCTGCTTCCCCGAGGGCCTGTGCGCTGCAATTCTGTGTTTTCCCTCTTCACCCTTTCCACCAAGGTCCTTCCTCCTTTTTATCTGGCCATTCCATTGCGGGTCTTTTCTGAATTTGACATATGTCCCCAGTAATCTGTTGACTGCATAAAAGAACATTCTCTCGCCCATGTGCATCATTTGCCTTTCCTCTTTGCAGCCACTCTGAGGTAGTACCAGCTCTTGGCTATGAAGAGGAAAGCTAGCTGAATGGAGAGCTAAGAGAAGCTCTGAAATAGGACATCTGTGGATAACCTGCAGGCCCTCTTCAAGTTGTTCTTGAATCATCCCTTTTGGCTATAATGATGGTGCATCCAGTTGCAGAGTCTAACATCTCCAGCTTCCCCATCTGTTTCTAGTTTTATTTTTACACTGACAAGCTCCTACCATCTAAAGATCTGGTTAGCAGCCTGTCTGTGAATAGATTAAAGAAGTTAGCCTTGAATCATGAAGAGTGTAGTACAAAAGAAAAGGCAAACAGACACAGCTGCAGCATGAGGTCACCTTTCATCCTCCATCATGTCTGCTTCTCTTATAAGGGTGAAGGGAGCACCTGAGTTTATCTGAGGTGCAGCTTTGATCCTCGCAGAGCGAGCTTCATCGCAAAATTCCTAGAATGATCGGAAACTGCTCTAGAGTGCTCAATCGTGCAAAACGACAGTATCCACGATACATCCATTGTTTTAGCCATCTCATAGACAGCATCATCAAGTGAGATGGTGCACTATAAATGTACTTTTTCTAAACACTATCCATTGGCACCAGAGGTCCGCAACAGAGAGGTTTTCAGTGTTGGAGTGGTAAGTGCTTTATTTGATCATGTATCAGAAAACATCTTTCTTTAGCGAAGTAGGTCTTCCGCTGTGTCCTTAAAGAATATTTTTCTCTGTCTGGCTCAAGTATTAAAAAGTTACTGATTCCAACAGCCTAAACATCTGCTTGAAGTAGCTGCGCCCTCTCTACGCATTGGGTGCGGTATAGAGGACAGGAAAGAAACAGCTGCGGACCATCTCTAAAAACGGAGAGAGCGTGCACAGGGTTTACCAGTCGGCATGACATGAGTGATAAAGAAATTTGCGGAATTAAGAGCAAACAATTCTCAAAAACTTTGCACTCAAAGGACTGTAGGTTGATGGAAGCCTGATATCAGAAGCGTAGAGTAATGCAAGGCAAATGTGTAGAAGTCTTCTTACCAGGTAACCAGGGAAACCGATCTAGCCCGGATGATGGACATGAACTGCTTGAACGCCACGGCATCCTTTGATACTGTTCTACAAGAGCCTTACTTTGAAGATGATCTTCTAATGCGATCATTTGATTTGGGAACCAGCTGAATGATAGGCGGCAAATGAAGGTTTTATACGGCATCCACATTGTTCAGAAGGCAGTGGCCATTGGACTACCTCATGCAAATAACTGGGGTGGCGTGGTGAGCAAAAGAAACAATGGATTAAACCCAGATCTTTGGGACTGGGGGGTGAATGTTTGCATTGTTCAGCATCTCGTACATCAATTGTTCTTTTTGCTTTTGGACTACCTCAAGCATAAGACCTTGTCCTGGTGCTCTTGAACACGTCCATTTGTGAGATAGAAAATTATCTGATGCCACGGCATGTATTTTTACGATGACTCAGGTCCCCAGATATGGTTGAAACCACAAAGTCAGTGGAGAAAATGAGGTATAAGGGAACATCAAGTGATTGTAAGATGCCAAATTAGTAAAGTTCAGTGCAGGCAAATGCAAAGCCTGTCATTTGGTGCAGGAACCCTGAAAATAAGCGCAAAAAGATAGATGAGGTTTAAGGATCATTCAAAAAATCTAAGGTGTGTCGGACATTATCCCAAAGAAAATCAACGTGGCTAAACTGTGTGACAAAATTTGTGGCAAGTTGACATGCACTGGGAGGGGTACAGCTGACACAAAGAGGTTTTGCCCTGCTGGATGGGGTTGTGTTTCTGGTCTTTTCTGGAATCTTGTGTCCTTTATAGAGAAGCCACTGCATAGAAAGGTTGTCAGATAGAAATACCTCTACATACGAGAGACCAGATAATGCTACTTGTGAAAACAGGTCCACCTTCTAGATCTTTCACAGACCCAGCTCTGCCAAGACACCGATTGGACGCCCCCATTCTCTTTTTATTATAACCAGGTATAGCTCAGCATAAGCCTCTATAATGCCATAGCCTCCAGCGTCCTCCAGCTCATAATTTCAAGGTCGGGGTTGTCTAGTATTCTCCATGCCAGCAACTTCCGGCCCACTAACCACTCCAACAGGTTTGATGCCTAGGAGGTTTTTAGTTCTGTAAAACTTGCAGGTGACCTGATGTGGCCCTTTACATTTCCAAAGTTTAATCCGTTCTCTTTTAGATAATGGTTCATTAGTCTTTCTTCGCTGTAAAACAGTAAGTCTCCCTAAGCTGTGTTTAATTGCCAACCAAATGGTTTCAGTGTGGTAAATGCTTCCTGCTGAAACAGTAACCTTCAGGTTATGAGTTTGAACCCTGGGAAGGCCAGCTCAGCCTTCCATCCTTCCGAAGTAGGTCAATTCAGAACTATAAATGTGGGTGCTAGTTAGGCCTGTTTACAGCGCTTAGAAACGGCAGACGTGTAGTACAAAGCACATCATGAAAAAGCGAGTTATAAATTGGCATGTATTGTTCGATGCATAATAAGTTGGGGCCTTTTTTCTCTTTTCTGTTTGTTCTCTTCTGTGTGTATCCTCCCTGTTTTCTCGGCCCTGGGACTCCTGTCTCCCCTCGGCGCTTGCGCTGAGGCATTCCACCTAGTTGCCATGAGAGCAGCTGGCCTGGACGTCCATTGTTAGTTCTGGCTTGCACAGAAGTCATTGTTGTCAGATGTAAGTCTTTTGAATTCAATCAATCTGTTGTTTTATCCTCTGAGCTCAAGAAGAGTTCTGTGTACATACCTGTGGTGTTCTCCACATCAGTTAAATAAGTAAATCAGGCAGATGAACTGGAGAAGGTCCGTTTATTTCACCTCAGCCACCAACAGCCTTCACAGAATGCCCCACTGCTCAAAACCCCCTAACATTCTTTCCTAGAACCTAAGCTTAACGTTCTACATGGAATACATTAAGATGTCACACATCTTCTCTCCTTACAGAAAACAAACAACAAAACGGAATACAGAAATCAATAATGAAAGAGAACAGCTCACATGACAAATTCCTTCATATGAAATGGTAAACTGAAAGAGAACAGCTCACATGACAAAGTCCTTCATATGAAATGGTAAACTGCACAATCTCGCACTCTCTCTCTAATATTATCAGGCAAAGAGTGCGGGTTGGATGAAGAAGAGTTGTTACGCGTGTTCAACGAACTGGTAGGTATCTCACCCAAAGTGGGATGAGAATTGACAGAGACCACACGACTCTTATTCCAAATCCTACCATCCTCAGTTTTGACAGCATTTCTGAAGATTTTCACAATTCTTCTCATTTTAGAAAACTTGGACCAAGGTTGGCATCCCACTGGCGCTCTAATTTTTACAAATTCACCCACTCTCAAACTGTTGTATTGCACACATTTTTTGTCATCAAAGTAGCGTTTTCTTTCCACCTGTTTCTGAAGCTCTCTATCCCTCCAATCACCAATACAATTGTCTTTCAAACCCTTATTGAAGGAGATCCACCCAGGACATAGTTTTGAATTAGGTGCCCTACCTCTAAACAGCTCAAAAGGGGACCTACCAGTAGTGGAGTGGGGAGACATACGATAGGCAGAGATTCTATCTTGCAAAGCCTGTTTCCAATTTAAATTGCTCGCTCTTGCCAACTGAATACTCTCTTTAAGAGTTTTGTTAACCCTTTCAATAGCTCCGTTGGTTTCGGGATGATAAACTGCACTGCGTTTGTGAATAATCCCACAATCTCTCAAATAAGCCTGAAACTCCGAAGAGCAGAACTGAGTCCCATTATCTGAAAGTAAGGAATTGGGATAACTCTCCTTCTTGAAAACCTCTTCTAAAAACTTTATGACACTCAAAGATGAAATGTCTCTCACCGAGCGTACTTCAATCCATCTTGAATAAAGATCAAGAAGGACTACCAAATAAGGAGTATCAGATACTCCTTGTAAAGGACCAACTATGTCTATTGCTAACTCATCCCAGGGATATTTAGGTAGTTTTCTGCAAACCATGGGCATTTGTCTGGTTTTGAGAATCTTATCACTGGAGCAACACTATAAACAGTCTCGAACCATCTTTTCAATCTCCCTATCCATGGCAGGCCACCAGTAAAGCATCCTTAAATATCCCTTGGTCTTCACAATCCCTAAGTGACCAGAGTGAGCCAGAGTTAAAAGTTTGCTACGCACACCCACCGGAGGAACAAGCTTGGTGCCTCTCACCAGTAATCCATCAACAACAGCCAACTCATCAGAAATCAGAGACCACGGCTTCTCCAGATGTTTGTTTTTTCCTGATGAAAGTAATTCTATTACTTTTGAGATTTCCTCATCCTTCAGAACTTCATTTTTCCACTCTAACTCATCGACCGCACCAACAGTAATTTCACACACATTTACCACATCATCGACCAGATCCACCTCCTTATCATCAAAGCTGGTAACATCCACCAATCTAGAGAGACAATCAGCCGACTTGTTAATAACTCCTGGAATGTAATCCACAAAGAAATCAAACTCTTGTAAAGAAATTATCCATTTCCTGATTCTCGAAGAAATGGAATCCAAACCCTTCTTTGAAAACACCTCTTTAAGTGGTTTATGATCAGACAAAACCTTTACCTTTGTTCCCCAAATCAAATTCCTGAACTTCCTTAGTGCCCAAAAAATAGCAAGGGACTCCTTTTCAATTACTGAATAGTTTAGCTCTGAGCCTCTTAAACATCTGGACGCGCAGGCAATAAGTCTCTCAACACCACCACTCTTCTGTAATAGCACAGCACCTAGACCCTTAGCACTGGCATCAGTGAAAATTAGAGTCTCATCTCCCGGCACAAAAGATTGAAGAGAAGGTGCTTCTTTAAGGTCCTGCTTGATGGCAACAAACTCATTGGCACACTCAGAACTCCAATCAAACACAGCACTTTTAGCAGTCAGTTTCCTAAGCGCATGAGTCTTATCAGCATAACCCGGAATAAACTTACTGTAAAACTCAACCATTCCTAAAAAGGAGAGTAACTCCTCCTTAATGGAAGGTTCGCTGACATTCTCAATAGACTTAACCAAGTCTTTCTTCGGAAAAACGCCAGGACCTGTAATGCAGTGCCCCAGATAGTTAACTTCGTCCACAGCAAACCTGCACTTCTCCTTTTTTATTGTTAGACCAGCCTTTCTCAGACAATCCAAGACAGCACACACTCTAGAATAATGCTCAGCTTCAGTGCTACCATAAATCAGCAAGTCATCCTGATAGCACTTTACCCCAGAAACACCTTTAAGAACATTGGACATGATCCGTTGAAAAACGGAAGCAGCGGAAACTAATCCGAAAGGCATCCGTCGAAATTTATAGGTTCCCATGGGAGTGACAAATGCTGTCAATTCCTGCGAAACCTCATCCAACTCCACCTGATGGTAGGCGGACGCAAGATCTAAGGTTGTGAAAAACTTAGCACCTACTAGAGTGCTAACCAACTCATCTATGTTGGGCAGTGGGAACCTATCCACAATTACTTCTTTGTTAAGAGAGCGCAAGTCAATGCAAAGGTGCAGCTCACCACTGGCCTTCTTTGCGACAACTATGGGAGCCAACCACTCCGTCGCCTCAACAGGCACTATGATGCCTAAGTCAACCAAACGCTCAATCTCCTTTTGGACACCAGACTGTTCATTCAAAGGTACCCTTCTGACTCTAGCAACCACAGGAATAGCACCCTCTTTCAGTCTTATGTGATGTTTGTAACCTTTAAGACATCCTAATTTGTCTCCAAAAACATCAGCAAACCGCTCAGCTAGAGTAGACCAAGAATCTCCTACAGACTGAACCACAACTTGAGGTTCAGTGTTAGGATTGAGGATAACGCCAAGCAAACGTTGATGAGTCCACCCCAACAGTGCATCCCCACACTTAGCCATGTAAACTTTCCCAGAGATGGTGCGTCCACCTAGTTCAATGCAGGATATGAAATACCCCAACAGAACTATTGGCACACCACCATACCCCACGGGAGAAACATCACCTTTCATTAGTGTGCACTTATCTTTAAAATAGTGATCAAAAGTATCTTTATCTATCATGGTAAGATGCGAGCAAGAATCAAACTTCAACTCAACTCAAGCTCAACACCATGAATTTTGACCACATGGGAAGGATGAGAAGCTTTCTCTACATCTACCTGATACATAATCTCCTTTACTTGTGGATGATCTCTAATTTGTGCTTGAGGTTGTTCCCTTCTTTTACTCTTGCTCCTACACCATTTTGCATAATGACCTTTTCTGCCACAAGCGCTACAAATAATGTGAAGAGCAGGACAGAACGGAGCATTGGCTCTATGACCAGTTCTGCCACATCTAAAACAGATGAACCTGTTGTCAGAGGAAGAAGCAAAAGAAGACGAATAAGAAGTACCCTCACCACCCCGAGGATTTTTTTCGCTTTCACTGACAACAGATGCCCTGTTTTTTACAAGACATACAACTTCCTCAACACTGGAACTTGTAATACTAGACTTTTCTTTTGCAACACTCAATTCGCGAACACACTTCATCATATGTTCAACTCGCTTACCTATAGCGAGAACCTCGTCCAAGGGTGGTTCGTCTTTTAACCATAGTTCTTCCCTTATTTTGTCATGTGCGCATCTCAATACGAACTGATCCCTGATCCTTTTCTCTACAGCCCCTCCAAATTTGCAAGACGCTGCCAGTTTCCTCAAAGCTGTGACAAATTCTTCAATAGTCTCATCCTTTTTCTGCTCGCGTAACCCAAAGTGGTACCGTTCCATTATAGTGCTCAAACGAGGAAGAATGCATATTTCATATTCATTAAGTGTTCTTTGGTCATTAGGACTGAGTTCTGGCAAATGTTCAAGAACATCCTGTCCTTCACCCCCTAAACAGTGCAAAAGTAGAGAATGTTTCCTCTCTGCACTCAAGTTCGTCCCACAAACACGTGCATAATTGCCCAAAAAAAATTCTCCATTTTTGCCACTTAATCGTGGGCTCACCTGGACTGGTAAGGAAAAAAGGCGGTTGAGTTACATTCTGCATTCTTTCTGTGCACACTTAACCCTTTATACCAACTTCAAAACCGCAGCTTTGTTGGAATGCACCTGTAGGTCAGATGACGAGAAAACAGTAAAACAAAATCACTTGCTAACCCCTATACTCTAAATCTAACCTCAAAACATAGTGCACTTAACTCCCTCATGTTACAATCTCCGTATGATGAAAATACAGTGACCAAAAATGTGCCTGGATTATTTTTAACGAACAGGAAGCTTGAGTAAAATCCCAAACCTCAAACCTCATGAAGCATCTAGTATAGTTTTCCAAAAAAAAAAAAAATCGATGAAGTTCCAGTCACTGTGTCTTTAAAAGTATATTCAAGCTCACCCACAGCGTCACCTAACTGTTCCAGCACAATTGTAAGGTGTGCCAGTCACCGTGTCTTCAATTGCAGGCAGCAACACCAAAAACGATATGCCAATCCACTTTAAACAAAATTGGCATGTATGCTGACACCGGACAGTACACACTAACTGCTGGAGTTCTTCCCAACTCGTTAAAATGGCCGCCGAAAACGTGCCATGACGTGATGACGCTTCACTGTGAATAGCGTCCTTGGTTACTTGCTCGATCCTTGTAGCGTTACGCGTCGTAGCAACCAGACGCTTCTCAGAACACTCTGAAGCTCGGAGACGCTGCACACTCACTGACGCAGCCGAGTTCCACTCACTTCGTGGAACGCATATGCGTTTCAGCAACCCGCCCTCTATGTTTAACTCCTCACCCGATATCCTTTCGTCAGGACACCTCCGCCGTACACACATCAGCCGCTGGAGAAGTAGGTTACACTTCTCTTACACATTTTAATCAGCCGCTGGAGGAGCAACACAACGCGATAAAAGCCAAGAGGAAGCGCTGGAACCGTTTGTTCTTCACTGGATGTTGAGGTGAGAGCCACACTGCCACGCTCGTCGCCAAATTAATGTGGTGTTCTCCACATCAGTTAAATAAGTAAATCAGGCAGATGAACTGGAGAAGGTCCGTTTATTTCACCTCAGCCACCAACAGCCTTCACAGAATGCCCCACTGCTCAAAACCCCCTAACATTCTTTCCTAGAACCTAAGCTTAACGTTCTACATGGAATACATTAAGATGTCACAATACCTTGGCCTCCCAGGCGTATGATAGGCATCCTAGGGAGATGGTAGGGGGCCCTGACAAAATGTAAACGAAATATTTGCAGTTTATGACGTAACTCGCGGGGGGGGGAGTTGGGTAAAGACTAGAGTTTTCTTTGTATGTTCATGGCAAGTGTGATATATTGCTGAAATGACACAACTGGTGTTTCACTTGCATCTGTACCATGCACTTGATTTAAATGCCAATAAAATGTGTTTAAAAATAAAAAGAGGGGGGCGTGGCCAAGATGGCGGCAAAGTAGGACGCACGATTTACAGCTCCTACCTGCCGCCCGCCGAAAACAGCATTACCGGCATCTCACGGGAAGCAAATGCCGCCTAAGGTCCCGGCGGAGGGTCTCTAAAGCCGGGAAATCCCTGACCGACCGTCGCAGCCCCGCAGAATTCGCAGAACGCGGCGAGCCCGGAGGGCCGCGTGTGGGCGCAGCGGCGCTCTTCCTGGGTTCCGACGGAGGACGGCCGCGACAAGGCGGTGGATTGGTGTGTCCGACCATCGGGGCCAGCATCTTGCGGAACAGCCGTCCCTCCGGCGATCCGGGGGTGCACGAGTGGCGAGAGCAGCTGCGCGGCCGGGCCCAGGGGGCGGAGATCCCCGGAGGCGCAGGGCCTGGGGAAGTGCCGCGGGAGAGCAGTGAGGGTGTGGAGGCGCCCGAGCTACACACCGGTGCCCTGGCCGGTCGCCCGAGGAGAGATCCGGAGAGGAGTTACGCGCGGCCCGCTGGGCCCTGGAATCCCCGGCGTCGGGTGCCGCCGCGCCCGAGGTGGAGGCGCCCTGAGTGAAGCATCTGGGGCCACCGGAGGAGCGGTGGAGGCTGCTGGAGCCCCGCGGAGCGGTGGGAACAACACCAGACCAGCTGCTTTCGGCTCCCGCCGGGCCGCCCCCTGGTGCCGGCGCAATCTCAGTGGCTGAGGAGCAGGGGAGAGCAGCGACGCGGGGCCCGGGAGTAGTGGAAGAGAGGGCTGCACAACTGCCCAGAGGCGCTGGACTGGAGCGGTGAGTGAAGACGCATCGGGGGTGGCGGAGTGCTGGGTCCGCGTTGTCACCGCCTCGGGCTGCGGCCCCCGAGCGCCCCCCTGGTTGCTAGCGGGAGAACTGAGTTCCCGGCGCCCGGCTCCTCGTGGGGCCCGGTTGCGGGCGAGGGCGGTGCCTTCGACGGGGTCCCTGCCCCGACCCTCACTTCAGCGACGGAGGTCCGGACGGAGGCCTCAACACCTGCCTGTCGACCGACGTGGGATTGGGCTGGTGGAGGGGGACTGACCCTGGGGGCGGAGTGGACACCTACCGCCTGCCACGCACATCACTGAGCTTGTCTGGCCTGCCGTCACAGGGGCCTAGTTTGGTGGTTGAGGTGTGGGCAGCCCTTCGATCGCACTGGAGTGATTCTGCCGCCCGGCCGCAGCTCAGGACATACTTGGTGGGGAACTTTGAGAGAGTTGGGGCCTGTGGGAGGAGGCCCTGTCTGTTGGACCTGCGCTGGCTCTGCCGCCTCCTGTGACTTACCTCGTTTACCGGGGCGCCTGGACTCGCATTCCACCATTGTGGTTGGGCTACTGCTTCTGGGGACGGCGGCACAACGTCCCGGGGGTAGAGGGGGGAGCCCACGGTTGCAGCGTTTTCTCCCCCATCTCAGAGTGGAGCTCCCGCAGCGGCGGCAGGAGCCTGGAAGTAGCCAGAGAGACACTCACGGGTTGCTGAAGCTCAACACGTTGGCTCTCCATTGACTGATTGGCGGGCCTCTGTGGGGCTCCCCTGGCTTCCCCCTCTTTGAGCCCCGGGGGTACCAGAGGGGCATGTCCACCTCGCGAACACGGAAGGGAAAACCGCACAAAGATATCTTTGGCCGCTCGCTGTCCAACCCCAGCATGGAGACGGCCGACCCAGGGAAGGAAACGCCCAAACTCTCCGCGAGGGCCGGGGACGAGCCAATAACTAAGGCCTTCCTGGAGTCACTGTTTCTCACCCTTCGAGAGGACATACAATCAGTCAAAACAGAATTTGCGGCAGAGGTCAAAGAGCTGCGGAGGGATGTGGATGCCGTGGGAGAGCGCATGGTCACTTTGGAAGACAAGAGCGATACAGTGGCGACAGAGTTGACGATGCTTCAGCAGGAGGTCATCAGGTTGCAAGATCAACATGTGGACATGCAATCGCATCTAGAGGACTTGGAAAACAGGTCCCGCAGGCATAACATCAGAATTCGGGGGGTGAAAACAATGGAGGACACCAAAGACCTGTTTGCTTTTTCCAACAGTCTCTTCCGACATATATTGGGCGATTCCCACGATTCCGATATTGTCCTTGACAGAGCACACAGAGTGGGGCCACCCCGGGCTCCCAATGCCCCCCCGGCGGACATTTTGGTATGTGTGCAGGACTTTAGGGTCAAAGAAACCATTCTGGCAAAGGCGAGATCTCAGCACCCTATCTCCTTCCGGGGCCATTCACCGGTGCTATTCCAGGACTTAGCTTTGATCACCCTGCAACGACGTCGACAGTTCCGCCCGGTGACGGAACATCTGAGACAGCAGGGGATCCAGTACTCATGGGGACACCCCTTTCGCCTAATCTTCAGACACAACGGTAGGCTTCTGCAACTTCGCTCATTAGCCGCCACGTGCCGCCTGCTGGGCCTCACTCTGCCGAGCGAGGACGAAGATGATGGTGGTGAGGAGACTGGCCTGGGAGCCTCCCCATGCGGATGGCAACGACAGGGCAGACGAAGACGCTCCAGGAAGCCACACAAAGCTGAAATAGCCAAGCACCAGCAGGCAACTCTCGTAGCGGTATCGGATGCCCTCGCGGGAGAGGGCCCCAGCACTAAATGACACTTTGGAGCGCGGGATGCCATTTTTGTCATGTTGCTTATTCCCTGATTGGGCCTAGGCGGGCGGCGGGTGGAGTGGCACTCTCCCCCTTGGTCACGACATGGAACCCCCTCACTTTTTTGACTGGTCATCTCGGGATCACGGACACTGTTCACTGATTACAATTATTCGAACTGTTCCCTTATAGATGTTGTTTTGGGGCTTATGGTTAGGGTTTTTTTTTGGGGGGGTTTCCTCTGGGTTGGGTCCCCTCGTCCACTTTTTCTCACCACGCTATGCGGCTCAGCTGTCAGGTAGTATAGGCTTTGCTATGCTTCAGCTTGCTTCTCCTACCAATCCCGATTCCACACACAACTACTAAAATTCTCACTCTAAATGTACGCGGCCTGAATAACCCCATTAAGCGCAGGGCGGTACTCCACTACTTGGAACAATCCAAAGCTGACATTTGCCTCCTACAGGAGACACATCTTATCCCTAAAGATCACCACAGGCTGAAATCACGTGCCTTCCCCACGCAGCTATTTTCTTCCAACCTTACTAAATCCGCTGGGGTCGCCATCCTCGTCTCCCGCTCCTTCCAAGGTAAAGTGCTTCATAAGGAGGCGGAGATTAGGGGTCGCTTACTCACATATCAGTTCCAAGTCACCGGAGTTTCCTTTATAGTGGGATCCATCTATGCTCCCAATGAAGGCCAGGACACGTTCTTTCACAGGGCACTTACTGAGGCAACCGCTCACTCGGAGAGACATTTATTGCTTGGGGGGACCTGAATATGGTATTCGATAACACTCAAGATCGCTCATGCCAGCGCACGGGCCAGGTAGGTGCTGTTTCTCCGGCTGGGTTGGAGCGTCTCCGGGAGTTGGGTATAGTTGACCTATGGCGACACTTCCACCCCCATAACCGAGCCTACACTTTCCACTCGGGAGCACACAAAACGTACGCTAGATTAGACCACTTTCTCAGCTCCACCTCACTCCAGGAGCTGGCCATTGACTCTGAGATTCTGACGGCGTCCCTTTCGGACCACTCCCCAGTCATTGCCTCCTTCCAATTCCCCCCTGCACGACAACCACTGAGACACTGGCGACTTCGCGACACACTGTTGCAACGGGCCTCCACTGTCGATCAAATTAAGTCTGCTATCACGGATTACCTTGCGCACAATAGCACCTCAGACACCTCACTGGCGACACAATGGACGGCCCTTAAAGCAGTGATACGAGGGGAATTGATAGCCATATCCACAGCTGAAAATGCAGAGCGCAGCCGCAAACGAGCTGAGCTAACGCAGAGGGTGGCGGAGCTTGAACAGATGCATCAACGTACTGGGGCAGCTAGGGCCTGGCGGCAACTTTGCACGGAGCGGAAACAGCTTGCAGCACTTGACCAAGACCGAGCCGAGTATGCGGCTCTCCGTCTCCGACACTCCTACTACACAGCGGGCGATAGGTGTGGTCGCCTTTTGGCTCACAAGCTACGCGAAACTAGACAGCACCAGGGGGTGCAGACTATCCACACTGCCGGGGGGGATCTTACCACCGATGATGGGGAGATTGCAGAAACCTTCAGAGACTTTTATGCGAGGCTATACGCCAGTGACTCCTTAGCACCCCTACACTGCAGTGCCTTTTTAGAGAAGGCGGCAATGCCTGCTCTTAGCGGGGCGCAGGCCGAATACCTAGACAGAGACATTGGCATTGAGGAGGTTATAGCAGCGATCTCCCGCCTTAAGCTGGGCAAATCACCTGGGCCAGACGGTTACACGGCGGCCTTTTATAAAACCTTCTGCGCTCAAATAGCCCCCTTATTGCGCAACCTTTTCAATACCTTTGCACAAGATGGAGCCATCCCAGAGGAGATGCTAGAAGCATCGATAGTGGTTATCCCGAAACCCGGGAAGGACAAAACGCACTGCAGTGCTTATAGGCCGATATCCCTACTGAATGTAGATATCAAGTTATACACCAGCATCCTTGCCACTCGTCTAGCACCATACATGGCCCAGTTAATAGAGCCTGATCAGGCTGGTTTTATCCCACAGTGGCAGACGAGTGACAATACCAAGAGGATACTCCATCTAATAGAAAAGGCGTCCCGCACACCAGGAGAGTACATGTTGCTAGCGATAGATGCAGAAAAAGCATTTGACCGGGTACACTGGCCCTACCTGGAGCAGGCCTTGCTTCGGTTCGGCCTAGGTGATAAACTGCGTACCCGGATCCTTAACTGTTATCACCTACCTAAAGCGACGGTACGGGTGAACGGTCAGACATCCTCGCGTTTTCCCATAGGTAGGGGTACCAGGCAGGGGTGTCCGCTTTCACCCCTCCTGTTTGCGCTCTACATGGAGCCGCTGGCTCTGCGGATTCGCAATCACCCCCTTATAACGGGCATCAAATATGGAGGGGACATTCACACCATCAGCCTATATGCGGATGATGTCCTGCTCTCTCTCGAGCCCGATCCCTGCGATGCGAGCTCTTTTTATTGAATTGTATTGCTTTGGGCAGACATCCGGCTTTAAAGTCAACATCGAGAAATCCATCGCCTTAGACATCTCTCTCTCTCCCGCCACATTAGCTCATTTGCAAGAGGAACACCCTCTCCAATGGTCGACTTCATTGATTCCTTATCTAGGAGTTCAGCTTGGCCCAACCATACCTGCTACCGCCGCCATTAATTACGCCAACCTCCGTACACACATCCGCAAGGAGCTGGGGCAATGGAAGCACCACACTCTATCGTGGATGGGGAGAATTGCAGCTACAAAAATGACTATCCTCCCGCAGATCCTCTACCTCTTTCAGACCCTTCCCCTCCGACCCCCCCTGGGCTGGATCCAACAGACCCAAACCGACCTAGCGAATTTTATTTGGCAGGGTCGCAAACCTCGGTTTAAGCACGCGGTCGCTATCCTCCCTCCCGAAAAAGGGGGAGTGGGGGTCCCGGACCTACAACTTTATTTCCAAGCTGCACAACTTCGTTACCTGGTGGAGTGGCATCGCTCCAAGTCGGAGAAACATTGGCTCTTCCAGGATCAGGCGGTGGCTGCTATGCCCCTACAGGGCATCCCCTTTCTTCGCAAAACGGATAGGCCACCCAACCTATATGCGTCATATATCACAGGCACACTTATGGAGGTTTGGGATCGAACGAATTTAGCACACGGCCTGACTTCCTTCCCATCCCCCCTAACACCCCTCTTTAACAACCCAGAATTTCGTCCTGGCACTGAAGCAAAGGCCTTTGCAGCATGGCGCCCCACCGAGTGCCGATCCCTTGGCCATCTCTTTGACTTAGAAGGGGTCCTTCCATTTCCCCAATTGCAGACGCACTATGGCATACCTGAGTCGGAGCGTCTTCCATACCTCCAGATTAGACACTGGGCGCTCCACCCGTCTATCAAGCCAGGTGCCCAACGTCTACTCACCACCTACGAACAATGGCTCGTCACCCGCACCTCCGACAAGAAGCTTATTTCTGACCTTTACAAGCAGTTATTATCGACTTCTACACTTACATACAATGCCGGCAGAATACGCTGGGAGCGGGAGCTGGGTCGCACTATCAGCCTTAAAGAGTGGGAGGGCATTTACCACAGGGCACGACACTCGGCGTACCACATGGGGCTCACAGAGACACTGACGAAGGTAGCCACTTACTGGTACTACACACCGGAGCGCCTCCACTGCTTCGATACACGACAGAGTGCCCAGTGCTGGAGAGGGTGTGGGGAAATAGGCACTCTTACACATTTGTTGTGGAGCTGTGACCACATCCAAGCATATTGGGCTCACATTTTAGATGAGGTAGACAGGCACTTTGATACGCAGATCCCACGGTTTCCCGCCTATGTCCTATTGGGGCTCCCTAACCCTATCTCATATCCCCTAAAGTCCAGGAGGGGTCGATTGATAGCGATCGCATTGGGGGCAGCTACCCAAAATATTCTTGCACACTGGCGCTCCATACAGCCACCGACACACTCTGGATGGCTACAGCGGCTTTGGCGAGTACTAGGTATGGAAAAGCTGACCCTCACTCTGACTGGCAGGGGGGCCGAATTCCCAGACCTATGGCGCCCTTTCTTGACATTGCTCACTACTGAATTCCGGGAACTGACTTGTCCCCGCTATCTCAGGCTGCTTCGTCTTGCTGACACACAAATCCCACAGGCCAGCTCGACACACAAACCTAAGGGGACATGCTGAGAGCGCAACTTTATTTCCCTCTTTTCTTATTATTCAGCTATAGACGAAGGGGGGGGGAGGGGGGAGGGAGGGGGTGGAGGGGTTTTTTGTTTGTTCCTTTTCCTTATTCCTATATGTTGTTGTTTTTCGTAGACCCGCTCCTCGCATTTTACTATTGTAATGCTGCTTTCTACGACACTGTGTGTCTTCAGTGCACTGTCCTCAGGAGCTGGGGATCTTTTGTTTTCCAATGTTGAAAATTAATAAAAGAATTAAACCATAAAAATAAAAAGAGTGGTGTGTCTTTTTTTGGCTTTGGAACACCAAACAAATGATTTTATTGCGAAAAGTACAGATGCCTCCACCTGTTAGCCAAATAAATGTCCACCAATTGTCCAAAAATAAGAGCATCACTGACTTGGAACCTGGGCATCTGAAAATGCACATTTCTAAATCATTTAAAAAGATGTGCCAATATAACGATTTAAATTTGAAAAAATATCTAAAAGGGGCAGTGAGATAAAAGTGATGATGTACCACAATGAACAGGAGAGAATAGAATTGGAAAGGAGAAGCCCTGGGCTCGCTGCGATGCGTTTGGAAACAGCCTGCATTTCTTTTTCAGGCGAGTGCAGGGTCTGTGTATGTGTTCAGTGACCACAATGCACTGTTATTATTTTTTCAGTGGCGAGAACAAACAAAAGCAATTTGTTCTGCCTTGCTGCAGTGCAAAAGTCAGCCCACAGATCCATGTTTGAGCCCTACTGTAACGAGGAATTTATTCATGCCGATCCGCCGGCAGAGGAAAAGCCCTGTACCGCGACGGCCGCGCTGGGATTTTCAAAATGTGTTGTCGATTGTCATCATGCTCCAAGCAAACATGTTCATCATTAAAACCAAAATGACTCGGGAAGGAAAGAAAATGGCACATCCAATGCGATGTCTCCGCCGCTTTGAAAGCTGGGACTCTATTTTATGTTATTATTGTGGTCCATAATAATAGCTTATTATTATTATTATTGATGTGATACTTTATATGTTGGATATTATCAATGAATTACCATCTTCATGGTACTCATTTCTATCCTTGGATAAGGCTTAGTGGACCGCGCTAGGATTTGGGACTGCGGCCTGTAGTTTTGTCAGAGATCTCTGCTTCAGGTGCTTAAACCCTTGAGTAATCTTACCAGCTTTTAGGACAATTCTGTTCATTTTAGATCTGTTCTCATTCAAAGTGTATCGACAATTCATGCTGCTTTCGGGGGACACCTGCTGATATTTTTCCCTTGGTACCAGTGGACACTTGCTGCTTATAGTGTGGCGTCATTTTGTCAACTGTACGGACTCGGACAAAGCGTTTTGTTAGACTTTTATACCATAACAGGCATACTTGTAGAATGCATTTTCTCTCCCACTGGGCTTCTTGGCACTGCTGATAGACAACAAATGCTTATGTAGCGTGGCTACTCACCCGTGAGGGTCTCAAGGCGCTGACATATCAACCTCAAAAGTGGGAAAGGCTGAGTGTACCCACCGTGCTTTGATCTTTTTTCATGGTGTGAAAGAGATACAGCTGTCGTGGTTGTATTAATCTGCTTAACCACCAGTCCCAGCCATGCACAGTGCTGCTGAGGCTGTAGCCTGTACGATTTATGACATCTTAAAAATATACCTCTTACTGCCACCATGGTGGCCAAGAGGGATATAGCGACTAGATGTAAAAACCCCATCCCCCCCCTCAATCTCCCAGTGGCACAAAGGTCCGGACTGGTGTGCTGCGCAAGAACAACCGGTGTATGAGGCTCGGGGTGTCCAACTAAATACAAGAGAGTGTGGGGCAAATGGCTGGGCCTGTTGGGTTGAGGGGCAAAAGAGATGCATGTTGGTCTAGTTCCTCACGTGGGGCCTCTGATGCATGGACAGTCAAAATTGCAGGAAGAGTGAGTCATTCCAAGTATCCTAAATTATGTATGCCATGCTATGTAGAAGATGATACAATGATTTGTCGTGTCTATTGGTTTATCACCTTGTTAAAACCCAATAAAGTTGGATATCAAAAAATATATATATACCTCTTAGCCGAATCTGTAAGGTCTCAATAACCGGTCCTTTAGTTCTAGTGACACAGCTTCCTAATTTGAGGGATAGCTATGTTACCTATTAACTGGGATTATGAAATGTATGCGTCATGTTTTTTTTTTTTTTACCCTGTGCCATACAATTCGAATCTTTGTTATAATGTGAGGCTGAAAATATATTTCAAAGGGTAACTTTTTAATTCTTTTAAAATCTTTATTTAAAAAGGAAAACAGCAACAGACAAAGTCAACATCTCGCAGTGCAAGGCATAACATACGACCTCTTGTAGAAGAGAAAAAAGTCTACAGCAAGATTAAGTACACAAATAACGCAATCCTGTGTTCTCCGTCTCCCATCCATATAGCATATTTGGGCCTTACAGACGTGCTGGGTAACTTAAAGGAGGTGGGAGGCTGAAACAGGAAAATAATCTACATACATGGCAGACGGCCGGATCACATTGTATACTCCGATTGTTTTAATTGCATGTAAAACCTTCCTGCCAATGTTTAGGGATTTTGGACACAAAATCTATCTTGCCTCAGTATGTTCCTGGAGAGGTGGAGGTTCCTTCATCCAACAATGCTGTGGTAGTCGCACTCACTTGATAAGTCAAAGTCTGGTCAACTATTTCTTCATCGCACTTTTAAAAATACACCAAACATCACTGAAGCATGTTTTGTGAGGTTAGAGGTGATCAAACAACAACATCCCTGAGGTGGGTGAAAATATTGAGCACACCATATAGTATTGGAACATTTCATAATTGCACCTTCAGAACTGACTATAAATCTATTCCTTTTAAGCAAGTATATTTGGAAAATTGTAATGTAAAATGCTCATTGGGTCCAACATTTCCCAAACGTTTTATTAGTAGAAAACATCCCCAATTGTTTTGTCTCCAGCACTGTGTGTACTTTATACCCAAAGTGTAATATGTTATTCAATACTATTGTTGAGTGTTGTGTGGGTGGGACCATGACTCACAACTCACAAAAAGTGGAGCTCTTGTGAGTTATACTATATCCCTATCTATATCTAACATATAATATACAAAAACATGAAACATATGGGCCTGAATTTACATCAAGGGCTTCTGGTTACATCATAAACTGTGACGCCATAAACCATGATGCTGAAGTCCAAGTGTTTTGTAAATTTCACCAGAGCCCCAAGATAGCAATCTAGTCCTATATTACACATGAGTTTTGTTTATATATGTATTTCAAGAATATTTTGGGGTAGTAAAGTTGGAAAAGTTTTTTTTTCCCCAAGCGAGAAAATGTTTAACTGTAGACACAATGACAAGAAAAATAGTTATGTAGCCTAGAATGTCGAATTTTAGAAAAAAAACACATTTGCTTTGTTAATACATGTGCCATCAGTAAACGGGAAAAGATGTTGAAGCTGTTCTCGGTATAGTGCAGCTAACAATGGCCACTTACTGGAGCTCGAATGTTGAGTTTTTGTTCATCTTTTACGTATAGAATATTGATTACACCTCATTTGATTAACCAGAGTGGGTAACCAGTACATTGTTGAGTTATATTTAGTTCACAAGTTGTACCCACATTCCATTTACGCATCGAGGGACTTATTTACAAGCCCCTTGCGCCACCCGTACGTCACTTTTCCCATGTTAAAAATGAAGCAAAAGTGGTGCAAGAGGCTTGTAAATGAGCCCCCCAGTTCCTAGATTCAGACTTACAACATTTCGATCTGCACACATTTAAATACAGCGTTTGTAGTTAAGACATTGAGAAAGCTGCCCGGTGGGTGGTCCCATGAGTGTCAAGAGTTTGATCAAAGAACACATAAAGGTATTTTTGAACATTGGCTGTGCTTTTTCCATCCCAACTACACCTCTGAACGTACACACTAAAAAGTAGGTGAAAGTGATGCAGTTACATTTTTGTCTCAACCATCCCATTTTCTCTGGATTTAAGGAAAATGGTTTATTCATATCGAAAAATGATTTCAATGTGAATTACAAAGATTTAGAGAAAAAATTTACAAAACTTCATGCCTCAAGATCGCTCACACTACGGGTAATGCATTGGTGTAGGATAGACATATATCTGTAAATCCAAGAATGTCTGAGTTTTCAGAGAAGCTTGTAAAATACAAAATAATAGCAATCCCCTGCTAGAGATGTCCTTGATGCTCCTGCTGTTGGGGTTTATGCTGAGGGCTCCAGAATCATCGATTATAATAGTGACACTGACAAGCAGTTTAATTAACATGCCCAGTCCAACACATCATCCCTACCACCCAGTGTCTTCAAGCTGCTCTATAATTGGATTAAGCTGACATATAGTGTTAAATAGTCATAGTCATTCCTGCAGATGGGATACGCAATGATTGACAAGCCTGTAACCACCACCCCTCCAGTCACCCTCTTGAAGGCTTGCCATTCAGTGTGTGACCATTCTGCTATTTCATACCTTACAAGTGGATCAGTTTTTTGTGTGACCACATCTGCTAGCCCTTGCTTTCTACTCAGCAGCACTTGTAGGTACATGTGCATTTAAGAATTGGTACTCCACCGAGTCCCTGTGTCTCGCATTCTGGTGCAACGCTCCTAACACTAGGTTCATGGCTCCCTAAGGCTGTGGGTAAATTTAAACCAGGACCCTCAGGGCGCGGATATCTTCCAGCTGTGCGGTGCAGTGTGTCGGCTCAGCCTCCACAGACTCACTCCTAATGGATTCTGGGTGAAATCTGGATAGCGAGGTAAAGGAATGTGGCTAGTAGCTGTGAGGTGTATGTGAGGGAACCAGCTAGTTCTTATACAGTCCCAAAACAATCTTGTCATCATGGTAACAGCCAGAAGGTTAATGTAAATACTGCAGTCTCCTTGGAAAGTTCTGATAGTAAAACCATCACCCAAGTGAATGACATAACTTTTTTAAGTTTCAAAGGGTAAGTTTATTAAAAGTATGTCACAAAGGATACAGCAAAATATCAAATAGCAGAACATCAAAGATAAGTAATACAAAACATAATATTAATGGTAGATAAACAAATAATCCGATAAAGGGAGAAGGTTCAAGGCAAGGGCACAAAATGACATAACTTTTATCCGTACAGTATACGGTTCCCAGAAACTGCTGCACGACATCTGCTCGGCTGGAGAGCAATGGTGCTCCTTCCTTCGACACATTATTGCCATGAGACAAATTATATGGTAAGACCCACAGATACAATCCCTGAAGTGCAGGGTGATGAACTGCAAGGCATTATGTAAGATTGCAGATGGCACAGAACTAAAGAAACAAAGCCGTGGTAGCCTTCCATCCTTGAAGACCCTGAAATGATCAGTGCTGGGATCCGAGGAACGATTGCATAGTAATCCGGCATGGGAAAAGTAATCCCTTTATACCATTACGGGTAGGCCTGGGCAAACTTTTAATTATGCCAGAGTACGCAGAGTAATTTTGTTAATTTCCCGTTACTCTTGTGAAGTGAAATAACCAAAAATGACTCAATAACGCAAATACTTCCCGCAAGAGCACAGCTACAGAGCTTGAGTGGCTGTTGCTGTTCATGTTGTGTTGCATTTAGTACTATTACCTGAGTGCAAAATGCATCCTTGATCCAATTTGGAATCGAGGGTGCGTTTTTCAGTAAGAGCATAGCGCTAAATGCAGGGTTACGCTCCTCTCGTAATTTTGCGTAATTTAGCATAATTGTGCTAAAGCAAATTACGTAAGTTATGCTCATCCCTAACAATAGGCTCTTTTAAAGGGTTTTAGGTGCAAGTCTTTCACCCCTATCTAATTCTGGACAAGCAGCCAGATCAAGATTGAGCTTGTGTTCAGTAGGAAAGATAAAGTACTTCTTTTCTCAGACTCGCCTTATTTCCCCGACCAAAACTGCTTTTAAGCTGCACTTGTCAGCAAAGTGTAGACCTGCCAACCTGCAGAAAAAATTCACAGTGTGAGGAAGGGGCAGGGCTTTGGAGGGGCTGACTGCCTTGAGCTACCTGACCCCCCCACGCCCTTTCCTCAACCAAAAAACTGGGTCACTGAGGATGTCGCCAATGTCCTGGGGTGTTTTCACAGCCCTTACTGGGCATCGGCTGCTTATAGCCTCCAAAAAAGAGCTGGAAAGCTGCTCTGTGCAGTGCTTTCCAGCAGTGGCGTAACACAGGTCCCCGCAGACCCGCGGTGCGGGGGGGGGGAGGGGCGAGCTGCAGGAGGCCCACTCAGCACAGTACTCTGGCCTGACATCTCCGGATTAAATCCGACGCGGGGGCCCCTCCATGTACCTTGCAGGGGGGGCACCCCTCAAGGTTCGTTACGCCACTGCTTAACTGCTGTCTTTCCTGCCAATGTGTGATTTTGACTCCTCACCGGGTGACCGTGTAAAGGGAGCCGAAATCGTGTGACACATGGTGACACCGTGTGAGTTGGCAGGTGTGAAAGCGACTACGTCTTAATCAACGCACTGCCTTGTTCTCGGTCCTCTTTGCCTCAGTTCGAGAATTGTGTCGGCATCCCAGTTTTTTTTATGGTGCAGCTTTCTTCTCTTTTCTCTACCATGTTAGGATTGATTGATGTGATTTTATTTCACGCTATGCCCCTAAGGCTCTCAGCTTAGACGTGCTGAAGTAAAACATACTTGAACATTACAAGGAAAATTCCGCAGGCAGCAGTGATTGAATTCCCACGAAAAGGTGTCATTTCTTTGTTGAGGCTTGTTTTGGTCGGGGTTGAGTGTTCCTGATCCCAACGTGGAATTACCAGTAGATTCAGAAGTTGAAGGTCTGGATTTGAAATTGTTGTTAGGGTCACATTTGTGTTTCCTTCGGGGAAGCAAATCCTGCTTATTTTTATATTACACTTAAGCTGATCTGTCCAGATACGTAGGGGTACTCCCTCCATTAATAGGCTGTTAAGACATGTATGTCATGGTCACAAGCTCTGTAAAAGTGACTCATACCTGTGGTGTATTAACAAACTGGACCATGGTGTCATGATGGCAATTTGGGGGGTGTCAGCTGTAACCTGGCAAGAGCAGGCCAGTATTTTCTGTAGCTAATTTGTGCATCTGCAATGCACACCATTCCTGACAGCTTCAGGAAGCCTGCTGGAAATGTAGTTTCCTCTGTGAGCAAGTTTGGTGGGTGATACTACAAAGGAAAAGCAATCGCTCTCGTTCTCATTGAAAAAATGTGAGCAAACCTGGGTCAACATAAGCAGCTTAGGGCTTCTGGAGTGAGTATTTGTCTGGATTTCCATTTGCCTGGTTAAAGTGATCTACGGGGTGGCCATTGGCAGCAGTACAGTACTAGCCGATGTTGTGGTATCGTCTTTTCTCCCCACTAGTTGTCAATTCATGCCACAGCACAACTTGTGGTGGGAGTCCAATACTTCAAGCACCCGTCACTGGTATCGTAAAGGTTGGCATTGGTTGCAACAGAAAGGCATTCCCACTGTTTAAGCACTGTGGTGACTATGAAACCCTTCATACACCCTGAACACAGTGCTTAGGTTGGTAAGAGGACTCAGAACCCTTGAAGTTCTCCTAATTAAACACATTTATTACAGTATCTCCTGTTTCTATGGTTAGCTGTTGGAATTGTTTGCTTTCTGAACTCACGATTCTGTTAAGTTTTCAGGAGTTTCAAAAATATATATTTTCTTTTCTGTTTCTATTTTAAATTGACCTTTTCTTTGGTTTTTGAGTGCAGAATATTTTGAAGGGCTAAATTGTTATTTTGTTTTTTTTAATCGGTTCTACAGTGCTTTATTGAAGTGATCAGGCTAAAAATGATATTACTAAGCAGGATAAATGTCACAGTTACTTTATCACTGTTTACAAAAGCGCTGATACTATCCACATTGTTATTCCTGTAAAATTCATTTGTTTTCTTTTAGCATAAAACATGTCTTCTTGCTTACTGGTAAAAGTGCCTTTTTTGCGATCCTTTTGTGCTAAAATGTAAAAATGTTACAAACAGCTTGTATGAATTTTATTAGAAATACCTAATTTCTGTTTTTAAATTTCTTTATATTTGGCTTGACCTCTGCCAGGTCATTATTCAAAAGTACACAAAAAGTAGTGGATGGAATGCTTGAATTAATCTCGGCCAATGGTAGTTATTTGGGGCCGCATCCCAGTCCATTATTATTTTGCACACTATGCCACCTCAGTTTGGACCCAGCCATGTAGAAGCCAGTTTTGACCCTGATCCAATGGTAACAGTCCAGCCCGAAATGCCAGGCCACGTCCTCCCTGAACTGAAACACAAGCAACCCCGGACCGGTTTCACCCTAGTTAGGGCTCATCAGCCTGGTATAGCTAGGTTCCAGTGATGCAGTGTGCACAGGACCCACATCTATCAGGATGGACTGTTCCCATTGGTGCAGAGTCAAGGTTAAGATGGTTATGCCCAGACGTGGGTCCCATGCACACAGTGCCACTGATACCATGCTATACCTGGGTCATGAGCTCTAATAGGAGCAAAACCGGTCCTAGTTTGCTTGTGTTCTGGTTCAGGGACTTTGCCTTACCATTTTGGACGGGCCTTTTCCCATTGGAGCAGAATCACATATGGTTGGGTCCACTCTGAAGTGGCATGGTGTGCAAAATAAAGATGGGCTGGGTCCAGAGTGATTATCAGTGGCTGAGATTAATTCAAGCATTCCATCCATCACTTTTTGTATACTGGAGTAAGTAATTATTCTGAGCTGGGTTCAGGAGTCTACAGGCCATGTGTCATCATGTACTAGAAATAATGTACTCATACTCTTGTTTGCCATTTCCCAGCTCTTTTGAAGCTGGGAGGCCACTGTTGTGGATCATTGACTTCCAATATTTGTGCAAAAAGGTCAGATTCGTGGGAGACGTTCAGGAAATTCATGTGGGTAATATTTACTTTCAATAAATCTGAATGGGATAATTTACGGGGTAGCTCCTTTTGAAAATTTGGAAAATATCCATCCAGTTTTGGAAAGCCCTGTTTTGTAGGGCTGAGTATTGATAGCTTCATGTGACTTTTCTAATTAAGCCCCCATTCTGTTTCCAGAGCATCCTTTCTGGAAGGATAGGAAGATTAGCCAATGACTAGGCAGCAGAACAGGCTGTACCAATCTCCTCTTTTCATGCTGCTTTCTCTTGACTGGTGCAACAAAAATGAGGTGATACAAGGAATGACTGAATTAAACTCAGCCGCTGGCAATCATTCAGGTGACATTCCAGACCATTGTTTTTCACCTCTTTATACCACGCTAAATAAAGACCAACGCTATGATAATATGTTTTGGTCCTGCTCCAGTAGAACCGGTCCAGCCTGAACAGCTAGACTTCGGTCACGTCCAGACGGGAGCACAAGCAATCCCATTCCTACTCATACTTTTTCAGTGGGGTGTAGCTTGAGTCCTGTGTCATAAAGAGCAGTGGTCCCACATCTGGAGACGTTTTAAGGCATGGGAAAAGTGGGCAATTGGCCAGAGCCCCCTAGGAAAGTGAACTTTCCCTGTAGTCACTTCTTTGTATCTCTATATGTCATCCATCACCATATAATTCAGTATTGTTAGGCAGCATATAATTAGCAGAAATGGGTAATAATATGTGAAGTTGTCTCACACAGGGACCTCAAAAATATTCCTGGCCCTAAACTCCTTAAGATGACACTGCCATACCTGTCTCAAATATCGTGTCCACATCAACAAATAACGAGCTGGTGGAAGGAATGCTTACATTATTTTCAGCCACTGTTGATCACTTGTGCCACAATACAGACTATTGTTTTTCCCCACTAAGCCACTTTAGATGGAGACCAACCATATGCAATTCCATCTTGGTCCAGCTCGTCATCAACATTCCTTGTCCGTGTCCATTAGGATTCTTCAACTTTTTTGCTGTCCTGAGGCACTTTATCCTGAACATTGAAGTGTTTCGCAGTGATCCTTGAGAAAACATCTTATTTCATACGTTCGAGCATCATGCCTCTCACACCACCAATTTTGAGGCCCATTGTGTTATTTCTAAGGAGGGTATTTTCTAAGACTGATGTATTATAGGGTGGATTACTCATTAGTGGATGCCGTTTCATGCCGTGTTAGTATTATTTTATTACATACTTCTTTATACAGAATTTAATAACCTGTACAGTTTTTGACATTTTCCAAACATCTTTAATTCTGCCTATTCCTCTTTTAGGAAGATATTATATTTAAGTTCACCCTGGTACCTAAAAACAAGCAAGGGTACCTGTTAAAGGTCATTGTACCCTCTGTGTACCAGCCTGACTTGCCCTTATCTATCTTGAGTTCAGTGCGAAGCCCATCTTTTGATGGAAATCTAGGCTAGCTTCGATTTTTGGGCAACCTGTAGACCAGGTGTTTGGATTTCCTTCTGCATTTCAAGGAAGGTATTCATTGCAGTTGGCTTCAAGATTAAGTGCTCATCTGGACAGTAACTCATCTAGGGGCTATTGATTTTTACCCATCTGGGGCCGTATTAGACATACGGCGCATTTTCCTTGATTGCACCAGGCGCACCTTTTAAAACGTGCACCCTGCGCAGTCAAGGAAAATGCGCTGTATTAGGGTGAATGCGCTGCCCCCAGGGCAACCTTGAACTCGTGCTGCCCTGGCGGCAGAGCATTCATGTGAAAAACGGAGCGGTTGCTTTGAAGCCGCTCTGTGTTTTCACAGTGCAGATGGCACCCGCCTGCACTTTTAAAGGGAATTAGGGATCTCCTTGCAGGCAGGTGCAGTGAGTGACTGCACCCGCCTGCAAGGGGATGTCTGGGGGGGGTCCAAGGAACCCCCTTTATACCCTCTAGAGGGCTGCAATCAGGGGGCCCACTTTTTATGTGGCACACTGTCAGTGCACCTCCCGAGAGCTTCTTTGCCTCTGCGCCCACGTCTGTAATATGGCGTGGGCACAGAGGCAAAGGGATTCCCTCATTTGCATGGGGTCACGCCCCCATGCAAACGAGGGAACGCCCTCTTGAGGAAGCACTGGCGCTGTATGTGTACCAGCGCTTTCAGTATTACAGAAGGGGACGCACAAGCGTCTGCGGCCCCTTCTGTAATACTAAAGTGCCCCGGGGGTGCGCAAAGCGGCACAAACGCCAAATGCATGCTTCTTGCTTTCTCTCTGTTGTTGCACAATGTCTGTCAGATAGATTCACATTAACCCTTATGTCAGTCAGATGCATTAATATTTAATTCCACAAGCTCACAACTTGGAATGAGCTAAATGTTCAGAAACTCTTCTAGCTATGTTTTTGTAAACCTAGGTGAGTAGTTTTCATGATAAACATATATGATGCTTTCAGAGAATGTACTTTGACTCTTAAATTATTAAACAAGTGCAGACCTATTATTTGCCATTACCTAGATCTAAACACAAATTATTTCGTAGCGAATTTGTTGGAAACAAAAGCACAACATTTATTGAAATTCAAGATCAAAAAGTAGATCAGTGCATCCAGGGGTCTAAAATATCCATATTCTATATACGAGGGTTGAATTTATCTAAATAATACAGCACCTTTTAACATACACGTCTGTATTTTGCAGTGTCTGAAGCTACCCTGCTTGCCTTATCACAATGGCTGAGTCTCCTGTGAAGTTTTGCTTTATTATGCCAACGCACTTGAAGAGTGAATCATGTTACAAATGTTCATGTACTTGAGATGGTGCAAATTAGTGGAGTTTTGTGACTGTATTGCATATTGCTGTAAACAGTGTGTTTCAAATTGTGCTGAATCACTGGACTTTTTTTAAAACATATTTTATTGTTTTAATGTAGCTAGCATAGCTGGAACACACTGTAATTGGCATACATTATGCTTTTACAACGGCGGGTTTGTCCATCAATGTCTTCACTTTGGTTACACTTGATTATCATATGTGTCTAACTGTGGTACCCACAAAATGGTTGTGAATCTAGGCAATTGCCTTTACACACTTTCAATACAACAGTTTTATTACAGTTCTCATCCACCAAGGTAGGTGGTAGGTTTCCTAGCAGAGAAAAACACTTCGCAAAGAGAATTCATCTCCACTCAAGTCGTGGTGGGAAAAGTGCAAAATAGTTCATTCACGCCCCGTCCAACCCCACTTCTGACAGAAATGTCTCTGCTGGGTGAAAGGGAGATCATCCTTGAGAGGGGATGGGGCGACTCAGGCTCTCATGTATATCCTGCATATTGTAATCCACACGCACCTGATGCCGCGTTTTGGGCCAACACTCTTACCATTCGTCCTCCAGTGAACCTCTTTATCCGACTGAGAGGTGAGGAGAGTTAACATTACATCAATCAAAGTCAATCATCAGTGTAACCCATTTGACTACACAATAAGGACCAGGAATCAATGACTAGAGTTGAAAAGGTTTATTACAAGTTAGCAATCAAGTTAAGGTACACGAATCGCAACACCATGCTATAAAGATACAGAATAACAACTGGGAAACTCAACCTCCTAAAGAAGTTTAGGCGTACCAGTATTAAGCAAACAAAAAGTTCAGTCACAGCAATACAAAAGGTCAGTGTTATTATCTGGTGCTCAGAGAAGAGTTTTCGGTCCTCCCTTCTATACATTAGTAAATCTAGAATCGTCACAGTTAAAATCCAAACTAAGAGAATGTTTCATTAGTCAAAGGAATCTCAAAATTCAGGGAACTGCAGAAAAACGTAAAATTATGAGGTGGTATGAAAAGTAAAGGAAGTTCAGGAAGGTGTCAGCATTGCAGAAGCTCAGTCAAGAGTCTTCTTGGGTCAGGGGAATTTGAGTATTAGCCTAAGCCACACTCAGCAAGAATCAAAGGGAATAAGCATAGAGTTCTAAGCCTCCTAAAGTCCAAGGAAAAGTGTTCCAGCATCAGACGGTTATTCACACTAAAGTCATTCAGGTAACACCCCTCTGTTCGCATCCTCAGGGGTTCCATTCTCCTTATCCGTTCTCACGATGTAGACTGAAACATTGCCCAATTATCCCATAATAAACATTGAAACAACATTGTCCTTGCTTAATTAAGCCATGTTGAAACATTGCTGTATAGGACTCTTGAGTTAACGCTTTGGCTCTCCAGGTTCTTTCGTTCAGGTCTTCTACTCAGGCTCTTTCTATTGCTAATACTGTGTTGTATCAATTCTCAAACTAACATTGTGTGTGAATACCTGCAAGGAAATAGTCATGTCAGCAGAAATGAGAAACAGTATTTTATGCAGAATGAAAAGAGGTCTACTTAGGGCAAGTTCAAAATATTAAATCAATGGTGCATGTTTAGTATACGTGTGCATGTTTAAGCACAAATGAAAATAACTTGGCAGTACATTAGATTCATACTGCATATGGAATGCAGCAAGTCTTTAATAAGCATGTGTAAATATGGCTAAAAACCCCATTTTATATGAAATATACGTGTAGCATTAGTGCATACATTACATAAATCCATTATCGTTTGTAGAGTAAACACATTCTAAACATGTGAGGATGGTTTCTGTTCAATCCTCTAAACAATAAATCTTGTTTAATGAGTTAAGGCACACAGTGTTCTGTATGAATTCTCTAATTCTATAGTGAATGCACTTTGATGATGTCAAGTGCAACATTTCATTTAGTTGTCATTAGGTCACACAGGAAACGTGCTAAGTGCACGGTTAGGTTATGCATTTGTGGCGTGTAAAGTTGGGGTCAAAATTACGCTGTACCGCACCCCACAATGCTGGCATTAAGGTGGGCAGCCTGTAGCGAAGAGGTGGCTTAGCGCCTAGAGTTGCTGACCTCAGAAGTAGGGAACTAGGTTCGAATCCCCACCTCGTCTCAACATCCTGTGGTTCTGGACAAATCACAAAATATATATATAGATATAGATATAGTTATATATACAAACACATGTAAAGCGCAATTGGGCCAAGTTCGAGCTATATAAAACTGCTAAATGTGTGCGATGACACACTAATATTAAGTTGATAATCGGCTTTGAGGTTTTGAAGGGTGTAGCTTTATTTGCATGGGGACACCAGCATGCTAATAAAACAACCTTACACTCATCAATTGACAATAGCGAAAAAGTTTCCTTTTGACAGAGTTTTTCCACTGGTGAGACCCTTTACTCCCCACCAGACTTCCATGTCTGATACGAAGTACTCACTGTCCATTACTGTGGTAATGACCTTCCACTTAGATGATGTGCTTTTAAATAATCACACTTGTTTTTGTAGTGTAACATTATTGCACGATTTTGCTGCATGTAGTTGCAGCGTCCTAAGAAAGAATGTATGATTATACAACGCATGCATTCACATCGCATGCTATTAGATCGCGGTTTTTACCACGCAAGTCGTTACGACGACTTTAGTTGGAGGGCGCTGGACTTAGGAGTAGTTAAATTTACTATTCCAACTCCAGCCTACGTACAGTAGGGAAGGTGTTGGATAGTAAATTAAACTATTCCTTGTCCTATAGCGCCCTCCAGCGCAAGTCGTTGTAACGACTTGCGTTGTAAAGACCGCGATCTAATGGCATGCGATGTAATGCATGCGTAGTAAAGGTTGTTTTCCCCTAAGAAAATGACATCATACCTACTAGTTTTTGATTTTTAATACATTTCCTATTTCCCTTCTTTTGAGTTTTCCTTTTTTTCCGGTTCAGTAATAGAAAAAACATTGCAGGTCATTAACTATTTCTACATTTTCGTTACTAGCAAATAGAGCACTCCCTACATTTATGGTTTTGGAATACCGTCTTATATTTTTGTGATTTAGAAATAGTTTCTCTATTACAAGAACCACCCGGGTCATTCAGTTGAAATCTTGCAGTTACATGTTATTTTTAACTGCGAAAAACAAACCGAATCTTCAAAATCCTGTAATTCCTTGGACATTTGTTTCTAAAGCTTTGAAATAAAGTTAATTGTTTCGACAGCACCTTGGGCTCAGCACAGTGTAAAGTGAGTACTGTGTGTGTGCATCACATCTAAGAGCCTTTGCGTTTCATGGTAGCACATGGGCCTTTCCTTCTGTGATAAGAGGCATCTGACTCCTGAAGGCATTACTGCCCAGGGAAACCTCTTACTGACAGGAGCAGAAAAGATAATTGACTACTGTGTCTGTGCTTTCAGGCAGGGGGTTGCAGCAGCCTGGTGCACCACTCTGAAATAAACTCTTTGGGCTTGGTGCCAGGGGTACGAGTTGGCAGTGTCTTCTAAAGACTGCAACATTTTGTGGGCACAGGGTGGAGTTTGGGTATAGAAGTAGCTAAGCATGCACCTCCGTACGCAAAGGTGGTGTTTTTGCTGATGGAAAAGAAGATCTAGAAACAAATCACCTGGGATAAACTTTTAAACAAACAGAAGTTAAAAAATAAGCTGTGTGGCTCAATGGAAGTGGCTTGTTGTGAAGGCAAGGTGGTTACCCCACTGCCCTCAAGAGATGTTCAGCTGCCCTTCACACATACTTAGATCGTCTGGGAATTGTCTGACACATAAAGTAGGCACAGGCGTGGCCCGTGCAGGTAAGAGGGGTGGTGCGGGGGAGAGGGGGCAGGATTGGGGGGGGTCGACAGACGACGAGGGAATCTTAAATAATAAAAAAACAGGCAGCAGCCATGGGTTCAGGACTAGAGGTCTCTTAGCTTCAAGAACTCTGAAGATTTAACAAATACAGTAAAATAATTTCTAGCATCAGGAACACAGATCCTGTTCAGCCGTTGAAGAACTTCTCAAACCTCATCTTTAAAGCCGCAAAGATTGTACAAGAAGAGAGAAACAGGATTATAGTTGAGTGATGGACATGATCAAGTTCAGAGTGAAACCCCAGAAGACAGGCTTTCACGTTTGCTTTTTAAATCCGGTGCAAAGGCTGCGACAGGGCTTAGTTCTGATGGCTGAGCTGCACCATGTCGGTGCTCATGATCAGAGAAACAGTGTGATGACAGAGACAGAAAAACATTTCCACACTGCATAATATTTTCTGTGCACCAGAGATTCCACATCAATTTTTCCCTTCGAGTTCCCTGTATTGGTATACCAATGCCAGGTCACGGCATTCACATATTCATTCACTGGTTCTGCTTGTTGGTTGTTGAATTTATTCAATACCCTTTTCAGGAAATATATTTTCATATCAACACCTTGTCACATTGCAGTACTCTGATGCCAGAACGCAATACATAATTTCCCCTTAATCATGGTCACATCTAAGTCGCACTTAAGACTTTCTCTCAATGTGTTGTCTTTAAACTATGTCCTTCCATTTTGTATTAATAGATAGTTGTGTGTTACCACCGTTCAAAACTCCCTGGCTATTTACATCCATCTTATTCACACCCCTTTGGAGTATCAAGCATTCTTCATATGCCGCTAGACAAACATTCCATCGCCATTGCAGTATCCTCTTCAATGAAGTGCTTGGAGAACAATGGACTGAGGATGAATTCTCGTAGGCCACCACTTGTCCTCTAAATGGACTCGTTCAACAGTGCTCTTCACCATTTGTACCTAATCCACATTCCGTCAACAGCTTATAGACGCATGCCTTTGACCTGTATTGTTCTATACTTTGGGTTATGTGCTTAGCCACAGAGGTGGAGAGCGATTCCACCCGCCCCCCTCGTTTTCATGAACAAACCATGATTATGTAGAGTTTGCACTTAGACAACATTGGATGTGGTTTAACCATGTTGGTGACCCTACATCTGACCAGAGACGAGTGCATTTCTGACTTATGCAGAGTCTACCGGGACATGGACGATGAAGTGGTTCTGTTCTCTGCTTGGTTTCAGAATTGGCAAGTGAAGTGTGCTAGGACTAAGGGCAGTGCTTGGTGTCATATCTGGGAGAGCAGCTGGACTGCAGCTAAGTACTGTGCTTGGTGTCAGAGCTGGATCATGAGCAGTGCAAGATCCCAGCAGCTGGAGATGATCTGTGCTCAGGTTCAGTGCTATGTTTCAACCCAGCACTATGCAGTGATCTATACAGGGATCTAAGCTGTGTCTCAACAATGGGACAAGCTTGGTCTGATGGCTATCTTTGAACACATTGATGTCAAAGAAATCTAGGAGCTATGGCAACAGCTCTTCTTTAGTAATGTGCTGAGACCGGGTTTGATGAATTTACTCTCTGGGCCAGGGCTGGAGAACTCCATGAAGTAGCAAGAGCTGTCCTGGTGCACAGCTGCAGTACAGGAGTAGAACTAGTGTTTGGCTATGCGGAAGGAGTTGTGTGGAGCCTACCTGTAGGTTCATCTGTGATTCAGTCTTCTTACCTGATGCCAGTAGCACTTATTTCTGGTGATTCATTGACCATGTACTCAAATAATGTACTTTATATAATACTTTTCCATATGTTTTGCCCTCGTTCACCTATATACCCATGTTGGAGACATTCAGTATTAAGTTGGCTTTGACTGGGGAGGAAGGAGTCAGCTATTCATTTAAATCATTTGCAAACCATTCCAATCTACATAAAGGCCTGTTAATAATGCAGCACTAACATAGACCTCCTCTTTTATTCCACTTATTAATACTAAAAAGAGTTACAGCCTCTGCTGACCTCAGGGGAATTCCGCTGCAAAGTACATATGTGTAGCCGACTAGATATTTCAGTCTAGGGTACAGCAATTCCATCTGTGCATTCCTGTCGACCCAGTGATGCTATTGGTAGCATTTAGTACATAACATTTTATAAATATATTTCAAAAATTGGATTGTATTAAAATATGCGCAGCCTTATTGACTAGTTACCATTGGGGTCACAGTGTATCAATTGTATATTATATTAATGACCGCCACCTGTATGTGAGTTATCTAAGATGTATTTTGGGTTGCAAGTCAGAATATAATTTGCAAACAATATCGTCCGACAGAAATACCATGTCTCAAATACCGTTTAAAAATATTCTAGATTTTCTATTACCTCCTTTGCGGATATTTTTGTAAAGGAAATTGGAGCCACAATGTGTTTATCAGAGATTTTTTGGTTACCATATTCTGGTACGATATAATAATCTTTTGCATTTTTGGGTCCTAAACGTTGGCATTCTTTTCCTCCTTCTCTAAGATTGTGCACCTCTTTTATAAAGGTCCGTAATCTATTGAAAACTTGTATATTCTAATCTCTGTTAGTATGCTCCGCCTGCTGTATTAGCTCTGGGACGCCCCTTGGGGCAGCATTCTCTTTATAAATCCTTTTAAGATAACAAAATGAGCGGTCTGAGGTGGAGAAGCATGTCACATTGAGAAAGGTCATTAAAGTATGTGAAGCCATGCTTGTGAACTCTGCCTAACGCTGTCTCATGTTTTCACTGGAATGAATGAACTAAAACATTTCCATTTCTGTATTTCTGTTTGGTGAACAAACCGGTCCCTTGGAGTGTACAAGGAGTGTTTTCTCGCCATTATCCGAGAGTCTTCCGCAGCGAACCAAGAGAGTTCCTGAATCCAATGAAATAGGTGGAAAATAAACCCCATGATACATCATGTGTGTTTGTAAACAACATGTAGTAATGTGATGTTGTGTATTCCGTCTGCTTCCTTTCCTCACTCCACTGAGCTGTTCTCATAAATATATCTAGCATTGGTAATGCATCGGTTTCGCCAGGTGATGAATAAAAAGCTGTTTTTATCAATGACCGTCCGGGACAAGGGAAAGAGCTCCCTTACAAGTAACACAGGATTGGAGAGGATGTGGCGCAGCTGTCAGATCTGCTGACTATAGAGCTGGGGATCTCGGTTCGAGTCTCGGTTGCACAGCATCCTGTGATTCTGGGCAAATCACTTAACCTCTCTGGGTGATAAATTGTGGTATATAAATCTGCTGCAAGAACAAAAAGCAGAAAGAGGCAAAACTTTATGAAAAAATAGTTCCACCAAATCGGATGTTAACAGTATTTTGGCTACAGGAAACTGATAAGAGAAGCAGACGAGGAACAACCATTTGTAAACGCAGGAAAATATGCTATAGCCAATAGAAATGGTAGAAAAGTAAGTGGCACGCACAGGAACCAATGAAAAGCCAGGAAATAGGGAGGGGGGCGGGATGTAAGCCCCTTTTAAGTTTATATTAAAAGCAATAGATTTCACAAGCACAGCACAAGCGCTGTGCAGGCGAAACCTAAAGAGTAAGGAGTGAGAAGAGGTTTTATCAGGGGTCTATAAACAGCATAAAAAGTACCTTGTTACCCTTAAACTCCCCAATTGTTGTATTCCCTTTTCCAATATCGTATTGATAAAATGCCTTAATCCCTTGTCCACATCTTATGGAGTCGTGCCCACAAGAGTATGCATACAAAGGCTAACTAATGCCCTCCTACCCATTCCCACTTACCGTGCCATCATCAAAAATTAAAATACATATACTTGACCTCCAGCCGCCGTTCCTCACGCCACTCTAGACTCACACTCTTCCTACAGGCAAAGTGATGTCATATTAATGCAGACTAAGTTTCGCTCTTCACTGATCTGACCTTAGTGGAGTTGGCAAAAGTAGCCATAGTCTTCTGTTCTGTGCATGACCTGTCTAAAAGACCGTTACAAAATATGGAATTGTACGTGGGGAAGTATCAACAACTGGGTTGTTTTCCACCCATGGGTCCTGGCTGATGTAGAGATACCTCAAAAGTAAAGTTTATGGTGCCTGCAATGGAACTTGGTCCCTGAGTCGGAATCATACCTATGAATTCTACTTAGGTAAATTGTTATGTTGTATTTGCTCCCATATCCATCCCTTACCCACCATGAGCTGTCTTCATTTAAACTAGCAATAGAAGGGATGAAGGAGATATCAAGCAGTAGCTATATGTAACATGGTCACCCACCAATATATACCTGACCTCCTGTCACCCACCCAAATATCATGTCTGTGCCCATCAAATCTATATTTCACAAACATCTGCAAAGTCAGTAGGGATGTTTTTTTGTTAGTGGAAGTGTTTGGTAATAGTTGGCCAACTTTGTGTGTGTTACCCACAGCTGTCCATTAACAGAACGGAAGTTGAGAGCAAGGCCTCTTTCTTGAATGGACTGCAATTGCAGCAGTTAGCAGTGCCCTCAAACAAGAGTGTTATGAAAAGCAGTCAAAAGATCAGCTTTATGTTGTGAGTCGTTAACTTAAAAAGTATACTCAGCAAATTATTGCATAGTAGATACTTTTGATAAAGTGTCAGTATTTTCATTGGATCTTAAAGAAGGCCTAGATGCATATACACCTTTAATTATTTAATGGAAAAACCCTAAATACAACAAACAGGGCTAGATCAGACATGTATTTCATTGTGGATTTCCACAGGGGTCTAGAACCATTGGAGGCCTAGTTTTGAATGGCAAAGGTGCCTGGCTCACTTTTTCAGCCCCCCACGGTTTATTTCAGTAAGCACAGCGGGGCATAAGCCATGAGAAAGGAGGGAAACAGAGACTGAGTTATTTTAAAAAGATTGGAATGAAAGAGAGAGAGAGGTGGGATAGAAAGACAGAAGGTAGATGCCGAGCGAGGAGAATAGAGTAGACGAACAGATGGATGACTGTGACTGGGAAGGAAACAGGAACCAAGGCTGGTTTGAACATTTCTGCCAGAACTGCTTTTGATACCCAATCCGGCTGTGTGAACAACTTGTCATGATTGTAAAGTAAAACAAATGAACACACCAAAGTGACAAGCACTGTGTCTTGTTAACTGGCTAAGGCATCCAAACAGCAAGGACTTCCTAAACAAAAATAAAGCTGTAAAACAGCAATTAAATGCATCAGCAATGGAAATACATCAAAAAGCACTAAATGCCTCTGGTCTTACAATAGGGCTACTTGAGTTGCATCACTTGAAGCTAAAAGGAACACAAATGGGGATATTTACCACCCACAAAATGAGGTGGCCTTGATGGATAGCCCATTAAAACAATGACAAACCATGAAAACCAGTGGCCCTCTTTCTTTATATTTCTTTTGCAGTTTTTGGAAGAATTGATGACATGAGGTCTCTATCTGTAGGTAGACCTAAAAATGGCATTGTCTCCTGTCACTCTCCACACCACTTTCGTGGTCTTATCTCTCTTGTCTTATACATAAAAAATGTTTAGCTGGACCTTACTACCCTCCTGCTTCTATGTGCCCTC
This sequence comes from Calotriton arnoldi, assembly GCA_963921515.1. Lineage (NCBI taxonomy): Eukaryota > Metazoa > Chordata > Amphibia > Caudata > Salamandridae > Calotriton > Calotriton arnoldi. Next base: position 1,507,590 of record CAWUFW010000992.1, on the reverse strand, counting down.
TTGTACCCCTCTTACCTACTGGAATATACATGAATTAAGGGCGTCCTGCAACCTTCCACACCTTCCTCTTGATCTTTTACATTTTTCCTCTCATTGAGATCAGGTGCTACTGCTGTTTAGAATTGTAGGACCATCCATCCTGCTCGGCATTTCAACGGTGACAGCGCTCTTACTGAGTGGAAGTAAACCTGTGTGATGCAAGGAGCGGCAAGCGGAGGCAGTGCTGCAGCTCCAGCTTCCCTTCTCTTTCCCATTGGTTTTTGCTCATATGGGGAGGAAGAAAAAGGAATTGTGAGGCTTTTCAGCACGACACTCCGTCCATGTCTCTCCATCGGTGCGCTTGAGCCTAAGAAGGTATGAGACTATAGCTGGTAGTGCACTACCCCTGCACCTCTTAGATCGGTGGATACCCAATGAGAGATGGAAGAAGTAGCGTCTCCAGAAACTGCCTTCTCCTGTCTCCTCTGTTCCATGCGGAGACCCTAGTGGGCTAGACGAAGGCAGCGCTATTCCCTTTGGAGTCACACTTGTCGACACTCATATTGGTTCACAACTCGCTTGGCATCTCAGCTGCCAGACACCCTTGTGGTGCATAAGGGCTTCGATGCAACCAATCTTGAAAGAGGCAGTTCATTGTAAATAGACCAGTGTCCGTCTTTCCAAATTAAAGATGTATTGTTACGTCAAGGCTTCTGAAATAGCACCATTCTCTGCTACTATTTCATGTACTCCTTTAAATTATGTCTGCACATCTTCTATACATACCTGGGCAGGTGCCCCTGTTTTATAACGGGCCTTGCTAGCATCCATTTACGTGATCCCTTCCCCATTAATCCCTCCCCCACACACATTCCCTCTTGTACTACTAAATCAAATTGTTAATTACAAAAGTTGCAATGATCTACAGCCACACACTGGTGATGGAAGGGGGTAATTGCAGGTTATCTGGTCGGTCAGAGTCTAACAAGCTCCAGCGTGTTAACCTGACCCCCCTGACAGTTGTAATCCATTGCATGGCTTCCCTTGCGTTTCCTCTAATTGCAGCTATATGTTGCTCTTCCCGGCTTGTCTCATTGCTCCTTCTAGAGTGCTTGTTTACTCTGAGTTGCCTTGGTAGGAGTTTTTAGTGCTCAGAAACCAGTGCGAATATTTCTTGAGCTTTGGCGTGGTGCAGTCATGATGTGGTGCTAGGAGGACGAGGAGGGACACTGCTTCTCACCATTAGGGTGATTGACACCTCAAATGAAGAGCGGCTAGGAGCAACGCAGCTCCCTGGCCGCAAACACTCGCTGCGGAAGAAACCAAAAGCGTCCATTAAATGTTGTGTATGGAAATTGCAGCCCCTGGTGCATAAACAGTGTCTCCTAGGCGGCCTGTTCATTGCTCAGGCTGTTATCAGCAAGGGGCGTGGCATTTCTGCAGTCATTAAAAGACGCTATCACCATTAATCTGAGGTCCCCAAGGTAAACCGGTTTAATCCTGCAGTAGATCGACACCTAATGAGGAATTAAACATTTGTCCCTCATTGAAGGCGTTATTTAATCATCCCTTACCCATTCTTCCAATCCAGGAAGGAAAAGCACAGCAATTATTCTTTTCATCTGCAATCTAATGTGTTAATAGCATGCATTTTAAGAGGAGGAAAAAAAAGCGTTAATAACTAATGCAAGGGAGGCGGTGGAGAAATTACCAGATGGAGCAGAGAATCTAAACTTTCATTAGATTAAAGGTTTCCAGGCCTGTGGTGCCTTTACCTTTCTCCTCATTGAGCCATTAGTGTGGACAATTGAGCCTTGTTACTAAAATCGCATTTTGTCATTGTGTGGAACGCCAGGATACACAGTCCTTGACAACATTCATTCAGGTTGTGGCCTCTGCCAACCACATTTCTCTAATTTTAATAATGGGTTCTGTTCTTTTGCTGTTAATAATAATTGCAATTCATGTTAGATTAATGGGCCTGACAAGAATGTTGAAAACTCAACAAGGAAAGCCCCTCAAGGAGCTGCAGTTTTCCAGAGCCGATGCATTGGGAAGCGGGTCTGACAGAGGTGAGCGAATGCAGTAAAGGCAGATCCCAGATAGGGGCCCTTCTTATGGGCTCAGGTTGTCGCTGACAACCATGCTTGGAAACACATTTTGTTTGTTGTATTGGATCAACGGGGTGAAATCCATTTATCAGCAATAGTCACGGTGGCTAATAAAGGCGCAGGGCGGCTGAGAAGCTGTGCTTGAGTTAAGCCCAGTGGTCAATCTAGTTGTAACTGATTGATGTTCAAGAGGGAAAACCTCTTGGGTATGATCCCTGTCATTTCACTGCTTACTCTTGAATGTGAAAAACAGATGAACGAGTCAAGGATGTCCTTCCAATAAGCACCAGTGAGCACCCACTCCCCTTTTCCTCATGCGGCTAAGCTATTCGCCTTCCCACGCGGGTAGGACGCATTTCTTGTGCTCTGGGTCTGTCCAACACACAAACAGATTTGAAAGCACTTGTCTTGCTTCCAGTGTCTTATGGTGCCTGGTTGGGAGGATCACCAGAGCTCTGTGCTTGTTTTGTATTAATATAGATTCAGGAGGCCAAAGTTTTTCCTAGGAGCCCGCCTCTGGTGTTGGTGATTGACGTAGTTACAGAATACCAAGGCAACCTCGCCTTGAATCAGCCTTTTGTCTCTTTCTTCTATCACCCTACACTTCCAGTCCCTTTCTCTCACTGTTTCAGATTGTTTTTCATCACCGCTTTCTCCCTTGATCAAGGTTTTGCTATCTGTCACTACTTTCTTCTCTATGCATTTCTTTCTCTTGATCTGCGTCAAAGTCTTAATATGAAAATTAAGTCCTAGTCCCACCAAATCAGTGTCAGAGCACCCACCTGCAACCATCTACTCAACTTAAGTATTGTCGCAGTGTCTAATACCTGAGTGGCACGCTGGCAATTCTCTGCTGTCCATGCCCCTGCCCACCCCGGTGCTCAAGGCTGGATTCAGCTGGTTAAGGGAGAGGCCTGTTTGAATGTCTTTTTCAGTGTCCTGGCTTCTTTGCCAACATGCTGAGCCCACCTACTTTATATATTTATAAGACTGATGTGAAAGAGCTGTGGTGAGATTCGGATTTCGATGCGAAAAGCATTTAAGCATTATGGGCCAGATGCAAGAAGAAACCGTTTTGCGATTTCCTAATTGCGAATCCTTGCGATTCGCAATTCGGAAATCACAAAACGGCATGCATGAAAGCGTGTTGAACACTTTTTGCGATTCCTAGAGGATCGCAAATGACCTACCTCATGAATATTAATGAGGTAGGTCGCAATTTGCGACCCTCTAGGAATCGCAAAAATCACAGGGATGGTGGCCTGCTGGGGTCAGCAGACCACCATGTCTGTGATTGCTTTTAAAGGAAGCAACTTTTATTTTGAAATGCAGCCCGTTTTCCTTAAAGGAAAACGGGATGCGTTTCTAAAACAAAAATTAAAAGTTTTCTTTTCATTTATTAAGAGTAGGCAGTGGTCTGTGGGACCACTGCCTGCTCTTAAAAAACGCTGTAACAAACATTCACAAAGGGGCAGGGGTCCCTTGGGGACCCCTTCCCATTTACGAATTGGTTACCACCTACTTAAAGTAGGTGGTAAAATGCGAATGTTTTGCGACCGCATTTCGGTCACAAAACATTCCTACAATGGTCTGGAATGTCCCCTGTCACTCCAGAGCCAGACAGTCGATACACAAACCTAGCAGAGGCACACAGGATGGCAGAGCAAGAAAATACCTACTTTCTAAAAGTGGTATTTTCAAACACAGAATGTAAAAAGCAACCTTCCTAAAAGATACATCTTTAGATTCTGAGTTCAGGTATACTAAACTTTATTATCCTATCTGGTCACAATGGGAAGTTAGAGTTATAAGTTGTTATAAATCAACTCCCATGGGTCAGATAGCCTTTCAGTAGTGAAAAACTAAATTGGCAGTATTTCACTATCAGGACATGGCACACACATCAACACTGCACCCTGCCAACTAGAGGTACCTTGGGCCTACCTTAGGAGTGACTCACATGTAAGAAAAGGGAAGGTTAGGGCCTGGCAAGTGGGTGCACTTGCCAAGTCGACATGGCAGTACTAGACTGCTCACAGACACTGCAGTGGCAGGTCTGAGTTACCTTTGAAAGGCTGCTTGTGTGGGTGGCACAATCAGTGCTGCAAGCCCACTAGCAGCATTTGGTTTATAGGCCCTGGGCACACACAGTGCACTGTACTAGGGGCTTAATAGTAAACCAAATAAGCCAACTATTGGAAACCTTAATCCATGACAACAATTTACAGAGGGAGCACTTGCACTTTGGCACTGAACAGCAGTGGCAAAGTGCCCAAAGCATCTAGACCAGCAAAAACGAAGTTCAACACACAGCAAAAACACAGGAGGCAGAGGCAAAAAATACAGGGGAAACCCATGCCAATGATGCCAGGTCTAACAGGCTGAGATAAAGGTAGATTCTTCAAGCCGTCTATTTCAAAACATACAAATTAATAAAAGCTTGTGCCTGGAATGTGTTTTTAGCCCTATGTTATTTGGCTTATATCTTGCATATCTTTCTGTCTTCGGGTGACCTGGTATTGATGGATTACATAACAATAGGTCTACAAAGAAAGTTCAGAACTCCCCAGGATCATTGTGTGGCTAATCATTCAACAATAAACGGGGCTAAAAATAAACGTTTGAAAGAAGAAAAAAAAGGTAAAGTTTTCCTGGCAGCTTGCCTGTAACAGAATAGAGAGGGTAAATTCCTATAAATTGTTAGAATTACCTTGGATTAACATTCTCTTGTAGTCTAAATTGGTCGGAGAGCCTAGATAATTTGATATTTTGAACTTCACCTACGAATGGGACATTATTCAAATGTAATCATGAGTATGGTGATCACCTTCTGACTTAATTCAATGATCAAATTCCTCCACTTCCATTATATGGAGCTGAGGTGATGATCTGTAATGCAAGAGTATCTTGGGATTCAGTGGAGAACCTTAGTTTAAAATGGAATCTTCACCTTCTACCCAGCATTATGGTTCAGGTAATCGGATGGGATCTAAATTTAATCTCATGGACTGATGTGGATGCAGTAAATTTAAGGTTTTTACATCCACTGTCTTGCAGTGACCCCATCAATATTTCTACTTTGCTGGAAAGAAGTCCAAACAGGTCAAAGAAAATGGACAAAATCTCTAGAAACCATGTAAAATTATATAAAGAGCTGCATTCTACATTAGGAAAGATTGACCGATGGAATACTTTCCCTTCATACAATCAGTGAAATGGTTCTCTCTACAAATTTATATTAGAAATTATATAGAGTGCCTTTAGAAGAAACTCTTAATTTTGGTAATGTTATCTTCTGTAGGTAATGATGAAAGATAGCAGTATATAATCATGCTGCCTGCTCAAACATAAGCTGGGGTTTTAAAATTTGGTTAGGTGTTTATCCATACTTCTCTATCCGAGGAATACTTGCAAGGATTAAAAGGGATGGGGGAATTGCATTTGTGTTTTCAAATGTAGCTGTTCATGTACTATGGATTGTCGAATATTTTGAAATGAGAGTCAAGATCCTAAAAGCACTATTTTCAAAATATGATGTTCCTACTCAATTAGCTGCCATGACTTTAATGGTAAATATGCACTTTTATGATGTGGCAAAAGCCTCATCGACTTTATAGTTTCAGTATAGCCCATTGTTCGTCCTTTTATTCTTGTTTTATTATTTGGTATTCTAAGCTATGTGGGCCTAAATAAACTTCATTGTATTTCTACTTAATTAATTCCCATTTGCTTCAAACAGATATCCCTATGCAAGCGACAATTCTATCATTTCAGAAATCTCTGTACAGCTACCTTTGCAATGTCTGTGCCAAGTGTTGGTGACGACAGTGCAGGGCAACTTTGAATGTTCTACTTGTGCACATGAGCAATATTTTTGCGAGGAAAAGCAGAGGATGTATTTATCTATTTATTTGGTATATTTAATTAACATAATACTGTTTCAAGCATTGGTGTACAGTACATGATCAGTTGGGTGTGGAAGCAAGTTTGTCAGTAGAGCAAATTTCTACTCCTCTACTCCGTCGTTGTTGATGGTTCTTGAGATCCTTCCTTGATGCAGCAAGTGTTAGATTATTTCCTGAGAAGGTCTGGATAGGTGGTTTAGATTGGTCATCAATGAAGACGTCAGATCGTGTAAAGGTTTTTAAAAACTCATATTTTGTAGTCACAAACTAGTTCTATACTGGTGTTAGAACTTCCAAATTATTAAGTTGGAGACTTGTGAATGAAGCCAATCCCTGTTGCTACATATGTGCTTCTCTTTATTCTTCATCTTACAACTGGTCATGGGGTGCCAAAAAACACTACCTAAATAACAACACATACATACAGTACCATCATAGTTCTGTGGTGTACTATGTGACAAATGATACAGTCAGTACAGCTGTAAACGCAACGGTGTATCTGGTGCATATGAACAGCATAAACATGTTTTGACTCTAGCACTGGGTTAAAGAACCATCATCAGGACAGGGTAGCAAGGCAGGTTTTAGGATCCCATGTACTGACCTCTATTATGAAGTTGAGTTATGTTGATTGCAAGCTCTTGCATTTAGAGAACAGTAAAGCATACTGATAAATGTTGGCTTTGGGTGCTTTGCATCTTCTTTCTTAAGTAATGAGGTGGGGTCTTACTCACTTAATGTCAGAAGGCGTCTGATTGAATGTCGAAAAAGTGATACCTACGTTTTATTACGTCAGTGTCAGTCACTGGTGATCCAGCAGGACATTTACTCTCCATAACTTCTGGTTTATTCAGGAGAGATTGTCAATGTATGACCCTGCCAAGTAAAGTCTGACATTTATTCCAGGTAATCTTCAGAGTTGCGATGAATGTTCTTTCGTGCCAAACAGGAGTGCATGATAGGGGTGATGCAGTAATTATGGTAATTGCCTGCTATCAGCAGGGTGACTGTGCTGCTATGCTTTTAGCGGCATGAGTCTGATTTCATGAAGACCTATCAGTGACATGTTTTCATACTAAATTTAGGAATTAGTAGTACCTGTACTAGTGTGAAAAACGTCACACCAGGAAATCGTTTTCATTTTTTGTGTAGTGGGTGGTGTTGGAACTGAGTTCCTTTCATACTTAATTGGAAACATAGAGGCTTGCATTAGCAATCAGTGTTGTATTGGTCTTGTTTACTTTGAGAGTTGTCAGACGTTTCTAGTTGGATTTGCAAAAATGACATTATATACTTAATAAAGTACTCTCCTGGGATGTAATCTCAATATTATTGCAAGCTAAGGAGTTTTATGATCACATAGAGGCATACGGAAGTAGGCCGAGTACCTCTGCAACCTCATGGAACTACGATGTGGGTGGTAAGACTCTGATTACGTTCATTTAGGGGTATTCATTACACCATTGTCAGCAATTGTATCCTGTAGATCCTACACAAAGACCTTGAACTGCACCTCAAATTCCATTTAGGAGTGCGTCAAGCTTCTGCATTTTAGATTGTAATGTGGAAATGTCATTTCTTCTAGGTGATTTCCGCAGTCTTGTTATCTCAGTTACTTCTCAGTTGAAGTTTTGGTTGCAGTGTTCCAGATCATTAATGCCACTGGCAGTAATGCACCTCATCAGTATTGTATGTATTAATTCATTCAAGTAGTATTTAATTTTTAGGACAAGCAAACCACTCAGCGCAGTTGTCTGGTTTCAAAAGATATATGGTGGACCTGCCAAGAATATATAGGGGCTTGAACTTCGCCCATTGTTTGCCATTGGTTGGCTTTCCTGCCACTCTCATGCGATTGCTTCTTATTCATGTCCCAGCATGTTTATTTATTTTATTTATTTACTTGAGTTTTATATAGCGCTGGCTAGACCCGGAGGTATCAGAGCGCTTTACATAAGGGAAACAGCGAATTACAAGTTGCAAAAACATTCACATTAATTACAGAATGATTACACATTCAATACAGGAGTTATTAGCGAACATGAAAATTATGATCCAAAAGGCCAGGGAGGGCTGGGAGTCCATGGGAAGGAGACAGCAGCAGAGAAAGAGACAAGACATATGTCCGAAGCCCGGCTGGGTGGGTGAAGGCCGTAGCGGTGTGCCAGAGCCAGTCTCCCCTATAGCTGTCGGAGCAGCTCAACCGGGAGTCGGTCAGGCGGTTTGGACTCCGCCGGATAGGAGTGAGGATCAGGAAGAGACCAAAGGTCTTGAGTCCAGTGACGGGCGAGTGGAGATGGCAAGAGTGGCAGGATAGGCAGGGGTGTGTAGCTTGGCTGCCATCTTATAGTCAGGCAAGTCGAGTCTATTGATCTCCATGACTCTGTAGCTGGGATTGTCTCTAGTTCATTGGTTTGATTACTCAGCTGAGCCAATTTTCCTAGTAGAACGTCGGGATCCCCTTGTCTAATGGGTCATCTTCCCTTTCCGGTAGGACTACCTTGGAGGGCGCCATTTTGGGGTCAGGCTCGTCGATTTTCGATTTAACTGTATTTGCTGAGTTTTATAGGGGATTAGTTTAGGCGCCAGCAGGTCCTCTGAAGCCACATTGGGGTCGCATGTGGCAGTATACCGCTCCCCCACTCACCGCCTTTGAAGCGTGTCTGTTGTGGGTCTCAGGGAGCAACTGCAGGTCGCGCTTGTGTGCCCCTCCCTCTCCAGCCGCAACCGTACCTTGTAAGCAGAGCGAGATAGCCATGTTAGTCTTGTATTTGTCTCACCATCGAGCATAGCCTTGTTACCATCTCTTTTGCGTTGCTTTTTCTACACTTCCACTGCTTGCTTTTCAAGCACTACTTTTTTCTTTTAAGTTAAGCACTCCATGCGAGTGCATGTGTTTTCCAGCTGTCTCCTTCATTTACTTCTGTTTCCTGGCACTCCGTGTTGTTCTCTGTTGTTTTTGTGCCTCTCCCTGCTACCCCTATGTAGTGCTTGCCCTCTTGTACTCCCCTGAACCTTTCTTGCCTGTATGCTTCTCCCTGCCTGGTCCATGTTGCTGTCTCACCTATTGCTTCTCTTCCCCACCCCGCCCTCCGTGCTTCTTCTCCTATTCCCAACCTCCTCCTCTCTCACCTATTGCTTTCCCTCCTCACCCTGCCCTCTGTGGTGCTGCCCCTACCGTACCCTCCTTTTCTCTCCCTTGTTTCTTCTCCTCCCACACAGGCACTGCTTGGTGCTTCCTTACCCGCCCGCCCCGGTTTGCAAGGGGGCGGGCGGGTAAGGAAGTAGAGTTATTCTAATTGAAATAAGTCAATTTAATTTCTAATTGATCAAATGTGAGCTACTAGATAGAGCTTGCCACCATTGTTTGCATATTGAATGCCTAATAGTGCATACGTTAGTAAATCCCTTGTAGGCATACTTACTCGTCAAGGAAACAGAAAACAGCCCCTTCTCTGCAAATTTGGCTATGGAAAATCTGAGACTCAATGGCCATCGAAGCACTATTGAACAATTTGCTAAATGCAAATCAATCAATCAATCAATCATGTCACTTATAAAGCGCACTACATACCCGCGAGGGTCTCAAGGCGCTGGGGGAAGAGGGGGGTGGTGCTGCTACTGATCGAAGAGCCAGGTCTTGAGGAGTCTTCTGAAGGCCAGTAGGTCTTGGGTCTGTCGGAGGTTGGTGGGGAGGGTGTTCCAGGTCTTGGCGGCGAGGTGGGAGAAGGATCTGCCGCCGGCGGTCGTTTTCCGGATGCGGGGGACTGTGGCGAGGGCGAGGCTGGTCGAGCGGAGCTGGCGGGTGGGGGTGTAGAAGCTGAGTCGTCTGTTGAGGTAGGCTGGTCCGGAGTTGTGGAGTGCTTTGTGTGCGTGGGTGAGGAGCTTGAAGGTTATCCTCTTGTTGACAGGGAGCCAGTGCAGGTCTCTCAGGTGGGGTGTGATGTGGCTGCGTCGGGGGATGTCGAGGATAAGACGTGCAGAGGCGTTCTGGATGCGTTGCAGCCGTCTCAGGAGCTTAGCCGTCGTTCCTGCGTAGAGGGCGTTTCCGTAGTCCAGCCTGCTGGTGACGAGGGCCTGGGTGACTGTTTTTCTTGTTTCGGTGGGGATCCACTTGGAAGATCCTGCGGAGCATTCGGAGGATGTTGAAGCAGGATGAGGAAACGGCGTTGACCTGCTTAGTCATGGAGAGGGTGGGGTCGAGGATGACCCCTAGGTTGCGTACGTGGTCGGTGGGTGGCGGGGCTGTTCCCAGTGATGTTGGCCACCAGGAGTCGTCCCAGGCTGAAGGGTTGGAACCAAGGATGAGGACCTCCGTCTTGTCCGAGTTCAGCTTCAGGCGGCTGGTCCTCATCCATTCGGCGACGGCCTTCATTCCTTCGTGGAGGTGGGCTTTGGCGGTGTGAGGGTCTTTGGTGAGGGAGAGGATCAGCTGGGTGTCGTCGGCGTAGGAGATGATGTTGAGGTTGTGCTGTCGGGCGACGTGGGCGAGGGGTGCCATGTAGATGTTGAACAGCGTTGGGCTGAGGGAGGAGCCTTGGGGTACGCCGCAGATGATCTTGGTGGCCTTGGATCGGAAGGGGCGAGGCGGACGCTTTGTGTTCTGCCGGAAAGGAAGGATGTGGTCCAGTCCAGGGCCTTCTCTTGGATCCCGGCGTCGTGAAGGCGTGTTCGTAGTGTGTGGTGGCAGACCGTGTCGAAGGCGGCTGATAGGTCCAGGAGGATGAGGGCTGCTGTTTCTCCGTTGTCTAGCAGGGTCCTGATGTCATCGGTGGCGGCGATGAGGGCGGTTTCGGTGCTGTGGTTGCTGCGGAAGCCGGACTGGGAAGGGTCCAGGATGTTGTTCTCCTCGAGGTAGCGGGTCAGTTGTTTGTTGACGATTTTCTCGGTGACCTTCGCGGGGAACGGGAGCAGAGAGATGGGTCGGAAGTTCTTGAGGTCCTTGGGGTCTGCCTTGGGTTTCTTGAGTAAGGCGGTGATCTCGGCGTGCTTCCAGATTTCCGGGAAGGTTGCTGTCTCGAAGGAGATGTTGATTATTTTCCGGAGATGGGGCGCGATGGCTGTACTGGCTTTGTTGAAGATGTGGTGAGGGCACGGGTCTAGCGGTGAACCGGAGTGGATGGTGTTCATGATCTCGCTGGTGTCCTCGTCGTTGATGTTGGTCCAGGAGAGCAGGCGGTTGGTGGTTGTGGGGGCAGTGGTCTCGGTGGTTGCCGGGGCAGTCGTGGTGTTGAAGCTGTCGTGGATGTCGGCGATTTTGCGGTGGAAGAAGGTGGCCAGTGAGTCGCACAGGTCTCGCGACGGCTGGATGTCGTTGGTGTTGGAGCTGGGGTTGGAGAGTTCCTTCACGATGTTGAAGAGCTCTTTGCTGTTGTGTGCGTTGTTGTCTAGGCGGTCTTTGAGTGAGGCCCTTTTGGCGGATCTGATGAGGTGATGGTGACTGCGGGTGGCGCTCTTGTGGGCGGCGTAGCTGTCCGCTGTCCGTTCGTGGAGCCAGATCTTCTCCAGTTTTCGGCATGTTCGTTTGGAGGCCTGCAGGTCTTCGGTGAACCAGGTGGCTTTCTTGCTGGTGTGGCTGTTGGGCGGATTCTTGAGCGGGGCGAGGGTGTTGGCGCAGTCGTCGATCCACTGTCTGAGGTTGCGGGCGGCGGTGTCGGGGTCGGAGGGTTCGGCGGGCGGGCTCAGGGCGAGGGTTGTGGTTAGCTGGTCTTCCGTGACTCTGCTCCAGCAGCGGCGAGGCATTTGTTCGGTGCGGTGGTGCGTGGTGGGCTTCCTGTAGGTGAAGTGGAAATGAGTCTTTCTACCTATCTGGCTACGAGAACAGAGATATATGCAAAAAGGGAACATAGACCTTGCATGCTTCTGAAGCTATGAGCATCTGTTTGAGTAAAAGAAAGACTCTTGAATATAGAGAGCCCCTAAACTGCAAAAATGAACAGAATAACAAGACAAAGTACATAAAAACCATGACATCACAACATAGTGGAATATATACCTACTGGGTGGGAGGGAAGAGACGGAAAGAGTGAGGAGTGAGAAAGTTGAGGATTGGTGAAATCTGAAAGCAGAAATGCAAGAATAAAAGATAAAGAACTCATGTAAATGGCCCTCCTGTCTGTAAAAACGTTATGGTTGTAGACTTATTTATATACATTTGAATAAAAAGTGTTTAAAAGAAAATTTTGGCTTGGAATGTTTAGGAATTTAGGTCAGGCTTTAGAACTTGATTCCCAGATTTCTGCAACCAAAGCTTTTTTGGGCGGGTTTAAGTCAGGATGAGGATGAAATGGACACAAAGGGGCCGATTCCGATCTCGGCCGGTAGGGCTCCGAATCGGATTCACCGGATCCGATTCGGAGCCCTGTTTCCCGACCGAATCGTACGCGGGTCCGGCCGAGCGAGTACGATGCAAGCACCCGCGAAATCGCCGACCGACTCGTACGCGGCTTCAACACGCTCCGACCGACTCGCATGGACACGACTCGCACCGCGCTATGGAGACGTTTCCCGGCCGGGTAAGTACGATGCGCGCCTCGAGCAGTCCGACCGACTCGCGCCGTCCGGCTCGAAAAAGCTGTCGGAGCCGGACTTTGGGGGTCTGCGTCGGACCCCCCTCTACGCGTAGGCGCGCGAGTCGCACACAGAGGGGACCCATGGGTCCCCCCTAATGGGTCCCCCCTACCTGTGCGTGTACGCCGCAATGCGCTTGGACGTGTACACGCTGTAGGGGGCGCCCTTGTCCGCCTCGCACCCATTGAGTCAATGGGAGCCCGCGTACGCGTTGTACGACAGGCTCCCATTGACTTCAATGGGAGTCCGACCGACTCGAGTCCGATGGCATGCGTGCGCATCGTACTCGTTCGGTCGGACTGCTAGGGTCCGATTCGGTCGGAATTCTCTCCGGGTCCGGCTCGGTCGGAGAGATTTCCGGCCCGAATCGGAATCGGCCCCAAAGTCTTTGGATAAGATACTTTAGTTTTCTGGAACACTTTAGTGATGAGATCCGTAATTTCACAAGGAAGGAAGGATCAAGAGCTTTGTACAGTTATAGAATTGTGGCTCAAAGTGAGATATTTTATGTGTAACGAGGGCCTTTACTATCAACACAATGTTGTCTAATGTAAAATAGAAACAGTAGATTTGGGGCATTTGGAAAATAAGTTATTGGGAAATGGTAAGATATTATTGATTAGTGATTGAGCACCAGGCAGTATATTTAGGCACTTCAAGTATAAGTTGAATAAAACACAATTGCTTTGCACTAGTCACATTTGTTCAGATTACATTAAGACTGAAAGTGACCCAGTATGTCTGATGGACCAGTACACAACAGCCCTTCTCCACATCTTTGACAATACCAATGTCAAACACTATACAACAACTCTAATACACCTTGGCTGGGTAGGAGCCCACAGAGACATCACCCAGATTTAAAGGGACACCAATCCCTGTATAGATGATATGTGATAAGAATAAATGGATGTTTATGTCAGGTACAGTCAAAGGATACATGTAGGAACTTTGTTGAAAAACCCACAATTCCACAAAGAGAACACTGGCAGGCACAGTAGGACTGCACAAGTAGTGTCACTAGGGGGAGAAATGGCATACACAAGGATTGGCGATTCTTGATGGCAGTTAAACCATCTGAATCAGGCAGTAATACATAAAATTACACAGCATGTATTAGAGACTTCCAAGGGTAGCGGAAATGCAGAGTAGTCCTAAAAAGAAAATGTGTAAAACAACCCGCTACTATAAGGTCAAATCTAATAGGGATGAACATTACAGCCCCAAGGTGTAGTTTCCTTACCAGTGTTCAGGCGTGCGGATATCTTGAACCAAAAGGCAACCTGGAAACAGCCATGAATCCAGAAAAAGCTTGAATTCTGCAGGGCAGGAAAATATCACCACATCAGGAGAACCAGTACTCAACAAGAACTGTGCCCTAAAAGAGATCCCAAGACTGAAAATAAAAAGATACGGGCTGCAGGTCGCGTGTGAACTAAAATAAACTCAAAACTCACAATAATTAACTTTGCTAGGCTTTGTGTTTTCCCAAGCACTATATCCTAAACTTACGTTCCTCTTAGATATGCATGTCTCCTGATTCTGCACTGTAATGAAATTCCTCTTTTTACATGATCATCCCCAAAGTGTTGGACTGATGCTGCTGGTTTTTCAACTCTGATAGGGCACTGAGGACTACTAACCAGACCTCAGGTACAGTAATCTGACCCTTAAAAGTATATGTTTGATTGGCTTATACCCAATTGGTTTAACTTTACTTATAAGCCCTTAGTATATGGTACCAGGGGGTTAAAGTGTCCAACCAAGGCTGTAGAACTGATTCTTCCACCCTGGATGTGACCGCGTGAAAACTTGTCTCCCCATCCTCCCACTGCAGACTAGCAGAGCAGTTTTAAACTGCTAACTCAACTTTGTTATTTAAACTAATGGGAAAGTCCAACCCTCCTCTTTAATATATATATATATATATATATCACCCCTACAGCAGGCCTGTTGAGTCCTAAGGCAGGATGCTGTATATTAAAAATTGGGACATGTATTTTTATATGTCCTAACAGTAAAAACCCCAAATTGTCGTTTTTTATGCAGAAAGCTTAGTAGCACCATTGGCAAGTGCAGGGGTACACGCTGACAACTCAGTGTTGCTAACTTAAGAATGGGACTACTAAAGTTTGCACTTCAAGGTTTCAAAATATTCCTTACATTCAACTGGACTTGATGCTCAGGCCGAATTTAATGCAATATTTTAAGAACTGCAACTTTTAGAAAGTTGTTGCTCAAGTTTAACAGTGTCTAAAAACGAATGCTGGCGATCAGACAGCCTTCTACCCTCCTGGGGAGAAGTGTGAACCACTCCCAGGAGTAAAAACAATATAGGTGGAAGATGTGTCACCTCTCTCTGGCAGGAAGCCACATAGGGTGTGAGCCCAAAAGGCGAGCTTCAAGGAGGAAGTCGCATTTGAAGGGCAAATGGTGGACACACACACAAAAGGAGCTGCTCTTTTGTCACGGTAGATGGGTTGGCGTCAGGGGACAGACCGGGGAGGGCAGTTGCCAAACCAGTCTTTCCATGGGCATGTAGCCCTCAGGTAGCCACACCTCTAGGGTGCACTACCAAGATCCACACCCTGAGAGAAGGGTTCTGCCATCTTCAGGGTGGGCAGAATAGTGCACTCTGGTATAGCTGGTGCCACACTTTGCAGGAAGTCGACATCATGCCTAAAGCTCCTACTAGCCCATTAACTGGTGACTGCCACATCCCGAGGGCATTTTCTGAGGCATAACTAGGACACCCCTGTCACCTGGACCTCAGATCACATCTGGACTGGAGATAGGACCATTGAAAAACGGCCCTGCTGTTCCCTGGACCTGGAAAGAGAGTCTGCACCAACTGCTGGACTACACCTACTGATCCTTGGGCTAACAAAGAGAGGACTGTGCCTGACTTGTGGAAAAGTCGCTTACGAGCCTCCAGACTGAAAAGATGAACTCCAGGAGTCAGTTGGCTGGTTTACCGTTACATCCCCAGTGCCACAAAAGCTGAAGAAGCCGTTCTGGCCTTCAGTAGCGACAATCGCGTAATCGACACTGACCACTGACGTGCAGCCCGGATGAGCAAAGTCCGAACACTTCAACAGTGTTGGTTGTTTTACAAAATAATGTGTTTTCTCTCTTAGTACTCCTACCAATCCGCATGTGTCTCCCTTTCCATTTCCCCTTTAGCCTCTCTCATGCACCCTGCTTGTTGTATAATGTATTTTAGTTTGTTGGAAAATCTGAAGCTCACCCCCGCCCCCCCAATCTTACTGACCAAGCTACGCCCCTGACCATATACTTCATACTACTGAATCCTAATTTACAATCAAGAGTAGAAGAGGATGCACTGCAATGTCTTGACCTTTTCTGTCAATCAGGTTAGATGAAAAGTATTTTCCGCAAATCATCACTGTGAAGAGTTTAAAAGAACTTATCATTGTGTTTCCTTTAATTTAATTGTTGCCGCTTGTCTTTTTGTGTCTCTCAGAGTATGCTAAAAAATCCAAACATTGTTGCAAAAAAGTCCTTATTGCGCCATTAATTTAAAAGCCTATCCATTATTTGAATTAATTTGGTTTTGACTAGCTGTGAAGGTTTCATTAACCCATTGAATCGCTTGATATTTTTTTGTTCTTTCAGAATATTGTACACAATTGTATCTATAGCCTGATTGGTGTAACGTATAGAATGGATTCTCAAAACCTTACTTGAACTCTAGAGAGTAAAAAAACCACAACAGTGTGGTGAATAATAACAGAGAATTGTATAGGAATATTAGTTGTTACAACGTATGCATGCAAACCTCCTTATTTTGTATTTAAAACAATATCTATCTATCTATCCTTGTCTACCTATCTTTCTATCTATATACATTCATCCCTAAAAAAACGTTAATTCCCCTTACCACGTCACATGTCTGAACCTTAAAAACCCCTCAACTCCCTTTACCTCTACACATCCCTAAAACCCTAAAAACTCCTTACCGCATACCTCCATCCAGCTCTTAACGCTGAATACCCCACCCCCTCACTCTTAAACCTTCCTTATTTTAAGTGATGTACAAATTATGTCATTTAAACAATACTTATTGCGTTGTACAGGCCTGCATTGTAAAATGCTTAAAAAGAGCCCATGTTGTACTTACCTGCATCGTAAGGGTTCTCGTTGAAGCGTCCATTATGGTAAGCATCACGTTTTAAGGGTTGCAAACGTTGGAAAATGCGAGATATTGAACTACTTCTGTAAACCAAGGAGGCTCAGAGTTGCCTTTTTCATTGTTAAGATGGCGGAACGGGAAATCAGATAGAAGGAGGACTTGAGAGCATATTTCCTTACATCACTTTGACAAGTCGATCCATATGCTTGTTCCCAGGCTGTGGGGGAAAAGTGTGGCTGTTCAAATCTGCTCCCATTATGGAATGCTCGGAGACAAGGCCCCCGGGAGGGTTGGTTGTACGAAACCGAGGCCGGCGATATTACATCAACTCTAGGCTCAGAACTACGTTGGAGTGAAAGTTGACCGTGGGCTGTGTTTGTTGGACAGCGTGTTCTTTGTGGAGTGAGCAAAACGGGCCTATTTTTCCCCAGCGGAACGTAAGCGCAGCACATTTAGTAAAAAAAAATGGGGTTCTGCAATCAATGTACTGCAAGGGGAAAAAAAGCAAAGTCACAAACACCCACTAAGAGTGCGATTGAAAGCAAACTTTGACTCCAGTTGGTGAAATCCCTCAAGTAATTGCACGTTACAGCTTCTTCTCTCTAGAGCCTGTTTTCTCTTAAGGCTCTGATGAAATTAACCCTCACAACACACATTATTTCCTTCCTGATGGTACAGCTTGTAGAGAACAGATGGTGTACTTTTCCTAGAGATGCTAATATGCAACAGTGATAGGCTAGCCTTAAACACAACATGCCTATTCAAGACAAGATACATTTGGACATGTATTAATTGTACACAAAAGACTTTCTTCAGTCCCTAGGAGATACCTGGGAGCACATACAAGATTTTACTTTCGCATGGTAGTTGTTGCTTACAAGGTGTTTCAAACAATACTTTTTAACTAGCCTGTTAAACGATCGTTGGCAAAGCCATTAGGTCAGGCTTGCATTTTGAGTTATGACTAAAACATTAGCAGCAGTGGCAATTTATATATATATATATATATATATATATATAGATATATATATATATATATATATATATATATATATTTTGTATAGAATGAAATGTATGACGTAAATAATTTAATGTATGATGAAACAATGTATTTGTGAGAAATAAAATAGTTCTTATGCAATGCAAGCAAGTGAAGGAGGTTGAATGATACACCACACAACCAAGAGCATAAAGGGATAGTTCTACTCCTGTAGTGGAGCCTAAGCCCACACTGTATTTTCTTCTGAACTGGTAACAATAGGTGTAGCAGTCTACTGAGCTGAGAAGGCAGACCTAAAATCAGATGCTATTGCTCACTCCATAAGCATTTGCTGAGACAGCACACTATCTAATAATCCACACTAGATATTGGCAGAGGCCTGTGATTCGTAACCATCACCATTTGATTAGTATTGACAGCCTCTGGTTTGTGGGCATGATGAAACTGTTAACTGTCTGACCATAGGGGCTGCACCCTGCACTTAGAAGCAGTGCTTAATTTGTAAAACATTTTTTTAAAAAGATACAAAAATAAAAACAGGCCCCTCGTCAGGAGGCTTCTGTAGCTTACACAACTCATTGCCCCAGGCAGCGCTACCAATGACAGTATGAATGAATAAGCAGCTGTCATCGTGTTCATCTGGAAAGCAGCCAAACAGCGCCACCATGTGGCAGACTGTCATAAGTGTTGATGTTACAGAAAAGTTTGTGCACCCACGCGGTGCAATTTGCAGTTTGGCTACTGTCCTGGACCAGTAGCGGTCGGTGGTGGTAGTGCCGCCGGGCGCTGACGTGGGGCGGGGGGTAGTAAACTACGGATTACGGCGGATTACAGGTAAGTAAACATATAAATAAATAAAACGAATTTCGTTTCTCGCGCTGCATCATGTTTACTTGCCTGTAATCCGTAGTTTACTACCCCCCACCCTGCCCGCCCCACGTCAGCGCCCGGCGGCACTCCCACCACCGACCGCTACTGTCCTGGACACAGACTAAGGTCTCAAGTACGGGTGCTGCGTGGCCTGATATTAAAAGGATCCAGGGTGTGTAATCTAACGGGACCCTGCCCATATATGGTACATTTCCACATGGTGAACTACAGTTTCACAAGATGCATATCATGGTATATTGGCTGTACAAAATAAGAACGCCCTGAAGAAGTTCACAGTGATGAACGAAACGCTTGATCTGTGTTGTTTTGCTATAACACTTGGATCTATATGTCTACTCTAGAAGCAAAATAAAGAAGCTATGGAACATTCTAAATTTTGATTTTGATTCTTTCACGTTATTATTTACTGTTGGTGCACTACCACATTTATTTTTCTCAGCTATGTACCCAAGATGTTTTGCACTTACCCCCTGAAGCAACCCCATATGTGGTTATCTTGAAGGGGGTACCCCCACTTAATTCAACTGTATTTGAGAGTTGGAGGATGCCAAAAAATAAGGTAGCCCACCGACTAGCATATAGGATCCCCGATATACCTAGTTTATACAAGGATATAATGGTGAAAAGAGTGAAAAGGCAAAAACATGAGTAGGAGATTGCTTTGTAGTACAGTTTCGTTCACCTGCTCTTGCCAAATCGGTACTAAAATCACCTTGCACCATAAAAACTGGAGAGAACAGCATGCAGAGAAAAATTGTAGATGTTTCTTTGGGCTATTTTTTGTAGGACTGAACATCTCATAGACAGTCGCGGTCCGTGTAGGAGTGCCGGCCGGGCGGTGACGTGGGGCGGGGGAGGGGCAGGGTGGGGGTAGCAAGGTACGGATTACGGACCAATACAGGTAAGTAAACATTTAAATCAATGAAACGAATTTCGTTGCGCGCACTGCATCGCAGTTGGCGATGCAGCGCTCACAACGAAATTCGTTTTATTGATTTAAATGTTCACTTACCTGTATTGGTCCGTAATCCGTACTTTGCTACCCCCCACCCTGCCCCTCCCCCGCCCCACGTCACCGCCCGGCCGGCACTCCTACACGGACCGCGACTGCTCATAGATGCTAAACCACATCAATATAATAATGGGGTGATAAGTTGTAGGAATCCCGGAAAAATCACCATATCTAACAGATTTTGCCCTGTTGGGAGACCTGAATAAAATAGATTTACTTGGTGAGTCCAATCAGTGGGGGGTTATTGCACTCACTACTTGTGATAATGGAAGCATAATAGAAAACCACATAAAAAAAAAAATCTTGTGTAAGGCCTCAAGTACATGAACAATGGCATCCTGAGTAAATCTATTTTGCGACTGACCTCTTGGAATATTGCAGGTTAATCAAACTAGTTATCTTCACCTGAATGGATCAAACACATGGCTACATCACGCATTATGTGATTCCAATAAACATAGTCCAGATATGCAATTCAGTTTGAAGGTAGTTTATCAGTTTGTACATCGGTTATACCTTCAATTTCAAAGGTGGGCTTGTCTCAACTTTACTGGCGGTCATCATAAAGAAGATACATAAAGTATCTCCATTCTATCAATTAGTGTTATTTGCTGTTAAGGATAATTTCAATTTATTGATTATATACAGTTTTAAAATAGTAAATTTGACACCACTAGTGTAGACGTTGGGACTGACTTAGAGAGGGAATTGGATATTTTTGAGATGGAGCATCTCCAATTATTATTTAACATGGGCAGGAGATTTCAACATTAATAGATGTACGTTACCGCCTAGTGAAATGTGTGGTATTGAAGATGCATATGGTGATGGACAGGCACATTTTTATCACAATCAGTATGAGAACATTTTGAATGAATCGCTTTACAAATTTAACTTGAATTTGTTAGAAATTGAACATACTTAGTGCCTACATTCATTGAGAGGGGTGTAATGAGTGCAATTGACTACATTTTAATATTGATGAATGTTTTGGGGATATTTAAAAATGTTACTATAATACTAAATAGCATCAGTGACCATACTTAGCCTAACCCTGAATCTAAGTAGCAGAGAAATTATAGATTGCCCTAAGTTAGAGAACATTGAAGCAGAAGGAACTGGACAAGGCTAAAATGGTCAGGGGTAGATCCATCTTGGTTTATTTCAAATCTAATACTTAGTAATAGGGAGGAATTTTTGACATGTACAGATTATCTGGCTGAATTCAGTGACATTAAGGTAGCCCATAAGGAGATAAGTAATTCAATTAACAGTCAACTAACAAGGAATATTAAGTGTGGTAGAAACACTGAAAACAGTTTAACACAATAGGTTAGTTTGACCACAACAGTGCAGTATTAGGTAGACATTTCAAGGAATTACTTCACTTAAAACCAAGGGACAAGGAAACAATTCAACAACTTTGACTTAATTATAAACAGGTGATAATAAAAAGGAAAAATTAATTACTACCTAGGACCACCCTAATGTACGCATCTGAGACTAACAATGGTTCCCTATTCTGGAAGACAATTAATATGCACTTCCTCAGGAACAGATCGACGCTGAAATATAAATCGTTAGTTTTGGTTAAATATTGGGTTTGTCCATTTTACATTGATTTTTAACTCACCAAATAATAGTGACACCCTAGAGACTTATGATTTATTTCCTACTTGTGCGAGAAATATTACTGGTAACTTAGCAAGAACTTTCCTTGGCCATTAACAAAAGTCTAATAAGGAAGGCTGCAGGACCAGATGGGGTACCGATGGACAAGTATAAATTCATAACTGACTTGTGGACTCCTTTCTTAATATTAGTTTTGAATGCGGCAGGGACAGGGTAGATCCCATCCACTTTGTCAGAGTCCATAATAGTACCGGTATTTAAAAAGGGTACTTAGAGTGATCCTAAGTGCTATCAACCAATATCCCTTCTGGACTCATCTTCAAAAATTATGGGAAGAATTATCCTGGACACATTTGAATCATGGGCTAAAGAGAATTATGTAAGTAGCAAATCGCAGTATAGGTTCAGGAGAGGTATCGGTACTGTGGAACAGTGTTTGAATTTAAACATCATTGTAGATAAATACACTAGGACCAATGTGGGTCATTTACAACTTTGTTTTATGGATCTGACCAGTGCCTTTGACCATGTTAGTCATGGGAAACTATGGTAAACTGTGCTCATGATGGGCGTTTCTGAGAATATAGTTATGTTTTGAGCCCTAATGCATACTGATCTCACTGCCAAGGTACGAAAAGGGCCAAATGAAGAATGTACTCTACCATTTAAGGTAACATGGGGAATAAGGCTGGGATGTATTCTTGCCCCATTTCTTTTTTCCCTTTATATTAATGAAGTAAATAGAAAGCTTCAGACGCTACATACAGACTCCTCCAGATTAGGTACTCTGTCTGTTCCAGTTTTATTGTATGCAGACGATGCGGTCCTGCTTTCCAGGACCTCAAATTGGCTGCAACAACCAATTGATTGTTTTACACCATACATGGAGGACAGGGATCAGAAGGTTAATTTAAAGAAGAACTCACAATTATTTGTGGTAGGAGCGTACACAAGACCTGTTCACATCACATCTATGGGAGCAATTTAAAGCCCCCCCCCAAGAGAGTTTCATCTTTTTCCTATTTGGGGTTACAGTTTACTTCCTCCGATACTTGGGACAAACATAAGGGAAGATGCTCTGCAAATATGACGTGCTACATTGAGGGTGTGTTTAGGTTTGCATTGAAACTTGGCTATAAACCAATTGTGGAAATGCTTACTATTATCGGCGGCTGTATATGGGGGTTGCCTGTGGAGTTTTATTAACACAGTTATCTTGCAAACTCAAGAGGATCACTTCATGCAGCATTTCCTTGCAGTCCCAAAATCCACATCTACATACATTATACATAAAGAACTGGAAATGGCCTTCATTGAGGATATTTTACATTCAAAGCACATTATCTGGAGTAAGGCAGAGACCTCATTTACTAAATTCATTATCATGGACCATTTGTCCATTGATAACTTTACAAATCCCATAGCTGCAGTATATTAGGGAGGCTTTCAGTATGCTTAACAATCCTGTTTTACTTGAACAATCAGAATCAATAAAATATTTTTGGAAAAGAGAATTGAAATTGGTATTTGCTAGCACCAGAGATGATTTGAGAAGTTCGAAAGAATAAATTAAAACATCTGTCAGGGATTATTTGCCTGTTTCTACCTAAGTGGTGTACGAAACTATCTTTTAATTGTTCTGAATGCACGTCATAGTTATATTTTGACTCGTCTTTCTCTACGTCCTGTACACGACATGGTCGCCTTTCCTAAAAGTGATCAGTACTGTAAGAAAATGCTGAACTGTCTGCATGATGGAAAATCCAATGACACAACGTTGCGCTTTACTCTTTTTTAATTTTTTTTTAACATTTTATATGAATTTTAGGAATTGTTTTTTAAAACCAATATTTATTATTAGGAACCTTGTTGATTTTAGAATGGCTTTTTTATGTGAGCGAAAATTGGAAGATATGCAGGTATGTTCAGCAGTCCTGTCTTTTATTTTAGGGGCATTATAAGAAAGAAAGCAGCTGACTCATTCAGAGAGTCTGAATTATGAATTTCTGTCTTAATATTTTTAATACAGAATGTATAGCATGCTGTTAAACTTTTTAATGTTATATACCGATGCACTTTT
Source organism: Calotriton arnoldi (assembly GCA_963921515.1). Taxonomy (NCBI): domain Eukaryota; kingdom Metazoa; phylum Chordata; class Amphibia; order Caudata; family Salamandridae; genus Calotriton; species Calotriton arnoldi. The sequence continues at coordinate 1,484,257 of CAWUFW010000992.1, read as the reverse complement.
ATGGCCTATCTTGATTGTAAATTGAATAAAATATTTGAATTATTATATTCGAACAATTAAATGGGATATTAAAAATGGAATGGAATTTGAAAGTCAATATTTTTGAGTCATTTAAGATGCTTCTTTAAAGATAAATGAGCTTATTAGACTTTGAAGATCTCATTAGCAATTACAGAACATTAAATTGAAGCTTAAAGTTACATATTGTATATTTTTAGAATAATATATTAAAATTAATTATATTATTTCTTAATATGAGTCTGTTATGGCTTGAAAATGTGGAGGAAAGTATTTGAGGCACACACACCACCCCATACCTCCACCTGCCTGCTGAGTTTTATAAAGTATACAATCTTCAGCTGTCTTGCTTTGGAAAACTATAATTGAGTACTCAGCAACGGCAACATATGCCATTGCTTCATGTGTCATAGTGCCGCACAGGATAATAATGCAAGAAATGCGAGCATGCGTGGTGGGCTGTGTTATAACCATATTGATGAAATGAAATCCAGTATTTGTAAAGCGCGAACAATTACCCGAGGCTGTCAAGGCGCTGGGGCCGTCGGGAAGATTAAACGAGCTATTGCCCAGAGTCACATGGTGCTAGGCTAACCTGTCGCCAGCGATCGAACCGTGAGCCCCCGTGTTCCGGAGTCAGCCGCCCTGGCCGCTGCACCACACCTCTTCCACTTTTATATTTCTTTTTTCACATTCCCTTTTTTAATTTGTCCGTCCATATGAACTCTTATATAACCATTCTCTTAATTTCCTCATTAATTTTAGGAGAGAGTAAACTGAATTAATACAGCAGCTCTATTAATGTCATTTAATAGCATTTGAATAAACTTGATGATTTTAGCCACAATTGGACTATTCAATAGTGAATTCAGTTTTCTCAATGTTATTTATATTAGTTTTATATAGCACAAACTTGGCCCAAGGGCAATAAAGCATTTTATATGAGCAGCAAATAACATTACACAAGGTCAGATGTTTTTTTTGCGAGTGGCAGAATAAGTGATTTGCCCAGAATCACAGGATGTTGAGCCGAGGCCAGAGGTTTTGGCAACACACAGGAATCCTCAAACTTGATTCCATAGTTCCAAAATTCGGAAGCTCTTACTGTTAGGCCACATCTCCTCCCAAGTTATTTAACCTGAGTCCAGCACCAACTTTTAATCTACTACATCTCCACACTCCTGCCACTCTACCAGCACAGTCAGTTATTTATTTACAAAAAAGTGTAGGGCTGAATGCCATGGTTTAAAAAATACTAAGGCTGTCTAGTCTTCATTCCACCTTGTGCTTCTTTCTTCCACCACCTTCCACTTCCTGTTTCTTTATCTAACTCTTGCAGGTTCTTTTTTATTCCTGCTTTTTCTCTTTGTTACTGTTTCACTGTGTTTATCTTCCTGCTGCTTTCTTCATTTTCTACCCTTTTATCTCTTGTTCTGTGGAAGTCTGATGATGAAAAATAAGACTTGGGCCCCACAAATGATTTCCGGTGCAATACCCCTCCCCCAACTGATACAAATGAAATACTAATCACACTAGAACCTTTTTCTCTCTTTGGTAAAGGACATTCAAGGAAATCTCCCTCAGCATCTGTGCAGATTTGGAGCAACTGGTTTAAGAATCAGTGCACCACCCAAGGTAGCAGCTCATTTTCATTGATAGCATTCCTCTTCCAAAATAACTGAGATGTTCCACATTTATTTCTGTAGCGCGTGCTTGAGCTGTGGCACTGTTTCTTCCAAGCTCTGTTTATTTTCTTCAATCTGTTTTAACTCCTGCCATATTTCTATTATATAGGAAAGTACAAACGTTTTATGGAATAAACTACCCTTCTTCATAGGCCATACACACTGCTATTACTTTGTTAATATTTTATCACATTTTCTTGAGCAAAATCATGTGTGTACATTCCTCTTTTTGTGACCTCCTGACGTCTGCGCTCCTGGCTCGTGAAACAACTGCATTCAGCGACCCTCACAAAGAAAGCGAGCACCTACCACCACGTTCGCAAGTGGGGACCTTCCCATTAAAGTGTCCTATTCAAGGAAATACCGCTTGTTGGAGATTGCCTCAGTGGCTTTCCTCCATCATGGAATAGGAGCCCTGTGGCTTGCAATGCTACCTGGTCATACCTCCAACAGGAAGCTTTGCTCAACTTCATCTGCTCATCTCTTTTCTTATCCAAACAACTTCCGAATTTCTGGCACACGGTAAGCACCCCGACACCCCCACTTTCCCAGCAAGTCATTTTATGTAGTCTGTGTCCATGATTACACAGAGGAAGTGACAAAATGCATCCTAACATTACAAGAGGAAGCAGGAATTGGGACACTCAGAATAACGGAAGAGGAAAAAATAGAATTCAGCACACAGTTGGGCTGTAGGACTCAAGCTGAGGAAAGATAAACACACTTAAAAAATCTTTTTATGCTAATACTGCTTGTCTGACGGCCAGAGACATTTTAAGGCATGGGCAAGGTGGGCCCTGGCCCCCAGGCTTTTAGGGGGCCCCCTGATAGAGCCATCTCGGTTCTGCTGAGAGGCTTACCCTGATGACCTTTAATAATTCTTAGTTTGTTTTAAATGCCGTTTTATTCAATTCATTTTTAATATGGGTGATGTGTGAGAGGCTGCTGCAGACAGTTTGTAGAAAAATGTGTTTGTTTAATGCAGCATCCATAAAAGAAGTTTCTTTGAGATCAAAACACGACTTCACATTTGAGAAATGGGAGGAAGTCACAGATTTTGTTTCACAGACATTATTTGCAGTAATATTTGTGAGCTGCTGCTGTTAAAATATTGAAAACACACATCACTATCCCTGAATATTAGATGTAAATACATTTAAAATTTGGATGAGTGCGACTGTGCACTGTCTGTGCCCGGGCCAGAGAAGGCACGAAAGAGCTGAAATTGGTTCATGAATTCAAACCTAATCAGCGGTGTAGCTAGACCTTTGTCCGCCTGTGCCGGTTCCTGCGTTTGCCGGCCCGTGGTGGCCGCTTGGAAGAGCAGGGCGGGGGGATGCTGGCGATTCCTGTGTTTGCCGCCCCGCGACGGCAGCAAGTAAGAGCGGGGGGAGGCCGCTGCCGTCAAAACTCCCCTTTGCTACGCTACTGAACCTAATCCAAACAGGAGCCCCAAAATACGTTTGGCCCAGGGCCCCCAAAATCCTTAAGATGTCCTTGAAGGGAAGGGGAGGTAGATCGGTGGAGCAGGGAGGTGTCCCAATGGCAGAGATGGGTTGGGAGCATGCTTTGTGCCTCGCCCAACAATCGGCAATAGAGGAAAGGACGGTAGTGGGGTATGGGGTGCCGGGGGGGAGGGATGGTTCCAGGATACAGTATAGACTGAAGCAATGGTAGTCTCGGAAAGGTGTGGTAAATTAAATTTACTTATTACCTCATTTCTGAATTTCTATGCTTAATAAATCATAATTTCTTGTCAATGCAAAGCGAGGAGTCCGTGGTGCTCAAATGAAGGAGGAGAAGACCAATAACTCGAGTTAAAGGGAGCGCTTCCAGCACCAAGCGGGCACAGGAGCAATCTCTCAAGTCCTCTCTTTAAGTGGGGAGTCTTTATTTTCAACAGCAGAATATTTATACAGTCTTGGTCACGAGGCAAAATAGAGGAACAAACAGGTCGTGGCAGATAGAGGAACAAAGATTCAGCAAGAGGAGCAGAGTGTGAAGAAATGGGGCGTGTCTTAGGCTTCGTGAGGGGACTTGCGATGTGAAATAGTCTGACAGTTGGAAGGGGAAGGCTTCCTCATTTGGGGGTTTGTGCTCGTGCTTCATGTCAGAAACATGAACCATCTCTGCGGGGGAGCAGGAACTCATGTACTGGTTTCCCGGACTTGGCAGAAACCACAGAGACAGATGGTGAAAATGAGGAAAACCAGGTGCAGGGGTGTCGTGCTCGTGCTCGGGGTCTTGGGACACCAAAGGGTGAATTAAAAACAAAATGGTGCCGGCTTTTAATGTGGGCAATTATTAATCGCGCAAAGGGGATCGCGCAAAGGGGCATAATTAGATCGCGCAGAGGGCAGCGAAGGGGCATAATTATAGATTTTATTTCCACATTCCCTCCTTGCCCCAGAGTGTACCTACATTATATCTCAATTTGCATGAGATCATTTATACATTCTTGTAACATGATTCTTTCCCTTTCTCTCTGCTGGACAAGTGGTTTAGGAATGCATTTTGCAGCGCATAGACCGCATAGGGCAGGACCACATTGGATGCAAAGGCAGCATCCAGTTATTATCAGGAATATTATGCCTGCTGCTGACAGCAGTTGCCATCCCCAGGACGATATTATCTTCCAGAACCAGTCAGACCACGTCCAAGTGCCAGGTTCTTGATGTAAACTTACGGCTATCTTGTGTAATTTTGTTATGGCCGTGTATACAGATGGGGAATTATCAGGAATAAATATACAGCAGCTAGAGCCTATAATTTTACAGGCTCCGCCTCTGTCAGCCAAGATGATGTCAAGGACAAGGCGATTTTGGAGAGTAACCAATCGTATGGCAGACTGCTCCTGGGTTAAGCTCCCCAGGGCAGACGCTGTCTGGTTTACTACAGCCTCTAAGGTCCTTGTCAACCTGCGTATAAGCTTGCTGTTCTGCACAGGGCCAACAAAGAAGAAGAACCCTTTGTTAAAATCTGTATACTGTTCCCATGAGGTTTCCGCTTGGTCAACCAAGGAGGTATCGATCGTTCTTTTATGTCTGACATGGGGCACTAGGAGGTCTCTGTGGTAAGTGGATGGGGCCACAAAGACAGGGGGTAACAGGAATGCTATATAGCAAGTTCCCCCCCAGTTCAAGGGCAGCTGCACATAGGCCGTTTGGCCACAGATGAAATAAGTATGGCGAGATGCTAGAAATGAGGACTTTCCTCTGTCTTCAAAACTTATAGTGGTATGACAGTCACTGTGTCCTAATGGAACAGAGCCATTTTTCTGGATGCACAGGTGTCCTTTTACTGGTGAGACCGAGATGGAAGGGGAACCAGCATTCTTTTTAGGTTTGGTATTTAACATCTTGTAGGACATGGTCATGTTCCCTTGCTTGTATTCTTCACTTTCTAGGACTGTACCGGTCGCCTGAGGATCTCCCTCCTTATTAGGGTAACAGGCAGTATTGAGTACCTTGTTTAAATCCCCCCAAGGCCACCCATTCTTGCATGAATTATTTCCGTCAGGGCAGAAGGTGGGGGTAGTAGCGTCAGCTGTTATTAGGGCGAACCAGGCTTCACAAGTTCCATTATAAGAGAATGGGAAAGAAAAAGAGGCATCCCTCCCTTTTTCTGATGAGGTGGGATGCGGCCACATATCCAACAATTGGTGCTATTACTGGCTTGCTGAGTGTGGTGTAGCATCTGTATGAAGGTATGGTTTCGCAAGGCTAGTCTATGGGCTTGTTCATGAGGGGGTAGGTCGTGATAGGTGTGTTCCTGAGTGCTGTTGGGTGTATGAGAGGTGTGTTGTGTTGGGGGAAAAACAGTGTGGAGAATCCAACCAAGACACGTCATAACTGCCATGAGGAAAAATAATACTGTCAAACATATAATAGGACCATTATGTCTTTTTCTAGAGTTCATTTTTTTCTTTTCTCCCACATAGTCAAGGTGTTAAAATCCATTCCCATGCTCCAACCGCTTCACCACTGGACCGACGCCCAATGGACTTAATTAGCCAGAGTCCGAATGGCAGACCTTAACTTTGATTTGTAATCCTGTTGTGGGGTTAGTTCCAAAGGCAATAAAGATTGTTCAGTCACAATGTCAGTGGGATTGGCAGGGCCATCAGCAACAGTGTCTTTTTGTCCAAAATGTTTCCGGCAGTGGCTTGCGTGGAGCCAGCCCTTCCTGCCCTCGACCTTCACTGCTGTCCGTGTTGTTAGTAGTACGAGTCTTGGCTTCTTCCACCTGGGCTGGAGGGGACTGGTCCGGTCGAAGTTCCTCACGAGGACCCAGTCCCCGGGTCGGATGGCGTGTTCTTCCGGGTTGGTTTTGTCAGGAAGGTGGCAGCAACCTGAGAACGACAAGATTGGAGTGCAGACATCAAGGAAGCCAGGTAGTCAGTCAGCATAGTACTGTCAACATCAGTTATTCTTTTAGGCCTTGGCGTACCCACATATTTGGTGGTCTGCCAAAGACCACTTCATATGGAGATAAGCCAGTTCTGGAATGGGCTACCATACGCATGTAGAAGAGGGCAACCGGTAAGGCTACCATCCAGTCCACGCCTTTGTCAGTGCATATCTTGGCCAATTTTGTCTTCAAAGTTTGGTTGTGCCTTTCTACTAGACCTGCTGCATGAGGATGTCTTACACAGTGAAACTTCCAAGTGTACCCTAACAGAAGAGACACTTGCTTCATGAGTTCAGAGGAAAAAGGTTGGCCGTTATCTGAGTAGATGACACGGGGCAACCCATACCTCGGAAAAACTCTCTAACTAATTGTTTAGCAGTTGTCGTTGCAGTGTAATCTGGGACGGGATAGGCTTCTGTCCATCTGGTCAGAGCACACACTACAACTAGCACATACTTGTGACCTCTACATCTCTCCATCTGGATATAGTCCATCTGGAGAACTTCAAATGGATGGTCAGGGGGTTGGAATCGTCCCTGTTCCACCTTTGTGCCTTTTCCTGGGTTGAACTGATTACAAATCATGCACGTTTTAACTTTTTGTTTGGCTGCAGCTCTCAAATGTTTGTTGTGCCATATATTCTGTATGCTGTCTAACATTGCTTTTTCTCCCAGATGTGCTGGTCCATGTATGGTGTTTACCATAACTTGTACCATGGCATCCGGTAGAAACCATACTGCTCTTTCAGGTGTCATCCAGCCTTGATCTGTAAGGACCCCTCCTTTTTCCTTCCATTCTAGCAGTTCCTGTGGTGTGGCATGACTTTGGACATCCTGGATGTCAGAAAAGGGGTCTCGTATTGTATATTGGCGGTGTGGTATACTTAATTCTGTGTTTGCTGCTAACTTGGCTGCACTGTCTGCAGAATCATTTCCTTTTGATATTTCATCTGTTCCTTTTGTGTGCGCTTTACATTTTAGCACTGCGATTTTCTCTGGTAACTGACTGGCCTCTAAGAGGGCAGTGATGAGTGTAGCATGCTGTATTCTGAACCCATGTGATGTGAGAAATCCTCTCTCTTTCCATAATGTACCGAAGTTGTGTACAACTCCAAAGGCATATTGTGAATCAGTGTAGATGTTAACTGACTTTCCTTTTGCTAAGTGACATGCTTGTGTTAGGGCTATGAGTTCTGCTGCCTGTGCCGACAGTATCTCTATCTTGTGTGCTTCTAAAGTGTCTGTACCATTTGTGACGGCATAGGCTGCTGCTAATTCTCCTGTGGGGAGTCTCATACATGAACCATCAACAAAGAGTGTCATTTCTGCCTTAGCAAGTGGAGTATCTTGTAAATCTGGTCTTGGTTTGGTCACTAAATCAATTATGTCAATACAATCGTGAATTTCTTCAGTAGGAGAGGTCAGTGGCAACAGTGTTGCTGGGTGTAAAATGTTGCAGCGTCTAATCTCAATGTGTGGCTGAAAAAGTGTCATCTCATATCCGGTGAGTCTGGCTATTGTCAGATGCTGTGTTTGTGTTCTGTTTAACAGAAGTTCTACAGCGTGTGGGACCTGAACTATCAGATGATGTCCCAATACAATAGAATCGCTTTGTCTAATAGCTTGTGCAGTAGCTGCTACTGATTTTAGACATGCAGGCAATGCTTGTGCTACTGGATCTAATGTGCTTGAAAAATAACCACATGGTTTATGTTTGTCTGCTTGAAGTTGGGTCAGAACTGATAGTGCTGTACCTGAGTTTTCTGTTACAAATAATGTAAAATCTTTGGTGTAATTAGGTGTTGCCAGCACTGGGGCTTGACACATAGCTTTTTAAGAGACTGAAAGGCTTGCGTGTGTTCATCTGTCCAGGGTAATTGTGGAGTAGCGCCAGCTTCGAGTGTTGTCAGCTGCACTAACGGTTTGGAAATGAGTGCAAATTGTGGGATCCACTGTCTACAATATGAGGTGAGACCAACAAAGGCTCGAACTTGTTTCTGTGTTGTTGGTTGTGGTATTTGTTGTATGAGTTGGATGCGTTCCTGTGTAAGCTGCCTACCCTCCTTTGACAGCAAGTGCCCTAAGTATGCCACTTGCTGTAAACAAAATTGGAGCTTACCAGGGAAACTTTATGGCCATTTGCAGCTAGGAATTCTAGTACTAGTAGTGATGCTTCAGCACATGCTGCGTCAGATCTGGCCGTAATGAGGATATCATCAACATATTGTAGTATGGCTGTATCCGTGGGCATTTGAACAGTATCTAGTTGTCTTTTTAATGCTTGGCTATATACGCTTGGACTCTCTGTGAAACCTTGAGGAGCTCTTGTGAATTGGAAACTTCGTCCTTGTAAGGAGAAGCCAAAAGGTATTGACTGTCTGGGTGAATAGGTATGCTAAAGAATGCGTTTTTCAAGTCAATGACTGAAAAATGCGTTGCTTCCGCATCTATGGCTGTGAGTAGGGTGGAGATGTCTGGAACCACAGGGTGTTGTGGAACGACACATTTATTGAGCTCTCTCAAATCCACCACTAGTCTGTAGACAGGTGGTGTTCCTGGTTCCACTTTTTTATGAACTGGTAAAACAGGGGAATTGCAAATGTTAGAAGTTGTTTCCTTAATCACACCTGACTGTATTAGGTCCTGAATAATTAACATTAATGCTTGTTCAGCCTGAGGTGGAATTTTGTATTGCCTTATGCGTGGTAGTTGGGCTCCCTCTTTCAGTGTAACCTTGTGAGGTGTTATTTCCATACATCCTACTGTGGTGGAATCAGTGGCCCACAGGGTGTGTGGCAAATCTTTCAAACGCTCATCTAATTCTCTACTTGTGTAGTGGCCCTTGAAATCTCGCAGAAATAGTCTGACATCTGTAGGTGAGCAAACAATGACAGCTCCTAATTCTTTCAATGTTTTTATACCAAGCAAGTTTTCTGGACATGATTTTGTCAATATAAGATCTGTAGTTGTCATGAGGGGACCAACCTGCAAGGGCAGTGGCTTTGACGTGACGTTTGTCACAGGTTGTCCCGAGAAACCCAGAGAAATACTTTTGAACCCGAGAGAGGAGCCTCTGGGACCTCTTGATGGCTTATTGTTGTTTTACTGGCCCCAGTGTCTAGTAGAAACTTTCTATCCTCCCCAAGAAGTCGGACCTCTATAAATGGACCTGTCTGATCTACTGGAATGGGGATTAGGGGCAGTTTGTCATCTTCTCTCTCTGGGCAACATCATGAGAAATCTGGGTAATATTCAGTGTAGGCGCTGTCTATAATATTCATTTGGGCCATTTGTGTTGTCAGTGGAACTGAAGGTGTTGACCTGTCTAGGGAACCATTCTGTTTTGGCTGATATGGGCGTGGCTGGGTCTTACCAGTAGCCAAATTGTGCTTTAAGACAGGGCAATCTTTAACGAAGTGTCCCATCTTTTTGCAATAATTACAAGTGCTTTTTATATTTGTCTGGCTACTTGGTGTCTGTTGACGCTGGGGTGCAGTTTGGGCTACTAATGCTTTCATCTTTGTGTCTTTCATGCGTTTCTTATCATTTTCTTCTTCATCCCTAATGCGATTCTGGTGATATTGTAGCATTTGTAACACCTGTGGAGGTGTATGTGCTTGCCAGGTACTTTCTACTTTTAGTACTCTGTCCTTAATGGCTGGCAAGGCGTTATCTACTAATTTGGAAACAAACAGATGCGGGTAAGCTTCACTTGTTGGCGTAAGGCCGCTATTTACCGCAAAACACTTTTCAAGTCTAGTGTAATAATCTCCTATGTCTTCACCATGTTTCTGTTTGCAGGAGGAAATGGCATCCCAGTCCTCCTTTTTCACTGTTAGTAACTGTGATAGCACCTTTAAAATAGTGCCAGGAAGTGCTTTTAGTTTGTCTCCTATACCTTGACCTGCTACTCTAGTATTTTCGTCATTCTGAAGTTCAGTCCATTTAATGTGTTCACCTGCTACTTCCCAATCTTTTTCTCTTAGTTTGTCATATATACCTGATGGCAACAATAATTTCAGAATTGCTGTGATATCAGAAAGAGTATATGTTCCCATCATTAATACATCTCCTAATTCCTTAAAGAATCCAGCAGGATCCTTTGAGTGGGAGGGAACCATCTCTTTCATCCTTAGTAACTCAAGTTTTGTCAAGGGTACATAAATGAAGACGCGTTGTAGCGCGCCATTCGTGTCAGCTCTGGGGTGGACCTCTCTCATGGGGAACTGGCGTGTTTGAGGAAGTCTATTAGTTGATCCACACGTATTATGGGGAGATCTATATCCAGTCACTTTCTGGTATTTCTGTCTAAAATCTATAAATGTGTTAAGAAAAACTGAACTATTGTGGAGGAACATGTTATCAGCGCAGTCAGACAGAAAATCTTCGAGTCTTGGATCATGTTTAAAATGAGTGTCATTGAGTGTGATGAGATGTTGTACCATGTAGAGACTTGCTAATCTTTGATGTGAGCGTGGTAATGCTAGAAAAAGCTGGGCTATGAGATCATTGTCATATATCTTATATTGAGAGACCCATAGGGTCGCAGTTCTGGCTATTTCCTCCTCCTCCGGTGTAAGCGGAGGTTCCTGGTCTAACCAGTAGTCTAATGCATTGGATGTATTTTCAAATAACTCATCTGGAGATGACCGTTCAGAGTGACCTTGGAGGAATGTAGGCGGGGGTGTTCGTGAATTAGGGGCGGAAGAACGAACGGGTAGGACTTTTTCAGTAGGTTCAGTAATTTCCTCCTCAAGTTTCTTATTCTCTTCATTTGTTTGCAAGTTTTGCAGAATACTTGTCACATTACGGGTGAACCTGTCTAGTGCATCATTTATAAGTTCTAGACTAGTGTGGTCGGATGCGGAATCTAATAAGTCAAAAAGTGAAACTGGTACATTTCTTTCCTCTGCTTGTATGTGTTTTATGAAACAGCAAAGGAGGAACCTATACATGTGCATTTTTACAGGGTGTGATCTTCTTGTAGTCATAGCGTTAATGGCTCGTGAGTTCTCTCCAGTACGAAGAAACTCAGAGGCCGCTTGAAGAAACGTGTCAATTGCTGGTAGATGTCTTATTTCTTCCCAGGAGTCATGAAGTATTTTACTTATTCGGCCCGCCTCCCCTGTGTTGCTCGGAGTCGGGTCATAGGGGCAGTCGGGAATTGTTTTACCTGGGTCTGGACTCTACGGCACCCCCTTCTGGAGTGAGAGGTGGTGCGTTATGTTGTGAAAGGGGTGGCGGAGGCAGAGGGTGTTGAATGACTGGAACTTCATAGGGTGGTGGAGTATCTAAGAGAAAATTAGTAAAAGTATCCTCTGGTGGTGGGGCTGTAGGCTGTGCTGATGCAATGTTAAGGTTTTCAGGTGCAGATGGCAATACAGGATAAAAACCAGTAGAAATGGCTGATTGTTCCCTTTTATTCCTTTCACTAACTACTTCTTTCCCTATTTCTTGTAACTGTTCTTTCTTGGCCTGCTCTGACATTCTCTTACCCTTTTCAACTTTATGCAATTCCTTCTGTTGCCTCCTATGGGCTTCTTTTCTCCATAATTCTACTGAGTCACTCTGTGACTGGCGGACTCTCTTTTTCTTCCATAACTGTTCCTCTAATTTCATAATACACTCCGTATCAAAACTACCATTTTCAGGCCATCTATATCTGAGTTCTAGGTCTTTAGTATATTCTACCCATAGATCACAATAAATAAGTGCACCAACACCATGTTTTGCATACATGAAGTGTCCTGGAGTATCCCGAGGAGGAAGGGGAATTTCCTTCTCAAGAATACTCCTTTGGTTGCCATCTTACGTATTTTCGAGAAAATAGGCATGATGGCAAGACTTTCAAAGATTTTAGAAGTGAGAAAAACATAAACAGAACAAATATCTTTACCGTACCCACGAAAGAGGTGAGTCCGTCTTTTATACTAGTTTAGTAGTCCTCACAAAATAAGTGAGAAACCCACAAAAAACATGTATCTTTACCGTGCCCACAAGGTAGTGAGTCCGTCTTTTATACTAGTTTTAGTAGTCCTCACCAAAGATAGGTGAGAAACCAAAAAAACGCGTATCTTTACCGCCCCACAAAAGCTGTGGGTTTGTTTTTATACTTTTCAGCAGTACTCACCGAAAAGTAACTGGAAGGCCTCTTGAAGATTTTGGGAAAACGCGGCGCGCAGTTTCAAGGTGGGATTTGTAGAACCTCGGACTCGTCTGCTTCGCAGGTTGGGCTTTGGTTCAGGACGTTCCGCTATTTCCTCACCGCCTCGTGTGGATGCTGGGCCGCAGTCGGTCCCCCTCTTCGCCTCGAGGGAGTTAGCGGGAATTCCCGCGTTGTGCACTTTTGAAGTCCGTCAACGGTCAGGAGGGGACAGTACCGGGTCCAATATCGCCGGCGCGTGGGGAAAGGGAAGGTCCCTGTTCGGGCGCCAATTACTGTGGTAAATTAAATTTACTTATTACCTCATTTCTGAATTTCTATGCTTAATAAATCATAATTTCTTGTCAATGCAAAGCGAGGAGTCCGTGGTGCTCAAATGAAGGAGGAGAAGACCAATAACTCGAGTTAAAGGGAGCGCTTCCAGCACCAAGCGGGCACAGGAGCAATCTCTCAAGTCCCTCTCTTTAAGTGGGGGAGTCTTTATTTTCAACAGCAGAATATTTATACAGTCTTGGTCACGAGGCAAAATAGAGGAACAAACAGGTCGTGGCAGATAGAGGAACAAAGATTCAGCAAGAGGAGCAGAGTGTGAAGAAATGGGGGCGTGTCTTAGGCTTCGTGAGGGGACTTGCGATGTGAAATAGTCTGACAGTTGGAAGGGGAAGGCTTCCTCATTTGGGGGTTTGTGCTCGTGCTTCATGTCAGAAACATGAACCATCTCTGCGGGGGAGCAGGAACTCATGTACTGGTTTCCCAGACTTGGCAGAAACCACAGAGACAGATGGTGAAAATGAGGAAAACCAGGTGCAGGGGTGTCGTGCTCGTGCTCGGGGTCTTGGGACACCAAAGGGTGAATTAAAAACAAAATGGTGCCGGCTTTTAATGTGGGCAATTATTAATCGCGCAAAGGGGATCGCGCAAAGGGGCATAATTAGATCGCGCAGAGGGCAGCGAAGGGGCATAATTATAGATTTTATTTCCACAAAGGGGTGGTGGGGTAAGTCTCTATGGGGTGAGAGGTTGAACATTTGAGATTATAGGAGTGTGGGGGTGGTTGATGACGCCAGGTGGGGGGGAAGAGGGAGTGAGGTGCTGATCCCCTTGCACGAGGGGGCAGATGGGAGGGGATGAGAGAATTTTTGAGCAGAAAAGGGCTGAAGCATAATTTCACATCGCTATACCATCCTGCTGGAAATGGTAGTTGAACGCTTCAAAGGGGTTATCAGGGGGAATGTTCAAATTTCAATTAAAAAAGGTATGTCATGGCAATTGGAGTTGATCGCACCACACCAACTGTAACTGGATTTCCTCCATTCAAGATTTTGAGGGGGCGAGAACCGTACACTAAAGACAATTTATGTTGGATGTCTAAACTAAGGTTTAGAGATTGGTCTCCAGGGAAAGTCAGGTTCAACATCATGAATGCGCATGATGTTTACAAGCGATATTATGATCAAAAATATGGTGTAACCAGAGTTAAACTTGATGTTGGGGCTATGGACAAAGTACCAGGAATAGTTTCCAAAGGAAGTAATAAGTTTACAGACCCTTTGAATGTAGTTAAAATTTATACCAGTTCGGCAAAGTTGAGTGATGGAAAGGTTTGGCATTTCAGTAGATTGTCCAAGTGCAAATTGGGAGTCAGGGAATCAGGTGAAGGAACCATTGCAGAAAGTGAGAGTGGTCTATTTGAATTTTGGGATGGCTGTGTCCGAAGGGATGGATGTTTGTGACTCTTCTTGTAATGACTATTCCAACAACAATGTGGTAAATCTTGATAGAGGCAGAGGTGAAGGAAGTGTGAATGAAGAATGAAGGTTGGAGGCTGGAAGTGGAAGTGTGTGGGGTTGTGAGAGGAACACAAGGAGTAATCAGACAAGCCCGTCTACGAAGCTGAAGATGTAATAAGAATAATAAGGAAAGGAAGAGGGAACGGAGCACCAGGACCCAATGGCATTCCTCAAGCAATCTTTAAAAATGATCCTTCCTTCTGGAGTAACAGCCTAACAAATCTATTTCACGAAACTGAGCAACTAAACCAAATTCCACCTAGCTGGCAAGGCTCAATCGCACCGATCTACAAAGGAGGGGACAGAACATGTCCAGCAAACTATAGGCTAATTGCGTTACTGGACGTAGAAGCTAAGTATTTCGCCTATCTGATCCTGGAAGATCTAATTGACTGGTCTGGTCTGGTCAATCAGACAGGCTTCAGAAAAGGGATCGGGACGATCACGAATATTCTAACTCTTTCACTTATAGCCGACAAGTATAAGCGGAGAAAACAACAACTGCACCTCTGCTTTATAGACCTTAAGGCTGCATTCGACAGTGTGGACCGTCACCTCTTATGGGAAAAGCTGCAAGCCTGGAATATTCCCGAGAGAATATTCTTCTTTACTCCCAAACATGGATGAGAGCAAAGCTGGGAGATGGTTCAAGACTATCCAGAAAGGTGACTACAAATAAAGGTTTAAAACAAGGATGCATGCTGGCTCCGCACCTTTTTAATTTGTTTATGTCAGACCTGGCCAATCGGCTTGATAAGATCAACTCTCACCCACCGCAATTGGGAACGCTTTCTTTATCGCATCTCTCATATGCAGACGACGTAGTCCGAATGAGCCTAACTAAGACCGGCCTACGTAGATCACTCATGTGCATGACAGAATATATAAGAATTAATAAACTAGAAATCAACACGTCAAAAAGCAAAACAATGCTTATCAGTAACTACCCAACCGCTAAACAGAACATATGGCTGGGGGGCTATTTGCTGGAGGAAGTAACAATGTACAAATACTTGGGGTTCTACATGGACAACAGACTAAATCGTGGAGAGCAGAAAACCTATATACTACAGAGAGCCAGTGCACTAACGTTCGCTTTCAGGACCTTGGCAAGTAAACTGAAGGGTCCATCTTACAAACCTCTGCTTGCGGTGATAACAGCCAAAATGCTTTCAACAATAACTTATGGCAGTATAGTACTCCATGGCAAAGACTCCGATCTACTGAACAAAATACAAGTCTCAACATACAAAAAGGTTTTTCAGATTCACCAGTCCGCGTCCCCAGCACAAGTGCGACTTGAATTTGGCTTAATAAATGAGACAATAGGGAGGATGTACGCAACTATTAAGCTTTGGTATCGCCTTAAACAGAATATTGCTAATTCTACACTGAACAAAGCTCTCTGGGCGGAATTAGACAACGCTAAAAAATCACCATACCACAATTACCTCCAAAAAGCACTAACAACGACTTGCACGAGCGAACTTTGGAACAAGAATCTGACTTACCTAACCTTCAAACTAGTTATAAATAAAGCTGCAAAACTTCATTCTTTGCTAATCGACAAAAACATCTTCAGCGAGAGATCGCATGCTTGGATGGTATAAGATCCTCGCACCAGCACCTTACCTAAGTATAACATTTTCAGTATACTGGAAAAGACAACTGATGGCTCTTTGCCTTGGAAAATTACCATCCATCGCAGACCAGCCAGCTTGGGTCCATAAAGGGCCGACAATATGCCGACTCTGCGGCAGTAACAAAGAGGACTTTATTCATCTAATTTGCACATGTCCCAAACTTTGCACTGCACGTGTCACTTTATTAAGAAAAGCGTTTAACATCAGAAGAATAAGGACATGCAGAGAGGCTATAATAGCAGGGCTGGACCCGTCTGACCCCCGGATGAACTGCCAACTGATAACATTTCTTGGCTGCCATTCTCTCGCACTACAAACAGAAACTCTAGCTATAATGCAGGCCGAGAACTCTGATATGTTAAGAAATTTTACTATTCATGTTATTTAAGTGGAGAACGCCACTAACCTTATTTCTAGGTTAGAAAAGCCACTCTTCATTGATCGGCAGAATGGTGTTGTCGCGGGACTTAGTAAATATTAATTGTATGTTACACATCCCACTAAAATATTAACTGAGTATGTAAAGCTTTTAGGTTTTAAATTGATGAAATTTTATTGATGACTTATTTATGCGATAAATTGTTAAGGTTTTAATTAACCAAACAATAAACATTCATTATCATTATCATTAGAGTAGGCGATCTGTTATTGCCCAGCAAATTGAAGGATGACCAGTGTTGAACACTTACGGTACTTTTTAGGGGAATGTTAAATGTTAATGTGCCTTATGTTTAGTATAGGTAACTTACACGTACAACATTTATGAGTAACTTATAGTGGTTTAACTAAATGAAATGTATGTTTATTGTTTTCTTCATTGTTGTATTTTATTATTATTTATTTATTGTGTCAATTATAAAAGGGCAAGATATTTTGTCTCGAACCTCTGGTGAATGTTGACGGGTAGAATGCAGACAGGATGAGGGAATGTAGAATGTGAGCGCCTGGGGTTCCAGGAGGACAGTTGGGGCGTAAAGGGAGGACAGAGGCACAGTTATGTTGCTGCTATCGGTGTAGGAATAAAAGAAACAATTGACACCTGCAATTGTGTCTGGCTCCTACCAATCAATCAATCATGGGTTTGTTGAGCACGACTACTCACCCGTAAGGGTCTCAAGGCGCTGGGTGGGGGGGGAGGGCGCAGGCTTCGTCCATCAAGGAGGAGGTCTATCGAAGAGCCATGTTTTGAGGTCCCTCGTGAAGTTGGGGAGTGATGTTGTCTGTCTGAGGTGGAGCGGGAGGGCGTTCCAGGCTCTGGCCGCGAGGAAGGAGAAGGAGCGGCCTCCCGATCTGGACTTCCTGGTGCGAGGGACCACTGCGTGGGAGAGCTGGGCTGATCGTAGGGTCCTTTGGGGTGCGTGGAATGTGAGTCGGCTATTCAGGTATGCTGGTCCGGTGTTGTGAAGGGCCTTGTGTGCGTGGGTGAGAATCTTGAAGGTGATTCTTGCCTCGATGGGGAGCCAGTGGAGTGTGCGCAGGTGATGTGGCAGTGTTGTGGCAGGTTGAGGATTAGTCTGGCGGCGGCGTTCTGGATGTTTTGAAGTTTGAGGGTGAGGTTTTTGTTGATTCCGGTGTAGAGTGCGTTGCCGTAGTAAATTCTGCTGGTGACGAGGGCATGTGTGACGGTCTTTCTGTGTTCGAGGGGGATCCATTTGAAGGTCTTGCGTAGGAAGCGGAGGGTGTGGAAGCAGGAGGATGCGACGGAGTTGATCTGGCGGTCCATTTTGAGTTCGGAGTTCAGGATGATTCCAAGGTTGCGTGCGTGGTCCGTGGGGGTGGGCGGGCTTCCGAGGGCGGGCGGCCACCAGGTGTCGTTCCAGGCATCGGGGTGTGGGCCCATGATGAGTACTTCTGTTTTGTCCGTGTTGAGTTGTAGACAGCTGCTTTTCATCCATTTGGCGACTGCTTCCATGCCTTCTTGAAAGTTGTGTTTGGCTGTGTTGGGTTCGTTGGATAGGGAGAGGATGAGGATGAGTTGGGTGTCGGCTGCATATGAAACAATGTTGAGTCCGTGGGTTCTGACGATGGGGGCGAGCGGAGCCATGTAGATGTTGAACAACGTGGGGCTGAGGGAGGATCCTTGGGGGACTCCGCAGGTGGTCGGTGTGGGGTCCGAGAGGAAGGGAGGGAGTCTGACCCGCTGCGTTCTGCCGGCGAGGAATGAGCAGATCCAGTCGAGGGCCTTGTCCCGGATCCCTGCGTCGTGAAGTCTGTGTGTTAGGGTGCGGTGAGAGACTGTGTCGAAGGCCGCTGAAAGGTCGAGGAGGATGAGGGCTACTGTCTCTCCTCTGTCCAGGAGGGAGCGGATGTCGTCTGTTGCAGCGAGGAGGGCGGTTTCCGTGCTGTGGTTCTTTCTGAAGCCGGATTGGGAGGAGTCAAGGATGTTGTGCTCTTCGATGAAGGTGGCAAGTTGGCTGTTGATGGCTTTCTCGATGACTTTCGCTGGGAACGGGAGCAGGGAGATGGGTCTGTAGTGCTTGAGGTCGGTGGGGTCCGCCGAGGGTTTCTTCAGGAGGGGGTTGATCTCAGCGTGCTTCCAGTCGTAGGGGAAGGAGGCGTTCGCGAGGGAGCGGTTGATGGTGTGGCGAAGCATGGGGGCGATGGTGTTGGCGGCTCTGTTGAAGATGTGGTGGGGGCAGGGGTCCGTGGGGGCCCCGGAGTGGATTGACTTCATCGTCTTCAGTGTGTCTTCGGTGGTGAGGGCTGTCCAACTGTCAATCGTTGGCTCATACCTTTCACTGATGACATAACGTTAATGCCAATTACTGTGAAGATTAAAAGCAGACATTGTTTAACTTTGAAATAGCTACAGGGAGTCACAAATTAAGCAAGGTTGACATGATTGATCTTCGAGAAAGAATGCAAATTCGCGCCTGGGAAGATATGCAAGATTATTTTACAAAAATAGTTGTGTCTGCGGGATGGAGACAGGCGACAAGATAAGTATAAAAGTGTACTCCAGGGATCCGCATCTGCTCTGTTTTTATAATCTCTTCTTGTTTGGATAGAATGGGAAGACGTTTTGCTTTCAGTGTTATATCATATTCGAAAACTTTCACAGCTTCTTGATTTCTTGCTTAAAAAATGATGTGTGCTAGATTGTGATTTATGCCTGACTAGTTGGGCTGAATTTGTTGCAGTAAACCTGCAAGTGCTCTACTTAATGACGAGGATGTCAGTCAACCAACATTGGCCCTGATTGTGATGTTGGGCGGACGACACTGTATCGGTCTGGAACTGCCCGACCGTAGGTCAGCGGTTCAGACCTCGCAATTTGGATGTGACCGCCCTTAGGGCAGTCAGGAACATCCATTTCATTATGCAGCTTGTGCGGCGGGCGGAACGGTCCGGCAGCACATGCTGGCATAGTGAAATGGATGGTTGTAAACATCCATGCACTGCGTGGCACACGGTGCAGGGATGTTTAGGGGAGCACCATAGGTGCCCGCCAGGCACTATAGCGGAGGGCCAGGGGGGCCCTGCTAGGGGCCCCCAAAGTCATTTTCCGACAGCCTTTCCGTGTCGGTAAGGCCGACATGGAAAGGCTGTCGGAAAATGAAATCATAATCCTGACTATGGATCTGCTGCCTATAGGGGATTATGGTGTCTTTCCGATGCACCGACGGGCTCCTTAAGCCCGTTGAAAGCGCCGCTAACGGTCCCTCCGCTTGATGCCTCCACCCGCCGCATCGTAATGCAGCGGTGGGCCGCAGGGGCAGGTATCGGTGGGTCCGACACCGAAGTGCTGTCGATTTCGGACCCATCGACATCGTAATCAGCCCCATAGTCTTCAAGATGTTTTTCAGAGAAGGTCTTGCAATAGTCAGCCCTTCCACAATGGTGAAAGACAGTTCATTTAAAATGATAGAATGCAGGATGCTCCTCCCTCCTTCTCATTATGGCACTCTGTTGCCAGTCAGCTCTCAGTTTTTATGTTAATCAAATTGTATTGCATCCTATGTGCCTTGTAATATGTAAAGTAACAATTAGAGTAAAAGCATCTATTTTACACTACTATATGGAGCATCTGTACTAAAGAGGTGTTGGTGCACTTAACATTTCAAAACAACTGTGGACACAGTCGTCTGATCAAAATATGACTCAAACATAACTTCAATAAAGTTTTCAACAGGAAGTTAAAGGTAGATGACAGCAGGTTTATCTTGACAAAATGGAAAGATAGTAGAAGGAGGACATTTGTTTAGACAGTGGATTGAATGCAAATCTTATAAAGAAGGACAGCCTAGACGAAATGAGCATAGAAACAAAATAGACAACAGAAATTTTCCTTTGTACCCCAGATAAAAAGAGGTTATGAATTTCAGGAAAGAGAAGTAGGGCTGGACGAGAATAATGTGGAATGAGTTGAGTTATAAAGGTGGGTCAGGTAAGAAAAGAAATTGTATAGAGTTCAGATGTGGGGCTTGAAGGAGTAATCAGAATTCTCATAATGATTTTGTCCCATGAATTTACCATCCATTTTCAGGTCACCGATGTGTCTGTCCTCTTGTTGTCCAGTAAACATATTTGCCCTTGAGTTGCTTGGATATGTCTGATTGGTCTCATGTCTTCTCCTTCTTCCTGGTAATGTTGATGAAGGTGAATAGATGTATAGGCTCTTTAAACTAGGTGCACAACAAGACATGGTTTAGGTTTCAAAACTTGTTCTCGGTTAAATAGATGTAGGAAAACGCCACAGAAGCATTGAATGTTTACATTTGGGTGACACATCATTTGGATGTAGTCAATTATACACGTGTGTGTCTGAGGTGCTCTTTCACTCCTTCTACTTTTTATTGCTATTGCATAGCACATCCCTGTGTCCATTCAGACTCTCCCAATAGCTTCAGATATCTTCACATGGCCCCTGAAAATTGAACATGGTTTGCTTCCCATCCACACACCTATCTGGGCACCCATTACCACCCTTCCATGTTGTGTACGCCATCTACATGCTCCTCATTGACTTGTGTATAATCATGAGATGTACCTTTAGGTACTGCCTGTTACTCATTACATGCTAGACAACTGCTTCTGGCACTTGCAAATCTTTGCAAGTCTGACATTTTGTTTTGCATTGTTTCTGGCCGAAGGCTTTGAACTTATGACATAAGTAGGTAGTACCATGCCCCCTCTCTGAAGCTGTTATTCTTGCTAGCCCTTGCTATTGTTATCTGAGCGAGCTGCTCTTTCTGTATTTTCTAGCAGTCAATTAATCGCTTATAGCCAAGTTCATGATACTCCAACTTGAAGGTGAAGTTGTCTCATTCTGCGCACAGAGTCACAAAGCTAAATGATATTATGAGAGCTGATAAAAAATCCTCAGCTATATTCAGCCACATGGATCTTTTGAAAATGTGGAACACTAAATTCTCAAGGATTGCCTTGCTGATGGCATTGGGGTATCAAGAACTTAATGAAGAGATTCATCCGGTAGACGTCTTTATGGCAGTCCATCAAAACTCTGAAAGCACCTTTTTATATCTTCAGATGACTTAGTCGAATGGTTTTTAGCCTACACATTTGTATGTTCCATGCTCCCTTTTATGTTGCATTTTGAATTAATCTTTTGGTTATTGTTTTGAATCCTGTCCCTGAACCTTCTGACTTTTCTTTTGAAATTTGTATCCTAATTTTGTACCTGAGAGAACTTCTTGAAGGTATGCCTCTAGAACAGGTGATCGAGATGGGCATCTGAAGAGAAACCTCTGCTGAATTTAACAGTTTGTTTGAATCTTGGCTTACCATGTTTAATTTTTTCCCTGTTGTGAGCTGTGTTAGCAGCACACATGCGCGGTTTGCATGAAACTTTGGTGTGCCTGGTACTGATTGGAGCCATGCGCTGACTCAAAGAGATAGTGAATATACTGAAGATAGAATAGAAACGAAGTGCAGCAGTCCATTTGCCGGTTTGTGTTCCAGTGCAGGAGGCCTCACCACTCTTGAGGAGATGACATGAAGGTTCCTATGAGGGTGGGTACAGTCATAGAGTGTTCCCTGCCTTCATTGTGGTCATCAGGGCCATCCTTCAGGGCTTGGCTGTATGGCGCCCCTAGGCTGATACAGGATTGTCAGGGTTGCACTGTGAGAGTCTGTGCAAAAGCACCACCGGTCTGCTTTTGGAAGGAAACCAAAGACCCGCTGAACGGCCACAAGGTTAAATGAAGCCGAACTAATAAAAGTTTCCAAAGGGAGGACGTCAACAAGGAACATCATGCCAGCCCTCACATGTTTTGTGTATTTTAAATCAACTTTTGTTCAGTTGAGAAGATGACAGCATTAAAGGGCATAAGAAATTTATTGACAGCCCATAATGAAAGCTTAATAACGATGCACAATTTTTAAATGCAAAGACCTGTATTACTTAAAATGATCTGTTGCATGATAATGCGTTAGGCATAGCCATGATTAGATCCACCAGGGCATTGTTATGCTGTATGGCGTAATATGTAACCGGAAGGGAGAGCTGAGGCTCCAGCACTTTCTCTTCATTGTGCCTGGCCCTGACCCTAATCTGTGCTGCTCTTCACAGTTGGAGGTGTCAGTTCCAAATGGTGGTCCCTCACATACCGGTGCAAAGGAGGGATTCGTCTGTACATAACTAGGAAGTATGGCCATCTATGGCTGCATCGCACAGGAGAACTATCCCAACCTCCAGCCGCCTTCTGATGGACAGGCCTGAATTACACGCTTTAAAAAAAAAAAAAATTTGAGTTTTATATAGCACGAACTCGACTACAAGATATCAGGTATCTGAGCACTTTATATGAGCACCAGTTTCGTTACAGATGGACACATTCATTTTGGTTATGCACGGGGAGATTAAGTGATTTGCCCAGAATCACAGGATGTTGAGCGCCGTTGCTGAGACTCAAACCCGGTTCCCCAGCTTCGAGGTCGACCGCTGTAGCCGTAAGGCTACAACCTCTCCCCTTTTAGTCTGCCTCTGTAATGGTGGAAAGTGTGTGCTTCCATAGCAACACGTCAGAAAGTTGACATTATCACATAAGCTTTTTGAAGGCCCACACACAAATGCATAAAGTTCTCCCCTGAAGATGACTGAACTCCAAAAGTACCTTCATAGTTGGCATGACAGGTAAGCAAAGCACAAAACAAATCACTACCCATATATCTTCAGTACAGCACATACGGAGCAACATGCTTATCCTGAGCATCTCTTGCTGACCGTAGGAGAATAAGGAATAGATGGCACATCTGGGAACAACTATAATCTATGGAGAACTAATGATTATGTGGACATTCAGTGGACAAAGTTTATCTAGTTGACCGCAGGATGGCAAGGAAAGAAAGCCTTAGCTTTGATATCAACTTCTCGTGTACTTGAACAAAACTGTTGCAAAGCGCCCAGTGTGGTGTTTATGAAATACACCTATCTGGACTCTTGTGGATGGTGGATTCTACTCTGTATTCAGCACTTCCTCCAGAAATCTGATGGATTTCTATAACAATCTAACTCTAATTCAGATTTTTGGTAAATCAACCCAATCGGTCTCTTCCAAGTAAAACCTACTATTAAGTCAACATATGTATGGCATGAACATAACAGTTCACCAAGGCATCTCAGACTTATTAAAAATATAGATAGCCTGATGCTTTCAGTATGTATTGGTCAGTGGTGCCTAATGCACACTACTGCTTTGAGTTTTGCAGCTCATGCAGAACATTTCTTCCAGGCATTCTCAGAAGCGGAGATCTTCATAGGGCATCTCTGAGTATGAGTAGTCTGGTGTACACTGTTCATTTAGACTGTCTGCTGTGTTTGGAATTACGTTGACCTTTTCTGAAAGTGTTCTAAGAAGTGTTGACACCAGATGCTTAGCCTAGGTGAAGACACAGTGGCTGACTTTGACTCTCCTCTCAAGACCCTCCACCTGCATCCATCCGCCCACTTTGTGCTAGCAAGAAGGGGCAAGAATACTGAACAAAACACAATACTTGCTATCGCCACTGCTAAATAACCTACAACCTCATTATAATTTGGCGCTGTATCAGAACTAATGGCATCCACGTCGCCATTTAATACAAACTATAGTATTTGAATTGGTCGGTACAACTTATATAACTTAGCTTTAGGGTTTTTACTCAATTGTCTCGGGTCCTATTTCTGTTTCCTATGCCATTCATGTTATTGTTACAGCTGTCTTGCACTCTGTAGAGCATTTAAAAATGGTCGCATTTGCATTTTATATTCAAAGTTCCAGGAATGCTACAAAAGAACATGCCTACTTCTGCTTTTCACCCACCTGTTCCTACTTTCAAATCTGCCTGAAGGACACAACGGTGACTTTGCTGCATTTATGGTGACATCAGCAATGTTATCATTGCCCAACCATGATTTAAACGTAGTGACTCACTCGGCAAGAACTTGCTTTCATTGAAAGGAGCACAAAGAGGACACCTGCAGTAAAATCCTTCGCACTTAACAGCTATACATGTTTATGTTAAATAGTCATCATTAAAGCAAAATGTTTCTCTCTCCAATTTTCCAATCAAAGCATAATTTCGAAATCAGAACCTCCATATTATGACTCCTTGGTTGTACAGATGCCCTCTTTTTTTGGGTGCTTTCTGAGCCTTTGGTTTTGCATATGGCTTTCGCAGGCTTTGATTGGAGGTCACTTCCTACTTTTACTGATATGGTTGTCTTCAATCCTGTGTGTTTTTTGCTCACAGTAACCTGTGGCTAAATCTTGCAGTGGCGGCTGTGGCATTTAAGTGGTGGGGCAGCGCAGGGCTGGGCAGCATGGGGTGAGAGTGCGGGGAAAAGAATTTTAAAAATAACACTTACCTGCATTCTCCAGCGGCGGTCCTGTTCTGGCCTCTGCTCGACTCCCGGCATACCACAGGGTCCCCTACGGCAATCCAGACGCTATTCTCATGCTGGTATTACCCAGCATGAGAGCAGCGCCGTGATTGGTGTGAGCGCCCTAGTTAGGTGCTCATTAAGGGGGAACGACCCTCTGCTTGTTCTCCACCCGGCTGTAATGCACAGCTCTGGTGAAGAGCTAAGTGCGCAAAATGGTTTGCGGCAGTGTCAACATGTCGGAATGGACGGCCCGCCCTCAGCTCAGCTGCAGAAAGTAAGTGAGGAAAAAAATTATAATAACCTTTGCTATATTATCATTTTATTAGGTCTCGGCTAGGCAGCGCTTGCGCTGTCTCAGCGCATGCGCTGTCTCGTCGAGAGATGCTGTATACAGTATTGTGGGGGAAGCTCCGCCCACTTTCTGCCCATGCTTTTGATTGGCTCAAATGTAAAATGCTGCATTCTGATTGGTTGCCGGCGTATTAGTCCCGCCTCCTTACTGCCATGACGTCATGTTTATCCTTCCATGGCTATCAGCCCCTTTACTTCAGCAACTCTTTTCTTCCCCTGCCTCCCCCTGTTCCCTCCAGCAGTCTGTGACTTCTATGGCCACCATGACTCCCCCACCCACTCCTGTTCCTGCCTTCTTCGGCACCGGCATTTTTGTTTACACTGCAATAGGACTCGCGTAAATACGAGTCCAATTGCATTTGTAAATGCTTGTTTATCGTGTAATTGGTCGATGGATTCGCACTCTTTTGTCTCTCATGCGCGCGCGATGCCTTACATCCTACGCTGCGCATGCGGGACAAAACAGTGGCGTTTGCCCGCAGCGCCTGCACCCGCCCCTCTGCCACAGCCGCTCCATCCCAGCTCTCCCTCGGCCGTGGCCAGCCCTGCCAGCTCCACGTCGGACATGCTAAACAGCGTCAAGGGCCGAGATGTCAGCTGGCCCCGGACCGCCCCACAGAGCCCGCATTGGCCCGGAGTCTCATCCCGTAAGTTTCCCCGGACTCCCACCTCACTGTCCCCGGCTGGCGGGCCTCTGTCCCCATCCACCCCTCCGCCCACAGTCTGCTTTCTGGTTTAACTTGTTCTTTTTATAGATTAATCTTGGAATTAAAAAAAATATTAAAAAAGAGTGTGCCAACCTGTTCCAGTTTCGGAGTCTGACGCTTCCTCGGCGTTTACACTGTCTCGCAACCCGTAAGAGTCTGCTAGTCACCAAGGCAACTGGTCAAGTGACGGTATGAGTTGACCATTTCAACACACTCTACAAATTTCTGTGGACATCTTCAAAGTATTACCGGTATAAAAAATTCAGAGTTACGCGAAAGTTGAAATTAAGGATAGCTTTTTCTGTCCACTTGTGCAGATTGTTGTATCCATTTGACTTACTCTACAATTGTGTTAGAGAATTCTATGCATATAAGTAAAGATATTAATTGTAGGGCAGTACTAAATGTTTCCGTCGGCCAACTTTCCGTGGTGTTGTTTTTCTTAAGGAAAACCAAAATACATTGAAACAATGTATTTCTTTCGTGTAAACATGAATATTTAATTATTAAATCCTTTTAATCTCTTTTATTGTGAGTGTCAAAGTGTTTGCGAACATTCACAGTATAAAAATCGTTAGCAATTCATACTTTTTTAATGTCTATGTGATAGATATTTGTACATTATCAAAAAGAAAACGACATGAATGTTATCACAATGATATGTGTTTGTATGCAGTTTTTACTTTATCAATAAAGCACACGGTGTGGAAATGGTCGTGGGGGGGGTGTATGTTGTCCGTTTTTAATGTCTATTATTGTTGGCAGTCAAGATTGTGACGTCGTTGAACTGGAAGCTTCACTTTTGCCTACCTCTAGATTTTCCTTTAGGCTTTGAGAGCTGACTGGCAAGTTGTTTGAGGAATCATATACATTAGCTATTTGAAGATGCGTTTATTGACGTGTTGAACATCCAATGAAACTGTGGGACCTCCGGGTAGAATCAATCGGCGACTCAGGCAGGCGGAATCTGGCACTGCCCATGTCAGCGCAGAGTGGGTGAGTCGCTGCTGGTGTTTGTTGTCATCAAGATGGAGTTTCTGCTGGGGAACCCGTTTAGTACCCCGGTGGGGCAGTGCATCAGTGAGTTGTATGAGGGTGGCTTAAGCCGGAGAAGGAGGGTGTGAGGGAGGCGCCGGCCAAATCTAGTTGGTAAGGAGATTAGGTAAACTGCTGATGGTCTGGACATGCAGTGCTTACAACATGTGTAGTAATTATTATCTCGGTGGGTATGCTTAGTGGTGTGTAAGCAGTACCGAAGGGTTACCAGCTGCTCGGCATTCATGGATTGATTGCGAATAGCATTTTGAGGGTGCCAGCACGTCTTGTATTTCTATTGAGTTTGCGCTTAAAATCATGCACTGCAGCATTGAACCTGCAGCAGCAGATTCAAGTGTCTACGTGGAAATAGGATAATCAGACATCCCGGATTTCATGGACAGCCCTTGCTTTTGGAGGACTTCACCGGCACATTTTAATAGATTAAAAACATGCCACAGAGTGCCTCTCTCTCCTTTAATACTGCTGTGTTGCATCATGATTCGACCCAGTGCAGCAGTATAGCTAACTTCTCATTCTTGTGATTCAGCAAGAGAGTATTGGTGGAAATGTGAGTGTGCCCATTTTAACTAAAGGGCATGTTCAAATTTTCACCAAACGTATCTTAAACAATCGCAGTGTAGACAGACGTTAACCCTACGCATGCACAGACTCGTCTTATTATGTAACACAGCAGTATTTAGAAGGAGCGTAGATGTTTTCTCAGCCAAACACTGGAGTGTCACGCAGTTTGGTGCTTACTTTCCCTCCATGTTAAAGAACAGTAGATGTTTCAGCAACAAGGCTAATGTGTTGCATAGCTAAATACATATAAGGTCCCAAAGGCAAGACCGATTGCATTGCAAATGCTTGTTTTTAGTTTTTCACTGCTCAAAAGCAGTGGGGCGATGCTCCTCCGCCTTAGTGGAGGAGCCGCCACTGCGACGATGGAGGTTTAGCCATATTTTTGACATTGCATTTGACCAGAGTAGCCCACTCTTTTTTTGTCTGTCTAGGGTCACTGCAGTTGTCACCTGACTTATGTGATCAAAAAAAGGAGCTTTCATAAGGACTACAGAGGGTTTTTTTTAACGCCCAAATATCGATTAATTTGAGTACAGATTTTGTTTGCACAGAAGTTGTGTGCTTCCGCTGAAAGAGTACCTGTAATGCATTTGTTGCCTTTTTGTGCATATGCTTTTTGAGTTAGTGTGTCTGTTTTATTGAGGATAGGTAAGTGAGTGAAAGCAAGAATGAGTCAGTGGGTGAATGAAAGGATGTACAAGTGCAAGGATGAGTGGCAGAGGCATTTATGATGGCTTAGTGAGTGCCTAAATTCATCAGTGACTAAAGAGACAGCTTCAGCTGTAAGCCATAACTATTAGCATTGCCAACGCTTATTGCATTTCAGATCTCTTTGTTGGACATATAAGAAGTATGCTTGCACCACCATATGTCCCTCCGGAAAATGTGCACATTTTACTCTACTATGCGCGATGCACAGTTTAACATTGGGTTTATGATCGGCTGAATTTTTTCCAGTAAAAGACCATAGCTTTAAATGTTTTACTAAAAATCGTATAGTATGAGTTGACCCTGACTTTGCTTTCCCTCTTTTCTGCCTTTTCTATCTGTGAAGAATTGTCCTGGAGGACAGCTTACACTTGACCCTAGATTACCAGCGCACTCGGTGGCCTTGTTAGATGGGAAGAAAGTATACCTGGCTCTCGTTTCCATAACATTTTAAAAGTCCCTGTTTTTTTGGTCCGGAGAGTAGAGTGTTTTACTGAAAAGAGGGACTAGATAAATGTAATTCCTTGACTCGCATCTTTGTATCATGCATAGGGACTTAAATGACACTCGCTTTGCAGCAAGAGTTCAGTGAAGCTCAGCTAAGGCAGGAGAGACATTGTCAGATTTTCGCAGGTCAAGGAAGATCGGTGCAGTACTGTTTTAAACTGTAGGCGAGCAAGCAGATACTTGGGGACAAGAAACAGTCGGGAAACAACGCGGGTTCCGACAACGCAAGAGCTACCACGCTTGCCATAACCACAAATATACCTTAACCACACATATGCGTGGTTAAGGCAATGCGCGGGCTAGCTGCTGCTGGGCCGAAGCAGGAAGGATCGGGAGAGGACGAGGTGAGGTAAGTGGGGCAGGGTTTTGGGAGGTAGTTTGTAAGGGTCGGGGGGTAGTTTTCAGGGCTGGGGGGATCAGGAAAGTTTTCAGGGCTATGGGGGGTCAGGTCGTTTTTAGCACTCGGGGGTCGGAGTAGTTTATAGGGCTTAGGGAAGGATGGGGTAGGTTATAAGGCTTGGGGGGTTGGGGTATTTTTTAAATTAGGGGTTAAGGTTTTAGGCCTCAGGGCAGTGGAAGGGGTTGGGGTAGTTATAGAGACAGCGCAGGGGTGGAGGGTCGGGTAGTGTATGTTAAGGGGCAGAGTTTTAGGCCTCAGGGCAGGGGAATGGGTAGTCGGGGTAGTTTTTAGGGCTTAGGGGAGGCTGGGTAGTTCTTAGGGCTCAGGGGGTGTCGGGGTAGTTTTTTCAATTAGGGTTTTAGGGCTCAGGGCAGTGGTAGGGGTTGGGATAGTTTTAGGGACAGCGCAGGGGTGGGGGGGTCAGGGTAGTGTATGTTAAAGGGCAGGGTTTTAGGCCTCAGGGGTAGGGTAATGGGTAGTTTTCAGGAAAGGTTTTGGCCTCAGGCGGGGGGGCAGGTAGGGGGTTTGTAATTTAGAGTTTAGGGCGGGGAGGTCCAAGTAGTGGCGACCTTAGCCATGCATGCCCCCTTACCATTCATGTCTTTACCACGAAATTGCATGGTAAAGGAATGCGTGGTTAAGACGCATTCGTGGTTCGGGCTGTGTGGTAGAGGTACGTCTGGTTTAGCCATGCGTGCCTCTTATCACACAACCCTTGGGGACACCCACATAGATCCTTTTTCCATAATCCCATCACGCCTGGATAAAGGCACTTCCTGCTTCTGTTTTGGGTGAGATTTATAAGAAGGTACATGAAACAATTTGTGTTGTGTTTATCCACACAAAGATTATTTTCTAAAATAATCTGTAATTTTTAAATCCTCAGTTTGCCCGAGGCCACAAGTTCGGCTGCTCAGTACTATCCCAGGCTGAAATAAAGTTTGGTGGGACTCAAGGACTTTATTTTCCTCACAGAATGTCTGCAGTTCATAGTTAAATGCAGTTTCCCATTCTTGGCCAAACATGAAGCTGAGAGCTAGATCACCATTTTTGAAGGTCAGCTGTGTCCAGGTTTAGCTTGTTTTTTTTTCTGTAAAGGTCTAACTGCGGTGGCCTTCCAGGGGTCGAAGCAGACTTATGTGCAAAATGAGGTGTTAAAAATGTCTGCTACTAAAGGAGCAGCCGCAAGGAGAAGGCCATGCATTTGTATAGGTGAGTTTAAGTCCACTGGCGAACCAGAAGGGCTGTAATACAACAATCTGTCCCTTCACTCTCCTGGAGACCAGGAAAGGAAAATCAGTGACCAGTGCAACAATAGCCTCTGGAGTCAAGTTGTGCCTACCCAAGCATGAAAGAGCGTGAAACTCAGCCTCTAGCATATACCCTCTGATCCTGGCTTCCTCTGAATGAAGGAATTGAGCCAGTCATTGCACAGTGATTGAGAGACTACTATGTTAATGTTTCTGGCAAAGGGAGAGTTGAAATCAGAAAATAACCTTGAAGAGTTCCTTGGCACGATCTGATGTTCCCATAAGTGCTACTGATAGACCTGGCATCCTTGGCGTGATTTTCCCTTAACTTTTTGCCTTGAGACTTCCTGTTTTTGCTGACTTCATTTTTGCTCGCCTTAGGACTCTGCACACTTTACCACTGGCTAATCAGTGCTAAAGTGTTTGTGCTTTCACCTTAAAACTTGGTATGATTGGTGTACCCAATTGGCACATTTAACTTACTTGTAAGTCCCTAGTAAAGTGACACTACCTGGCCCAGGGCTTGTAAATTAAATGCTACAAATGGGCTTGCAGCACTGATTGTGCCATCCACTAAAGTAGCACTCTAAACATGTTATCAGGCTTGCCATTGCAGCCTGTGTGTGTGTGCAGTTTTAAACTGCCATTTCGACCTGCCAAAATAATCCTTTTGCCAGGTCCAAACCTTTTTAATACATATAAGTCACCCGTAGGGTAGGCACTGGACAGCCCTGAGGGCAGGGTGCAATGTATTTAAAAAGTAGGACATGTACTTTTACGTTTTACATGTCCTGATAGTGAAAAACTCTTACATTCGTTTTTCACTACTGTAAGGCCTACCTCACCCATTGGATAACATTGGAGTGACCTTATTATATTTTATAAGTGTAATTTCCAAATGGGAACAGACAATCAGTTCATGTTTGGTGTCTCTGGAATTGTAATTTAAAATCCTAACTTATGGTGAAATTGATTTTTAAATGACAGTTTTGAAAATGCCACTTTTAGAAAGTTGGCACTGTCTTGCCTAAGCCATTTGGTGTCTGCAGCCTGTCTACAGATGACTGGATGTAGTTGACAGATGAGCTTTGTGTACTCCTCCTAGACAACCACACACAATGGGGAGCTTAGGTGTGACTGCATAGGCCATCAATGGCAAGATGGGAGGGAGGAGCTGGGCCATGCCCTACTTACACTTGAATAGGCTCTGTCCTGTCTCAACACAAAGGGCTGCATATCCCCTGTAGTTAATTTGGAGCCAGGGCCAGGAAGGCAGGGCATCTGTGCACTTTAAAGGCATGCCTCTAGAAGCTTTTCCCTCCTACAAAGGCACAACTGTGTATAAATACTGGATCTCAGACATCAACTCTTCAGTGTACTTCTAGACCTGTAGATACTCTGCCAGGAAGTAGAATTGCTGTGCTGCTGAAAGGACTGCTGCTCTGAAAGAACTGTTGCCCTGCTGTGCTGACCTGCTGCCTGCCAGAGTGACTCCAAGGGCTACTCTGCTGGCCCCCTGATCTGAGCCTAAGGGAAATAAAAAGCTCCCCAACATCCTGCACCATCCCCTGGACCCAGCTGCAGCGAGTTCCTGGCCCCCAAGTGGCGCCCCTCAGATCCTGGACCCTTGGTGTGGCTCAGTGAGCTGAAATCAAGCTTTTGGGCTCTTAGTGATCGGGCTGTTCACACTGAGACCTCGCCACCCGCACCGCGATTCAGCTGGAAGCTCCGTCAACCAGACTCTTCATGCTCCAGCATCAACTGCTCACAAGGACCACAAAAGCGAAGGTCCAGCAACACCCACCCGCAACGCCTGTCGGCTCTTCTTGCTACACCCACAGCCTCCTCTGATGCTCTCTCTGCTCCTCGCGGCTCTCTTTAATGCAAATGGGCTCTTGGCACAGACCTGAGAAGGTAAACTTCAGTGGGCCTAACCTGATGATTGTATCTGAACTGCGCTCCATCGTGGTCGGCCTGAAAGTGTGACTTTGACCTGGTTAGGCAAGACCAGATATTCCAAGTTGGTATTTTGTGCTTTTTGGCGCTATTTTTGCTAAAATATTTAAAACTTCATAACTCCAGCTCTACTGATTTGCTTTCTGTTGTTTTGGTCCTGTTTTATTTATTCATCTCTGCTCTATTTTTCTAACTAGGTGTGGGATTCTTTTTGTGTGGTGTTTTCACTGTTATACTGTTTGAAGTGTTGCACAAATGCTTTACACATTGCCTCTAAGTTAAGCCTGACTGCTCTGTGCCAAGCTTCTAGGGGGTTAGGCACAGGTTAATTTTGGGTTTGCTTGTGCTTTACCCTGACAAGGATTGTGGTTGCTCTTTGACCAGGTCTTCCACCCCAGTCAACTAACAACCCAATTTCTCACAGCTACATACAATTCTTTAGTCGACTTCTGTTAGCTGTTCTTTATAAGAACAATTTTTAGATGGCCCAGGTCTGTTCTACCTTCAGCGCTTTCACTTTTAGAATTTGAAGATCACTGAAGAATCATTTGTTACAGGTTCTTAAGGGAGTTGTCTTTGAGTAATTTCGGTTTGGACACAAGCAACATTATTTATTACGAGAGTTTGAAGATTATTTAGATGTATTACCCCCTTTAAATTATGCATATGGTGGATATTAGATTTCAAAGCTTCTAACTACAAAATGCTTTCTTGGGGTGAAATATCACATGAAACTGATTTCCAGTCATGAAAATAAAACTCGAATGTATCTGCCTTTAATGCCTTTCAAGGTGAAATATAGAATAAGACGAGGTTTGTTCCACTCAAATTCAAGAGGAAACTCAATTTTACTGCCTCCTTCATGTAGAAAGTAGGTTGTAGCCATCGCCCCACTGTAACAGTGGTAGCATGACTGAGAACATACAAAATTAAGAAAGCCCTGTCATCTAGGAAACCTTTAATGGCTGAACGTTATGGCTTGTCAAGCCAGAGGCATAGATCTTCCAGAAATATAAGAGATAAGGTTTGGATTGATAAAGTTTCATCATAGTCTGTCAAAGAGGAGGAGTCTAAGTTCCCTGTGGGGGCATGTTGTAAGAAACAACTAATTGTTGTAATGTGAGATTTAGGGTCTGATTACGAATTTGGGAGGACAGGGTAACTCCGTCACAAACATGACGGATATCCCGTCCACCATATTACAATTCCATTATATCCCATGGAACTTGTAATAAGGCGGACAGGATATCCGTCACCTTTGTGACGGAGTCCCATCCGCCAAACATGTAATCTGGTCTTTAATCAGGATATCCATATATTCAAGACTTATTTGCTCATTGTTTGCGTTGACGTTTACGGGTAGATGTTGATGAAATAGCAAATACCCACCAACCCCGATCTTCATTTTCTGCAATTCACAGAATATACACAGTTTAGATACATGGTTTTACATTTGGCCAGAACCACAACTTTAATAGTTAGGTTACAGTCTTCTATAAGGCTGTGATCATTTAAAACAGTGGTTTTTATGTGCTCGGAAGTCCTGGACAAGGAACCTACTTTTCTCTGCTGAATGAGCGTTCATCAACATAGTTTTATGTACTACTGTTAATGTAAGTTATAATATGCTAAACAAGGATAATTTTACAGATTACAGAGGGATGTTATGTTATAAAAGTTTTTCCTTTTTAAGTTGAAAATAGTTTCCTCAGTTGCGAAGTAATTGAGTAGAAAAGATGTATAATTTCTCCTTCAGCATCTCTACTTTCGTTTGTCGGACATTGGCAGCTGAGTCCACTGTTATGGAAGCATGGCATGGGCGGGTAGCATAGATGGGGCATGGGCGGGTAGCATAGATGGGCTGGCCAACGGTGCACCTTTGGTGTACCCGATCATGATTGGACAGGGACAGCCATTTTATAGGTTGAGGAAGTCTGCCAGCCATCATTCAGGGATACCAAGTTGAGTGCCAGCCAACCTCCAGTCAGAGACAAGCAGTGCAAGGATAAAGAAACCTGACTGCCAAGTGAAATTACCTACTGCGAGAAAGCACAGAAATTTCAAGAGGAATCCCAAACTTCCAGCTGGGTACCAGGATAGAAAAGTAAAGCACAATTGAACTAGAATAAGGTTAAAAACGTGTCACGAGGTCCTAGCATCCTTCAGAAGAAAGCATACAAGAAAATAATAGTGGTGGAAGTGAAATGTTGAAGATGTGATGCTCAATAACTACCTGCAGGTCTTCTGTGCTTGATGAATGTGTGTGGGGAGACATGTAATTCTAGAACATGAAGTTTCCTGGGCCCTTACAGAAGAGGGAATGAGAGAGGACGCGTCTAAAGGAGTCAGTGGGATGTTAACTAGACAGAATCTTCCCATTGGACAATACATAAAAATTGAAGGGGAAATAAAGACTTTCCAATGCCTTTTTGAGGAGTTCAGGCGACATTTTCACTCTAAACTTGTCCCCACTCCTTCCCATTACTAAGTAAAGCCGCCCCGGACTTGCTTCACAATCAAATGCATTCCAGTTGACATTGCTTACACTTTAAATGTACAAATAGAAACACGCTACCAGCCACCGGGACCTCATTGAACAACTATGCTTTGAACGTTTGCCCAAGCTTGGTTCAGGCAACAAGAAGTACCTCCTTCTTAACTACGACGCAGATAACATGGATCCCCCGATTCTTTAAAGACCATGTCCTTAATCTGAGCTCCCTCGTCCGAAGAAAGAGCAGTGTGCTTTATTCGGAATGTCTATAAGCAACTTTTGAGAGCTGGCTTGCAACCACCACTCCCTTTTTAGACTCCAATGTCTGATCTCTAACTCAACATTCTGAGTGCTCAGAATGCATCCAATCACCTCAAGCACACTCACCAATCAACTACATTCAACCTGTCTGCATGACGTAAAACACTTAAATGTACACTGTGATACAACTCAATTCAAATATATTCAGAGATACAGCTCGCCATCCATTCATCCATACTCCTATGAACTTCTTCACAATCTAGCCTAATTCTTGAGCACTACATAGATAAGTGGAATAAGCCGCATTGCTGTTTCGCGTGCACAGATAATATCTGGCTGTCCTCCCCCCCCTCCCCCTCCGATGTACCTCCAAAACTTCCATCTGGGAGTCGCTGGAAAGACCTAATGAAAAGCTGTCATTCTCCGTTCTGGTATTGACGGCATATGTTAGCTTTTGGACCAGTCTGCATAATTCGCGAATGCTTAATAGCAGCAGGTAATGACTTTTCTGTCAGTCAGTCATGTAACATTCCAAGGCTAAGTCTAAAGATCAGTTTGAAGTTCTAAGAAGCCTTTGTCCCGGCCAAAGGATAATTTCCTCTGAGGCGTACATTGCCTTCAGGTAGTGTGATAGCATCGTAATGTATTCCGTGTGTCTGCCTAAGAATCAAGGGTGGTCAGACATGTCACCTCCGTAGGCTTTCATCGACAATGCTTTCTTTATGCGTGATTGTTCGGTAAGAAAATCCAGGTATCTACCAGATAATCTGTTTCTTGCACAGCATAGTATTTTCCCATTAACAGGACTGTCACTGAATTCATTCTTGTCCACATTGGGGAAAAAAGCTACCAAGCTCCATAAGCAGCATTTGGTCTTGACATTTAGAGGTTTTGTAGCACTCAATATACTGCTGTTGAAGAGCTACCCTTTTGTCACTGGTATCAGTCTTTGCTTAAATGTACAAGCCTTCCAGCCCTTTCGTTTGGCATGAGCGAAACCGCAAAGCTTTACGCGCTGTATCTGCTTATTTATTATGTGCTGCCGGGGGAATAGTACTGAGGCATACTGAGATAAAAATGGATGAATGCTTTCAAATAAAAATGGCAAATAGAATGGAGCTCTCTATTTTTCTTTCCTTTTCTGCTGTCGGACAGTGAACAAGAGGAATCAAGATCCTGCTGGTAAGAGCTTGTCTTTGCCCTAGAGTTAGCTACATCAATCTATTTTTCAACCTCACACTCCATGCCCTAGTCTCCTCCTGAACCTCTGGACTGGTCCTTGTGCTGTGGTCAGTGTCCCCGTTCTGTGCCCTCCACTGTGTCCCGCTAGTCCTCTGTCTAGCACCACCTGACTTCTTATAGGGCTCTAGAAAAATCAAATCCAACCAGTCATAACATTTTGCGGTGACTTGTTCATCTTAAAAGAGAAGTGTTGTGTCACATCTTGTCTTAGACATTGAATGTTCCTCAAAACAAAATACCAGAATCGCAGAGGGCCTGATTACGATCTTGGTGGATGGGATACTCCGTCACAAACGTGATGGATATCCCGTCCGCCGTATTACAAGTTCCATACAGTGGCGTAGCAACAGGGGGTGGGGGCGGTCCGCCCCTGGCTGCACGAGTTTTGGGGACGGTGGCACGGCCCCCCGCTCTTACCTGTGGCAGTCGTGGGGCGGCGGCCGCAGGAAATGCTAGCACCCATCCCCCCCGCCCCCCAGCCCCAAGCTCAAATTCTGCCGCCTAGCAACACTACTGGTTCCATAGGATGTAATGGAATTGTAATAGGGCGGAAGGGATATCCGTCATGTTTGTGACGGGGTATCCGATTCGCCAAAATCGTAATCAGGCCCAGAGTAATATGTTTTTTCCCAGTGTAACTTAGCCATTTTTTTCCATCTTCAGCAGCTGAAGATTAAAGCTTGGCAACAGACATCTTTCTCCTTCCTAGATATTATCGGTCCCATTTGAAGTAGAAAAGAGGCACATGTCACATTGTTTGTGTCAGTCTTGTACTGCTGGGTTGTGTCCCAAATAAAGTAACAACTTGAATTGTGCCTCTCTTCCACCTGATATCTGTCAGCGGATGTCTAGGACGGGGAAATATGGCAACTACTTAGAGTTAACTTTCAGGTGTTAAAGTTAGATAAAAGGGACAGAATTGCATTGGAAAAATAAAACAACTGGGCGATTAGATGATTTTGTATTGTTGTACAATCAATGCCAAAAAATGTGTGGGGTGTAATTCCGCCTTCAAGTCACAGTGAAAGAGCTGAAAACAGAGAAACTCTTACAGGGTCTGATTTTCTCATTAAAAAATGTTTTTGCTTTGTCTGTTGGGGTCCTCTCAGAAAGGTCATGTCTCTACAGTATGGAGAAAATATAGCCATTGTAATGTAGCTACAAAGCATCGGACCAATGTTGAAGAGGAGGGATGTACAGGGAAGACAAAATGATCCCCTGGCCTGGTCCAGCATCCTCTTTTTAGGAGGAGAGCGAGAACTGAGAGCCACAGTATGAGAGAGAGACTTTACAATAGCACAGCAGAGTACCCTTGAGAATCCGGTAGGTTGCTACTCTTTCTGAAGAGAGTTGTGTTTTTTTTCCTGCAGGGATTTTTTTCTTTGCTGGGTCATGTTGCATCTTTTATTTATTGTTGTCCTTATTCTTCTGCCAGCTGCAGGCATGTGTGAGGGGGTGGAGGAGCAGTCGAGGTGGGAGGTATGGCTGGTTGGGAAACAATGAGGCCTTTGGGGTCTTTGTTCTAAAAGCTGAATGAGGTTTCTGGGATGTAATGGTAAGATGAGAAATGCATTTATTTATGTAGGTTATGTTTTAAAGGAACATGGTTTTTTAGTTATTTCCACTAGGCTTGCCAGATCACCGGTGTCATCATCTTTTAGATTCCACGAAGATATACTGAAGGGGGGATCATCGGTCTGGCCTGGTGGGTTAGTGGACTAATGCATGCAGTGTAGGGGCTTGTGTTTGACTTTATGGCCACAGGTTCAAATCTCTGCGGATCTACTCAGTCTTTCATCCTTCTGAGGTCGTCAAAATGAGTATCATTGAGTTGGGTAACAATAAACCTCTGTTATTCAGCGCCAAGATACCCTTGGGTGAACGTGCGGTTTACAAATACTCATGTTATCAGCGGCGGCTGGTGCAGGTAAGCGTTGTGAGGCGAGGCAGGGCGGGGCTGGGAGGGGGGGAGTCGACAGATGGTGGAATAGGTCAAATTAAATAAAACCTATTCTGTCTGTTCCACTGCCCCACCGTGCTTACCGGCCGCGACTGCATGTTATGTTATAGGATGGGGGTCCTTCATAGGATGCGGACCAGTTTAACATTTTTTTTAAAAACTGTTTCCTGGGGAAGGGAAAAACACGGATGATCCAACATCGCACACCTCCTAGTGGTATTAGCCGTGTTACCTGGATGGTCATTAATAAAAATTGCAGCTTGACTTTAAAATCTGTAAATAAATGTTGCTGCTCCAGCGCAGGGCCATCAAAAAGCACAAAGCCTGGGGTATAATGTGTTTATTGAATAGGGAAGCTTGTCCACAGTATAATGGCGAAATATGCCATAGAGAGGGCAGAAACTATTGACACAGTTATCTGGTAAATCGATGAGTGTATAATATGTTAAAAAAGCAAAGAAATTGTATAAAGTAATGCACCGATTGAATGTGTATATTGTGACATTTTACATCATGTTCTATGCTTTGATTTGGAGGGCAACATGTTATCTTTGCAAGATTTTTTTAAAATTCAGTACCAGCATCACTCTGCTGTAAATGAAAGGCAGTGGTCAGTTCTCTATACCATTCCTTAATAAAGAGACCGTTAGGTTTTTCAATGGTGATTGTTCTTTTCTTCTCATCTTATGCATTCATTCTGCAGATAAATGCAGTGTGGTGGCACATTTGTATCTG
The DNA here is from genome assembly GCA_963921515.1 of Calotriton arnoldi. Classification (NCBI taxonomy): domain Eukaryota; kingdom Metazoa; phylum Chordata; class Amphibia; order Caudata; family Salamandridae; genus Calotriton; species Calotriton arnoldi. The sequence continues at coordinate 1,445,531 of CAWUFW010000992.1, read as the reverse complement.
GTTAAGTTTTGGCTTGTAGATGCACTGCACTGCACTGCACTAGTAAGCCAGTGCTTTTTTGTTAATATAAACTTCTCTACTGGAAATAGCTTGATCCATCACATGCCACTCCCTCCAAAGGATTGCACCGTATACGTCACTGTCCCCAGCACGCCAGAAGTAATCTTTTAAAGCAACACACGTTTATTAAAAATGAACCTCACTAACTATTATGGCTAAAACAAGCAACCAGACAAAAATTCCGCTAGGCATAGGAAAGAGTTTCCTCTTGGGATATAAGATGAAAGCCTGCCAAAACTACCTTTGGCTCCATTGACGGAATATTTCCTCCGACGGCCCAATGTAGTGGCGGTTGTCAGAGGAAGGACATTACACCATCCACACTATTTAGGGTGGACGGTGTTATGTCTGTTTTTCCTGTCTGTCAATGCCAGGAAAAACCTGGTGATGAGTGACAAGAAAAAAATAGTATTGACACTCAAATCCTGAGAGAAAACTACCATGGTGTTGTGGGGGGGAGGGGAGGGTGGAGGGAAATAGGTTATTTTTCAGAAAAAAACTCCTGCTTTGGGCGTTTGCATCTGAAAAACAAAAAATGTCATATTTGGTGGACCGCAGTCAAAACAGGTGTCCGACGTACACTTAATGTTTAGTATATTGAAAAGAACAAACCATGACAGCAATTTCCCTCTTTGTACAGAGATAACCGCTGGCCCTTTGGTCATCTATAAATTTGGAGGGCTAAATCAGTCGCTCACTGTTGTGCCTGGGACAGAGGCAACCACCAGACATAGATTACCATATTGCCATGAACTCACAAATGTCCTGCAGCTATTATCCAGTCCACATTGTTTAAGTGAGTACAAGAAATGCCATCTGCATAAAATAGGACATGAACGTCATTTAGGGGTTGCCAGGTATCGCTGCTGTGACCCCTGTCTTGCTTTTGAAACCCCTGGCTACAGAGGTGGTAAAATCAGTGCCTGGAACACAGGGGCAGCTCTTCCTAATGGACGCAGGTTGGAGCTCCACTTGACTGATTTCCTGTCAATTTTTGTATTATACAAAAATATTGAATAATATTATTCACTATTAGTTTAATAAAAAAAATGGAGTACATTAGCTGGAATATGACCCTATATGGAAGCTAAGGCAAGTTAAAAATGCTGTTAAGTGTATGTTGTAGGCATGCTTTTGAGTGAGAGTGTGCTTATGTGCGCGAGAGTGTGTGAATGTGTTAGTATGTGTAAGCATGTGTGTGTGAGTCAAAGTAAAGCTCAAATGGTGTGCGATGTCACTTCCGTTACTGCTGGCATTTTGGTGAATTGACGTCCATGGAATAGGACCTCAATTTATTTGTACCTCTGCATTTGTGAACTCTGCATTGGATTGGGTGTATTTAGCAAGCTTCTGCCACATGTCCTCTGCTAAAATGCTGTCCCTCTGTTCCCCGTGTACGTGGTTGCTATTATGACATTCACTCCGGCTGTCTGTCAGTGAAAGAGCTGTCCATCCTGCCAATTGTATTTCAATCAAGGATGGAGTCAGAGAGCAGAATTCAAATGAGCTTCTTGCTGCATGGACAGCGCCACTGAGCCCTGACGGTTCTGCTACATGACCCATGTCTCATAAATGAACTCTCCCTTCAGTTTACTTGAACAGTGACAGCAGTAAATGTGAAAGTCAAAATTCATTATGGCCTGAAAAGATCACGTCTCCAATCAGATGAGAGTTTATTCTTGTGCTAATGAGATCTGAAATATTATGTGCCTCAGTCAGCTTAATTTAATTAATGAGGTTTGCACTTGTGATTGGGCTGCCCACCTTTTTACACCTCCTAATAGCCGCCCAGTAGCCATCTACCAATCAGGAACTTCAAAGGGAACCACCACAAAAGCAGTGGCTTGGCAACTGGACAGTTCTTAGTGAATAGCTTTGTTCTACAAGAGCTCTTTGCAGAAATGGGTCCACTTCATTCAGTTGATTAGTGGGACATTGTGCGATTGTGCTATTGAAAGGTGCTGGAATACCTTTCACATGGACACAGGTGATGTGTGTTGTGGTAGATTTAGGGAAAAAGAGTTAGTCTGAGTTAGCTGGCCTTAGCTATGTTGGATTTTTCTGTTCAAAGGATGCTGGAAGAAATTTTGTGCCATGGGCACAGTCTCAAAAGACACACAGATGATGGACGGAATGCAGAGCAAATCAAACCTTCAACCCAAGTCAAGGGATCTGGGTTAAATCCATCGTTCTTTTGCTCACCATGCCACCCCAGTTTGGACCCAGCCATATGCAAATCAGTCTTGACCCTGTTACTCATGGGGACAGTCCAGCCCGAACCGTCAAGCCAGTTTCTCCCTGGACCGGAAACAAGCAACCTGGGACCGGTTTCGGGGCATCACCCCGGCTAGCTCGAATCAAGTGCCACAGTGAGCCCGGGAGCCACGTCTAGGCATATCCAGCGCACTTAGGGCGAGAAAGCAAAAGACAAACAGACGATGGACGGAATGCAGAGCAAATCAAACATTCACCCCCAGTCAAGAGATCTGGGTTAAATCCATCATTCTTTTGCTCACCTTGCCACCCCAGTTTAGAGCCAGCCATATGCAAATCAGTCTTGACCCTGTTCCTCATGCGACCAGTCCAGCCCGAACTGCCCTTTCTGGGAAGGGTATGCCCAGACATGGATCCCGCGCTCGCTACACCACCAGATTCAAGCTAGCTTGGCTGATGAGGGGTGTTACCCCGAAATTGGTCCCAGGATGCTTGTTTCTGGTCCAGGAAAGACCTGGCCTGGCAGTTCGGGATGGACTGTTCCCATGGGGAACAGGGTGAAGACTGATTTTCATATGGCTGGGTCTAAACTTGGATGGCGTGGCATGCAAAAAAGCAATGGATTTAACCCAGATCTGTGACTGAGAGTGAATGTTTGATTAATTCATCATTCTGTTCATCATCTGTGCTTTTGCATAGGCACAGTCTCAGCAAAGGAATGGCAAATGTTGCACTGTAACAGAAATTGGAGTATAGAATCTGGGAACGTTTTAGAATTGGATTAGGACTACCTAAGGACATTTCAGGGAGATGACCTTACACTCACTCTCAGGTTAATCATAAGCAATCACAAACCGAATTGCAAGTAACAGTTTCCCACCTAAACCAGAAACTTAAACCACTGCAAGAAGACCATTCCTCCACCAATCGGCCTGTACCTCGGGAGGAGGGTGGTTCATGCAACCAGCCAGTCAAAAGCAACACCCATTTTCCTGTTTCCCATTCTCTTAGTAGTCACAGATAAGCTACATTTTCCTACCAAACCTCGAAGCCAGGCGTTAACAAGAGCAAGGAACATTTTCCTGAACTAACCTGTAACTGAATTCACTGGTAGAAGATCCAGTCTCAATCAATCGGCCCACAATTTAGGACGAGGCAGATTGCGTTGTCTGGCAATTTCCCATAAGTCATTCAGAAGCAGGAAGAAATTTTCCAACTAAACTGGAAATGTAAATTTGCTATGGCCTGGCAAGAACCTAAGGTCCAGAATCTCTGTGCCTCTTAATGCATATTGGAAAGGCCTCTCATTAAGAACAAGATGTGCATCCTTTCCATATATCTGTGCCTCAAAAGAGACAACTAATTGGAAAAGGTTGGAGACGAACACAGTGGTACTATAGTAAGTAGTGTGCATGAATGTAAGAGTGGAGACCACGTAGATGCATGTCACAAAATGGATAGATTGAATGACCAGATAGATGGCCCTTATATGCAATGATCTATATAGAACTATAATGCTCCAGAGTGGGCTACATTAGGCAGTATTAAAAGAAGCCAGCTTCCAGTACTGGTTTCCTTTCGAAAGGAGGCTCTTAAGGCTTCTGACATTGCTTTGAAAATACTAGGAAGATGTTACTTTAAGTTTTACTTCTGTAGAGAGGTGAAGGTAGTGCTGTGGAGTTGACAATGTGTGTGTGGTATTTTTATCTCTCTTCAATAATGCGAAATAAGATTGTCTTCCTCCATGTCTGAATCTGATATTGAACGCAAGGGAAGAAATGAAATGTTGTGCAAATGTACCTGAGATGAAATATCTCTGTGGATGATGAGTTTTACTTTTCCTAATGGAGAAAAGAAATCACACTTTTACCCTGAGGTTTAACAGCTAGAGCCAGCAGAGCTGTGAAAAAGATTATCTTCAAAGACTTTGAAGTCCTGTTTCTCCTATCGCGCCTGGAGTTGGGACAAAGAGAGTTCATTCTTGAGGGAACAGACAGACAGCCTTCTCCGTGCTGCGGAGGCAGAGAAGTAATTGCATAGCTCTGCACAGGAGACGTGTCTTCACCATTGTATCGGGCCGAATGGAGCACTTGCTGCCTGCCTATCTAAAAATGTCAGTGCACTTCCTATCATGTCCTTAAAGTACCTACTTCCGCTTCAGCGGAAGTTTTGGGTAAGTTCTCGAGGGCACATTTGAACCTCTCGCCCAACCATCTAACTAGCCCAGAGATTTAATTTCTTGGGAAAAACAACAAGAATTGTTGGATTATTCAGGTAAAATATTGTTGGCCCAATTGACAAAGCTATGTACATATGTAAATTTGAGGCTCAACGCTTCAATAGCTTGCATCACTAGTGCAAGCAATTCACAAAAGGTGAAGTTGCACCTATGTATTTATTTACTAAGGTCTATTACTACCCAGTTTGTGTACTATTAAGCATATGTAAATTACATACTTGGCGTGGGGAGTACACATTCTAAGTCTCAAATGCCCCGGGAGGTTAATGAACACCCAAAATCTCACAAGTTTGTGGGCGTTCGCAAACTTTGCCACAACCCATTCCCATCATGAAACAGTCAGAAAAGAAAACACCCACCCTCGCGCACCACCCTGACATGCAAGGTGTGTTGTGGTAAAAGTTGTTTTTCCTTAGGAAAATATTTGGCCCCTGCAGAATTTTTTTTAAAAAGTGCATTTGCACTGATAAAAAGATATTGTGCATATGAAGTTTTACAACAAGTTTTCTTGCACATGTTCAACTAGCACGTGAGGAATACACACTGGGAAACTTTTGAAAGTTAGTCATAGTTTCCAGAAGTATTCTTGGAAAGATCTGTAAGTTCCTGATATTTGTAAATTTTCTGTAAGGGTTTAAACCTTCATGTGCAGATTCAGAAATGATTTGGAGAGCCTGGCCCTGTCCGACTCGTCAGGTGCCTGTTTTAGCAGAAGACCCCCAGGCTGTTGAATATAGCAAAGGGCGGTACATACAGAATGCTCATAAGCATAAATCGAAGTGCAGTAGCAGCAAATTTTTAATTCACTTCTTCGTCCCTAGCCCACCTGATACTGTGGTATTTTATTGACACCAAAATAATGTATTCTGCTGCAGAAACGTAGTTGATCCAATACTTTTGCTGTCTAAGCAAAGCCCAATAGAAAAGAATTGATTTGCAGAGCCAGCATAACCGGACGCTAATTTTAAAACATGATTTTTAATAAGAACCTTGATGTTTTTTGAAGCGCTGTTCTGCTTCAAGCTATGCTCGTCTCCCCGAAGGCAAAGGCTGAAATTTGTAATCGAGCTTTAAAAGCTTTAGAAAATGGAGGAACACACTCTTCTAGAAAGGAAGAAATGTGGTTGCGGACCAACACATCCACCCCATTGGCTGCATCTTGCCTTGGTCTACAGAGTGGATCGATCCCAGGCGTTCTTCCAGTCATTGTCATCACGGTCCCTCTACCAATGATCCTGATAGCCAACAGACTCAACACGGAATCATGGAACAGAGGTTTGATAGATCAAAAAGTGGAAGAGGTGTGGCGCAGCGGCCAGGGCTACTGACTCTGGAACCCGGGGGCTCACGGTTCGATCCCCGGCGGCAGATCAGCCCAGCACCATGTGACTCTGGGCAATAGCTCGCTTAATCTTCCCGACGGCCCCGAGCGCCTCGACACCTTTGGGTAATTGTTCGCGCTTTACAAATACTGGACATTTACATTTACAAAAACCCAAGATCATCCATTTGCAACCCCCCCTTATGGGTTGTGGGTCATGGTGTCCAAATGCTTTGAAGTAGGCAAACACAACATAATCCACGGTGTGAGGCCTGGGTCCCCAGAGAGGGCAATCACAGAGGCCTTGGAACTTGGAGAAAGCGGAGGGTTCCTTGCGGTAGGCACTCGGTCTGCCACAGAAAATGTGAGCCACTTCTTGACTCTCTGGGCGCATGTGGTCTAGCGGTCCGAAACTTAGGTCAGTGGAGGCTGTGTGTAGATACAGGGCAAGACTGTAATCCGAGCAACAATACAGTGTGAATGTCCATCCCAAAGTTGTGTGTGCACATTTTTATAGTCATCCATTTATAAAATATATCTACAGCATGAACAGTTTAAATTTCACTGAAAATGTACACACAGTAAATAATACCAAACCAAATGCTCAAGATTCAGTGACAGTAGGTGAGCCAGTGCCCTCATGTGAGCTGAGCTAGTCAAACACAACACAGTTCTAAAATTAGGGGCCGGGCTAAGTACCCGCTGATGATCGCAGTCAGTTCTAGTGTACGCAGAACTATAGCGACCACTAACCGTGGAACATACATAGTCGAATGCTGATACAATATCTTGTACTCGCAAATAGCGGCTGCTGACGAACATCGATGGATTACAAGCAATGCTAAAATGAAGGATTGTAAAACCGCGAAATACTGGTTAGCGTACATCGCTTTGTTATATATGAGTTTCCAAATCTACATGTTCATAAACCTCAGACAAATAAAACAAAACAGCAAACACAATAGCAATAACATTGTCACAGCCACCTGCAAGGCAAATACGTGGAATCCCGGAGTACATGCATTAGTGTGACGGACTGGAATCCCGCTATCTGGCTAGCGAACCAGATGCTGAACTGCTGTGCTAGGCAACTGCATGGATAAAATTAATAGGTATAAAGAGAAATAAGCTTGTCCATGAGCTAAGTTTGAGAGGGTCAGCAGATATTCGCAGACGTCTACGCCCAATGAGGCGGAATTCTCATCAGCCACCATTTGTCATATGGTAAGGTGTACATCCGGCTCAGGCCACTCTAGGCTCTATGTAGGCGCCAGAGTCTTTGGTGGTGGCTGGTGACTTGCATGCTGCACAAAGGCAGCAACAGCAGGGGTGACAGGCTAGCGTAGCATCAACAGATCGTTTGCTTAGTTCCAGCCAGGCGGAAGCGAACAGCATTCAGGGTCCTGGTACAGCTTCAGCAACAAGGAGTCCTCAAAGGTCCAAGTCGAGGATGATTTGCTGCTGTAGAGTGAGTCATCACACACATGATATGCCTTTAGTCAACAATCTTTCCCTATACTGTCTTAATTTAAAGGAGATATAAATGAATGTTGCAACTGCAAACACTCACTGTGCCTTCAACAAACTAAACTTAACTGCAACCCTGAAAATGAAAAGCCAGTTCACTGACCAAGTCTTTGAACCAGCACCATTCTTGCAATGTGAAGGTGTTCATAGGTGGTCTTAATTTGTTATGTGATGCTGGGCTGCATTAGCACACCCCAGGAATATTATTGATCTGTGCCAGCCCTAGTGGGGCCTTTGGTGGATGATACCTAACACTTCCCTGAGTAACAGACTGGATGTTTGATATGGTCTAGGGCAGTGGTTCCCAAACTGGGGTCCGCGGACCCCCAGGGGTCCCTAACACATTCCCAGGGGGTCCGCAGGCAGCTGTCTTAAAAGCAATGCAAAGTTCCTTGTATAATCTGCAGTTTTACGACCACAATAAAAGTGTCAAGATAACTCGAGTGATTAATGTACCTGCTGGAGAGAGATGGTAGGTAGCGCAGAGGGTTAATATACCTGCTCCAAAGAACGTATACCATGCATTTTTAATAAAACAGTATTTTATGTGCATAGCTCTAGGGTAACAATACTGAAGGAGTCAACTGGGAAGTGCTGGAAGCCTCAGGTAGGCTGAGGATGTTTGACCTGAGTTCCACTTGCAAGTCCATAACATGCATGGGAAGGTTGAGGATGGAAAGATTGTCAGTGTTATTACCAACTGATCTCATGAAGTTCTTGCCCCTTGGACGGCCTGTAACATGTTATTACATTGAAGTAGTTGTGTTGCTCAGAACATTGTTTTTTATGTTTTTCCCCTGTTACTTAACATGGTATGTATGCATACCATAGCGCTATTCCATTCACTGTTAAATGGATTATTTGACCTGTTTACAGTAAACTAGAATAAAGTGACAACATTTATGGGCTGACATTTTGGCAATGGATTCTAACAAAGATACCTGATAGTGCTCCATATAAGATTTTTCCAAGGAAGACATGTACATTAGAAAGCCAATGAATGCTTATACAGCGAAAATGTTATTCTCATTTCTGACTGTATTATTTTACTTAAAACCTTGTTTTCAGAAGGGGAAACAGTTTAACTGTAAAGGTATATAACGTACAATAGGACAGATATGGCATTTTATCTAGTCACAGCTTCCAGACTGCTTTCTGCAAGGCAGCCATATGTTCCCAGCCCATAGGGGAAGAGAATAGAAATAGAAGTGTCACAAGGAGTACCTGGCAATCGAGGCTTAATTTCTGTTCATCTTTGTTAGACCTGGCATCCTTGGCGTGGGTCTCCCTTCCATTTTTTCGTAATGCCTCCACTGTTGCCGATATGTTTTTGCTGGACTAGATGCTCATGGGCACTTTGCCGCTGCTAATCAGTGCCAAAGTGCAAGTGCTCCCTATCGTTAATTGACATATGTATTAGTGACTCCATGATTGGATGATTGGTTTACTTGTCAGTCCCTAGTACAGTGCACTCAGTGTGCCCAGGGCTTGTAAATCCAATGCCGCTGGTGGGCTTGCAGCACTGGTTGTGCCACCCACAGAAGCGGCCGGTAAAATGTGTCTCAGGCCTGCCATCGCAGAGCCTGTGTGCAGCCTCGGGCTGCCATGTCGACTTGGTGAGTACACCCACTTACCAGTCCCTAAACCTTCCCTTTACTGCATGTTGGTCACCCCTAAAGTAGGCCCTAGGGCAGGGTGCATTGCAAGTATAAGGTAGGACATGCCCTGGTGTGTGTGGCATGTCCTAATAGTGAATTACAGCCATTTTCGTTCTTCACTATTGCAAGGCTACCTGCTCCCCATAGGCCAGAATGGGCAGACTGACTATTACACCTTATAGTCAGAACTGACCCAGGGAACATGGTAGAAAAACGAATTTAGTATGCCTGAACTCAGGATGATAAAATACATCTTTTAGTGAAGTTGGTTTTAACATTCTGTGTTCGAAAATACCACTTTTAGAAAGTGGGTATTTTCTTGCCTAACTATCCAAGCCTGCCTCTGCTAGGTTGTGTATTCCTTGTCTGGAGATTGAGTGACAGGGGCTGGGGGTGGCTACAGGAGACAGGGTGAGTCAGCGCAGGGCTGAATAGAAAGATCTGCATCCAGAGTGGAGGGAGGAGTTGCACCTGGGTCTGAATAGGGCTGTGCCTGCCTTCCACAATGCTGGCTCCACCTCCTGCCGGGCGGCTGAGCACTCTGCCCCACATTCTGAAAGGAAAGAAGGAGTCAGAAAAACAAAGTGCTCCAGAACTGACCAGAACTGGTTTTGGACTAGGCAGAGGCCTCTCTGCCTCCAGAGAACAAAGAGAATCAGGGTATAAGAGGGGCACCCAGACCCCAGGAAGATTAGATCACTTTTGGGAACAAGAAGAAACCTTTGCTGAGGTGCGGAACCAAGAAGAAACTGAGGAGAAACTATCCCTAAGCCTGAAGTGCTGCTTGGGGGATTGGCCTGCAGTGGTTTGCCTGACTGCCAAAGAGAGGAGAAAGGAACTTTTGCTTTGCTGTGACTTTCATCAACTTGTGAAGGATCTCCAAGGGCTTGGAAGAGAGCTTGCCCCTGACCGAAGTCCCAGGACCATTGGACTTCACCCCTTTGTGAATTGCTGCTGGAAACTCTGTTTCAGTGGCTACAGAGGTAGGGAGCTGTGACCGACTCTCACGACCGACTCGGTGTCCTGCAAGCACCGCATCGAAGCACCGTCTCGCCCTGCAACGCACGGCCCTGGTCTCACCGACTCCGTCAACGAGCCGCTGCCTGCACCGCATCGAGGGACAACGCGTCCTGCAACGCTCGCTACGCCGAATCGAACTGGTCCGACCGACACGGTCACTGCTGCTGAGTTCGAGTCCTGTGACCGCACCGGAGTTGGGCACCGCTCGCACGCTTTGCGACGCACCGCCCGACTCGCACCGCTGTCCGGACTGATCGACGCCAGCTCCTGAATCCGGCTCCGTCGCCGCACCGCAACCTGCCAGCACCGCATCGAAGCACCGTCTCGCCCTGCAACGCACGGCCCTGGTCTCACCGACTCCGTCTCGACGACGTCAACGAGCCGCTGCCTGCACCGCATCGAGGGACAACGCGTCCTGCAACGCTTCCATTTTTGCATCGCGACCGCGACGAACAGCCATCCGGCTCGCACGCCCGTGCCTGCCGCTTCAAGTAAAAGGTACTGTGACCGAGTCTGTCTACGCTGTGTTGGCCCGTCTCGACGCGGTCAGCTGGATTTGTTAGACTCTGTTTGTTCTCGACATCGCCGTAGCCGGAGGAGGCTACCGACTCGCACAGAACCTTGAATTAAGCCTTTTTGATCAGAACTAAGTATTCTTAACAGTATTGTGGATTATTTTTGTCGTTTATGGTCTTGTGATAAATCTATATAAAGTATACCTATTTTTATAAATATATAACCTGTGTGGTGTCCATTTGTAGTGTTGTCACTTGATTACTGTATGTGTTCACAAATGCTTTACACACTGCCTCTGAACTAAGCCTGTCTGCTCGTGCCAAGCTACCAAGAGGGTGAGCAGGGGTTATTTCGGGAGTGTACCTACTTTCCCTGACTAGACTCAAGGGTCCCTATTTGGACAAAGGTACCTACCTCTGCCAACTAGAGACCCCCAAATCTAACATTGGTGGTCAGCGGTGAGGATTCTGGACTTGCATTTGTGACTCATGTACAGTGATTGGTGAACACTACTTAGTGAGTGCAGACCAAAACGCAACCACATACTTTAATAGCATTTTTTCTGGGATTTCCTATTTTTGCAAATGCCAAGTTCAGTCACTATGGAGAAACCAGCATCAGTAGCCTCTGTTGAATGTGATTGGGAAGAAGAGAGGCTAGAATGCTACACCCTTAAGCAGCTCAAGCAATTCTGCAAAAAGTTTAAAGTGTCCATGACCGGGATCTCCAGGAAGGAGGACCTCCAAAAGGCGCTGAGGGCCTGGGTCGAATCAAGGAGTGCCCCTGTGGAGGGGCTGAGAATGCAGAAGGGCAGCTGGAGGGGCTATTGGGTCTAGGGGCTAGAAGACCACCTTCCCCAGTAGGTAGCAGTGTTTCTGCCAGAGGACTGTCTCCAGAGGAGTTGGAGGACAGGAAAGAGAGTAGGATGCACGAAATGGAGCTGACCAAACTCAAGCTGAATAAGCAGTTAGAATTCGAAATGCAAACAAGGAAATTAGCCCTAGAGGAAAAGAAAATGCAGTTTGAACATGAGAAAGTTTTGAGGGAGTTGGAATTGAAGGCCAAGAGCTTAGAGATTACTCCCTCTGGTGGCAGTGTACCGCCTGTGCCTGTTGAAGCTAGGGTGTATATTCCCAAAGATGTGGTGAAGGAGTTTTTTAAAAATGACGACATAGGGCAGTGGTTCAAAGCCTATGAGGTAGCCATGTCTTCCCACCGGGTCCCTGAGAAGGATTGGGGAGCGGGGTTGTGGGGACGGTTCCTCAGTGAAGGGCGGGATACCTTGTTGGATTTGCCCTCTGAAGTCTATAATTCGTACAGCCACATGAAGGATGCCTTAATGACTAGATATGGTTTGACCCCTGAGCTTTATAGGCAAAGGTTCAGGAACTGTAGTAAGATTGAAAGCAGTACCTGGGTTGAATATGTGACCTTCTTTTGCAGAGCCTTGGATGGTTGGGTAAAGGGTAGCAAAGCGACTGATTTTCAGGCGCTCTTTGATTTAATTGCCTGGGAGCACTTGTCCGGTAATTGTTTTCCTGAGCTACGCCAGCACCTGATTGATAGTAAGCTGACTAACCCTAGGCAGCTTGCTGAGGAGGCGGACCGCTGGGTGAGTACCCGGGTCCACAAGGGTCACGTGGGAGACTCCGCCAAGAGTGGGCAGGGTCCCCAGCAGAAGAGTGGGGGGACAAGGGTAAACAGAAGGAGTTCCATAAAGGGCCCCAAAGTAGACCCCAAGGGAACCAAGGGAAAGGTTCCCAGCCTCCCCCTGAGAAGAAGCCAGTGGCCCTGACAGGCCCCCTGTTCACCAGGGACCACTGGTGTGTTACAAGTGTGGCGCCCCTGGCCACAAGGCAAACGATCCTCGTTGCCCTTTGCATGGAAAACCAGCACCCACCAGTGCAGTCCCCCGGCAGTTGGCTAGTGTAGCCCTGGGGGAGGAGTTGGGTGCCCAAGGTGGGGGATCCCACAGTGTTTTCCCTTGTCTCCTTAGGAGACTCTGAGATGGTCCCTAGGACCCCGCTGCCTGAGAACACTAAGAAATACAGGCAGTGGGTGACCATCAATGGCCATAGGGTGGAGGCTCTGAGAGACACAGGAGCCAGTGTGACAGCTGTCAAGTGTCACCTGGTGTCTAAAGAGCAGGTTATCCCTGATGCATTCTATCCGGTTGTTGCCGCTGACAACACAGAGAGTCACTGCAAGGTGGCTCAGGTTCCCTTTGAGTGGGGGGTCTCGGGTACTCTTCAAGTAGCTGTGAGGCCAGCCATGCCTGTTGACTGTTTGTTAGGGAACGATTTGGAGAGCTCACCTTGGGCTAAGGTGGAGCGGAGTGCGCATTTAGAAATGTTGGGCTTGCCTGATTGGGCATGTGTGACCACCCGGTCAATGGCAGCTAAAGGTGTTCAAGAGGACCTGGAGCCTGAGAGGGAGGCCCAGGTGCCTGCCGGAGAGAGAGGAGGCAGGGGGCGCGGGAAACCGGCCCCCGAGGTTCCCACGGTCCAGGAGGAGGCAGACCCTGAGGGGGATGCCCTGGAGCCTACAGGGGAACAGGTAGCTGAACTGGGGGACCTACCTGAGCTGACCCATTGGCAGCAAGAAGGAGGACCCTCCAGGGAAGAGTTCTGCAAGGAGCAGAACAGATGCCCTTCTCTCGTGGGTCTGAGGCAACAGGCCACAGACCAGGCAGCAGGTGATCAGTCTGGATCACATTGGGTTTACTGGGAGAATGGTCTCCTGTATTCAGAGCCTAAGGTTGCTGAGCCTGGGTCAGCCCGTGTGCTGGTGGTACCCCAGCGCTTCAGAGCCTTCCTACTGGGGTTGGCTCATGATGTACCATTAGCGGGACATCTGGGGCAGGACAAGACCTTTGACAGGCTTGTTACCCATTTCTATTGGCCCCAGATGCGCAGGAGTGCCGCCACTCACTGCAGGACATGCCAGACTTGCCAGGCAAGTGGAAAAAGTGGGAGGAAGCACAAGGCTCCTCTCCAGCCATTCCCTGTGGTCAGCACCCCCTTTGAACGGGTGGGTATTGACATTGTGGGGCCACTGGACCCCAAGACAGCCATGGGCAACAGGTTTATCCTGGTCTTGGTGGACCATGCCACCCGGTACCCTGAAGCCATCCCTCTGAGGACAGTGACGGCCCCCGTGGTGGGACGGGCACTGATGGGAATTTTCTCACGTGTGGGATTCCCTCAAGAGGTGGTGTCTGACAGAGGTACCAACTTCGTGTCCAAGTACATGAAGTCCCTGTGGCAGGAGTGCGGTGTAACTTACAAGTTCACCACTCCTTACCACCCTCAAGGAAATGGTCTGGTTGAGAGATTCAACCGGACCCTCAAGGGCATGATTATGGGTCTGGAAGAACCCATGAGGCGTAAATGGGACGTCCTCTTACCATGCCTGTTGTTTGCATACCGGGAGGTGCCACAGAAGTCTCTAGGGTTCAGTCCCTTTGAGCTCCTCTATGGACACCCGGTGCGAGGACCTCTGAGTTTGGTCAAGGAAGGCTGGGAGCAATCTCCCAGGAAACCTCCCCAGGATGTATACAGTTACATGCTGGCCTTCAGGAACCAGACTAGGCGTTTCAGAGAACTTGCTGAGGCAAATCTGGAAGCCAGCCAGGAGGAGATGAAGCGGTGGTACGACCAGAATGCCACTCTGGTAGAGCTTCAGCCTGGTCAGAAAGTGTGGGTCATGGCCCCTGTGGAGCCCTGTGCGCTCCAGGACAGGTGGACCGGCCCTTTTACGGTGGTGGAGCGCAAGAGTCCAGTTACCTATCTGGTGGACTTGCAGTCTCCCAGGAACCCCTTGCGGGTCCTGCATGTGAACCGCCTGAAGCCCCACTTGAAGAGGTCCCAAGTGGGCATGCTCTTAGCGACAGATGATGGAATGGAGGAGGAGACCGAGCCTCTTCCTGACCTCCTGTCAGCCCGAGAGCAAGATGGATCAGTGGAGGGAGTAAACCTCTCTACCTCCCTGACACCTGAGCAGCAGGGTGACTGTCGCCAACTGTTGGGACAGTTCCCTGACCTGTTCTCCCTGGTTCCCAGTGTCACCCATTGGTGCGTCCATGATGTGGACACTGGGGACAGTCTTCCTGTGAAGCACAAGGCTTACAGGGTGACTGACAGGGTCAGAGCCTGCATCAAGGAGGAGGTCTCCAAGATGTTTGCGCTAGGGGTGATTGAGTCCTCTAACAGCCCTTGGGCCAGCCCCGTGGTCTTGGTTCCAAAAGCTGCCGCGCCTGGTGCCACACCAGAACTCCGGTTCTGTGTGGACTACAGGGGACTCAATTCCGTCACCAGGACTGACGCCCACCCCATCCCCAGAGCTGATGAGCTCATAGATCGGTTAGGGTCTGCGCGGTACCTAAGCACGTTTGACTTAACGTCTGGGTACTGGCAGATCGCCTTGACTGATGGGGCAAAGAGAGGTCAGCATTCTCCACACCAGATGGGCACTACCAGTTCCGGGTGATGCCCTTTGGGATGAAGAATGCCCCTGCCACCTTTCAGAGGTTGGTCAACCAGGTGTTGGTTGGACTGGAGGATTTCAGTGCCGCCTACCTGGATGACATCGCGGTGTTCAGTGCCCGTTGGGAAGAGCATCTGCGCCACCTCTGGGAAGTGTTGATGGCGCTGCGGAGGGCAGGCCTCACAATCAAGGCGAGTAAGTGCCAGATTGGGCAGGGTTCTGTGGTGTACTTGGGACACCAGGTTGGGAGCGGCCAGGTGGCGCCCCTCCAACCGAAAATTGATACCATTCTGGCTTGGGAGCCCCCAAGACCCAGACAGAGGTGAGAGCCTTCCTAGGACTCACCGGGTATTACCGGAGATTCGTCAAGGGGTATGGCAGCATTGTTGCCCCCTTGACCGAGCTGACTTCCAAGAAGCAGCCCAGGAAAGTGATTTGGACTGACGCCTGTCAAAAGGCTTTTGACACCTTGAAGACTGCCATGTGCACGGCGCCTGTGCTCCAGGCACCCAACTTCTCCAATGAGTTCATTGTTCAGACCGACGCTTCAGAGCATGGTGTAGGGGCTGTTCTATCACAGATCAATGAGGAGGGCCTAGACCAACCTGTAGCCTTCATCAGTAGGAGGTTACTTCCCGGGAACAGAGATGGAGTGCTATTGAGCGTGAGGCATTTGCTGTGGTCTGGGCACTGAAGAAGCTGAGACCATACCTGTTTGGGACTCACTTCCGGGTTCAGACAGACCACAGGCCCCTCAGATGGTTGATGCAGATGAGGGGTGAGAATCCAAAGCTGTTGAGGTGGTCCATTTCCCTACAGGGGATGGACTTTACGGTGGAACACCGCCCTGGTACAGAACACGCCAATGCTGATGGACTGTCCAGATTTTTCCGCCTTAGCGATGAGAACTCCCTAGGGGTAGGATAGTTCTCCCCACATTTCAGCTGGAGGGGACACGTGTTAGACCTGGCATCCTTGGCGTGGGTCTCCCTTCCATTTTTTCGTAATGCCTCCACTGTTGCCGATATGTTTTTGCTGGACTAGATGCTCATGGGCACTTTGCCGCTGCTAATCAGTGCCAAAGTGCAAGTGCTCCCTATCGTTAATTGACATATGTATTAGTGACTCCATGATTGGATGATTGGTTTACTTGTCAGTCCCTAGTACAGTGCACTCAGTGTGCCCAGGGCTTGTAAATCCAATGCCGCTGGTGGGCTTGCAGCACTGGTTGTGCCACCCACAGAAGCGGCCGGTAAAATGTGTCTCAGGCCTGCCATCGCAGAGCCTGTGTGCAGCCTCGGGCTGCCATGTCGACTTGGTGAGTACACCCACTTACCAGTCCCTAAACCTTCCCTTTACTGCATGTTGGTCACCCCTAAAGTAGGCCCTAGGGCAGGGTGCATTGCAAGTATAAGGTAGGACATGCCCTGGTGTGTGTGGCATGTCCTAATAGTGAATTACAGCCATTTTCGTTCTTCACTATTGCAAGGCTACCTGCTCCCCATAGGCCAGAATGGGCAGACTGACTATTACACCTTATAGTCAGAACTGACCCAGGGAACATGGTAGAAAAACGAATTTAGTATGCCTGAACTCAGGATGATAAAATACATCTTTTAGTGAAGTTGGTTTTAACATTCTGTGTTCGAAAATACCACTTTTAGAAAGTGGGTATTTTCTTGCCTAACTATCCAAGCCTGCCTCTGCTAGGTTGTGTATTCCTTGTCTGGAGATTGAGTGACAGGGGCTGGGGGTGGCTACAGGAGACAGGGTGAGTCAGCGCAGGGCTGAATAGAAAGATCTGCATCCAGAGTGGAGGGAGGAGTTGCACCTGGGTCTGAATAGGGCTGTGCCTGCCTTCCACAATGCTGGCTCCACCTCCTGCCGGGCGGCTGAGCACTCTGCCCCACATTCTGAAAGGAAAGAAGGAGTCAGAAAAACAAAGTGCTCCAGAACTGACCAGAACTGGTTTTGGACTAGGCAGAGGCCTCTCTGCCTCCAGAGAACAAAGAGAATCAGGGTATAAGAGGGGCACCCAGACCCCAGGAAGATTAGATCACTTTTGGGAACAAGAAGAAACCTTTGCTGAGGTGCGGAACCAAGAAGAAACTGAGGAGAAACTATCCCTAAGCCTGAAGTGCTGCTTGGGGGATTGGCCTGCAGTGGTTTGCCTGACTGCCAAAGAGAGGAGAAAGGAACTTTTGCTTTGCTGTGACTTTCATCAACTTGTGAAGGATCTCCAAGGGCTTGGAAGAGAGCTTGCCCCTGACCGAAGTCCCAGGACCATTGGACTTCACCCCCTTTGTGAATTGCTGCTGGAAACTCTGTTTCAGTGGCTACAGAGGTAGGGAGCTGTGACCGACTCTCACGACCGACTCGGTGTCCTGCAAGCACCGCATCGAAGCACCGTCTCGCCCTGCAACGCACGGCCCTGGTCTCACCGACTCCGTCAACGAGCCGCTGCCTGCACCGCATCGAGGGACAACGCGTCCTGCAACGCTTCGCTACGCCGAATCGAACTGGTCCGACCGACACGGTCACTGCTGCTGAGTTCGAGTCCTGTGACCGCACCGGAGTTGGGCACCGCTCGCACGCTTTGCGACGCACCGCCCGACTCGCACCGCTGTCCGGACTGATCGACGCCAGCTCCTGAATCCGGCTCCGTCGCCGCACCGCAACCTGCCAGCACCGCATCGAAGCACCGTCTCGCCCTGCAACGCACGGCCCTGGTCTCACCGACTCCGTCTCGACGACGTCAACGAGCCGCTGCCTGCACCGCATCGAGGGACAACGCGTCCTGCAACGCTTCCATTTTTGCATCGCGACCGCGACGAACAGCCATCCGGCTCGCACGCCCGTGCCTGCCGCTTCAAGTAAAAGGTACTGTGACCGAGTCTGTCTACGCTGTGTTGGCCCGTCTCGACGCGGTCAGCTGGATTTGTTAGACTCTGTTTGTTCTCGACATCGCCGTAGCCGGAGGAGGCTACCGACTCGCACAGAACCTTGAATTAAGCCTTTTGATCAGAACTAAGTATTCTTAACAGTATTGTGGATTATTTTTGTCGTTTATGGTCTTGTGATAAATCTATATAAAGTATACCTATTTTTATAAATATATAACCTGTGTGGTGTCCATTTGTAGTGTTGTCACTTGATTACTGTATGTGTTCACAAATGCTTTACACACTGCCTCTGAACTAAGCCTGTCTGCTCGTGCCAAGCTACCAAGAGGGTGAGCAGGGGTTATTTCGGGAGTGTACCTACTTTCCCTGACTAGACTCAAGGGTCCCTATTTGGACAAAGGTACCTACCTCTGCCAACTAGAGACCCCCAAATCTAACAATCTTCAAGAGGGAATTGGAGACTTAAAACAGCTGCGGTTGTTCTACCTGGCATTGACGACTGTATCTTCTGAGTCCTTCCTGCCAAAAAAGTTAGTCAGGCATGAGAGAATCCAGAACTCTGAGCCCCATCTCCTGGCTTGAAACGAGTGGAACTCATTACCCCGGGACTGTGGTCGCTTGTCTGGTTACCAGCTGATCCAATCGGCGGATATAGATACTGTTTGTCGTTGACATAGCTATGCATTGCCTTGTTCCTGAATTCCTGAATCCTTTAGTCAAGTGTCCCAAACCATCCAACCATAATGACCGCTACGCATCTACCAAGCCATTCTACTTTCGAGACTTTTTCTTATGGAACTCTTTCAGTTTTTTCTTGTATTTCAATGCAGACTTAAAGAAGTACAAGAGAGACATGAAAACATAGATCTTCCAACATGCAGATGGAATAGTCCCTACTTAAGTGACCCGCAGCACTATTTGATGAACTTATTTTTTGTAACCCCCTACTCCAGGCTTGTCCATTGAAGCTCGGCAGGTTGCAGAAGTGCTGTACAAATGCAGCATACAATAAATAACTGAGCGGAAGGCGTATGTCCATGGGGAGCGGGCTACTAGGCACCGCATGCAGATTTTATAACGAGTACAGTCTTTCTTTTGTGCCTGCTGTGCTAACCTGATGGTGCTTCGTCATCTTGTGATGGTAGAGCATATTGCAATAAGTGATCTCTCCACTCGAAGTGTTCGTATCAGTTGTACGAAGACAACAACAAGACCAGGACGTTTTTGTCGTACTCTTCGTACAACTCAAATAAACCTTCCTTCAATGTTTAGCACACTACAATGTCCTGCATATTTGTTACAATTTTGCAACAATGGCATCTAATATCCTGTGCAGGGAGATTGATCCACATCAAAACACCTCAACTTGAAAGGAACCTAGCCTTGGAAAAAGATCAAACAAGCATTGAATGTGTATGCATACTGCTTGCAGCTGTCACATATTGTGTGTCCTGGAAATTCATTTTCCAAAATGTCCTGTAGCAGTAGGGAAATGATTTGCCACAGGTAGCCTGCAGTAGCAGTTAGTGTGTGAACAGCACTCGCCTGGTGGTGGGCGAAACGGCCTTCAGGCGAGGGCAATTGCTGGAGGCAAGAAGCATCCTGCTGGGGGTGCATGGGACAAGTGGGGGCGTAGCTTGGTCAGTAAGATTGGAGGAGGGTGAGCTTCAGATTTTCGGACAATCACGATGACATATAAGGTTAAAATACATTATACGAGGACAGGGTGCAGGGTTAGTGTCATTTTCCTTTTCCTTTTTGCGCAGTGGGGCACCACTGTAAACACCCCCGTGAAGCTACGCCCCTGGGGACAAGAGCAATAGATGGAGAAGCACACTAGCTTCCCCTCACTTCGCAGCGAGGATGCTAGACCCACTGTGGAATCAGGAAACAGCCATTGTGTTTTTAGCTCAATATCTTCAAGGAAAAACTGTAAAAAGAAAAACAATGTTTGTGTCATAGAGAGTGAGACATTAGGAATTGTCTCCTCACTGGTGCAATTCAATTTGAAGAGGAAGACAGCCCTGACTGCTAATGCAAGTTGGAGGGGGATTAGGTGTGATTCTGTCTCAGGGGTGAATATAAAACACACAGTGGCATTGTTTGCTTCAATAGCGTTGGAGGTGGCGGATGAGAATTACTCTGTGATAGAAAGGGAAGCTCTGGGGTGTTGCTGTGTGATCAAACACTTTTATTTGTAGATGTACAGGTAGGCCAGACCACAAGCCATTTGTCTTCAGTGTATTGTACGGGAACCGAGAAGGCTACACAGAGTATTATGTGATGGGTGAAAGGATCAAGGACTTTATATGTTGGATCAAGGAATAATGCTACACATTGTCTGTTTTGCTTAATGGTAATGGGTACAATTGAGGAAGGAGATGACTCTAGTAATATGGTTGAGGGAGAAAACTGTAGGTAAGGAGGAGTGTTGTGCTACAGTACAGTATTAGGTGGGCTGATGAAAAAAGTTGTTGAGGGATGACCTGGTGAAGGTGGATTGTTAGAGCTTTGTATGAGTTTAGCATCACGGATGGTAAATTGTAACGGTGACACATTAGAAGACTCCAGAGGGGCTGAGGGAAACTATTTTCAGACTTGGATTATGTGAGGCTTTACCAAAGCCAAACTGATAAAAATGCACTGGAGTTGAGGATGGATGCAAGGTTGGTGAAGGGCTGTGGACAGGTTCTAGTAGGAATAAAATGAAGGTTACCAGAAAAACAACCTTGCCCACTATTGGGGTACCGGACAAACTTAAGGATTAAGTATGGGCAGATATAATAGAACCTTTTGACTTTGTTGCCTGTGGAGATGTTTTTCTTGGTACTTGCAGATTGCAAATGTAAGTGGGAGGTGACATGTTGTGTAACTTGTTCAATGCTTTGATGGTGATTATTACTCGATACTGAATTTGTAAGAAAAGTGGTTCCTGAGACGAGTGTAGCGGGCAATGGTGCACAGCTCATTTCTGAAGACATTAAGCATTTTTTGAGAAGCTTGACAGTGGTAATGTTAGGGCAATTTATGCTGCTCTCAGGCAGTCTCATGTAAAGAAAGAACCTCAAAATAAAGTTGCTTGCATGGATGAAGTATTATAATGTTCCACACAATCAGGGTACAAATCTATCTATGTCAATCATTGTTCCATTCCTTTAGTGTGCTCAACCATCTGTGCCTGGTTGTGTCTGCATGGATGAACCACTGCTGATGTCCCAGCTTACTTTCAGCCGTATTATGGTTACTGTTAGACAGCTGCCTGGTTGGGATATTTTGGTGACATTATGCTTACAATTGGAATTAACCTCCCATTTACCATCACTCTGGGCAGTGGTGCATAATTTAGATGATTGCAGTTCTAGAAGATGGCACTAAGCAGAATATACCTGTTCTATGGCGATTCACAAAGAATTGCTGTCCCTTGTAAATACATCCTAAATTGGAAGACATCTATTGTGCATCCCCACTGCTCTGACTAAATGTTTAACCTTATTGTTGGCAACCATGTCCAGTTCCTGCTGTTTGCTTACCTCTCAATCTTCAGCTGCGTTATGCAGCTCTCAATAGTTCAACTGCTCAGTTCCCTAGAGCCTTGCCCCTGCAATCATAGTCTTGAAGTCACTATGGTAAAATGAGTATAAGATAAAAGAGACGGCCCAGAGATCCTGACTCTGGATATGAATCCCAGGGGTACCGGAGGAACTTGGCTCAAGGCTCTGGGCCTCCTCAGCGCTATGGATTTACCCGAGGATTAGACGTGAGACCATCTTGACACTAACTTGAAAATTGGATGACTTACAAAACTGCTGTGTTATTTTTGGAATTTATATAAATTGAAGTTTCTAAATTATGCCCGCTGCAATAATATGATTAGCCTTGAGAAAGCCCTAGGCATTATCTGCCACATAGGGTGAAACACGTGTCGGCTGTTTTTCTGAACAACACATGTAATAACAGAAAATGCTAATGAGTGCAATGGACCAAATCAATTCATGAATAAAAAGAAAAATTTGCACTCAATTTAACGTGTACTGTGCTGCATCTGAATCAGGATTTGACCTTTGATTGTGACAACTAAAAAGAGGAACATACGCTCACAACACTTCTACTATGGTAATATGAGATGGGTTTTTGTAGTCTCTGTCATTTGAAAAGGTTCCTGTTCTGTAGGTCTTTTAATTGCTTGACATTACAGTTCATGCATTGTTTCATAACTCCAGGAGATAAAGGCAGTAGATCTATAGAATGTAAAAAAGAGGGCTGCACCTCAGGTCTCTAGACTCAAAGATTATTAAAAAAAGTTATAGCACATAAGGAACCAAATGTAAAGATATTAAAAAGAATGTTCTCCTTGAGAAAATAAAAATACCACATCTGGGGGTGAAGTGAACATTACTTGAGAAAAATATATTTCTGATGGATACTTCTAACTGCCGATCCCTCACATTTAGAATAGGCACCAGACTGGATCTCAAAGATTTTTCAGCATAGACTCTCTGTGTCAGAAGGTGGCATTGTACGGCTCCACGTCAACCATGATCCTCCCCCTGGAGCCTCACATAAGCACCACCGAAGCACCCTGATGTCAGTTCCTTTCTTTCTGCTCCTTCATACGCAGATCCAGAGCTAGCTCCTAACTTTTTCTTGTTAGTTGATTTTTTCTGACAAAATGCTTTTCAAGTGTGCAAGGGAACATGTCTCCTCCTAAAACTACAGGGATTAAGCTTTGTAGGGACTGCTGCAGATCCCTACAATATATCTCTATGGTGTTTTGGTTCGGGCCACGACTCCAAGTGATGCGAAGAGTGTGCCCTTGTGCACCTGAAGGCAATTCGGGATCGGGAAATCAAGCTATATATCACCAAACACCACAGCAAGTCACCTTAATACTGTTCCCGATTGAAGTCAAAAGTGTGGACCCATTCCTGCTCTCGGGACCTCTTATTCACTAGGTCTTCATCCAAGTCTTCGGGAAAGTGAAAAAAGAAACATAAGAAGTCGATGCAGACCTTGTCCCCGCGTCCCCATTCTCCTTCTGAGAAGTTGTGAGGGCATCAAGGTGCCTCTCGGTCTCGTTCCCAGTCCCCTGGCGAGGAACTGATTCCACACTCTTACAAAGACAGGTGGACGAGAAGGTCTTTAAGGAGGATTTATTGAGAAGACAGGAATGGCCCCCGGTCGGCGACCTCCCTTGCAGTAACTGTCGCTCCGACTCCCGAACACACACGTTCTGGAAGTGAAAGCTCATAAACATTCCAACACAACAATAACACTTAGTCATAACACATCTCCCCTCTTTAACAGAAAAAGAAACAGCAAAACTCTGTGACATAAATATACCAGGAGAAATAAAGGAAAAAACATTAGCATTGGTGAAAATAATGGAAAAAAAAATATTTCAACAAAACAATCTCAACTAACAGAGATCGAATTGCAAACATAAGATTCCAAATGTTTGGGCCTGGATTTGCATTGCAAACTAGGAACTCTAGACATTTCCATAGGTTTGCTAACATTCCCACTACATTTCCTCACCCACTCTCTACTTTCTGCATCATTGCACTTGGTCACTCTTCTAGTGTTCCACCATTTACCATCATCCAACTTGACAACATTCCCCCTTACATCCACAATCCTTTTTAGAGTGGATAACTTGGAACAACCTTTACTTTGAAGATGATCGGAATGCACTCTGACAAACATGCCTTTGTTAAATACCTTGCATTCTTTCCTCACATTATCATTGTGTCTCAGTCAACTGGATACTCTCACCCAAGACACGGTTAAAACGTGTAATCATTCCATTCCCCCATGGATGATAAACAGGGGTTTTGCAATGTTTAATGCCCCATTTGCCAAGAAAGGTACTGAACTCTTCAGATACAAATTGGGGACCATTGTCCGTTAAGATTTCTGCAGGACATCCCTTCACAAAAAGCAATAATATTCTTCGATTTAACCTCCTTTACAAATCCTACTTCTGGCCATTTAGAAAAGAAATCTATTAAAACAATTGCATACTTTTCATCAGCACCTAAACCATCAAAAGGGCCACAGATGTCCATAGCTAACCTTTCTCAGGGTTGTTTGGGAAACGGAACAGGTCATATCGAAGTCTCCTGAATTTTGTGAGACTTATCACTGCAAGCACAAGGAATGCAATCACGTACACACCTTTCTATCTGCTTGTCCATCCCTGGCCACCAAAAATCCATGCAAGCTCTTTTCTTCATACCAGTCATGCCGCCATGTCCCTCATGGAGCAAACTCATGATTCTTTCTCTCAAACCCGTCGGAAAAACCAACCTCTCATTCCTTTTGACTATTCCTTTATTGACAGACAATTCATCCCACACAAACTTGAATGGCGATAATTCTTCCTGTTTATTCCAACCATTATGTCTGGGAAGAACATCAATGAGTATCATTAGAGCAGGGTTTTCTAACATAACTTCCCTCCATTCCTCTTCTCCAATGGCACCACCCCAGTCTTGTATGTCAGCCACCATCCACACCTCATCAATCTTTTCATCACATTGGTCTAACGGTAATCTAGACAAGCAATCTGCATTGATGTTCTGTACACCAGGCACAGATTTTATGGTGAATACATATTCCTGAAGACGGTATAACCATTTTGCTATGTGAGGGGTAGCCTTGCTAGCACCAGTAGAAGTAAACAAATCCACTAAGGGTTTGTGGTCCATCGGTAATTCTATCCCCCAAACAAAAATCCGAAAATGTTGAATGCCCCACCAACAAGCAAGTGCCTCCTTCTCAATAGTTGAGTATGTGCTCTCCGCCCCTTTCAAGGTGCGCGAGGCGAACGCAACCACCCTTTCTTGGCCCTCATGAACCTGCAGGAGTACCGCCCCAAGGCCACAATTGCTAGCATCGGTCAGTACAATGGTCTTGTCCTCAGGATTGAAAGGTTTGAGCGTGACAGCATTTACAATGGATTGTTTTACAATGTCAAATGCATGTTAATGC
Source organism: Calotriton arnoldi (assembly GCA_963921515.1). Classification (NCBI taxonomy): domain Eukaryota; kingdom Metazoa; phylum Chordata; class Amphibia; order Caudata; family Salamandridae; genus Calotriton; species Calotriton arnoldi. Next base: position 1,420,598 of record CAWUFW010000992.1, on the reverse strand, counting down.
TCGTCAGACCAACCAAATTTGACCCCTTTTTTCATAAGCTCCCTTAAAGGACTTACTATGTCAGTGAAATGGTGTACAAATTTGGCATAGTACTCTGCCATGCCAAGAAAAGATCGTAACTGGTCTTTGTCTTTAGGAGCAGGAGCTTTTTCAATAGCCTCTACCAATTTAAGTTTAGGCGTAACACCATCAGCTGTGAGAGTGTGCCCCAAATACTCAACTTCTTCTGTGCAAAATGTGCATTTGTCTAAGCCAATGGTTAAACCCGCTCTTTCCAGTTTATGCAACACCATCTTGAGAATATCATCGTGTTGATTTATACTTTTTCCCCAGATCAACACATCATCTTGAAACACCAAAACATTCAGCATGTCCTTCAGAATTCCTTGCATGACTCTCTGGAAGACTGCGGATGCAGATGCCAGACCGAAAGGCATGCAAATGAATCGGTAAGCACCCTCAGGTGTTATAAATGAGGTTAAGTGCCTGGACCCTTCCTCCAACAAAATTTGATGGTAAGCATTAGACAAGTCTAGTGTAGTGAAGTATTTTCCCCCTCTCACACTGGCTAGCATTTCGTTGATCCTAGGTAAAGGGTAACGATCAATCCAAATACAATTATTCAGGGCCCTAAAGTCAACACACATCCTAATTTTGCCATTAGGTTTCTTAGCAATAACAATAGGACTTAGCCATCCAGAGGCCTCTATAGGTTCAATTACTTTTTCTTTACACAGCCTTTGGAATTCCTCCTTCAATAAACCCCTCAATGCAAGTGGAACATTCCTAACCTTATGTATCTTCGGTAGTGCTCCTTGTTTTAATATTAGGCGGTGTTCAAATTTGGAGAGACATCCCAACTCCTTCCTGAATAATCTGGGGAACAATTTAATCCATTTGTTATCACACTGGGACGCAGTTACTAAAACTTGTTTGGGATGATTTGGATCGAGTATCATTCCTAATGCCTTCTGTTCCCTCCAACCTAACAGAGATCTCCCTTGTTCAACAACGTACACTTTGCATACAGTTTCCCTATCGAGATACGCCAATTCAGTTTCGAAAAAACCTAGGACTGGTAATTTCTCACCACCGTACCCTTCAGGTTCGACATCAGAGACGGATAATTTCTCCGAACCCACCTTCTCCCATGTATTCCTGTCAATTAATGTAAAGGGAGAATATGAATCTGCCCACATTAATATCTCTAATCCGTTGATGATGACATTGCATTTTGGAGGACGATAAGAACATGTATATGGTTCATTTTTGTCACTATCTATCACCATCACCTCGACACTATCATCATCGCTATTCTCATCATGAGGAATAAAAGTGTCTTTGTTTACCATGTTCACAGAATTCCTGAATCTGGAATTTTGACCTTTTCTGCATATTCTGGAGAAATGACCTATTTTCTTGCATTTAAAGCAAGTGCTATTCATTGCAGGACAATTACTGAACTGTGCAGTATGCCTTGTACTACCACATCTGAAACATTGCCTGGTTTTAACATGTGTTACAGGTTTTGATCTTACACTAGATTCAGTATTGCTTTTGTGCACAGTTTTTTTTATGACACAAACGTCGCAAGACTTATCTGCAATAGCATCACTTTTGGTGGTTTCACCACTTAATTCCTTAACATACAAGGAAGTGTTCTCAATGCATTTGGCTAATTCCAAAGTTTTCTCCAGAGTGGGATCTTTGAGACTTAAAAGTTTTTCTTGTATCTTGTTATTACACGTTCTGTTGATCCTTTGGTCACGAATGATCTCATCTCTGAGTTCACCAAATTTACAAGACACGGCTAATCTCCTTAGTGCAGCCACAAACTGATCAATCGACTCACCTTGGTTTTGAGCTCGAGAGAAAAATTTGTGGCGCTCTACTACCACACTAACTTTTTTCCTGAAGTTCACTTCCAATGCTTCCAAAGTATTTTCAAAAACATCTTCTTCCTCATCAGATCCAGCATCAACATGCCTACCCTCTATTGGTAGAGTCTTTAATACTTTTCTGCCTTCTACCCCAAGATTATGTTTCAATATGGCTAATTTCCTTTTGGATATGTAATCATCACCACCAATTGCTTCCAAATAGGTGAGGAAAGCCTCTTTCCAGTCCTCCCATCCCATGCAAGGTTGAAAAACGTAGGAGGTGCAACGATGTTGCTGGAAACCATAATTGTAATGCAAATACGAAGATATTCACTCAAAAATAAGCTGAAAGATAGAAGAAAAAGGTGTGCCTATCACCGAGTTTGATAGGCGGAATGTTGGTATTAGAGAGACCGGGAGGGTGTGTGAATATGAATAGGGTGGTTGCAGGTCTGTATGTGGGATTGGGAGCACGTTCATGAGGATGAGTGGAGAGTTTATGGCTAGACAAGGTGAAAGAAAAATAGGGCGTAATTTCAGATGGAGATAGGAATACGAAAGAATGTGTGTAAAAACGTGAGAAGGATTGAATAAAGGAAAATGGAGGTTATGAGTGGGAAGAACGTGGTCAGCTGGTTAACAGTGTGTTGTGCTTGGTAAACGGAGTTGAGTGTGTAGCGTGTGTGCCAAGGTGATGATCAGTCATTATAAGCCTAAGGAAAGATGGGTGATGAAATCAGGTTGCACCAGGTTTTGGAAGCGATCACGCGGGAAGGCAAAATGAAATGTGGGTTTTCTTCATTTACATTGATGTTCAAATGGACAAATACAATTGCTTTACATACAAAATGATTGGCAGTATTGATCTTTATATGTATAACAGTGAATAATGGTGTAATAGTGAATGTTTTTATTGTCATTTGTAGTGACCCCTGAAGAAGGGCTTGTCATAGCCCGAAATGCATTGGGTTTTATAATAAACACTGCTTTTGGACGAACCATGCGTCAGTTCGTGTTCTTGACAAGAGGTCCGGATGGGCACATCTTGAGCATGAGAAACCTTGGAAAACAGCATGACATCCCAACGTGTGGAGTGAATGTGACAAAACGTCAAAATTGAACATATTGAGGAGGACATGCAATAAATGGAGTTTAATGGATTACAAGTATGGAGTAACGCTGTACTTTTTACCCCAAAGCTGTACGACTGGGTGTGGGGCAAAAATGCTGCCCCCTACAGTTTGATCACTAATGGATATGCCTTTTGATGGATCTCGCCTCTTGGGTGCGAAGGCAGACTCCACCCAACAGTACTTTAAACAAAGTAGAGCCACACATGCTCCCTCTGTCACTCTATACCTGCAAAGCAGTATCCCAACAGTTTAACCCATCGTGAGGCATTGCCAGTGGTTTCTCTTATAGAAACTTCAAGACCCACCACCCCAACAACAGACACCCCAGTCGTTTCAGGGACAGAGTAGGGGATCCAACAGAAAGCGCCCAGGCCCACAGGGGCAGTGAATCCCCAAGTCCCCCGCCACTCGAACAGTAGCCTCCAAGCTGCTTTATTTGTCCTTTTAGCTGCATACGACCACCCGCAGGAGGCAGAATCAGTCATTTTCTCCATGGGTAGTGGGCTATAACATCCAACAGGTGAGTCCTGCAAATAGTTCAATGGGGTTACACCCTGCCATTCCTTTTCTTTTTAACCCACCACCTCTTCCATCTACATCAGAGCAGCTTTCTGTGGTCCACTTTTCCATTTAGTTGCTGGAAGTTTAGGCTCTGTTGGCAAAAGGAGCCAAAGAGAGATCTGAAACTGGATTTTACTTACATTATTTCCTTGTGCCGAACAAGGTGGAGGCTTTTGTCCAATTTTAGATCTTCGACCTCTCAATTTCTTCCTGCAGAAGGACACATTCAGGATGTTCACGCTGGCCCAGGTACTATCTGCCCTGCATCCAAGAGAGTGAACGGTAGTGTTGGACCTGCACTATGCCTCTTTACATATTCCTGACTTGCAGGCCCACATGCGCTACTTGCGGTTCATGGTGGACCACAAGCATTTTCTATTTGCCTTGCTCCCTTTTGGCCTCACCAGTGCTGCTTGGGTGTTCACAAAGGTTATGGCTGCAGCATTCCTTCAGGAGCCGGGGTGCCAGTCTTCCACCACCTCGAGGACTAGCTGTTGAAGGCATGATTGCCAGAGCCAGTCGTGGCGTAGGGAGTCTCCCAGCAACAGGGAGAGCCCTATCTTGATCTATTCACTGCCACCAAGAATGTTCAGTGTCAACACTTTTGAATGCTGGCGTTCCCAAGACACCGCTCTCTCTTGGAGACACATTCCACCTAGAGTGGAGCACAGGATTCCTGTATGCCTTCCCCCACCACTCTTCCTGCCCGAGTTCTGAAGATCGTCAGGCATGACCAGTCCAAGTCATCCTAGTGGTCCTGGTTTGGGCCCGGAGAGTGTGGTTCCCGGAACTTCTGGGCATGAGCACCTGTTCTTCCAATCAAGCTGCTACTTTGCAATGATCTTCTGTCACAGAGCTTGGTCTGTACAATCTGCACCTCAGTGCATGGGGATTGAGCAGTGGCAGTTGACTACATTTGATCTTCCTCCCAAAATAGTGGATGTCATTCTTGCTCCCAGGCTTCTTTCTACAAAGTCTGTTTAGACTGGATGCTGGAACAAGTTTGTGGCTTGGAGTGGCACCCGAATATGGACTCGCTGCAGGCCAAATTGTTGGATGTCTTGTTATTTGTTTTATCTTTGGCCCACAAAGTATTTGCAGTGGGCACAGTTAAAGGTTATCTGTGGGCCATTTATGCCTTTGCATTTACCACACCAACCGTCTTGTTCAAATTAATCTGCTATGATGTGATTTCTCAAAGGCTTAACCCACCTGTTGGTTCCTAACCCTTTTGTGATGCCACAGTGGGACCTTGATTTAGTTATCACTTTTCTTGTGTGCACCCCTTTTAATCCTCTGCACAACTTCAATCTACATCTCAAGATCTTGAAGGCTGCCTTTCTCATCTTGATAACCTCAGCTCATCGTGTTAGTGAGCTTCAAATTCTGTCAACTTAGCCGCTCTAAAACACCTCCTTACAGGACAAACTGGTGATGAAGGCTAGAGCCGCATTTCTACCGAAGGTTGTGCCTACCTTTCATGTCCAACAGTCCATCACCCTTCCGATGTTCTTTGCTTCACTTCAGCCCTCGAAACAGGAGGAGAAACTGCATTGTTTGGACTCCCAAAAAGTGCTAAGCTTTTACGTTGATCCAACCAAAGACCATCTGGGGCCGTATTACAGATGACTGCGCCAGCGCTAATTGTCGCTGTGCGACCGAGTATGAACCCGACGGCATTACAGATGATCGGTCTGTAATGCGCTGTGATGTTGGCGCAGACTTTGAACTCTGTGTTTATGTGCGTTTGCGTCTGTGCGCATATTGTATTAGCGCACAGACGCAAACGCACATAAACACAGACATCGACAGCGACAATTAGCTCTGGCGCAGTCATCTGTAATACGGCCCCTGGTGGATGATCAGCTCCTTGTGGGGTTCTCTAGGGCAAAGAAGGCAAGGCCAGTCCAGAAGAGATTTTGTTCCGGTGAATACTCCTCTGCTTTAAGATCCGCTATGCGTTGAACAAGAAGCAGCCTCCAGAAGGATCGAGGGCTCATTCCCCCATGGCTGTTACCTCTGTGCTGTCATTCGGAGTGTCTGTCCTGGAAACTTGTCTGGCTGTGAAATCGAGATCTGTGCACACGTTCACAAAGCATTATTGCCTTTATAACCTGGTCTGATGGGAAGAGTATTTTTGCAGTTTGGTCCTACAAGACTTTTTGGTCTGAGGCATTCCACAGACTAACCATGGGGCGGGTAGGGCTTTTGTATCTATTCTACAGGTGAGGATTCTGCTGTTAGAAGAATCAGTCAGAAGAACAAGTTACTTTCCTTCGGTAAAGCTCTTACTTGTGGATACTCAACCTAGCTGCAGATTCCTCACCACTCTCTCACCTCCCCATTCTGTGGAATGGCCTTTTTTCCAGCTTAAAAGGGTGGATGGATGTTCATCACTAAACCACTATAACTTAATGACTATATTAGGCTACATCTTCAGTGTCAGGGCTTCTACATAATGGTTCTAGTGTTTCTTCCACCTTTCGGTTCACAGGTTGATTTATGTACCATTGTTTCTAAATGATGGGTTTGCTCCCTGCTTCCTCTCTTTTTACTGTTCTGTGTGGTGTGCAGCTGTATCACTGATTTTGTACTGCTATCCAATCAAATTAATGACTTGTATATTCATTTTTGGATGTTATTCATTGTGCTTTCCCATACAAAATTTGTGCCAAATCTGGTGTTTGTCATCGATTGAGACCAGAAATGTATTGATTTCAGCCGCACGTGTCAGCATTTTGAAGTAAGAACAAGTTTTTGTTGCGTTTGCATTTTAAAAAATGTCAGATCTTTCTGGACAAATTGCCTCCTCGGACTTTTTATTGAATGACAGTAGCTAAATAACAAAAAGATGAGATGAGAAACGATATAAATCTATTTTATGTAGCTTGTGTTTTGTAAACTGTAATACTTTTCTGGAAATTTACCACATTCCGTAGTATGTATAAGGTTAGTAATAATTTATCTTAGCAAATGCTAATTTTTGGCACATATTTCCAGATATTCAGCTGAAGGTACTTTTATTTCTAGATAGTTCTTGAAGATGAGATTAAGCAGCTGCATGGGCGATCCTGGTTCTAGGAAAGCAGAGCGTTTCTCATAACGCCACCCAAAAACCCTTCATATGGCCAACATTTTTACATAGGATCTTACACATGCCAAATCCTTTAACCTGTAACCAGGCCACAAAGTCTCACTTTTTGAACAGGATGGCATGGGGCCTAAACTTCCTTTAGGAGAGATAAAAGCCCTAACTTTTTTCTTCTTGTATTTAGATACCAAAGCTATAGTGCGGTTTTACAGCAAGAAACTATCGTTGAGACTATGAGCTAAAATCATAGGACAGAAACTATAACCAATCAATCGATTTGTATAGTGCAGCTAATCACCCGAGAGGGTGTCCAAGCGCTTTTCAGAATTCCTTTAGAGAAGGGGAGATCCGGAGCTGCAGGGAGAGGCCATTCCATGTTTTCGCTGCAAGGTCGGAGGAGCCCCCTCAGCTTGTGCTTCTGTTGAGTGTGGGCGAGCGAGAGGGAGGAGGATCGCAATTTTCTGGCTCGTTAGTGGCAGGTCAGGCGGTGGTTGATGTAGGCTGGTCCTAGGTTGTGTAGGGCCTTTGTATGCATTGGTCAGCAGCTTGAACTGGCATCTCTTCTGTACTGGGAGCCAGTGGAGTTACTTGAGGTGAGGGGTGATGTGGGTCCATCGGGGGAGGTCGAGGACAAGTCTGACTGCGGCATTCTGAATGGTTTGTACTCTGTGGAGGAGGTGTGCAGCCATCCCAGAGTAGAGAGCGTTGCCGTAGTACAATCTGCTAGTAATGAGGGCTTGTGTGACGTCTAGTGTTCAGGGGGAGACACTTGAAGATCTTTCGTAGCATGCGCAGAGTGAAGAAACAGGCAAAGGAGACTGCGTTGATCTGGGACTTCATGGTCTGCTTGCTGTCAAGGATGATGCTGAGGTTTCTGGAATGGTCCGACGGGGAGGGTGCTGGTCCTAGTTCCGCGGGCCACCAGGAAGCGTTCCAGGGAGTGGTAGTGTTGGTGAAGATCATTACTTCTGTTTTGTCAGTGTTGAGCTTCAGGCAGTTGTCTCTCATCCAGTTGGTGACGCTCGTCATGCACCTGTGAAAGCTGGGTCTGGTGGTTGTGAGGTCCTTGGACAGGGAGAGGATGAGTTGAGAATCGTCTGCGTAAGAAATTATGTTGTCAGAGGGATCTGACGATGTTGACCAAGGGAGTAATGTAGGTGTTGAAGAGAGTGGGGCTGGGGAATGAGCCCTGAGGGACACCGAAGCTGAATACCTTGGGTTCTGAGGTGAAGGGAGGAAGGCAGGCTTTCTGTGTTCTACCATTGAGGAATGAGACAATCCATCTGAGACCCTCCCCTGATGTTGTGTAGCCTAGCCGATGTTGTGTAGCCTAGAAATCAGCGTGTGGTGGGTCATGGTTTTGAATGTCTTAGAGAGGTCCAGGAGGTTCAGGGCCGCCGTCTCTCCTCGATCGAGGAGGGCTCAGATGTTGTCAGTGGCTGCGATCAGGGTGGTCTCGGTGATGTGATTGCTGCAGAATCCAGACTGGGAGGTGTCAAGAAGATGGTTCTGCTTGAGATGTCTGGTGAGTTGTTTGTTGATGGCTTTCTCCAGGACCTTGGCCAGGAAAGGGAGTAAGGAGATGTGGCTGGTAGTTCTTGAGTTCGCTGGGGTCGGCTGATGACTTCTTGAGTAGGGGTTTGACCTTGGCTTCTTTCCATTCTTCTGGGAATGTGACCATGGTTATCGTGGTGTTGAGTAGGGAGGTGAGTTTATGGCTGAATCTGTCACTACCGAGGTCGAAGATGTGGCATGGGCAGGGATCCTTGGGGGCTCCTGAGTGGATGAAGTTCATGAGGGCAGCAGTTTCCTGGGGGTTGAGCAGGTTCCATGTGTTCAGTTGGTGGTCTGTGCTGGTGGCAGTGTGGGTGTGTACATTGAGGAAGTCTGTAGGCTTGGGATGAGTTTGAGGTTTTTGTAGATGGTGGTGATCTTGTCGTGTAAGAAATTGCTGAGGTTGTCGCAGAGCTCCTGGGAGGGGGTGATGCTGTTCTCTGTGGCTGCGGGGTTGGAGAACTCTCTGACGATGTTGTAGAGTTCCTTGATGTGGTTGGAACTGGAATCGATGCGAGCCGCTAGGGCGTCTCTCTTCTTCTGCATCAGTAAATGGTGGTAGCGGTTTTGGGAGGAATTGAAGAAGGGCCTGTCGGTGGTGCCTTGCTAGTGAGCCATCTTCTTTCCTGCAGTTTGCAGATGCGTTTTTCTGTTCTAAGTTCTTAGGTGTACCAGCTGGCCTGTGTTGTGGGTCTTCTGTGGTTGCTATCTTTGATAGGGGTGATGTTGTCCGTGCAGGTCATGATCCAGGTGTTAAAGTTTCTGACATTCTGGTCTAGTGATGTGGTGGGGTCGGCATTGGAGCTATTGAGTGTCGGTCCATTGAGTCTCTGAAATTTGCTCCAGTAGCGGTGGGGGGCGCTCTGCTGAATGTAAATGGCGGTATGTGGGTTGAAGACGTTGAAACGGATGATGTAGTGGTTGGTCCAGATGATTTCAGTGACGTGGCTGTACTTGACACGGTTGCTGGAGGTAAAAATGGGGTCCAGCGTGTGTCCTGCGGTGTGTGTGGGTGGGTCCTCTGTTGTTCATGTATTCCAGGAGGTTGGCTTTGCTGGTGTCACTGTGATAGTCGAAGTGGAAATCGAGGTTGCAGAGAAATATGAAGTTGTTGGAGTCAATGGTGGGGGGTGAGATGAAGTCGGTGATGGAGTTACAGAAGCTGGGGCGCGGTCCAGGAGACCGGGGTGGCAAGGGTGCCTCTGATGGTTAACTTGCCGTCAGTTTGGAGCCGGAAGTTAAGGTGTTCCATGACCGGGGTGGGGTTGTCCCTAGTGGTGGTGCACTTGTTGGTCTCTTTGTAGATGATGACGATTCCTCCTCTGCATGTGTTAATGCGGCCACAATGGGTGATCTTGTATCCATCGGGTACTGCTGTGGCGATGTTTCGTTGGATGACGGGGTTGGACCAAGTCTCTGTGACAAAACCGAAGTCGGATGAGTGTGTGGAGATAAGGTCCCACATTTCGGTGGCGTGTTTGCACAGTGAGCGCTTGTTGAGGAGGATGCATGCGAGCTGGTGGTGCGGTGGCTGTAATGGCATGGTAGGTCTACTTGGTTCTCGGCAGTGTGTTGATGGGCGTGCTGTGGCAAGTGAAGTTGCAGTGGATGCAGGTGAAAGGACCTACCATAGTGTGAGGGGAGGCGCAGTAACAGAGTCCGCTAGGGCGTCCGGGGTTCAAGGAGCGGAGGTTGGCCGCAGCATAGCTGTGCATAGAACCAGGGATCCTGCCGCTGGGCACAGTCCAGGCTTGGACGGGCGCAGATGGGCTTGCCTTTGGTGCGCCTGCTGTGAAGCCGCAGTTAAGTAGCTCATGGGAAGTGGGAGGGGTGTACGGAGGTGGTGAGCGGGGCTACCGAAGGCAGGAAGGAGAGACAGGAGAGCAAGTAAGGAACGAGACCAGGTGGGAGGAGGAAGTGGGGAATGACAGTGAAGCAGAAAGGGGAGAAAAAAAGGGGGGCCAGAAGAGGGCACATAGACACGACACAAAACGCAAAAAGCAAAAAGGCACAAAGAGATAAAGTGAGAAATGCAAGAGCAGAAAGGCACAAAAAGAGACAGTGAAAAATACAAAAAGCCACAAAAGAGAAGAATGCGCACAGAAGAGCAAAAGTACAAGAAAGAGAAATAAATATGAGTGAAATAAAGGAAAGAGCGCCAGAAGACAGCGAGAAGACAGCTGGAAACCCGGATCAGTGGTCACTCACACAGTGTGCATCTGGGTCTGAAAAGCCCTAAACTGGTTGGAGAACCAGTCCAAGTAAGTTGGGAGCCCGAGCATCTGCTTAATGGGATCGCGATTCGGCCACCATTGCGTAGGTCCTGGAAGGTAGAAAGGGCGTGGGGGTGTGGTGGGCAGGGCTGCCGAATGTGGGAAGTGCGCGCAGGAGTGCAGGTAAGGAGGAGGTGGGAGGGGGGAAGCAGGGAACGTCAATGGGAGAGGCAAGGAGAGAAAACAAGAGTCCACTAATAAAGATTTAATTAAAATGTGCATATGGATTTCTTCTTCAATTTGTTCACACATACAGATATTAGGTTTGAACTCATATGTTTGTAAAGGGGTTGCAGACATAAGCTGAGCTGTCCTGCCTTTTCCCTTTGTTTCTTTCGTAATTTAATAGCGAAACCTGAACCCCTGCTTGGGAGTTGCCTGCCTTAATAGAGTTGCTTTTCAGTTCCCTGCTTCTATTTTCCGGTAGCATCTGTTGCAATAGCTCTGCACTTAAATATCTGATTTGCAGTTTCACCTCAGAGAGGAAGTTTCTTTTGTGGTACTCTATATGGGAAGGCAATGATGGAAATATGCACTCCTGGAGTATGTTCACCAGTCCCAAAGGCTGGAAAACTAGGTGACTCGTTTAGGGATCAAGTTTTAGGTAAGACTATTATTTCAGTACCTTTGTCCTAAGCAGAGCTTAAATTGAGCTGGGGGTTTCCGGTGCTCGGCACCAGCACTTAATTGTCAACACCAGCAGTTATGACAACTGCCACATGGTGGCGCTGTTTGTATAACTGAGAGATGAGCAGAACAACATTTCTTTATTAATTCAATATACATTAAAAACAACTAATACCTGTCCTACAAGCCATTTTTATAGCTTGGGATGCCTGGAATAGTCTGAATTGTCACACTTGTAACAGTGCGATGGTTCTTGGTAGTGCTGCAGTTGCAACTGGTGGTGCATGCTGTGGTGACCTCCTGGCGAGAGCCCTGACACTTATTTTTTTTTTACAAATCAAGCACTGGTCCTAAGATGTTATGATGTGTTTCATGGAGAGTCCTTTTGGGGTCACTCAAAGGTGTGAAACATCCACCTTTCCTGAGGTCCTATTCCACTATTAATTTGCCAAACTGGTTTAGCAGAGTTCCTTTCTTTTGGATTCAACTCTTAAATCTATTCGAGAGTCCTTGTCCAGACGAAGAAGATTCCATAAGACCAGCTTGTGTCTAAAACACTTTGACCACATACTTCAGGTTTACTGGCGTGCTGCATCTTGTTTGTGTGGCTTCTAAGCCAGTTTCCACACTTATGGAGAGGAGAATACAATGGCCTTTCGTTGTAGTTCCTACAGAGCCATGAAGATGCTGCACCAGCCCAGGTCATGAGACATCTTTCAAGGGTGGACTCTGCATCAACTATAACCCCACACCAGATCATGCCAGTTCCTGCGACGGGGACATGTGTGGACACGGCTTTCGCCAGCTCTTGTCTATTCTTGGCCAGTTGTGGCTCTGAGCATTTTTATGTGTTGCTAAAAGCTATACCTGGAAGTGAAAGCACATAATGTAATTAAAGAACTATGGCTCGTGACTGATAGAAGCCCAGAATAAACATCGCCACCAGTTTTCTAAGTGTGCCAATTCTTCACCACAGAATCGAGACTTGAACTCCAGTTTACTGCAACAAAAATCTAAATATAAGTCTGAACCGAGAAGTTTACCAGGAGCAACCACTGAGTTAATTTGAGGGTCAAACATCTTCACTAGATAACATCTGTGAAAGAACTCTCTGCAAGGGAATACACTAAGCTCAAACGTCAAAGTCCACCAGCCTCTTTCTTCAGCTAGCCGCCTGTGTCTAACCCCTCGGCCCCCCTTCCCCCCACCCTTCCTAGCTCTCCACCAAAGAGTCACCCCTCCAAGAATCCTATTTAGACAGTCGTGTTTTTTTTCCAGCTCTCAATGTCCATAATTGTCTTCTGCAATAAATGTTATTTCCTCTTCAGATTTTTTTATTTTGCAAGAATAGTCCTACTGATGCGTTATAATTTCTTTCTACCTTGCATCCCATCACCTCTTCTATGCTTCGTCATCCCAGCTACCAAACAGAGAGGCAGAAGTAACTCAAGAAAGAATCGATGTGTCTTGGGGCGGCACCGTTGTCTTTACTCACTGCCCTCCAACCTGCGGGCCAGGAAGCCTTTAAGCTGATAATGTACAGAATGTGTGATGACTTGGAGTTCTAATTCTTCTGTGGTTTGTTCACGTATTTTGAAACATGTTCACTTTTACAATTGTCGTCTGCAGTTCTTAGTTTTTAGCTGTGTGCTGATTCCAGGGCAAGTCTTCTCTTTAAACCACCGAACAAGTTATCAGGTTTCTGGCACCCTTCAAGTTCACCAGATGACGGAGACTTTTAAAAACCTGGTCCACAGAATACTGCACAAGGAAAGAAAAAACACTGTGCCTCAAACGAAAAAAGAAAGACTCCCTTTAAGACACGGGTGTCGCTTGCTAACACTGAGCTGAAAAAGAGACGCCTCTGGTGAGCAGTGAAGAGACACACATTAGTTTTGTTAAGTTCACATATATTTAAAATTAACTGAAAGATGGTTCCAAACTAAAATAATTGGCTGTTAAAATTCATGTGACTGAAAGCAGAGGAAATAGCAACAAGCGATGTAGCCCCTTTAAGGGCAAAACCCAAAAGCGAGTGTATGTTTAGGGTACAGATAAAAGTAGAAAATACTAGTTCCTACATTATTTTTCACAGAACAAGAAATAAAAAGAGATTCATGCTTATACAGGTCTAAGTCAATAAATATGGATAATTTTGCTCATTGAAATGTTAAGTAAAAAAATGCTTTAAAAACGGTACCCTTATCCTTCCACCCTCAGGTTAGGTGGATGTTTTATTGTTTGCAGAGTCTCAGCCGGTGAAGAATGAGACGCTAAAATTCCAAATATTGCACTAATCGCATGTGTCAAGGCAATAGCGATAGTAGTAATCAAACTGCAAAGCCAAATAATTGCAGACCCCTCAATCAATCAGTCAGGAACCCATCACTTGTAACACCCCATCCTAGATACTTGCAATCTGGTGCAGATCTACTGACATAACATCTCTGGTCATCTGCTTCTACCCTGCCGCTTCTTTTAGGACGTCTAATGCGAAGATATTTATAATTCTCTTTGCCTCCGAAGCATCTCTAAAGCCATTACTCTGTACAATAACACTATTTCCATGTGATAATTGAAATTGCTTTTTCGTTGTGCCTGATTCGGATATGTTCACATTGTGGGGCTGTCTGGAAGGGCTGGCTTGAATACATTACGATGTACATGGAGTTTTTTTTTCCTGAATTTGTGTTGAGTGCTAATCAATTGAGAATCGGGAGAACTAGTGTCTTTCCTAATCCCCAAATTAAGACATTAGACAGGTGGCTGGTAGTGGCAGAGTCCAAAAGATGCACTCAATGGATTCTTGTTAAATACAGATAGGACTATTGATTGTGGTGGCCCTTGGCCTCCGGCACAGTTGTTAAAAGTAGTGGAGTGGAACCTAGTTAGGATGACCTAGTTTTAAGGTGCGCGTAGCTCAATCCTCCCTCCAGGGGCTCATGTTCTGAGCGGGAAACTGTGTAGGGAGTTTACTTCTGACATCGGTTGTGCGTTAAAATCACACAATGTCCTGGAAGGGCTGAGTACATTTGCAGGGCCACCGCGATCCTGGAGCGGGGCTGGAGTAATGGGCGTACCTTTTATATATCAAATGAACACCATTGTGTTAGTGGTTGGAAGGCAGCATGTTTTGTTAAGTTGTTGAGCGACCTGCCCTTTGCATATGACAGTGTAGTGTAGACCCTTGCATTCTTCATATGTTTGAGGACCAACTGAGAAAGTTGATTGCTGTAAATTCTTTAATTCCATCAAATTCTATCGGCTGTTTTTCGAATGGAAGGCGGCAGAAGATGACCATGCAAGAGTGAAACTGACCGGTGTGGTTTTGCTAGGCTCGTCCCATAATGGTTAGATTTTCACCATACTCATGTCCTCTAGTGTGACCTGGTACACCAGTACTAGTTAACCTCCACCCTTCAGGAGATTCAAGGTTCGATATGATGCATTTGGCTTTTCCATATTAGGACTCAGCCAGAGATCCTGTTAGTGGAAGAAGGATGTGGTACCCTACTAATGGTCAGTGATCTTGGTCGAGGCTCCTGGGACCGTGCCCAACAGCAGTAATCTTGACATTCCATTTGAGTCCAATCACTACAGTTGTTTATTGTCCATTTTAGCTCGTCTTTAATTAAATTGTATGAAAAAGCGGGTTCTGGTGGCAAAGTGCTCTCCTGTTCAATGTCGTCCACTTCGAACTTCACTCTTAAAGCTAGTAGAATGATAAAACGGTGGGCTAAACCTGATGCTAGCACCGAGCGGATGATTTCAACGTGATCTACTCAGAAGAATTACGTCTGAGCCAGGTAGCAGCCTTAGGGCAACGGACTCAGAACTCCAAGGGAACAGAATACTTTAGCAAAGCACTCTAGAAATCTAAATACCATAAACAACGTAGGACTTGATAACATAGTTGAGGAAGTGGCATTGTGCGACGCGGTTAGATCACAGGACCATTCCTCAGTTCAGGCACACATGGAAATGCCCAGGATTAGATCCACATTATATCCTAGCTGTGACCATGGAGTACAGAGCAGCAGGATCTCATGGTGTACCAAGCCTGTATCCTTTAAGAGCACTCACTTGGGAAAAAAACACTTTGGCGGAAGATGCCTTCCGGGTTAGGAGCCTAATATGAGGAACATTCTCATCTTAAATAGCTCTCTGGTCAACAGGCAAATTTAGTGTTTTCAAGGAGAACAGGTGACACTGGTGTTTGTCCTGTGAATTTGCACAGGCAGACGAATCAGACTTTATAATTCTTTCTACTAATGTGTTTGTTTAATGGTGTGTAATCCGCTGCTGTGCAGTTTTTTTCTGGTGCTGTCCTAGGTGTGACATTTTTGGGGTTCAGAAGATGGCCTAGGTTGCAGAACAGGACATAAATCTGGATGCTCATCCCTTTTAACTGAAAATGGTTCCAGGTTACTTGCGAGCAGGGCCGTACTGGGAACCCACAGCAGCCCTGGCAAATTTTGTCAGACCAGTCCCTTTACGGGTCACAGTGAGTACAGTGATTTAGCCTGACCACTACAGGAGGGTGTGGGGGGGTCTCCCTCCAATAAAATCTGGGCAAAAATGGTGCATTCTACAAAACATGTTTCATTATATATTCAATTGTATTAGCTTTTAAAGCATATTAAATGAGAGCATTACTGTGCACCAGGAGTCAACAATCTTTGTTGGGGCCTTTCAATGATTCCCGCACTGCCACCCTCCAACAGTACCCCTCATCTCTCCATAGCCCTTCTCTGACATGTATTTCATTTGTTGATAGCGCCTCTCAAACCAGTGTAGGTGTCAGAGCACTTACGATCACACACAAATACAGAGACAATGAATCATACGTGTGTAAATCAGTGTATAGGAAATGTTACAGAAGACAAAGGGGACTACAAGGTGTAGGATTCATGTCATCCATACTGGTAGGCATTTTTTAAGAGTGCTTGGTCTGGAGAACCACAAACCCAGGATTCAGAATGTAATACAGTGGTTAGGGTTGACTTTACTAATAAGAATTTATTTCTACCCAAACAATCCCCTTTTTAGCAACATTAGGGACAATGAAAGACTCGGAGAAAAACAACCTTCTAACCTGTACCATGTAGTTTGCATGCAGCTCTTTGATGACACACGATAGCTCACTGTGCTAGATTATGATTGTAACTTATGAACTTCACAACAGTAACAAAGGGGTCTCTGTGACAAAAGCAGTAAGCCACTAATTATGCACATAAAATACTGTTCTGTGATCTGCATGGTACACGTCCTTTGCAGCAGGAATATTAACCCTCTGCGCTACCTTAGATGAGTCAAAACTGCCACTAGACAAAACTCTGATCTCTCTCCAGCAGGTACATTAATCACCAGAGTTATCTTGGCACTTTTATTGTTGCCTGAAAACCGTTGGAAATACAAGGAACTCTGCAGTGCTTTTAAAACTGCTGCACTGCTACAAACCGGTCCCCCAGTAAACCCGTCCAGCCTCCCAGGGAAACGCCCGATGCCCGGTACGGCCAGTCCGGGCTTGCTGGGGAGCCCGCTCCAATTGATGGAGAGTAGTTGTAGACTACATCTCCAGCTACAGGCGGACTTCCCACCCCACCCAAAGCGCTTTTGTCATTATTTCATTTAGAGCTGTGCTATATCAGAGTATTGACATTTGGACAGCACACATTTGCTAATGGATATCAGCAGAGTGGTCTCAAACATCAATGAAAAATATGCCCACTTCAGGCGGCCTCTCTGACTGCCATGTAGGACGTAGACACTTTACTAAAGAAAACCAGAGAATAGCCGGACACTTGAAATTGTAGCTTTGATTGTCTAAATCCCCCTTGACAACTGGTATTCTAGCTTCAACAGTGAAATTCGAAGCACTGCTTTGAAAGTTATTTTTTTGATTCAGCGAGTGTAATCTGACAATTTTCTTTTTAAATCTCTTCACCTGCCTTGACCCTTCTCTCCTCTTTCTGTGTGTCCACAGCGACCTCGCAGTAAACGAAGTGGGAGGAGGTGGACGACAAGGAGGTAAAGTGCACTGTACAGGGGAGAGTAGAGTGAGAAGGGAGGTAGAGCTAGAGACATATGTAAGGTGGGGCGAGACATAAGATAAAGAAGAGAATGTGAGATAGCCAGAAGGAAAGAAAGATAAAAAAAAGAGGTAAGCAAAGAAAGGTAAACTTTTAGCGCGAGGTAGAGGAGCTAGAAATGGGAAAATGGAAAGGTACAGGGAAAGAGGGGTGGTACACCAAAGACTAAGGCAGAGGTAGATGTAAGGTAGAAAGTGATGTGAGTTAGAAAAAGGTAAAGACAAAGAGCAGAATAGAGCTACAAGGTAGAGGGCGAGCAGTGCAGAGCGGCAAAATGTGAAGATGTATAAAAAGACAAGTCAGATCAAGAGAGTAGTGAGGCAGAGAGAGAATGGTACACAAAGAGAGGGAAGAAGGGTAAAAGATGAGGTGCAGAGAAAGAGGGGTGAGGCTGATGCGGAGGTAGAGAGAAGTGGAGATGTAGACAGAGATAGAGAAGAGACAGAGACATGAGATAGAGAGATGCATAGCAAGCAGTAGAGAGAAAAGGGCGAGGTAGAGAGGGTGGGTTTAAACATGGAGGGGGTGCAGAGAGATGAAAGAAAGGAGGGAATGACAAATCGGAAAAAAGAGGTAGGAAAAGGGGGGCAGAGAAAGATGTGAGAAAGGAGGGAATGACAGATTGGAAAAAAGAGGTAGGAAAAGGTGGCAAGGAAGAGGGAAGGTGGTGAGAGAGGGGGCAGAGTAGAAAGAAAGAGGTGAGGGACGGAATAAACGGTGAGATAAATTGAGAGGTTAGATAGTGACAGTGGGATGGGGTAGAGAAAGATGAGTTAGTGAAAGATGTGAGGAAGAGAGAAATTATATAGTGAAAGGTGAGGTAAAGATAAATAAGGTATATAGAGAAAAGAGATAGAGAGGTGAGGTACACAGATGAGCTGGACAGAGATGTGATGTAGACAGAGGAGAAGTACTGGGAGTGAGAGGAAACAGCAGAGAGGTGCAGACAGAAGAGTGAGGTAGAGAGAGCTGTAGGTGACGTAGACGGTGGGTAGTGAGGTAGAGGCAGCTACAGAGAGTGGCAGACAGATGGATTGAGAGACAGTTGAAGTAGATATAGACAAGGTTGAGAGAGAGTTGTGATGGGGGGCAGGTACATAGAGATGTAGCGAGAGACGGCAGAGGTAGGTGGAAAGAGAAGTCGAGGTAGAAGAGGTGACTTGGAATAAGGACAGAATCTTGAGACAAAAGATTCTTTTTCAATATATTTGCCCCCAACTGCCTGCGAGGTGGAGGACCTGGACAATTACCCGCTTTGCCCATGCCTTATTACGGCTCTGGGTATGGACTGTATGTCATACGTAGCTTTAACATCCCATCTACAGTCGACGACTCCTGTTTAATTGTATGGGGCGAAAGGTCCTTTCATAGGCCCCAGGACGAGGCCCCATTCATTCACTTGGCCTCATGTCACTAAGAGAGGATGATGTCTGTGTTTGAAAAAGTAATTGCTTCACATGTAGCTTTAACACACCCCATATGTCAAACAAGCATTTGCAATGCAATAGGTCTCGCAATTGTGACATTTTGAGCTATTGGCATTGTAATTGACAATGCCTTTTATTTATGTGTTTAAAAACCTGCAAAAGGCATTGTCATTTACAATACCAATAGGTCAAAGTTTCTAAAATGCGAGACCTAATGCATTGCAAATGCTTGTTGTTTACAAGCGCCCCATGCTGCGCTTTCACGTTAACAGAGGCCACCCCCCTTTCTTTAGACGAGCAGTGTCTAAAGAAAGGTCTGCGGCCGCTATTAAAGTGAAAGCGCGGTATGGGGTGCTTATACCAAAAAAAGCATTTGTTTGTCAAGTTGACAAACAAATGCTTTTATTTGTAAAAGCGCTCCGTGAAAGCGCGCATGGTGCACTGAATGCGCTGAATGTTGCAGGAAAGCATGTCGTGCCTGTAGTAGGAGAAACGCATTAAAGAAAATAGTGTTTACGACTAAATAAGACATGCCATGTAACAACCGAAGTAAAAGGGCTAGTCCTCATGGGAGGTTACTAATGAAGACAAGGCGGCACTAAGGAGGGACTAACAAGCCTATTAACGAATCAGAAGCCAGCATTTACAAAGAACAATGACCCAAGCCAATGACAAATATGGGCGGAGAGTGGGCGGGGCTTCAAGTACATACTCCAATACAGCATGCCTCGCAGAGCAGCGCATGCGCTGCCCAGGCTCGACCTAAAAAGGGCTGGAGTGGTTCCAAGTGGAGCTACTTATGGGGGAAGAGTGAGAGGTAACTAAGCGTCTTTCTCCTGAGCACCACTTCTTTCATGGCGCCACTCTCCAGCTCCAACATATATTTGTAGAATAAATACATTTAAACAAAAGTGGTCTGGCCAGTTCATTCATGATGCAGAGCAGAGCTGCAGCGATAGGTGGCGCCAAATGCTGGAGCTGCTGGCAAAGTTGAACTGTTTCGCAAAAAAGCTTTGTTTGTCTTCATAGAAGGAATGCTCTTATGAATAACAAAGAGGCACCCTGCATAATGATTTTTACTCTGCCCCACAGAAAACTATGACAGGCCTAGGTGATTCTTCACAAGACCAAATTGAGTTTACTCTTACATTTCTGATTCCAACTGCTCCAGGATGCCGCAGCCATGAATTATCATCTAAAACATGAATGTTTTGTCTTTGCTTTCATACGAGCATTTTGGGCCAGATGTACGTAGCTTAATTGCGCCCGAAAAAAAGCAGTTTTGGATGTACTAACCCCTATTTTGCGATTCGGTAACCTATTACCGAATCGTAAAATGGGTTAGCGATTCGGTATTAGGAAGGGGCATGTTAAGGGCCTCTCTTCCTAATAGTGACTCACAGTGGTATGTGTGACTGTTTTGGGACTGAAATGCGGTCGCAAAACATTTGCATTTTACCGCCTACTTCAAGTAGGTGGTAACCCATTCGCAAATGGGAAGGTGGCCCCAAGGGACCCCTTCCTGTTTTGTGAATGGTTGTAGAAATGTTTTTTAAGAGCAGGGAGTGGTTCCACGGACCACTGCCTACTCTTAAATAATGAAAAGAAAACTTTTCATTTTTGTTTTTCAAACGCATCCCGTATCACGTTTTCCTTTAAGGAAAATGGGTTGCATTTTAAAAAAAAAATCCTTTATTGAAAAGCAATCACAGACATGGATGGTGGTCTGCAGACCACCATCCCAGTGAATTTAGCGATTCCCAATGGGTCACAAATTGCGACCTACCTCATGAATATTACCGAGGTAGGTCTATTTGCATCTCACTGGGAATCGCAAAATGTGTCAATGACACATTAGTTCATTGGTGTTTGCGATTCCCAAATAGAGAATTTGCTATTTGAGAATCGCAAAACAAAAACTATATACATCTTGCCCTTCATCCTTTCAACTACTCATAATGGGGAGAGGTTGGGGCCTCCAATCAAGCTGTCAGCATTCAGAGTGTTTTTGACCCTCACCCCATTGCTAATTCTGTGCTTGTAACTAAGGTTTAAAAAAAGAATTAAATCTTGTTTTTTGCTGTCT
Source organism: Calotriton arnoldi (assembly GCA_963921515.1). Taxonomy (NCBI): domain Eukaryota; kingdom Metazoa; phylum Chordata; class Amphibia; order Caudata; family Salamandridae; genus Calotriton; species Calotriton arnoldi. The sequence goes on along the minus strand of CAWUFW010000992.1, from coordinate 1,399,874 downwards.
TTATTTGTTGTAATGTTATGTTATAATATAGTTAATTAAGTGGGGTGAATAAAAGGGGGGAGTTGTGGCGCTCACAATTCTCGTGATATCAAAATGGGCCTATGTATACGTTGCGGCGCTCTAAAGGAAGGAGGATTTACCCTACCCCCTTAGATGGGATCACAAGGATCACTGCAATTATACTCACACAACCCCTGAGCACACGCTAAATAATTTCACAAATTATGTGGACAGTTAGTACACACTGATTATTCTTTTTTTATCTTTATTTTCTTTCTTCTTTTCCCCAGCCAACACGTATTTCGTCGTATATTGAGTGCCCCATGACTTCTTCAGGGCTAAAAGATACAATAAACACCACCATACTGGTTGCAGTGTGCAGACATCACACAGCAAAAACGCACCTGTGTCTTGGTGCTGCATAATAAAGATTCAAATAGTGTTCACGTGTGGAAAACCGTGCTTAGGTGTTCAACCATTTTCCGGGGTTTATGCCATGTGTGCTGACACCCCTCAACGTTACCATATAAAGATATGATCACTGTATTGTAAATCTCGTAAGACGTGGTACGATTCTGAAAGCCTAAAAATGTACCCTCTCGATTTGAAGTAGTGAGCCGGCAAAGCACTGTGTAATGTCTATACAACATGCAGGTTATAAAGTAAAATGTAATCACTAAAATCATAGCATTCTGAATACATCTGACACCTCAACCACCACTTACTCAGAACATTGCCGGCCCTCCAGGTCATGATGGAAGAGTACTCCTGACTTCTACAGGAAGAAGAGGGCTCACTCAAGGCCTCCTGAATCCTGCTCGTACCCAGGGGCTGAACCTGCTCTCCAATGGTGAAGTGGTTGGCATCTTGTTTGCCTGCTTCAAGGTTGTAGAATTCGTAGCTTCTTCCCAAAAAGTTGTCTCTTTGTAGAAGTCATGTTGAACTTTCTTCAGGCCGCTTGTACCAACTGTAGAGCGTGGGGACGTCAACAACTCGTCGCCAAATGTAACAAGATGAATTCCACGCAGATTGGTGTCATCTTTAAGATATTTATTGAGTTGTTAAGATCCATAGTAACAGCCCCACCAGGAGCAGCCTGCTAGCTGCTCAGCCCATCTTCCAACTGACAACACTCACACCAGGCACCCAAGCATTCCACTCATGTCAATCATACCAACATTCCACACAGAACACTCACACTGGCTGAGCAGCTAGTTACATGGTAAAGTTGAACACAATAAACATAACATGAAGATACTACAGACTGCTGACTCCGAGAGTGCCTAGCTGACCACAGAACACCCCAGGAGACCTTCCTGGAGCAATACTTGGTGCCTACAAGCCTGCTCTGAGGAGCTCGGGCTGTAGGACTATCCAGAATGACATTTTAACCTCTAAAGAACTGGGAAAGGTGCAGAGGCTTGCCCAAGAAGAGCACTGTAGGATGGCAAAAAAACCAGCTTTGTCTCTCTCAGAGCCTTTTGCCCCTCTCAAAAAAGGTTCAGCAGAACCTTGCGGTCCAAAGGTAAAACAGTGGTCTGGGACGACCAAGCATCAAATCTTTCCACCAACAGGGCATGCTCTGCAGTTACAAAATCTGACTTTGTCCCACACTCAGTTTTCAGTGCCCAAAAAAATAGCTCTAAGAGGAGTTTGACGACGACATATCCGATTTCGAGGGACCTTTATCGTTCAATGCCTTAGATCTTGCCCCACTGGAAAAATGTGACTTCTGTTTTAGATACTCAGTCCGTAAGTAAAAACTTTGACAAAGATGACCCACTTGATGTATTCTATCTCCACCCCTTCGCCATCGACCCAACACCAAGCTCTGTTTTCAGTCAACCGCAAGCTATTATTTTGGACGGCACTTTACTTTTTTTAGGTGCTTTTTGTCTTAAAACTTTAAAAAATCATATAGCTGGTTCCCCTTATCCTATTTTAATTTTCTTGCTGCCTTTTTGCTCATAATTATTTTTCAATTTTTTTTATCGTTTCGGAATTTTATTGTATTGTGTTCCTTACTCTCAAATTGTTGGTACTGCTTGAACTTAACAAACGCTTCTCTGCTGCTTGTGCATTAGCTACCATGGTTTGAGCAGAAATTCTCTCACAACTGTGTTTTGACCTAACCAGACTGTGCTTAATAACTTGGTTGGGTTGACTCACTCCGAAATTAATAACCAAAGTTCTGACAAATGATTTATAACTAAGACTCGCATATTTTATAATATTTATTTTGGGCATTTTCATCTGTGTTTTTCAGGGTATTTTTGGTATTTTTATCTTTATATAAACATATTTATTTTTTCCCAAGGAGAAAGACATGACTACTGATGTTTTCAACTTTTCATTTTATGAAAATATGCACTTTTTATTACCTACTATACTACTTTCTTGCAGACAGTAGTTTTTCCTAAATTAGCACATACTTTGTTGGTTGCTGATTTGGAAACATCTTCTCGGAGGGACTTGAAAAACTAGGCTTTCTGGTTATCAGTGGGCGACCCAGAGCTTCTTTTGGGGCATTTGGGGCATTTGCGTATCGAGTGCAGAACAGTGTGAAATCTGTACACCCGACAATACACCTTAAACTTCAACTAACATTGCCTTTACACCTCCTGCATCTGGGAACGACATAGACAAAGTTTTTTTTGTGTTTTTTAGAAATGGGTGCTCGAGTTCTCCCTTTTTAGCTCGGATATCCCTGAACGCGGAAATAATTATAGATTAGAGGCAGGTATCACGCTGCTGACATTTCCTTTGTACCTCGCCTGGTGCACAGTAAGTGCATTATAAATAACAGATGTTGATGCGAAGAAAGAATAATTTCTAGAACGGTGTGTGCTTCTCAACGACTTGCTTAGGCTCTGTCAGTGGGTAGCCGCCATTCCGTAGAGTGCCTTGTCAGCACAGCAGTAGAAATGTAAAAGAAAAAAAGGTGTGCTACATATATATATATATATATATATATATATATATATATATATATATATATATATATATATAAACCAAATGTTGCCCTCAAACCGGAGATGCACTCAGTTGCAGATGAACTTTACCAAGTTCTTTTATTTTGAAGGCAAAACCGGCATTTACATCAAGGTTTGTTGATGTGTCTGACGCGTTTCAGATCATCTCGATCCTTGTTCACAGGCTCAGGTAAACCTTGCAATTTCGAAACACTCTCATCCACATGCTCATTAAGAAGTCTCTGCCCTCCAGTGGGACCTCGCAGGTGAGTTGGTTTGGTATGCATGCTGGGACTCGTAGTGTCTGAACTTACTTTTTACCGTCCATTGGGTGTGCTCAGTTCACTTGAATTAATTTATAATATTTTTAGCCCTCCAGTGGGCCCCTCAGTGAAGAATGCACCACCATTGGAATGAAATATGAGGCTGCAGGGTTTGAACTGTTCGAATCTGAAAAGCGGAGTTGCAGACAGGCAAGAAAATGTAATTGAAAACCGGACTTTGCACTGAGGGGCCCACTGGAGGGCTAAAAATATTATAAATTAATTCTAGTGAACTGAGCACACCCAATGGAGGGTAAAAAGTAAGTTCAGACACTACGAGTCCCAGCATGCATACCAAACCAACTCACCTGCGAGGTCCCACTGGAGGGCAGAGACTTCTTAATGAGTGATAACGCCGATTCTTATCTTATCACTTTTAAGAATCCTCAGGTCGCCAGGATCTTTTTACCTGCTGAATAGTGTGAAGGGAAGAAATCCTTTTCAGTTATACAACAAAATTTAGAATCCAGTTTACCTTAAAAGACCACTGACTCCGAATTCAATTTTCTGGGTTTATTATAGCCAAGAATAACTGCACATGCAAGCACCTCAACACGAGGTTCAAGAAATAGATGGGCACTAATACAAATAGCATCCTACGCAGGAGTCTCATCCGACTCAGGATAAGAAGAAGAATCGTTAATTCCAGAAGTATTAGACAAGCGATAACTGCTCCAATCTCGATATTCTTCTTCATTTATCTAAATAATCATTACTATTAGCTGTCCCTACTCTATCACTAAGGTGACATACCTACTTAACGAATTTCCCAGGCAAGAGTAAATGAAAAGGTGTCAGCTGTGAAGACTTCCTAAGAAGTGCACTCACATAGCATTTCGAGCTCGTTCTAAGATGCTCCTTCCTAGAATCCCTCTCTGTGTTCTCTCTCCAGTCTCCTCTACCTCTTCTCTACCCTCCACCCTCGGGGCACTATCCCTAATACAAAACCCAAATACAATTGAACACGCCCATGTCGCGCCTCTTCGGCCAGGTCTTCCTTCTCGTACTTTTCCATCGAAACTCTTACTTCATCGAGGACGGTTGCAATGACCTTGAGTCCCAGGCACCTTCTCCGCTGAAAGTATCATCCCTGCATTCCAGTGTACTCCCATCTCAATGCCTCCCACCACCCCAACTCGTGAAACAAAGAGCCAGTCTTTTACTAACGAGGCATGTGTCCTTGCACCTGCAACAGAAGATACGTTCAACAGAAACCTTCCACTGTGCTAATTAATTCTACTGTCGGTACCCAGAGAGCCTTTCCAAGAGAACCTTCCCTGCCTACAAAAATAGCTAACATAGGAACGAACAGGCCTTTCCTTGGCGTATATGCAGTCAGGCCTTTACACAATTTAAACACACAATTCTTAATCACTTCTATAAGCATTGGTTCATTACATTTCATATGCAAAAAAGTGAACTACACGTGCAACTTAATATGATACACGTTTAAACTACTGCATCTCGATTACACATGGGCTGATTCATTTATGCATCATTTAAACAGGATTCAGTTAAACATTACTTTTGCTGGATTATAATGGCACAATTACTCTTGTTATTCACTCTAATGATGTAAGTTACAACTATATTTTACTAACCATTCATTGATATATATATATAACTGGATATAGGCGGGTGCAGACTAACGGTGATTATGATGCACCCCTACAATTTTCTCGAGAACATAGCGCTCTATCATGAGCATGTGGATGAGAGTGTTTTGAAATTGCAAGGTTTACTTGAGCCTTTGAACAAGGATCGAGATGATCTGAAACGCGTCAGGCACATCAACAAACCTTGATGTAAATGCCGGTTTTGCCTTGAAAATAAAAGAACTTGGTAAAGTTCGTCTGCAACTGAGTGCATCTTCGTTTTGAGGGCAACATTTGGTTTATATAGCATGGTGGCTCACTGAAAAATAAAGGAGAAACTTACACCAGTTTGGGTTCGTCTTCCGTTTTGTTTCCGCTGTGAGGAACGTTGAGGCGGAGTGTGGCGATATATATATATATATTTTTTTTTTTTGCGTAAGGTGGTAGTTGCTGTTATTAATATCCTGCGGACTTGCAGTTCTTGTGGAGCAGAATCAGAGATCAGGATGAAAGGAGATTTTCTCCATTTGCTGTAGAATCATTCTTCTACAGATGTCTAATGTGTTCACTGTTATGTCGATGGCACAGGGCCATAGTATTCTGACACCAGTCGCTGAGCGGGATTTTTGCACTGTCATCTCTTTTGCAAAACTGGGGATGATCATGAACAAAATTGAAAAACAGGCGGTAAAAGGTCTTTACATTTCTTTAATCTGTACTTATTTGTGTGCCTGGCCGATTTTTTAAATATGATTTTTTCTGCTCTTATATTGCTTGACAAATCTGGCCTCAGCAGAATTCCTGTTAGAAAATCACTAAAGTTATAAAACATACATTTTCTAGTTACAACCATTTTAAAAAGCAACAAACCTGAAATCTACGATGCCAAATAAAACATTTTACAACATTTTTTTTTAATTTGGCCCACGAACTGACCTAATTTCCTTTCTCTATCTCAATGTACAAGAATCCGATATGAAAATTTACTTACCAACTATGGGAAAATATGTTGCAATCCTTATGATATGACCTTCATTACTGACATCGCTGTTTATCCAAAAGTGAATTGAATAATTTTAAGAACTAACATTAAAAATGCCAACCTCGACGGACTGGCAGGAGGCACTGGCATCCCCACGTGAAGTGGCGATATCCTCTAGGTTGCGCTTGGTACAACTTAAAGTGCTACATAGAATCTATTATACTAGGGTAACCCTACATAAGATGGGACGAATCGATAACCAATTTAACTGGGGGGCAGTAGGCACGTTTTATCATACAATATGGGAATGCCCAGAGATAAAGATATACTGGGAAGCAATTATGCGTACGATAACACAAGTCACCGGGGCTCCTGTACCGTTGGAGCCTAGGCGGTGTCTATTGAATATTTGGGAAGCGACGGATCTCAATCATATGGCCCAGGACTGGGCGACATTGGGCATGATGATGGCCAAGCGCAATGTAGCCAAAAACTGGGGGACGCCCAAGATTCCATCATATAGAGAGTGGTGTAATGATATGGATTGGGCTATGGTGGCGGAGAGGGCAACATATCTGCATAGAGGCTGCCCCAAGAAATGGGAGCGGGTATGGGGAAAATGGAATACATTTCGGGGGAATATCTGTGAGATGCCATCTGATGAACCTGCACCAGATAGTAGTTAAGACTAGGCTGTACTAATGTTAACGCCGAACCAACAATACTGTGTACTAATTATATGAACATATGAGAAGAATACTATGTGACCAAATGCAAAATATGTACGTACTCTTATAAATGTGATATTGTTATATGTTATGTACCCAATAAACAGAATAAAAAAAATAAAAAAAGCCAACCTCTTTAAACGGTGTATAGATTATATTGGGTTTAAAAATAGAAAAAAGCTAGGTAAGAGAAAAAAATAACCAACAAACAGCAGACATTTTTGGGAACGCGTTAACAGCATGAAACTTGTAAAGGGTGGCATGATGGGTCCTCCGCTCAAGGTAAATCCTTTGCTGTTTGGTTGGGATATGCTCCTATGATCTGTGTATCTTGAATGACAGTAAGCAGTGTATTTTGTAATGAGATGCTGCACACAATAAAAGGCTTTGTGAGTGAACATGTCAGAGATCTTTTCCCACTAATAGGATTAATTCTCTGTGGGTGGTTTGAGTGTTAAGATTGACACCTTTTTTCTATGGTATCGTTCAACAGTGTCTTATTGCTGAAATATGTTACAGTAGACTTTGTTACTCATAGATTTTTCTTCTTCCTTCCATAGACTCAAGTGATCCTGATGAATCGTTGGCACCTGTGGTCGTCATCCCACCACGGAACACTAGTGTGGTTGCTGGAACTAGTGAAGTCACGCTGGAATGCGTCGCCAATGCAAGGTACAAAACTCTGGTGGCATTTTCCCCACTCTCTACCCTTTTACCCTCACAATAACCGATTATCTCTTCTGTGCTAGGATTTCCACACTCATTGTTACTGCTTCCAAGCCAGGTAAAGAAATGGTTCTGTAAATTTGTCAAAGCCCCTCTCTGCCCACCTCAATCCGATCCTCCATAATTGAGGACCAACTGCGCGATTCCCTAATAAACGATAATCTATACAGAGGCAAAATAGGGCCCCTTGATGTAGTAACATGGACAATAGGCACATTTGATTTGGTAATGCCTCTTCCATACTGTTGATACAAAGCCTAAGCACAGCACGAACGTGTGTTTTTTGTGTGAAGATATCCACATGTAGTCTCTCCTACTCCAGTGAATAACTATAATTCATCCATTGTAAACACCATCTTCACTCTGAAGTGTACATATGGAGAAGGCAAAAATTGATAGACCGGATTTTCTAAGTTTTCTTTTACATTTACATTGAGATTTACTATCTTTATTAAAGGAATAAAGAACAAAAAAAATAAGGGCGACTTTTAAAAGGACCCTGTGCCCAATGCACAAACGTTTGTTATAACTTTTGGACAATGTAAGTCAGCAGACTATTTGTGAGAATAAGGTGTAAATACCAAGATATTTTGTGGACCTAGTGGCGGGAGTCTCAATGAGATTGATCCTTGACAGTGCTGTACTACAGAACACACTCTCATCAGCAGGCTGGCACATAGGAACGCATGTCTAGCATAGGTGTTATCAGGGCATCACCATCTCCAGCTGAAGTTATCTCTCACCCATCACACAACTCATAGATACATTCCAGTAATCATCACATTTTCTTTTACTCTAATTTTTCTATTCATCCACAGTGTATGCCCACACACACACACACACACATACACAAGCCAAAACACTAATAACGTTTCAAAATACTAAAATAATCACCAGATTCCCTCCTCTTCATTTTCTCTCTTTCCTCTTCCAAAGGACTCAGGTAGATGTGTGGGAAAGTGTACAGTATGCGGACTCACAAATGTCTATGGCCCTTATTACGAATTCGGCGGTCCAATGAACCGCCGAACTCATGGTGGCGGTCTGCGGACCGCCAGAGTGGCGGTCCACCCGCCTCATTAGGGCTGTGGCGGTTGGACCGCCACAGGACCGCTGCTGTTGCCAGGTATCCATGATCCCTGGTGGTGGCACAGCGGTCTGAGGTCCCTAATATGCTGGCAGTGCCGCTGCGGCACCGCCAAGCAAATTAGGAGTTTCCTCACTGCCACACTGGTGAGGAAACAAAGGGGGCCCTACAGGGCTCCCTGTTTCCTCTGCACCAAGGGGTGCATGCAGGGGGCACATGTTGTGCCCCCCTGCGTGCATGCACCCTTAGTTCCTGCAGGGTATGGACTTGACAGTCCATGCCCTGCAGGAACTGCCTTTGATGCTCCCATTGCGGTGCCTTTTTCAAAGGCACTGCAGTGGGACCGCCAAAGAACCGCCTGCCAGAGTAAAAATGAGTCGTACTTTGGCAGGCGGTCTTTAATGGCTTTGGCAGTCTCAGAGCGGGGCGGTAGCGTGGCGGCCCTGCTCCGAGATCACCAAAGTCATTATAAGGCCCTATGTTTTTTTAAACTTCACAAAGATTGCAAGTTTTTTTTATTATAAAGAGACTGCTCTAGCAGTGCAGTCTTTTATAGTAGTGGGAGCCCATTCCCACTATCACTTATGATGTGAGCAGTAGCGCCTAGACCTCTGCTTGACATCTGTGTTCTGTTCTTGTTTACTGATATCCCACCTTGTGGTTGAGGCTTTAGGCTCTCTTTTCCTTTGGCTTACCCCACCCCCTCACACAGGTACCACTCTAGCTGCAAGTCTCCGTGCAAAAACATCATCTGTACCGAGCTTCATTGTGGCAGGAAACCATCTCCAATGTAATCGAGACATGAGTGAGGCTTCTAGGCTTGCCTTGAACTCACAACACTTATTTGTAGTTCAAGCTTTGCAGACCTTTGGGATGATCTAAATGTTGTGTCCATGTTCGAGCTTTGCAAGCCTGTAGTTCAGCACTTAACTGCTGTTAAAATAAAACACAACACATCAGAAGTCCTAAAAGTCTGACATGCGTTTAATGCAAAAATAGCACGCGGCACAGCAAATATTCAGTCGGCAATTGTCATTTCAGTTGACAAGAGCTGTCACTCAGAAAGCCAGTTGGATAATGTAATACTAAAATGTGTGCAATTTTGGAAGGTTTTTTACCTTTTGTCTCAATACAAGTCTATGGAGCATAAACATGTGATGGAAACTGCTACTTCAGCAAAACTATCTAATGAGCAGGAGGCAAGGTCTTCTCACGGAGAGAATGTGAAGTCCTTGAAATATAGAGAAAGATACTTCAATATACTGATTCTATGAGCCAACATTGAAAGTGAGGCTGCACTTTACTATGAAATATTGCAAATGTGCAGATTTACTATCTCAAATAAAATGGCTTCTAGGCCTATGGGAATCATAACATTAGCATGCTTGTAGAGGCTGAGGAACACTTCAGGTTAATATAAAAATGATATCCACATTTGATTTTGTAATATATCAGTGCATGTTGAAATATGCATGTGCAAGTAGCATATACATTTAAGGCAACAGGAATACTTAGTTATGGTTTCTGGCTGCATATGCCTCTTTTTGCACGTACTCCTGAATTCCAAGCAGGATTAACCTGAGGTGCCATCCAGTTAGTCTGTGTTTGCTTTTATATCCACTTTTATTATAATACTATTTTCTTGAAGGAGTCAAAGTGATCCCTCAGAACACCATTACTATATTTTACGGTGTTCAGAATAATAAACTGCTATCTTATCAGTCATGTTCTGTGTGTTTTTAGAAATGGCAAGAACTGATGCAATGCAATGCTGTGACTGCAGGGAGGAAGCTAAAATAAGTGTATTCGCTAGGCCATCATGGGTTTGCCCTTTTGTCATAATAGCACCCATCACTTATGATTATGTTTTGTGCATTTTGTTGTGTCACATTCCAACTATGCAACTTTAAAATGCATATTCACTGCCTTCCTTACATGTGTGCCTTGATCCAGAGCCCACCATTAGGGTATGAATGAACTTCAGAAGAAAGAAATCTACAGGAGTTTTCAGAACATTACTTAGTTATCTTTCTATATGTTGTAATGGTGAAGCTAAGACATTGCACAACAAATTGGTTACAAATGATTTCCCGTTAAATCTCCTTTGGTGTTAACAACTTAAATTGATTAGTAGGTCTTACAAGTCGGAGGAGGGTGCAGCCGGTAATATTGGTCATCGGTTTGTGCGGACACTTCTGATGGGCCGCTCCTGCATTCCTACAAGAAGGCCAGTGGAAATGTTTCAAGAACTGAATGATGTAGTCCCAGGGTTTGAGGCTTAAAATAAGACTTGCAGCTTTTTTTTTGGTCAGTAAAAGAAATCCAGTTGGTTGGTATGGATACCCGCCAATCGAGGCGGCACTGTTAGATGTGATAAAATGGCTGCTCTGTTCCAGTGAGGCTTTGCGCAGACTAATCAAAATGATGGTTTGATTTACTTAGAATTTTTCAATGTGTGTGGTCTTGTTTTTCCTTTGACTATTCCTTAACAACACCAACAGGAGCTGCATGTGGCCTTAGTGAGGGGCAAAAAATATTATACTTGTATACCAAAACGTGTAATATAACGTGGCTTAAGTACTGGTTACTCTACAGAAAATGTTCCATTGTTACAATTCAAAATTAAAAGTAGATCCCTGTAACACAGTGGGCACTGTGGGTGAATATATACCATTACGTTGCATGCGTTTACAACGTGGTCGTTACAACGACCACGTTGTTACATCGCAGTACCATTACAACGCAAGTCGTTACAACGACTTGCTCTAGATGGCGCGCTGGATTTAGGAATAGTATAATTTACTATTCCAACTCCAGTGTGTTCAACATTAGGGAAGGTGTTGGAATAGTAAATTATACTATTCCTTAGTTTAGAGCGCCATCTAGAGCAAGTTGTTGTAACGACTTGCGTTGTAATGGTACTGCGATGTAACAACGCAGTCGTTGTAACGACCGCGTTGTAAAGGTAATGCGATGTGATGACCGTGTTGTTAAGGTTGTTTCCCCTGTGGGTATAGAAAATGGCTTAAGTGTGACACTGGGATCAGCCTAGGTATTCAAATTGAGGTAGAAGAAAAGCTGAGATGGTCACAGGTTGTCAAATTCTACCAAATGTCGCTTGGAATTTCTTATATACCTACATTTAACAAGTACTATATCACAATTTTCGTTTTACTGGCCAAATATTGCAGTGTTCTGTTAGGTTGGAAGGGGTTTAATACTCATTTACATTGGAACATGTAACACCAGTTAGGAGGCTGGCACTGACTTCTGCGTAAAGGTGTAAGTCAATTCACCTACTATTACTCCTTTTCGGACTGCCACCCAAGCCCAGCTATTTCTCTCCTGTAACAATTGCATGCTTTTGCTTTCTCATTGAAACTCCCCTACTGAGTGGCTCCCATGAAGATTCAGATCGCTAGCCTGTCAGTGGGACAAATTATTGATCACTAACTCCTGATGAATAAGCATTATTAGTTTGGCACAGTCTCCTACGCTGAAGAGGGGCCACATATGAAGACTATGCTGAGAACGGGTTATTTTCAGCCACCTGCATGCTGAGCTCTGTTAGGCTACTGCTGCATACCACATGTAAGAAATGAATACAAATGTTGCTTCATTTTAATTTGGATCTTGGGCTTGGCTTATGCAATCAAAACCAAAATTATATTCTAAACGTAATGTGGCATGAAGCACTTAAATCTGTAATAAGACTTGAGCTACTAAATTAAGTTTTGTGATTGTTAAGACATGGGGTTTTGTGTGTATAATTCAGCTGGAGTAGTGTAACAAAGTATGCACTTTAGATGAGGCGTTTGACTCCTCATTCCACAATCTATTGAAAACCCTAAGCACAGTCTTTCTTAAAGACATCTGTGTCCAAAAATAGAGAGGTAATACACACATGGGACAGGAAGAGAGGAGGAGAGATAATGCGTGTCATCTGGGATAACAGAGTGACTGGACCACATCAAATTTAGGTCTTTTTAGGAATGTCCTCTGCAGGCCTAGGCTGTCTGCTGCCCATCACTGGGTTATTATTCGAAGAGGTGTAGGAATTCCTTTTAGTTAGTAGGCTCAACTGGTTTGTTGTTTGTAGAGTTGGGAGGTGTGAAGAGCATCATAGATCCAAAGTTGTTCTGTACCATCTTGAGTTGAGTTTTGCTGCCACGGTGTGCGGTAGCTATATTTCATTGATGTAAGAATGTGAGATGGAATCTGTGGAAACATTTTACAGATTGGTTTAGGCTCACCCTCCAATGATATAATTATCCACCTTTCATTTGGTATACTGATTTACTATAGGATTGGTGCATCACTCTCAGCTCTAGGTCTAACTATGGTAAAACTGTACTTTGGTGCAGATCTTGCCCATAGCGTATAATACAGAAGAGCACTCTGTATACTTCAGTGAAGTACTAGAGGTGTGCATACTCACACTATTAATGACCACCCATATTAAGAAGCCTGTACAGGTCAGCACCAATCCACGAAGAGTTCTCTGTGCGACAGGCTGCCTGTGCACAGATATTGGGCGGAGTCAGATAGTAGTCACACAAACGTGTGCAGACGTGTTCACGTGTACCCATCCCAGAGCCTCTGACCCTAGCTGCACAGCAGCGGACTTTATCCTAAAAGGCAGACACTGGTGGTTAGAGCTCATGAACCATTTTAGTAGGATTTACAGTGTTTGAGACTCAGGTAGTGAGCCTCATTCACAGCAGAAGTTCATAAAGGTAGTCTAAAAACAAAAAATCCAGGGGGTTAAAGTGGGCGGAACCCAATTCTCACAGCAGCATAAATATTGATTGTTTTTTTTTTTGGTTCATTACATCTCCTACATCCCTTTTGGATCATAAGCTACAATATGTCAGAAGATGTGAGTCTTAGTTAGGCTGTAGATAAGCCTTCGCAGTCTGCATGAATTGACTTGGTGGCATCTTTAACTGTTGTTTTTATTTCATTTAAAGATATGGGGGCCGATTCACAGAACTAATCTGAGATAAAATCCTAAACTTACTACTTTTGGTATTCACAGAAGGCATTTAGTAGTAGTGAAGTTAGGACTCCTAACTTTACTACTACTAATCTGAGATAAAATCCTAAACTTACTACTTTTGGTATTCACAGAAGGCATTTTGTAGTAGTAAAGTTAGGAGTCCTAACTTCACTACTACTAAATGCCTTCTGTGAATACCAAAAGTAGTAAGTTTAGGATTTTATCTCAGATTAGTTCTGTGAATCGGCCCCATACTGTCTTGAGCCCATAACCCTGGAAGATCATAATCTGACATCAGCATAGATAAAACCAAACAATTTTTTTTACAATTTTACAATTTTTTCTCCGACCACAAAATACCCTGAATTAACTCTATTCTATGCTCCCGAGGCTTACGCTACTCAAATCTTTTGAACTATTTATTGTTCAAAAATCTAGATGGAGACAAATTTGAAGCCATTATTGTGCAAAATAATCTAGGCCTTAATTATTTCCAAGAAACTAAACAAATGAAATTAAGAGAAAATTTACCGGAGATGATTATTTTAGTTTTTGTTAAGTTGATCATTAGTCCATTTTGTTCAAAGATCATTACAGATCTATTGGGGTCTTGTCCATGACAATTAGGTCTTCTTCATATGTCAGTGTGTGTCTATTTCAACATTCCAATTTGGAAGGCCCTGAACTTTGGAGATGAAGTGAATGAGACATATGTTGCAAATTATATGTCATTATTCACTTGGCAGTTGGATTAAAATATTGAAGCCTTCACCTTCCAAACATAACTGAATTTGAATCCCAGTAGGAAAGAGTGGAGAACTTGGGTGAAGGAGGGTGCAAAGCTATCACAGAAACAATTGTTTCTAAGGCCCCGGCTTTATTAAAACTTTATAAAGAGACGTATAGTTCTGCATAGCAGAAACGAAGGGTGGCACTAATTCTGACACATTTCCTCTTAAAAATGCCCCAAACTCTTTTATAAATGCCACCAATGTAACATTGTATACTATTTTGTAGCGTATGTTTCTATCTGGGGGATTACTGATAGCAGTGGTGATGAAATATGATTCCACTTGAGTAAAAATGTACTTAAGAGATATATGGACCAGTGGGTGCTCTTATATGTCTGCAAAAGTCCCCAATGGCGAATTAAGACCACAATATACTTTTATTTTGCTCCCATCAGGATGATACCTTTCAAAAAAAGCTTTGTTCCTGGTTCTGGGGGCTGCTCCTATCTTGAAGCTTTGACTTCTGGTTTTATGAGGCTTGTACTTTTGTATTCAGTGTGGTATAACTGGTCAGGGCAGAATTACACTCCGTTAGTCTGTCCAGTTCCTGTGGTTATGGGCCAGGTTGGTTGAAGGCAACCCTACCTACATCCATCAGCAAAAGTAGAAACCTCCCTTAGTTAATTCATGATGGCAGCAATTTCAATATAACTCTTCTCATTAGGGTTATTAAAAACAAGCCCTTGAAAAAACTGGAGGACGAGGGAACGGTAGCTAAAAAAATAATGTGGGAGTCGCCATTGTGAAGTGTTTCTGACTTTTTGAATTTTGACTGAGCTCTGGGAGGTTCCAAGATTTTTACTACTCTAGATTTAATGAAATGTTAATTGACATTACATTTGACAATTGTGCCAGCTTTAATGCTTGAGGAGCTGTTTGATGCCACCTGCTTTAGGCACTATAGGTAGCTGCTTGGACCTGCATTATTCTGTAATCCGCCCGACCAAGAGACTTCGCATTGCATCAGGAGCATTGTTTTGTTAATGGGTTTCTGCCATTCCTTAGAACAGTCAGGATACAAATACTGATCAGACTCTCCAACGAGTAGCTCTCCTGTGTGCAGTCCAGCCCACTAAATTAGAAGCTTTTGCTTGACTTAATTGTTATATTTTACCAAAATTGAAAAATGTGTATTGGAACCGAAAATGTGTGTATTTTCAGAACTGATAAGCTGATGGTTAATTTCCAAAATATATTTAAAGCTGATATTTGAGTGATAAATTATGTGGCATTTGTGAGGTTTATCACTAATATTATTACCTTGGAGCCAGGGGCAGTTAAGCTGTGGCTGTTATGTATTACCCACATAAAGGTATACAATACTAATGATATTAGTAGCTCGGAATGATTTTTATTGCTCATAAGTAGCTCTCATAACAGAAAAGGTTGGAGACCCCTAGATTAGAGGGTTACACATGGAGGAGAAGGGTCACTGATCCAAAGCCTGGCATTACACTATTCTGGAATATACCACATTTGTGTCAACTTATTTTTTTCATAGCTGAGCTGTAGTCTTTCTGTGGGAAGTTGGATAACGAGGAGAGATGCTCTTGAGTGTCATTTACAAAAATGGTATAATTGTAGATATTTTTGTGTTGAAGTCGCATTTTTTAATCGTCTAAACAGAATTGTCTCTTACAGTTTTGTATAGCACAGATATTTCGTCACCTGACTTTAGAACTATAATAAGTGCTCTGGATATAGTTAGAATGTGTTTGTGGTTTATCCTGTGGTAGTCATTCACGTTGTTCACTCAAAGTCGGTCTGTTTCCTCAATAGCTACAGGCTTTGCTGATTTTATAATTTGTCTAGAATAAAATGTTTTCTAGAAAGGAAAAAAGTGAAGAAAACTGAAGCAGCCTTCATGGCCGCCGACACTGTACATTTATAAATGTGTCTGATGGGTGATAGCATTTAAAAATTTTCTAGTGCCTGGTTCCCTTCCAGTTTCTTTTTTCATGTTCACTTTATGTTATGAATTGAAAGAGCTAGAGGGAGGAGTGGGCATTATGCAGACTGCAGGGAAAAGAGAAGATTTAGGGGCTTGTGGATGTTGCCACTCCTAAGAAGGGATGCAGGTAGCTAGTGTGATGCCCATTCTTTCATAGACCAAGAGGTGTCAAATAAAAGGCAAGACCCCTGGAAGATCCAAGGTTGGGGCCAATGGGCCAACCTAGCAGTTCTTCGTCTGTGAACCTGGATGCACAGAAGAGCATCGACTCCAAGTAGATGGACCAACACACGTGTTGAGAAATCCCTGTAGGACTCACCCATCTCCCTGTTTTTAGGTCTCGGCCTGCACCAGCGCTTCCGCTGGTCTGGCCGAGAGTTTTAGTAAGCGGGTTTTGGAAGTGCAAACACTGGCTTTCGGCTGGCGACCAGCTTGAGTTCACGATGGCGTGCACGCGCAGCTGGCATCTGGGTTTCCTATCTCTTCCTCATTTCCTCGTCATGGCTCATTAACTCTCTGGACTCTGATGTTTCAATCGCAGCAGCAGCTCACATTACCAACTGAGGGCCCTGGACTACAGTCACATGAAAAACAACAGCGATTAGCATTGAAATGCAAGCTTTTTTTGTCTAGTTAGAAATATTGCTTCGGTGGGTTGATTTCACCTTATATCGCTATTTGTTTTATATTGGGAGTCACAGCCTAATTACCAGTATTTTTGTCTCTCACTGTTGTTTTTTAAATATTTATTCGCGCAAAGCACAAAGCTATATTTAAGGTTACTTTTTCCGCGTCACTTCTTCACTCTATTTAAACTCCACACCCCCACTCTTATTGTCTCTCTCCTTCTCTCTCTCTCCCTCTCTAATTCTCTCTCTACTTAATTAACTCTCCCCTCTCTATCTTTTTAGCCTTTCATTCTCTCTCACCCCTTTATCTGTTTCTCTTTCAAACTCCTTAATTCACTCTCTCTCCCTTCTTCTCTCTCTCTCTATCCCGCTCCACTCTTTATTCTATGTACACCCTTTCTCTCTCTTTCTCTCTCACCACCCTCTCTAATTGGGCATTATATCTTCACTCTATCTCTCACTCGGCAACACCACAGCATCACTCAGCGCAACCACAGCATCACTCAGCGCAACCACAGCATCACTCAGCGCAACCACAGCATCACTCAGCGCCAGCACAGCATCAATCAGAGCCAGCACAGCATCAATCAGAGCCAGCACAGCATCAATCAGAGCCAGCACAGCATCACTCAGCACCAACACAACATCTCTCAACGCCATCACAGCATCACTCAACGCCATCACAGCATCACTCAACGCCATCACAGCATCACTCAACGCCATCACAGCATCACTCAACGCCATCACAGCATCACTCAACGCCATCACAGCATCACTCAGCGCAACCACAGCATCACTCAGCGCAACCACAGCATCACTCAGCGCAACCACAGCATCACTCAGCGTAACCACAGCATCACTCAGCGCAACCACAGCATCACTCAGCGCAACCACAGCATCACTCAGCGCAACCACAGCATCACTCAGCGCAACCACAGCATCACTCAGCGCAACCACAGCATCACTCAGCGCAACCACAGCATCACTCAGCGCAACCACAGCATCACTCAGCGCAACCACAGCATCACTCAGCGCAACCACAGCATCACTCAGCGCAACCACAGCATCACTCAGCGCAACCACAGCATCACTCTGCGCAACCACAGCATCACTCTGCGCAACCACAGCATCACTCTGCATAACCACAGCATCACTCAGCGCAACCACAGCATCACTCAGCGCAACCACAGCATCACTCACCGCAACCACAGCATCACTCACCGCAACCACAGCATCACTCAGCGCAACCACAGCATCACTCAGCACAACCACAGCATCACTCAGCGCCACCACAACATCACTCAGCGCCACCACAGCATCACTCAGCGCCACCACAGCATCACTCAGCGCCACCACAGCATCACTCTGCGCCACCACAGCATCACTCAGCGCCACCACAGCATCACTCTGCGCCACCACAGCATCACTCCGCGCCACCACAGCATCACTCTGCGCCACCACAGCATCACTCCGCGCCACCACAGCATCACTCCGCGCCACCACAGCATCACTCCGCGCCACCACAGCATCACTCCGCGCCACCACAGCATCACTCCGCGCCACCACAGCATCACTCCGCGCCACCACAGCATCACTCAGCACCACCATAGCTTTACTCAGCGACACCACATCATCACTCAGGGCCAACATTGCATCACTCAGCACCACCACAGGATGACTCCGCACCACCACAGCATCGCTCGGCACCACCACAGCATCGCTCGGCACCACCACAGCATCGCTCGGCACCACCACAGCATCGCTCGGCACCACCACAGCATCGCTCAGCGCCACCATAGCTTTACTCAGCGACACCACATCATCACTCAGGGCCAACATTGCATCACTCAGCACCACCACAGGATGACTCCGCACCACCACAGCATCGCTCGGCACCACCACAGCATCGCTCAGCGCCACCACAGCATCGCTCAGCGCCACCACCGCATCGCTCAGCGCCGCCACCGCATCGCTCAGCGCCGCCACAGCATCGCTCAGCGCCGCCACTGCATCGCTCAGCGCCGCCACTGCATCGCTCAGCGCCGCCACTGCATCGCTCAGCGCCGCCACTGCATCGCTCAGCGCCGCCACTGCATCGCTCAGCGCCGCCACTGCATCGCTCAGGGCCGCCACAGCATCACTCAGCGCCGCCACAGCATCACTCAGCGCCACCACAGCATCACTCCGCGCCACCACAGCATCACTCCGCGCCACCACAGCATCACTCCGCGCCACCACAGCATCACTCAGCACCACCATAGCTTTACTCAGCGACACCACATCATCACTCAGGGCCAACATTGCATCACTCAGCACCACCACAGGATGACTCCGCACCACCACAGCATCGCTCGGCACCACCACAGCATCGCTCAGCACAACCACAGCATCGCTCAGCGCCACCATAGCTTTACTCAGCGACACCACATCATCACTCAGGGCCAACATTGCATCACTCAGCACCACCACAGGATGACTCCGCACCACCACAGCATCGCTCGGCACCACCACAGCATCGCTCAGCACCACCACAGCATCGCTCAGCGCCACCACCGCATCGCTCAGCGCCACCACTGCATCGCTCAGCGCCGCCACAGCATCGCTCAGGGCCGCCACAGCATCGCTCAGGGCCACCACAGCATCACTCAGGGCCGCCACAGCATCACTCAGCGCCGCCACAGCATCACTCAGCGCCGCCACAGCGTCACTCAGCGCCAAGACAATGTCACTCAGCACCACCACAGCATCACTCAGCGCCAAGACAATATCACTCAGCACCACCACAGCATCACTCAGCGCCAAGACAATATCACTCAGCACCACCACAGCATCACTCAGCACCACAGCAGTATCACTCAGCAACACCTGAGTATCATTCAGCATCACCTCAGCATCGTCTCTGCAACAGTCACCACTACCACCTCAGCATCACTCAGCACCACCTCAGCCTGCTCTCGGAATCTGGCATCTGTTGATTCTCCCTAGCGTCTTGCCGCTGCTAGTGTTATAATACAGGTACTAGTTCCCAACCTTCACCCTCCGATTGTTTATGCCCCTCAAAAAAAAAAGCTTTAACAAACAACCATTGCCAGCATTGCAAGAACAAAAGAAAACTGAGGATTTTTTTTATTGTAAATACTTTTTTAATATGGTCGTTCAGTTTTACATAATGCCTTCTTGGTCATATATAAAGTAACAAAAATGCTTCTGACACTTTTTTATTATAACTTTTCAGCATGCCGCACAGCAGCCACACCTCTCTACAGCACAGCTTGAAGACATTGGCAAAGTCAATAGCTCTGGCTAAACACTTATAAGGCCCCAAAGGCGAGACCTATTGGCTATGCCAATGCTTGTTTTTCCCCCATAAATCTGTTTTGTTTTATTAAGACAGAGAAAAAATAAGCCACAGCTACACAGCATGTCGCCTACAACCCCGTGGCGGGCCGGCCGCAAAGTAAGATAAGCAAAAACAAAAGGGGGATGCAGTGGCATATCGATAAAGATAGCAGACATACAAACTTAGTTACACAGCAAGTCGCCTACAACCCGCTTAGGGCCGGCCGCGTGATGTAGTGATCAAAAGTGGCAGGCGTTTGTTTTACAACAGCTCCAAGAGCATTGAACCAGAACCAGAGAACAAACGCACACATTGTGCAAGAAACAAACAAAATAATAGAAGAAGAGAAAGAAAGACAAACAACAAAGACCAGCGAGAGAAAGAAAGGAAGAAGGAACGGCGAGAAAGAAAGAGAGGAGAGGAGGGACAGGAAAGAAGGTAGAATAGAAGAAAGGGGACAAAAGGAAGAGAGGTGTTGGAAGTGATCCTAGCAAAGAACGACAACCTGGTGGAACAGGGGCAGCTGGATGGCGCGGGGCTCAGGAGGGCACAGTGAAGGCAAAGGGAAGCAGCGCATCTTCAAAGAGGCGTAACGCCTGGAGTTTCGGGGGCATAAAGCGAGCGTGCTCCATTCTACAAAAGTAATCGATTAGTGGTTGCCAAAGCCTGGTAAAGCGAGTGTCTCGGTCCTGCAAGCGCGCTGTAAGGAGCTCCATGGCCATGGTATGCCATAGACAGGTGAACCAAGCCGTGATCGGGGGGTCTCTGCTTTCTTCCAGTACAGGGCTATGAGTTGTTTCGCCGCACCCAGCATATGGAGACAGACCTGCCAATCGCCACGCGTCAGTGCGCGCAAATTAGTAGGCTTAATACCCAAAATGAGCGTAGCTGGAGCTTCAGGCAGGGGGAAGCCAAGAACCAGTTTGATGTGGCTGAGGATCTCCTTCCAGTAAGTGGCCAGGAGTGGACAGGACCACCAGATGTGAAGAAAGTCTCCGGGTGACGTCAAGCATCGCCAGCAAAGAGGGGAAGCCGTAGGGTACATTTTATGTAATCGTCGAGGGGTGTAATACCACTGAGACATTAGTTTGTAGCGGTTTCTCGCTGCGAGATACAGCGATAGACCCTTGGAATGTCCTGCCAAAGGCGCTCCCACTGCGCGGTCGCAATGTCCGTGGCCAGGTCCGACTGCCACCGAGTTTGATAGAGATGCGGAGTTAGCCGCGGGGGGTGTTGGAGAATACGATAAGTGCGTGCAATAAGACCCCTGAAATTAACAAACGAGCGGACCAGCCGCTCGAAGGGAGTGAGAGCACGTGTGGCCGCCGACGCCAAAGATGCATCGTGAACCCAATGCCGAAGTTGCAAGTACTGAAGCCGAGCCCCTTCAGGAAGTTGAAATTCCTGCTTGCATTGTTCAAAAGTCTTGAAGGTAGTACCGACAAAGAGGTCCCGTATCGTACGGCACCCGCCATCCAACCAGTCAATGAAAACGGTAGGGTTCAGAGCAGGAGGAAAGAGAGAGTTGCCTGCGATGGGGGTGTGAGGAGAGGGGAAAGTGGTGAGGCCCTTGGGTACAGCAATCCGGTCCCAGATGTCAAGGACAGTTTTGGTAGGAACGGCTATATAAGCACTGCGGGAGCGGGAGACCCGGGAGTGCCAGGGCAAATCCCATATGGAGCGCCCGGTCACTGCCCTATCCATGTGAAACCACACCTTTTCACTCTCCCATGCCATCCATTCAGAGATAAAGCGAAGGTGCGCCGCCCAATAGTAGTCCAACAGGTTCGGACAAGCCAAGCCCCCTCTATCCCGGGGTGACATGAGAATTTTGTTAGAGAAGCGCGGGCGACGACCTCCCAGATAAATCTGGTGAAATCACGCTGTAAGCTTAGAATCTGGTGACGCGGGATAGGAGTAGGAAGTGATTGGAAGACGTATAAGATTTTGGGCAAAATGGACATTTTGAGGGCATGAATACGGCCCAGCCAGGAGAGAGTGAGAGGTCTCCAGACCCGCAAGTCCTCCAACACAGACCGACGACACTCCTGCCAGTTAGCTTGCGACCAGGTAGCGAGGGTAGGGGTCAAGTTAAGCCCATGATAGCGAATGGAATTTTGGGCCCATTTATAGGGGACCAACGCTTGCAACGTCGAGAGCTCCGTTGCCGGGATGGTAAGGTTCAGGGCCCAGGATTTGTCATGATTAATCTTAAGGCCAGACGCCCGCTCGAATTGACACAAAAGATGGTGAAGGGCAGGAAGAGACGTGTGTGGATGCGACAGTGTGAGGAGGAGGTCGTCTGCAAACAAGGCAACCTTGTGCTGTTGGCCTCCGAGAGGGATGCCATGTATGTCCAATGCTTGTTTTACTAGATGACCGTACCTCCCCGTAATCTAAAGATCATACGGGAGAGTAAATGAGACTTTGGACACTTGTTGATCATATGTGAAGCACATTAATGAGCTTATTTGGAACAATTTGTTGTTTTTGGGGCTGTTTACTGCAATGAAATCAAGATACTGGTTGGCAGAGCTAATTTGTTTGAAGTAATCTGTTCACATACACTCAATTAAAAAATGAACTATCCCTTTTGGGGTATATAATATTAATATAGGCAGGCCTGCCAGTGCGTAAGCTATTTGTAGAGTGTTCTTGGAGTTATATTTTCAGCAGGGGAAACTAATCTATGTCCAGGTGCAAAACTGGGTTTTCTAAGAACTGCCATGAGAAAATAGTCTAAAATCCTTGTTGGTGTATGTGATGTGGTGCTACAGTGAAGGTACTAGAAAAGATCATCAACAAGCAACTCATGACACACCTGAAGCAGAACCAGTTATTCCAAGCCTCCCATTCCGGCTTCTGCAGCGATCACAGCACCAAAACTGTCCTGATCGCAGCCACCGACGACATCCGAGCCCTCCTCGACCGAGGAGAAACAGCAGCTCTGATCCTCCTAGACCCCTCGCCAGCCTTCAACACCATATTCCATCACACGCTGATCGAAAGACTCCACCACATCGGCATCCAAGGGGACACGCTCAGATGGATCACCTCCTTCCTCACTGGAAGAACCCAGAGGATCCAGTGTTGGCTGCTAGAGAGCGGTGGCGGGGAGGGAAAAAAAAATAAGAAAAGACGACTTACCTGCAGATCGCCGGCCGCCTCCTCTCCTCAGTCCTTCTGTCCATGACGGACGGAAGCTTAGCAGGAAGCACACAGGCTCCCAGACTACCCTAACCAATCACAACGCTGATGTCACCAGCATGACAGCAGCGTCATGATTGGTCTGAGCGCCGTGGTTTGGTGCTCAGACAGGGAGTGAGAGCCTGTGCATGTTCTCCACCCAGGCTGTGCAATACAGCCAGTTGGAGAACATGCTAAGTGCGCATGACGGGTTGGCCATCCCAAGATGGCCGGCCAAACCGGCATGCGCACTTAAGTGCACCAACCACTCCTCCCCCTGCTGGCTGTGACAACAGCCGCGCAAAACTGCCTCAGTACAGAAAAATAAAATGATAACATTGTGTGATTATCGTTTTATTTTTCCTTTTTTGCACTGCTC
Source organism: Calotriton arnoldi (assembly GCA_963921515.1). NCBI lineage: Eukaryota > Metazoa > Chordata > Amphibia > Caudata > Salamandridae > Calotriton > Calotriton arnoldi. The sequence continues at coordinate 1,376,186 of CAWUFW010000992.1, read as the reverse complement.
ATAGAGCACTGGGGTGGTTCTCCTCCGCCTTAGCGGAGGAGCCGCCGCTGAGAGGATCCACCTTTCACCTCCGAACCCAAGGAGACCACCTGTAGTGTCCCCTAGGGCTCATTCCTCAGCCCCACCCTCTTCAACGCATATATGACCCCACTTGCCAAAATAGTCAGATCACACAGTCCCAACATAATTTCTTACGTAGATGACACCCAACTCAACCTCTCACTCACCGATGACCCCACCACCACCAGATCCAACTTCCACGGATGCATGACAAGCGTCGCCGACTGGATGAAGAACAACTGCCTGCAGCTGAACACAGACAAGACAGAAGTACTGATCTTTGGCATCAGCAGCAACACATGGAACGACTCCTGGTGGCCATCAGACCTAGGACCGGCACCCACTCCCTCCAACTATGCCAGAAACCTTGGAATCATCATTGACAACAAGCTCACCATGAAATCACAGATCAACGCCGTCTTCTCCGCCTGCTTCCTCACTGTGCGCATGCTACATAAGATTTTCAATTGGCTACCACTAAACACACCGTGATACAGGCTCTCATCACCAGCCGACTGGACTATGGCAATGCCCTCTACGTAGGAATCGCCGCACACCTCTTACAGAGACTTCAGACCATACAGAACGCCGCTGCCAGACTGATCCTCGGCCTTCCCCAATGAACCTACATCACACCCCATCTCAGGCAACTCCACTGGCTCCACGTGCAGAAGAGATGCCATTTCAAGCTGCTGACACACACAAGGCTCTACACAACCAAGGACACGCCTACTTTAACCACTGCCTGAACTTCTACCAATTTTCGAGAAGATTACGCTTTGCCTCCCTTTCCCTTGTCCATACTCCCCGCCTCTACTGAAGCAGAAGTGAAGGACGCTCCTTCTCCCACATCGCAGCCAAAAACCTGGAACAACCTCCCCATGCAACTCCAAACCATCACCTCACTTCTGGAACTCCAAATGGCCCTCAAGACCTGGCTGTTTGAATAAGACCTCTGGGACCTGCAAGTGCCTGGATACCCTATAGGGTGATTAGCCGCGCTTTATAAATCCTGATTGGTTGATTGATTAATTGATTGATGTTTGGTCAGAAAATATCAAATTAGGGCTATGGAAAAGGTGAGTTTTGTTTTATTCTTTGACTACAGTAGTTTTTACGGTGTTTTAACAAGTAATCAACTGTTCTCTCATGTTGATTTTGTACCTTGAGATATATGCTTATTTGAAGTTTTTTTTTATCTGATGTAAGAATAAAAGCTTATAAACTCCAAAAATGTATGAAAGTCCTTTTGTTATTATTTGTTTGAAATGATGATCATCAGTTTAATATTTTGCCCTTAGTAATTCATAGAGATGATGTATAGTTACTTAATGGTCTAATATTTGATTACAAAAATGTACATGTAAATCTGTGCGAATGATAGTTTTTTAATTATAGTTTTGACCTCAATACATCTCTGTTTTGCTTTTTTGTGACTTTCATTTTCACGGGAAAATTGAGAACTAGGAAAATAGAAAACCTAGTGGGGGCCATAGAGAAACAGGGTGAAGTACCGCTGGCAGGAGTACCATTTGTGCACGTTATTTTATTTTTATATATTTTTTTAAGTTTTATATAGCGTATCAGGTATCAGAGCACTTTACATGAGCACCAGTTGCATTACAGACGGACACATTCATTTTAGGCACGGGGAGATTACGTGATTTGCCCTGAATCACAGGATGTTTGAGCCTCCCACCAGACTCAAACCTGGTTCCCCATCTTCAAAGTCGGCCGCCTTAGCCGTTAAGCCAAATCAGTTTCTAGTTCCAATGCTGAGTTTATCCCTATGCAATGGGGAATAACATGTGGAAATCATCTTTACAACCAGTTTCACAACACTGTAGTCCCCTCTGCACTGCTTTGCATTTGCGGTTATATCCTGGTGGGCAATGAGGAAATTGCTAGTGCAGTAACTCCAGGACTGACCTCGATTTGCGCTAAACCTGTGAATAAAATCAGGCGTAAATGCTGCTAGTGCGCGCATATATCATTACCATTGCACCCAGATTGAGGCCAAGAGTATTTCAGGGCAGGCTTGTGTTTGAATGCGCTTGCATCCGTTTAGACAGCACTTTTACTGGTGGGGCGCATGTTCTAGCTCCTAGCATCTGAGAGGCTGCATTGATTTCCACTCCATCATGAGAGCAGAGATGCTCTTGTAATAGTTAGCTCTATCATAGTAATTGAGTTCTAATGAAAAGTGCCTCCCTTGTAGCCGCGTCCCATAGTAGTATTTATTTTTAATGCCCTTCTCGCCAGCCGACCTAATGGTGAGCACTTAAGGTCCACTGCTGCTACAATTAGCCGGGCTCCTCCAACAGTGTTTGAGGGGGGCTGCAGCTCTGGTGCACAGCTTGTAGCCGAGCTGCATGGAGTCCTTCTGTCTGGATTCATTCCTAGGTGTCTGGCGCTCAGTGCCGGATTAAACCCTGTGGAGGCCCCAGGCAGTCGAAAATTCGGGGGCCCCGGTCGCAAATCATCTCCTAATACGTTTTTAATTTTATCAACAAACAATTTTAATAAACCCATTTTATTACACAAAACTAAACATTAAGAATTATTAGAACATTGGAATGTGGAGCACGCCAATGGAGTGCTCCGAGCTTCTACGGGCCGGTAAAGGCCCGCAGAGCAACATTCCAATGTTGCTTTTGTTCACAGCTATTGCTGTGAACAAAGGCCTCTCGGAGCTCGAGGGGATTTAAACCCCCTCGGGCTCCGAGGGGCCTTTGTTTTATTTGTTAGAACATTCTGCCCTCTAGTGGCAGAATGTTCTAATAGCCTTATAGCCCTTCGTAGCTGGGCTATACCGGCTATTAGAACATTGGAATGTTGGGAGCTCCATTGAAGACAATGGAGTAGCTCTGGGCTTATAATGGCTGGTATAAGCCCAGCACTCCAACATTCCAATGTTTGTCTTTTTGTTTCTCCATTTTTAATTTAGAACATTCTACCCTTAGTGGGTGGAATGTTCTAATAGCCTTATAGCCCTTCTGCCTCAGGCTATACCAGTTGTTAAAGGCCCTCTCCCTCGTTGTAGGCCCTCGCCTGCGGCTCGGGCCTATAACTCGGGATCAGGGCCTTTAACAACTGGTATAGCCCTTGGCAGCGGGCTATAAGGCTATATTAAAGTCCCGCTCCCTTGTTAATGGCCCTTGCCTTCGGCTCAGGCCTTTAACGCTGGAGCGGGCCTTTAATAGCCGGTATAGCCCGCTACGACGGGCTATAGGGCTATATTAATGTTTTTAAACAAATTTTTAAAAATTTTAATAAACCAACAAAACTTTAAATATTCACTTTCCTCAATTTGTTTGTGGTGAAATCTATCTGGATTTCTTTTAAGTCTACCTTTTGCAAGATGACGTATTCATTGTCGCAGGGCCCCCAAAAGGAGTGGGGCCCATAAACTGGTGCCTACTTTGCCTATTTGGTAATCCGGAACTGCTGGCGCTCACCCTTCCATGCTGTAAAAATGTGTGTGCATTGGTGCACTCTGGAGCCGATGTATGTCAGAATATGGAGGGCCAAAATATCGACCACAATTACCTTATGATGGCTAGTACATATTGAAAAGTACAGAATTCTTCTTATTAACTTTACATCGGCGTAATTTGAAGTCATATATATATTTCTTCTAAGTATATATGAATCTGGAGTTAGGTATAGTAAATCAATACTTACCTCTAAGTATTTACTGTCACGATATTGTGGTAGTTGATATTGCGATCAGAATATTTTCACAGTTTGATATTAAATTCTCGTAGGTTTGGTAGGAATTCTCTAAAGTATCTACAAGGGAGCGCTCAGTGCTATATAAAGTACAAATAAATAAATAAATAAGATTCCTCAGAGATATTCCACGATGCACATCTGATTATGGATGCCTTATCTGATTTCCTAATGGTCTGATCCTTTTTTTCCCTTCTCCTCCAGGCCCCTGCACAAGCTGGTCACAACATGGAAGAGGAATGGTGCTAAAATGACCAGCGGGATCAATAGTTATGGGAGGCGCCTGACGATCCCAAACCCAACCTCTGCCGACACTGGACTGTACTTATGCGAAGTAGAGCTGGCGGACAGCAAGTTTGAGCCGGCGAGGGTCAAAGCCTTCCTGTCCATTATAGGTAGGTCACAAGCTTGTCCGCAATGTACTGTTTTTCACCTAGGACCCATAGCATAACTAATGCTCTTGTACAGAGCACATTCACCATCAAGGGGGTCTCTGCATTAACGACAGATAATCAGCAATTAGGGGGAGATTTTCAAAAAAGTCACACAATGCAGCGCAGCCCCCCGTGAGGCTGCGCTGCATTGCGTGACAGGTAGGGAGCAGGAGAGCGCCATATCTTCAGAGATATGGCTCTCTCCTCCCCTTTCCCTTGCGCCGGCGCTGATTTCAGCTGCCGTGCACCATGCACGCACCTTAGCGCCGCAGCGCTAGGGTGTGTGCATGAGTGTAGCATAGGTTTTGTACAGGAACCCTTCCTTTACAAAATACTATGCTAGGCACGATGCAAAGCGTTTCCCACTTTGCATGCGTGCTGCACAGTGCAGCACGCATGCAAAGTCGGAAAAGCACGAAGAAATGAAAGTATTTCTCCTGTTAGCGCCTCCTTTGAAGGGGCGTTAACTTTTGGCGCAAAACCATGTTTACAAATCTTTGTAAATATGGTTTTGCGTCAAAAGGCTTGGGTGGTTGCATGGGAACGCCCATGTACCACCCATGTTTCGCCCCCTCGGCGCAAAGTAACGCAAAGCAGTGCTTCGCGCTGCTTTGAGCTAATTAGAGGGTGCTTTCCAGCGCAAAACAAGTTTTGCGCGGGAAAGAAAATAGCAACAAACAAAAAATTGCCGCTGGTTAGCGTCACCTTTGTGATGATAGACCTGAGCAAAAGGTTTGAAAATCTCCCCCTTAGTGTTACCCAACTCAGTGGTACTCCTTTTATCAAGCTCAGAAGGATGAATGGCTGAGTTGACGTGCTGGGATTCAACCTTTGTTCATGGGATCCCTGCAGTTGGTCCTGATACTCCACTGAGACACCAGGCCTGGCTTTCGAAAGTGAAGTACAGCAAAAGGGAAACATTCGCAGAGAATCGGAGATTGAGGCAAAGAAAGCACATGGTGGAAATCTGTGTATTTATTTAGAGTTTGTGTAAAGTGCTGTGTGCTGCTGAGTCAAGTCACCTCGTTGCACTTGGGGAAGGGAAAACAAGGGTCAGCACCTTTGCAACAGAAGTGCCTTTACACAAGGAATCTGACCATCCCAACTAGTGTTTCTTAGGGGTGTCTTACTGTCTTAGAAGATGGTGGAGCCTTGGTGGTGGAAGGTCCACAGGGAGTGAAAATGTAAAATTGTAAGTTAAAAACGAGGAAATGCTTCTATCATTCACCCAAAAGGCGCAGATCTGTGCAACGTAGGATTGTGTTCTGTGGTCGGTCCACAGCCAGCACAGCCCAGAATCATGGACCTGTGGTTGCCGCTCTGTACTTAGGAACTTTGCTGTCTTTGCTGTCCCTGACTCAAAATGTTTTGAATACTTTGAGTTAGTTTATACAATTGCGCTCAGAAACAGCCATCTAAAACTGTTGTGTGACTGCGCGCACATTTGTGATGTGACTCCAAGCCTTAAATAGACAGCCGCAGAACATTTATTTGTATCCCGCCTGAGTGTTCAGTGGTAGTGCGGCCCCTTCTTTGGGTTGAGTTTTGACAACTTAGCTGCCAAACAGACCTATTGCTTACCGTATACTTAGCGGGGTCCTAGGTTCTGCCCCGTGTAGTCATTGACTTTCTTGAACCAGCCTGTTTCAGCCATTGGTTTGAGACTCTGCCAATCAAATTTAGGCTCAGCCCAGTGGGGTATTCATTCATGTCTTACCTAAAGATATTGAGTGTTTGGTTTTGTGCTTCTGCCTCCAACAAAGTGCTTGTGTGAACTGCATGGGGGACTGTTTTACAATTAATGGCCTCTTTAATGGAAATATCAGTAAAAGCAAGACTGTATCAAAGGCAAAGGAGTCTTCAATGTAGTCTCCATTTTGTTTCTTGGCTGGCTTTAATGGGCTTACAATGTATGTGGTAGCACATTACACCCAGACCTATTGGCTTCTGCAGTGTTTGATATTAAGAGCTGTAACCGTATTAGGGAAGACACCTACCACAAGGATAAAAGGCTGGGTCGACCTGCTGGGATACAGCCTGTGATCATGGGATCATGCACGGATCCTTGTGGTAGACCCATTACTCCACTCCATGAAAGTTTGCAGGAATGGGTGCAATTTCTGATTCCGCGCATGACGCATCCATATGTGTTTTGGAAGCTCTGTTTCTCATTTTGCATAAAAATGCGTTTGCGCTCATGAAAATTGCATTTGTTCTGACAATACAAGAACCAATGCAATTGTATATCTGCAGGCCCACATTTGTGTTGCAACTTCCTTAGTTTTAGCATTTTGACCGAATCTCCATTTGTGCCAGTCAGAATTTCATGTTGTGCTGGCAGTGCATGAAATAATGCAGTTATGCTCCTGTACGTCCACAGATGTGTATCACAAGTGTCATGTTATGTAGAAACCCCTTGTGTGCACGTCCGAACCCTATTTGTTCTGGGTCAGACTTCCTGTTAGTGTCTGGGTGTGCCAGTTTCAGTACTTCTAACTGGAAAATATTGTCAGCCTAAGAATACTGCATTTCTCAAAACCCCCATGGCTGGCACTTACTAGGGGCGCATGAATACTTTTAATGGGCAGTGCAGACATCTCTAAGCAGCCTCGGAGAAAGTTCGAGAAGCCAGCGCTGGCTCCCGCGAGCAGGAACTCTCTCTTCTAATGGAAGGGCTGGCATTTCTCTGAAGGTCGCTTGCACTGAGTGCCAGTGAGTCACCTGCACGTCTGTTTTTTTTTTTATCCTAATCTCACACTGAATAAGGCAGAGCCGAAAGGTGAAAAGAAAGGCGAGAGACGAGGAGGCGCACGTGCCTCCGTGACGAACTCGCACTTCCAGCCTCGCAATCTGGCGGACGCAGAGTGTGATCCGTGGCATGCTTCACACCTTGTGCTGAACAGTCTTATTTTTAACTCTTACAGTGCAAGTGAGGCAGGGGCAGGAGAAATCGTGACGGTGCTGAATCTTGACACGAAGATGGGTGTGAGCGTAAAACGGGGTCTGTGCCTGCTCACTTTGTAGCACGGCTCTGTTTCTTTTATAGAGACCACAGGCTTCAGCCTTTAGGGAGAAATAAAAAACACAAAGAATTATTTAAAACTGGGGCTTGATATTCAGGAAATATGTAAATTAACAACTCCGTAATTTTCGGTATGGCATCAGAACCCCAAAGGAGTAACCACAGATCACGAAGACCAGGTATTACTCTTGCTCAACCCAGTAGTACAGATGTTATCGACCTTGGAGGGATGAAAGACTGAGTCAGGTCTGCAGGCTTTGAACTCGGGCACCTTATGGGTACAGCGACATTTGTCAGCAGGTCTGTCATCCTGTGCAGCTGTCCGGCTGAGTTGGTATGCATGCGCGTGTGTCCTTGTACGTGCGTCTTTCTCTGTTTGAACCGATGGTCACTTGGTCAGAGACATTAAAGGTTTCACTTTACAAGTGCCTAACTTTTCAAAGCTTTCATTTCGAGGTTGCCGGATTTTGGCTTATAGATGCCTGGGCCAAAACCTAAATCTGGCCATTGATTTTGTCCCCAGAATGCCAAGTAGCAACCCAGACTCAGAAATGCCAGGTCCCTATGTTTCTTTCCTGATTCCCTGGACAAACCCGCTGACATTGTCCACAACCAGACAGACCCAGAAACGCCAGGTCCTTTTCCCTGATTGCAGAGACATATCCGAGGACATTTTCCACCTGCTTAGAGCAGACAGAACATGTCAAGAAGAGGGCTGATAGGAGTCAGTGTGGGGGCGGTCAGGACAGACCATAACCGCGTAAGTGTGGCCAGCAAAGTGATCCAGCGGAAGCTTTTTCTGCTACCACCGCTGCGCTGGGCCCACAAACAATCTCCATACTTAATTTGTACTGCTCACAGATTTTATACTGTACCCACAGAGGCATTGGTCCTCTGATGAATCTTTTATCGTCGTAGTGAGGGGTGAGACTTCAGGATGTCCAAATCGTTAGCCACCCAACGAGGACCATTAATTGATGGCCAACTCACAAGTTCGAAGTGAGGTTCAAATACACTACACTCAGGACCATATTGTAGAAATAGAGTATTGCATTTGGAAGACCCAACCTCCTGATGAAGTTTAGTCTAACTAGGATAATACAAACAAAGGGGATGATTATGATGGCGGTGAACCCGCCACCCGCAGGCTGCCGGTGGCGGGTTCACCGCCATCGTGCAGCCAATTACCATCCGCCAGATTAGGATGGCAACCGGTGTGCCTGGCGGGCGGATAGCCCGTCCGACACAGACAATCGTTACGATTGCCTGTCGGACCCGCCCACATCCTCAATATGGTGGCGGTGCCTAGCAGGCACCATCCGTCAGACTAAGATGCTGTATCCCCGTCAGCCTTTCCATGGCAGTTCATCCGCCATGGAAAGGCTGGCGGGGATAGACTTTGGGGCCCGTTTCGGGCCCCCCTTGACCAGGGGCACTTTGGTTTTGCATGCTCCCCTACAAGGTGCCTGCCACTTAGTGCAGGGAAATGCAAAACCTGCATTTTTTCCATTGCGGCGGGTGCTGCAGCCAGCAGCACCCGCCGCAATGGAAAACATGTAGAATGCGACCGCCACAGTGGAGGTCGCATTGTAATTGGGCATGTGGGACCCCCAACACTATGCCGGGCGGTCCCCATCTTCATTAGGGTCTGCCCGCCATCCTAATCAGACTCTAAAAGCTCTGCAGTCACAACACAAAATAAAAGCAGCAGAACTTGGTGTTCTGAAAATGATCCATGACTATCTCAGTTACGCAATTAGAATCCAATCTAATAGCACAGTTTTTAAAGAGAGAACATCAGGACACTTTAACAGACTCAGGTAATTTAGTTATTGTATTAAAGATCCAAAATCAATGCATACAAGCAACATTTTAAGTAGCTCAGTGTAAATGCCAATAGCACATAGTATAAAACCACACATTTAGTCAAAGTATTCTAAAGAGGATGGTTTAAGCATTACAAATTCTCACTACCAATGAAGACAGGCGGATGGTTCCAAGAAAATTAATTCAGGAAGAGGACAAGGGGTCAAGTTACAGTCCACTAGGGAAAAGTCCATGGGCATGGGCAGAAGGGAATAAAGCAAAATCAGGAAAGTTCAGATCTGGTTATGCACCAGACAGTCCAAAAGAGTTCAGGCAAGTTCATTGCATTTCTGGTTTAAAACGCTGGCAACAGCGTTCAGTTTTTGCAGGTACAGAGGGAAAATTACTCGGGTTCAAGAAGATAATGATACAATGGGGGTTTTATTCTGGAGCATAGATGGTGCAAGGGAGTCTTACACAGGGGTTTGTTTAGAAAGTTTCACCATAGCGCACAGGAAGTTGGCGGGGGTTGTTATTAGTTATGGGAGTTTAAATTTTTTCGTGCATGAATCAAAGTTTACAATACAAGTATATCATAGTTCATGATGTACGCTTTAAGATCACAAATATTAACAGTGGTTTTATATTATATTCGTAGCTACCCCTGACGAAGGGCTAATGAGCCCGAAATGCATTGGGTTATAACAAACTGAGCTGCCCTGGATGAACTGTTTAAACCCACGTGCTTCAGAAAAAGGCCTGGATAGGCATATCTGCAGCATTAGAAACTACGGGAAACATGCAGCCATTCATTTGAACTGAGAAATGTGATGAAATGAAATAAATAAGATGGATGAATATGGATTGACAAAAATTAAAAATGGATTATGAAATTGGCAACAAAGTTTGTTGAATATGTTCTGAATTAGCTGTGTGACAGGCGATTGGAGCGTCATGCCGCTCCATCTATCTGGTGAGTCCCTCAAGTGCTGCACCAAGATTGAAATTCAGCTCCACAACAAAGTTTGTTTCAAGGAGGTTCAGGTGGACTCGTATTGTTAAAGCAAAAGACAATACACTTCTGCTCCTTTCATTTGAAGCCAGATAAGTCCATTCAGGAGTTGAGTATACTTTTGACTGGGCACTCTCACTCTTTTTGATCCCTTCACAGCCGTTTGCTCATCATCACTGTCGCTCTGATCAGACTGTTAAGAACTTTCTGGAACAGTTGGTGGTACTCGTCCTTTTGTGAAACAGCTTCTCAAAATCTCACCTCTTTGAGGCCAACGGTCTCCGGGTAGAACTCGCTTTCTTGTTGCACTAGACCCAATTGATATGATCTGTATCTGTATCTCTGCTAGTCAACACTGTCTTCCTCGGTCATGTTCTTCAGGGCATAGTACTTTCGGTACCGACAACATTTAACTCTCTCAGACCTCCCTCAGGTCAAACGAGTGCTGTCCCAGCGGCTTCCTCATCCCCAACAGCTTGACTAACCTGATCCTTCTGTCTCACTGAAACCACCGGCACATTGGGAACAGGTTCTGTTGTACCATCAAGGGGACATGGAACTCTCCAGCGGGGGTTCGAAGCACGATTTTCACACGTGCTTCTTCACCATTACCCAGTCACCAGGACTGAGGTCATGGCACTGCTCCTGTTGAGCTGCAAGGGCAGCTTCTCCAACCTGGTGAGACTCAGCACGTACCACATCAGCTAAACCTTTGTGTTGGACTTGGCCCTTTTGGCAGGTTCACCCCTAAACTTTTTGCTCGTCTCCTAGCCTTTTCCCTGTGTAGTGTTGGTGGTTTTAGGCCTCTGCGCACTTTAGCCCTGTGTCCCAGTGTAAAGTGCGTGCGCACTCTGAGTGCGTGTGGTGAGATTGGCCTGCCCTCCCATAGGAATGCATGGGGGATATGTGTGTCCATGGTAATTCCTGGTGTGAGAGTAGGGCAGGGGCGAGTTTAGTATGTGCGAACTCGTGAGAATAAATGCTGCGCAGTGGTGTGCGCAGATTTATTGTGACTAGTGGAGAAGTGCCACTTTTAGAAGTTGGCATTTATGTGTGCTCTGTGTCTGCCTGCCTGATGTGAATTGCATGTCTGGCTTTGTGAGTGACAGGGGCTGGGAGGTGTGTGTGGCTCCAGGAGGGGCAGGGTGAGTCAGCGCAGGGCTGAATAGGGAGATCTGCATCTAGATGGGAGGGAGGAGTTGCACCTGGGACCTGAATAGGGCTGTGCCTTCCCTCCACAATGCTGGCTCCACCCCCTGTGGTGCGTCTGATGTCCCTAGCCTGTCCTGTGAAAGGAGAGAGGAGCTGAGCAAAACAAAGTGCTCCAAAGCTCCCCCAAAACCAGTTGCACCTGGTTTTTCCCCAGCCCTGTGCTATGTGACAAAGGAAAGGGTGTATAAAAGAAGGGGCTGTGACCCCATGAAAATGTTCTTGTTCTGCTCTGTTGTGCTGACTTGGAAGGGACACTCTGCCAGGAGGAACCGCCGCGGGACCCAGCTGCTGTTTCCTGGGGGTCCCTGCGTGCTGGCCTGCCTGGCTGGGCTGCTGAGGTGTCCCCAGCTCCAAGGACCCTTTATTTTTGGCCTCATTGAGACACTTCTGGAGCTGTGGCTCCTAGCGCCTTGCGAGCGCTTTTCATTTTGCTCCCAGGGGAGAGGAGCCTGTTTTCCCTGCAGCGCTGAGGCTGCGACGTGCTTTGAGGGAATCCTGGCGTATGGGATCCCCCTGCGCTGCCCGAGAAGAGCAGGAGCCCACCCCGCATCTCTGCTGCATCCTTCGTGCTTATTAAATTAAGCAGGTGCCTACCCCGCATTTGGGTTCTCTAGCGGGTGCCCAACCCGCTTTATGCACATTTTGCGAGCGGGTGCCCACCCCGCATTGAGGAGATCGGAAAAGAAATCACCGCCGCCCGAAGAGAAGAAGCGCCGCAGACGCGACGCGGAAGCCAGGCAGCCTTGCCTGGACGTGGGCGGAGCTTCACCCGAGGTCCGCCTGGGACAGGAAGTTAGGCGAGCGTGTGCCGTTTTGGAGGCGGGGCTCTCGTGACCGGAGAGAGCCCCGCGAGTACAGGAGACGGAGGAGCCTAGGTCGAGGCGGGAGCCTACCCCGCCTTCGTGTGGACCCAGGAAGGGCCGCCTGCAGCCTAGGGCGACCGGAGCCTCGCAGGCTCCCCGTTGAAGTCCGAAAGAAAGGAGGAGAGTCCTCAAGGAGTCCCCGGTGAGTGAGGGCTCCCAGGGGGAAGTGTCGGTCTCTATAAGTGAGCAGGGATCCTCGTTACGCCCCAGAAGAGTCCCGTTACCAAGGGAGTCCCCTTTGAGCATCCCTTCTTTTGGTGCTCTTGAGGCCCGAGTCGTGGCAGGGCCCCTGTGAGCTTCCCAGCTGCGCCGCCGTAGCAGGCAGCTGCAACGTGGGGCAAAGGTTCCCTTTTTGAAGTCCCGGAGTGGGGCTTCAGTGGCACAGCTAGTACCAGGGCTCATTTTGCACAGCTGCGCCGCCGTAGCAGGCAGCTGCAACGTGGGGGCATGTTTTGTTAAGAAGCCCCAGTGAGGGGCCCGAGAGGCACGAGGAGTGCCAGACTTTTATTTGCACCTTTTGCCAGCTGCCCTGCGAGAGCGCAGGCAGCTGCAAACTTGGGGGACAGGTTCATTTTTAAATTACGAGTCCCAGGGAGGGGCTCAGGGGGCACGCTGGTGCCCGTGTTCAGTTTCACAGCTGCCCAGCAAGTAGTGGGCAGCTGCCACGTTTAGGCTTGCGCCATTGCGCACCCTTGACTCCTGCTGCCTAGGCAGCGCCCTGACTCTTGGGACATAGGGCATTTGAGCCCCGGTGAGAGGCCAGTTGGCCTGGGGCCAGTGGCAGTGCGTTGTGCCCCCGATTGGGGCACACTGTGTTTATGCTTACGAGGCCTATTGCCTCATGTGATTTATGCCTAAGGTGATGTAGGTGTCCCATCTTGTATGTTACAGGATCTCGTGCTAAGTTCCTACCTGTACCAGTAATTACTGGTTGTGCGCTACATGTATTATTTGCATTTACTTACCTGATCTGATGGTTCTGACCGTGGCCCGATTGGCCTGGTCCTGTAAATAGTCCCCTGTGAATATTGCCTAGTGCCAGTTGGCACACTATATATGATGTGATTATGTTTCTAAGGTATTTATGATAATACAAAGGCTATTTTTTATATAACCTTGTGTGGAGTTCCTTTTGTGGTGTGCCTAGTGTGTTGCTGCTGTGTGAGTGTGCTGCGCAAACGCTTTACACATTGCCTCCGGGATAAGCCTGACTGCTCGTGCCAAGCTACCAAGGGGGTGAGCAGGGGTTATCGTCGGCGTGTAACTCCCTCGCCCTGACTAGAGTGGTGGTCTCTGCCTGGCTTTGGCGCAAGCCTGAGCCAACCAGAGATCCCATTTCTAACATTGGTTGTCAGCGGTGGGGATTTGGACTTGCGTTTGCGCAGTACCACAGCAACAACTGGTTGCACTACAAACTCTACATTTAGATAATCACGTGTGTGGGGATTATTGTTCTGAGTTTTGTTTTAATTCTTCTCCTAAAAGTGTCATTTGTAAATTGTATACTCTTGCTTCAGCTCAGAAACCTAGGTCTCCTGTGTTGCACGTGTCCCTGAGCGTCCTGCCAAAATGGAGTCTGCTTTTAATTTTTGTGGTCTGTTTAGATACAGCATGTGGGAGTTGGTGGACTTCTGTAAGGAGAGAGACATAGCAGTGAGTGGGTCGGACACCCAGTCAAAACTGAGGGACAACCTGATCCAATGGCAAAAGGATGAATGGGACTGTGAGCGCAATGAGGAGAAGAGGGCCCTGGCCGCACGCCAAGAGGGTGGTGGGTCTGAGGGGGCCCTGAGGAGTCTGAAGAGGAGGAAGAAAGTGACAGGACAGGGACACCAGTAGATAGTGAGGACCCCATAGATAGGGAGTCCCTTGCTGGGTCCAGTGTCGGGGGCAGTGCCCCATCCCTTTTCCTGTCCCCAGAGGAGTGGGTGGATAGGAGGGAAGAAAGGGAGAATCAGCTGGCTTTGGAGAAGCTCAGGTTAGAGCATACCAGGGAGATAGCGCAGCTGAGTATGGAGGAGAAAAAGCTAGAGACCGAGAGGGTCTTAGCGCAGGAGAGGATGGCGGAGGCTGAGAGGGCCTTCGCCAGGGAGAAATTAGCTCGGGAGGGTAGATTATCCCCTGAGTGCAGTTGTAGTTTTCTGGATTCCCCAGTGAGGGTGGAGTCCAGTGGTGGCAGCAATATACAGTCCAGTGCAGGAAGTCCCAGTTCCCAAAATATGGTACCTTGTTCCAGAGAAGAGGAGTACAGGTTGAAGTTCAGGGGCAGTAGGAAACTGTCTCACCAGTCTTGGGTGGATTTTTCGGATGAATGTAATGATGCACTGGCTGATTGGGTAACGGTTAACACGGAACAGGATTTTGAAGGACTGTTCGATCTGGTTATCAGAGAGCACCTGCTCAGTTGTTGTTTGCCGGGGTTGCGCCAACACCTGTTGGAGGGTGGGTTTTCTGATCTATGGGAGTTTGCATGTGAGGCAGACCTCTGGGTGGAGGCCCAAGGTTCTGAAGAGGCATTGGGGAGTGATCCCAAAAGTAGTGGCTCAGGTATCTTCCCGTCCTGTATGGGGGAAGAGGTTCAGTGTAGCCCAGCTAGGTCCCAGTGTAGTGGGAGGGGTGTAGGGGCTCACGTCCTGTCTCAGTGGAGTAGGAGTGAGTGTGGGACTGAGTGTCCCCAGGTGCCCGAAACCCCGTCTCAGAGCCTGGATGGTTTCTTCAGGGAACACCAGGTTGGGAGCCTAGGCTGTCCTGTTAGTCCATTTGAGGAGGATCTCCTAGTGTCTGGAGAACCTGGAGCGTCTGTAAATAGAGCTCCAGTGGTTCTGGTGTCTGGCAGTGCCGCTCCAGTTGGGAGGGTACAGAAGTCCGGATTGAGGGGTGAGAGGGGGATGTGTTCCCCAGTGGAAGAACCAGTGGGTCAGGGGCCAGCCAGAAGGGCTGAGTCTCCTAGAAGTGACCATGGTGACACCACTTCTGTCGTGGGGGATCTCTGCGCACTGTCAGATGGACAGGGGTCGGGAGGTCTGCGCCACGCAGACTGTCACGCAACACATGAGTCATGTGTTACCCTCGGGGGCTGCTGAGTGCGCCCCGGAAGTCCTGGTGTGCCAGGCAAATGCTCAGCCGTGGGGTTCAGCCCCAAGGTTGGGAGGCCAGGTTAAGGATCCGCCTGACCTGGAGGAAAGGACATCTGTAACCAGTGTCCTGACCGGTTCATCTTCCAGGGGTACCGCTCCAGTTGGGAGGGTGCAGAACTCTGGAAGGGGGTGCAGAGGGAGGGAGTCCTCGCCTCTGACCCCGGTGCAACCTGAAGGGTTAGACCCTAGGTTGGGAGACCAGTTGTGGGAGAGACGTCCTGAACTGGTGGGAGAGTTGTGTTCTGAGGGTGCTTCTCCAAGGAGGAGAGGGCGGAACACTAGAAGGAGAGGTAGGGGGAGGAGAGCCTCACCCGTGACTTCTGGTCCGCCTGAGGGTGCAGACCCTAGGCTGGAGGATCAGTGGCAGTCTAGACCTGCCCTGATGAGGGGAAGAGTGGAGAATGGCTACTATGTGCCAGGGGTTACTACCCCCACTCTGTGAATGGGCAAGGACCAGTGGCATCTGGATGGCCTAGGGCCTGGTCCTGGCCGCGGACAGCTAGGGAGTACCAGTGGGGTAGCCCAGTTGCTCCGGACAGCTTTTTTAGAAGGAACCACATGGGTTCACCGTGGCGTAGAACAGGAGGGTGTCCCTGCAGTTGCGGGCCCGCGTCCGTGTTCTATCGCCCCAAGCAGGGAAGCCCATCACGGTGGTGATTGGTCTGCCCTGCGTTTTGGCTGGAAGGGGGTTGTGTTGGACTTGGCCCTTTTGGCAGGTTCACCCCTAAACTTTTTGCTCGTCTCCTAGCCTTTTCCCTGTGTAGTGTTGGTGGTTTTAGGCCTCTGCGCACTTTAGCCCTGTGTCCCAGTGTAAAGTGCGTGCGCACTCTGAGTGCGTGTGGTGAGATTGGCCTGCCCTCCCATAGGAATGCATGGGGGATATGTGTGTCCATGGTAATTCCTGGTGTGAGAGTAGGGCAGGGGCGAGTTTAGTATGTGCGAACTCGTGAGAATAAATGCTGCGCAGTGGTGTGCGCAGATTTATTGTGACTAGTGGAGAAGTGCCACTTTTAGAAGTTGGCATTTATGTGTGCTCTGTGTCTGCCTGCCTGATGTGAATTGCATGTCTGGCTTTGTGAGTGACAGGGGCTGGGAGGTGTGTGTGGCTCCAGGAGGGGCAGGGTGAGTCAGCGCAGGGCTGAATAGGGAGATCTGCATCTAGATGGGAGGGAGGAGTTGCACCTGGGACCTGAATAGGGCTGTGCCTTCCCTCCACAATGCTGGCTCCACCCCCTGTGGTGCGTCTGATGTCCCTAGCCTGTCCTGTGAAAGGAGAGAGGAGCTGAGCAAAACAAAGTGCTCCAAAGCTCCCCCAAAACCAGTTGCACCTGGTTTTTCCCCAGCCCTGTGCTATGTGACAAAGGAAAGGGTGTATAAAAGAAGGGGCTGTGACCCCATGAAAATGTTCTTGTTCTGCTCTGTTGTGCTGACTTGGAAGGGACACTCTGCCAGGAGGAACCGCCGCGGGACCCAGCTGCTGTTTCCTGGGGGTCCCTGCGTGCTGGCCTGCCTGGCTGGGCTGCTGAGGTGTCCCCAGCTCCAAGGACCCTTTATTTTTGGCCTCATTGAGACACTTCTGGAGCTGTGGCTCCTAGCGCCTTGCGAGCGCTTTTCATTTTGCTCCCAGGGGAGAGGAGCCTGTTTTCCCTGCAGCGCTGAGGCTGCGACGTGCTTTGAGGGAATCCTGGCGTATGGGATCCCCCTGCGCTGCCCGAGAAGAGCAGGAGCCCACCCCGCATCTCTGCTGCATCCTTCGTGCTTATTAAATTAAGCAGGTGCCTACCCCGCATTTGGGTTCTCTAGCGGGTGCCCAACCCGCTTTATGCACATTTTGCGAGCGGGTGCCCACCCCGCATTGAGGAGATCGGAAAAGAAATCACCGCCGCCCGAAGAGAAGAAGCGCCGCAGGCAGCGACGCGGAAGCCAGGCAGCCTTGCCTGGACGTGGGCGGAGCTTCACCCGAGGTCCGCCTGGGACAGGAAGTTAGGCGAGCGTGTGCCGTTTTGGAGGCGGGGCTCTCGTGACCGGAGAGAGCCCCGCGAGTACAGGAGACGGAGGAGCCTAGGTCGAGGCGGGAGCCTACCCCGCCTTCGTGTGGACCCAGGAAGGGCCGCCTGCAGCCTAGGGCGACCGGAGCCTCGCAGGCTCCCCGTTGAAGTCCGAAAGAAAGGAGGAGAGTCCTCAAGGAGTCCCCGGTGAGTGAGGGCTCCCAGGGGGAAGTGTCGGTCTCTATAAGTGAGCAGGGATCCTCGTTACGCCCCAGAAGAGTCCCGTTACCAAGGGAGTCCCCTTTGAGCATCCCTTCTTTTGGTGCTCTTGAGGCCCGAGTCGTGGCAGGGCCCCTGTGAGCTTCCCAGCTGCGCCGCCGTAGCAGGCAGCTGCAACGTGGGGCAAAGGTTCCCTTTTTGAAGTCCCGGAGTGGGGCTTCAGTGGCACAGCTAGTACCAGGGCTCATTTTGCACAGCTGCGCCGCCGTAGCAGGCAGCTGCAACGTGGGGGCATGTTTTGTTAAGAAGCCCCAGTGAGGGCCCGAGAGGCACGAGGAGTGCCAGACTTTTATTTGCACCTTTTGCCAGCTGCCCTGCGAGAGCGCAGGCAGCTGCAAACTTGGGGGACAGGTTCATTTTTAAATTACGAGTCCCAGGGAGGGGCTCAGGGGGCACGCTGGTGCCCGTGTTCAGTTTCACAGCTGCCCAGCAAGTAGTGGGCAGCTGCCACGTTTAGGCTTGCGCCATTGCGCACCCTTGACTCCTGCTGCCTAGGCAGCGCCCTGACTCTTGGGACATAGGGCATTTGAGCCCCGGTGAGAGGCCAGTTGGCCTGGGGCCAGTGGCAGTGCGTTGTGCCCCCGATTGGGGCACACTGTGTTTATGCTTACGAGGCCTATTGCCTCATGTGATTTATGCCTAAGGTGATGTAGGTGTCCCATCTTGTATGTTACAGGATCTCGTGCTAAGTTCCTACCTGTACCAGTAATTACTGGTTGTGCGCTAC
The DNA here is from genome assembly GCA_963921515.1 of Calotriton arnoldi. Taxonomy (NCBI): domain Eukaryota; kingdom Metazoa; phylum Chordata; class Amphibia; order Caudata; family Salamandridae; genus Calotriton; species Calotriton arnoldi. The sequence goes on along the minus strand of CAWUFW010000992.1, from coordinate 1,357,914 downwards.
ATGTATTATTTGCATTTACTTACCTGATCTGATGGTTCTGACCGTGGCCCGATTGGCCTGGTCCTGTAAATAGTCCCCTGTGAATATTGCCTAGTGCCAGTTGGCACACTATATATGATGTGATTATGTTTCTAAGGTATTTATGATAATACAAAGGCTATTTTTTATATAACCTTGTGTGGAGTTCCTTTTGTGGTGTGCCTAGTGTGTTGCTGCTGTGTGAGTGTGCTGCGCAAACGCTTTACACATTGCCTCCGGGATAAGCCTGACTGCTCGTGCCAAGCTACCAAGGGGGTGAGCAGGGGTTATCGTCGGCGTGTAACTCCCTCGCCCTGACTAGAGTGGTGGTCTCTGCCTGGCTTTGGCGCAAGCCTGAGCCAACCAGAGATCCCATTTCTAACACTTTGCAATAGTCCAGGATAAAAAAATCTGCTATGTTGACTAAAGCATTCGCAGGAACAACTGGCTGTCTCATCACTCGGCCCATTATCACTTGATGGGGCGACAGTCCTGTCCTCCTGTCTGGTGTACTTCTCATTCTCATCAACACAAGAGGCAATGCATCGGGCCACTTCAAAGACGTTGAAGTGCACACCATTGCCAATCTGTTTTTCAATGTACTGTTGAGCCGCTCCACAAGTCCAGAAGCCTCTGGACGGTAACTGCAATGAAGCTTTTGTTCAACCTGTAGTGCTGAACATAACATTTTCAGAACCTCATTATTAAAATGAGTTCCTCGATCTGACACAAGAGAAGACGGTAACTGCAATGAAGCTTCTGTTCAACCTGTAGTGCTGAACATAACATTTTCAGAACCTCATTATTAAAATGAGTTCCTCGATCTGACACGAGAAGTCAGGAATCCAAAACGTGGAATCAACTCTTATACCAATAATTTAGCTACAGTTAAGCTGTCATTTTGTCATGTTGGATAAGCTTCAAACCATTTTGAGAAAATGCATACAATAACCAGTAAATATTTTAAACCGTTGCAAAGGAGCATTTCAATGAAATCCATTTGCATCTAGTTAAAGGGACCTGCAGTTTTTCCTACATGACTCATGGCAACTTGCGTTCTTCTTCCGACATTCTATTGCTGACATACCAAGCAACTGTAGTGTTGTCTGCTCTCTCTGTGATGCTGCAGAGGTCAAGCCCCTATCCCAGCAGCGGTTTCACTGGGTGTGGATCTGAGTGAATTGAAACTGGGCATGGGGTTGTCAGACCTGGAATTATTAGGTCTGGAGACACTGGGCTAGCTGTAATGGCCTGGATATCGCAAGTCATAATGACGGCTCAAAGATATATATTTATTTTTTATCTGACTTTCAATTCACGGCCGAGTTCTCCAATCATATCACATAATTTAATTTAATTCAGATTCCTCTTCTATAACAATGTGTAGCGATGTCATGAGAACTATCAGATGGACAGGATCAGCTTGTTGCACTTGAAAGGCACAGAGCTTAACTTGTAAAAGAATGAGTGCCGTGCCCAGGGCTCCAGTCAGAAGTCCACGGCCAGTGCTTTAAATTGTCAGTGTGCCGAATGCCAAGGCTGCGTAGCCTTGAATCCTCCTCAGGCCTCTTTATCTCACTCTTGCAGGTTCCTGCTTGCTCCTTTTGTGGTGTTTTTTTGTCTTTCTCCGCCTCACTCTTTCTGTTTGGTGTGTTTTCCTCTCTCTTGCTCTGGTAAATGTCTGATGTGGAAAAAAAAGTGCCAGTCCCCAAAAATGACCGGCAACCACCTGCTCAAATTAAGCACTGAGACTACAACTAGACGCGCCATTATTTTACCATACCCCCATTTACGCTCAGGCATTGCACGCCTGGAACCTGGTCTTTCAAGGGTTCAGGTGCCTAGAGGAGAGTGCTAGGGTATCTGATAATTGCTGCTGTACGCTTTCATTTTATGTGATTTGAAACAAGTGAAGCATATTGCGTCCTCCTGGCCGCATGAGATGTGACTGTGCTCCCATAAGGCCCAAAACACAAACTGGGTTCTGGGAGGAATCCCTACCTCTTCACTGGTAACATTGCAAAAACAGCAAGTCATTCCTCTGAGAAAATACATGTGTGAAATGTGCAACTAGCCAAATAACAGTACAGTTAAGAAATAAAGAACAGCTCCATAGAGGGTAGTTAAAAAAGCCATAATTTGACGTAAGAAAAACGTTGCAAAAATTACGAAAACCTTGAAAAAGTAGTCTCTTATTCTATGGCAAATGCAAAAGAAAAGCAAAAAAGATGTGTGCCATCTCTGTAATTAAATGGGCCCTATGCATCCTTTGTTGCTGCCCTGGGTGTTCAAGTAGCCAAAGCAGCCAGACTGATTTTTGTCATTGGCCCTGCTGAAAGTTTTTATCTTCAATCTGAAAGATCGCTGGAGGTCGAAGATCTGCAGTGGGGCAAGCCTGGACACTGCAGCTGTAATGTGCTCTATGATGTCTGATGCGTTAAGTAAGCAGTCTCTCTGTAGCCTCGAACCATCTACAAGGAAGTTTAGAGGAGGATAAATAGCCAAGTTAAAGCTGCTAAGGTCTTGTTTCTCTTTGGACCCTCTTGGCAGGTTTTCCCATTGCAGCAGGTTTAACTGAACAAGTTCTAATAGCTTACATGAACAAAAGTTCTCAGATTACCAAGACTGTTTCTGTGGCAATCCAAGTATGTTGCTCCATAAATAACACAAAGGTTTGCAGGGTTACCAAAAGTCAGTTACTTTATTCTTAAAGAAGGTCCCATCCCTCCATCCAAAAGCTTACCTGGTCTAACTGTCACTGATCCCTCAACACTCAACACATTCCATCACCTGGTTGTGACATGCTAGGTGACATCACGGTGTTCCATCAATACCCAGGTCTGACAACCGCCCTGCTACCACACAACTATTTCCTCAGACTCCACTCAACGTTTTCACCATTTTCAGAGTACACACAACACTGCCAACAGGTCCCTGAGAAATGACAAGTTTCAACGGATACACTGGAACTCTTCTAGGCCTTCTCAACATCGGCCATGCCCTCCGACCACAGGCGTAAAATTCCTCAGAGACAGACAGGCTTCACCACCAGGATGTTGACCCGGTTTAGCTCTCTGGGTCAGCAGGAAATTGGTATCACCATTTGTTGGACAAAATGGTCGATCAGAAGTTGAAGACAGAGCTAGAGACATCGCTCTCCAATAGTCAGGAAAGTCTTCTTTCCTCTTCCCTTCCAGATTCTCTACAAGTGGCTCAAGTAGTGCATTTTTCATATTAAAACATTCAGTCATTGGTGATCAGCTTAGTCAATTCTAATAAAGTTAGAGTCCTTCCTAATATTAGTTATCCAGCAAAATTACGCACTTCTTTTTCTACCTACTTAAATTCATGTGAATAAAAAGATCCCACATGTGCAGTAACCACATATAACACATGTGGCTGATATAAAACTCTCCTACATTGTTATTCCGACTATGGCACTCCCAGTTCAGCTGTCATGGGATGTATTCTCCTCTGAGCCAACACTTGTTCTAGGTTTCCTATGGAGTCTTTCTCTACTGCGTCTTCTAGTTACGTTTTCTGAATAGGAAAGGTGTAACTTGAATCTATTCAAGCACAGATGCCATCCTTGAAGCCCTACGTGTTTCCACTCACGCATCCTGGGAAGTCTGTTGTCAGTCATTTAAAGTGGCAGCTGGTAGGAAGAAGCCCACAAAGGTATGCATGGTGTCTCATCAGAGACAAAAATTTGTATGTCTGATAACAAGACTTTAACTTCATCAATGGCCCTTTCAGCCCAGGTCACCCCTATGTCATAACTGTGGTTTTGACAGGATGTTCCCATTAGAGAATAATATTACAGGGCATAGCAAAAGTTACATGCATGAACCTTTTTAGTAGATTAGAATTCAACATTGCCTAACAGTGTTGGCGATGGTAGAAGAATTCAGTATCACAACTGCAAGACTACGTGGGTCCTTGAGCCATATTATGACTTCATATATTCGCTGCTAGACCACTCTATGTAAAGCTTTCCCTAAGAATTTTGTTTCAGTAAGGCAGGTGCAAGTGTTTGGATCTGTTGGGAGTTTAGGTATAGAGTAGCAAAGAGCTCGAAACAGGGATTGGCTGCTGAAGTAAATGGGGAAGATGAAAAGGTGAAGAGGAATGAATACACATTTGCAACCAAAGCCATAAAAGAGGATTTTGGGTCCAGGAAAAGAAACACTGTGTTGCAGAGACTTGTTTTGTTTCTGGGCACCATTTCTTGAGGTGTCAATGGAACAGAATATGGCAGCAATGAAGACCTTCATGTGGAGGCAGAAGGTACTCAGCACCTCAAGCACTAAGAGCATATTATTATATTTAACATGAAGACCTGATGAGATGGTGTTCCACCATAATATTAAAGTTTATATATCTACCTGCACATATATATCAACTCCACAATATTGGCTACCAACTTTGTACGTGTGCCATAATACTCAATCCCAGAAACATTGGCATAGTTCTTGGTCTTTTACCATTTCTACAACCAAGAACACAGATTTGCTAGTTTCCACACTGATGAGCCGTAGGGCAACAAAAAGTCTGTGTAGATTAGTGCCATCACATTCATCTGCAGTCTTTACATCATAAAAACAGAAGAGTGTAAATTGATTATGCCCATGCTTAAATTAAGTGGTACACTGATGCCCCTTCTAAAGTATATATAGAAAGAAAATATATGAAGGGATTGGAAAATTTAAAAGAAAAAGAAAATGATATATTGTTATACAATTTGCACTTTTACCCTGACAATTTCAATATAGGATATTCCCTTTCAACCTGTTTTATTAAAATTCCTTTGTGTTGTACATTGTAAATATTTTTGTTAGGCGTATCTGTGTAGACATGTCTTAAATGGAGAAGTCGACAAAGCCACCACCAAGAGTTTGTGTAAAGAGCTTGTGTAAGCATACTTCACCATGATGATAACAATTCCTTGCACCATCAATGCATGGGCAGAATTGAAACTTTGGCACAGTGTTCTCTCTCAAGGTACAGGACAGGAGAACCGTACTATATTTGTATTTGTACCCTTCAATGCTACACTGCACGCAGCACAGAGACTCCTCTAGGTGGTATGAAATTGTTGTATTGGCACACTGGTGACAGAAAACTTTGTTATTGTTTTTGTCATCTGCGAGCAATGTTCTATGAACATTCTGAAAATGATAGTTGGAGCCTAAACCCAGTCTGTGCACTTCAGGGTGGGTTTTAAAAATAACCTCAAGATTTCTCCTGAAATTGTATGCATCTTTACTACACTTGTGGGACAAGAATGGGATGCAAAGCCAGGTGTGCTCAGCACAGTGGAATTAGCGCTCGGCTGCTTTGGTCTGTGATGGACGCAGAAGGCAACCTGGACTGAAGTTGCATCCATGTGTGGGAGACACTGGCAGATGGAGAAATAGCTGCAGAGACCGGGAGTGTCCTTGTGCAGCTGGTGTTTGAAGGTATTACTAAGGCTGCAGGGACTTAGTGCTGCTGATGTTCAATGAACATGTATAGGAATAAGACTATACATTGTAAATTGTAAATGTGTTTATATAGTGCTTATAACCCCTGACGAGTCAGTCAGTGAAAATATCTTTATTCGGCGGAAAGCCATATAAGCATATAAAATATTTCACATACGATCCCCTGACAAGTCATTGAAGTGCTTTTTGCACTGAGTAGCACGCTACTACGGAACCCAAGAGAAGTAGTAAGTAGGTTAGCCCAATTTTTCTTTTTCTTTTTTTCTTGTGTGTTAGTTGTGTAGGACTGTGCTCTCGATTTCTTGTGTGTTTAGTAGAGTTTGGGTAGGGGTAGAATGAAAGGAGTGGATTTGAAAAGGGGAAGTAATGAGTTGTTTTGCAAGTAATGGCCGTGTGTGGTTGTTAGGTGGGTGCCATGGTTCAAAAGGAGGGGTGAAAGAGGATGTTTGGGAGTTCAAAGTAGTCAGAGGATTGGGAGAGTCAAAAGGAGAATGGATGTGAAGGACAGAATTTTTTTTATAGGAAAATATAAATATACATACACAAGATACTTGGTAAAATTCCATTGCTTCATTAAACCGCAATATGTAAATACCCATACCATCATAGAAGTGGCAATATTTACACGGTCTGCTGTCCACATTTATCATGTGGTACAATTTTATGGTTTCAAATAACTGTAATTAACTTATACATACATAAATATACACATGGTACTAATTGTAGATATTAGTAGGAGACGTAACCCTCTATATATGCACCCATATGTACATAGAAGCAGCAAATATGACATGGTCTGATATACACATGTATCCAGTGGTGTAATATATAATTGTCCCTAATATAAATGTATCTGCTTATAACAGGAGACATAGTTCAAAGTACAATGATGTGTACTTGCATGATGACAGCTCTTTTCCATATTGTGATGAGTATAGTTTGTCATGTCTGAGTATACTGTTGTGGAACATTCTTGAGTTGTGAGTATGGTCGTCATGTGGGGAAGAGCTGGCTTTTGACTAATCTTCTGAAGTGGAAATGGTTGTCACTAGATCTTATGTTTCGGGTAGGGAATTCCATAGTTTTACTGCTCGAACAGTGTAAGATGTTACACCCATGTTTTTTTACTTGCATGTAGGAATTATAAGGCGGGGAGACATTCTTGAGCGCAGGTCCCTTTGTTGTATATATTTGTTGGCTTTCTTCCTGATAAAGAGTGGTTCTTTGGCATGTATTGCTTTGTGTCTGATACAAAACATCTTGATGGAGGCTCTTCTAGCAACTGGTAAATAGTGTAGCACCCTAAAAGCAGGAGATATGTGTGCTAGTGGCTTTATATAGAAGAGTCTAGGGGTAGCATTCCGAATTCTTTGTAGTCTTACCATAGTCGACGAAGTTGAGCCATGACACAGACCATTAGCGTAGTCCAATTTTGATAGGACAAGGGAGATAGTTGTAGCTTGAACCTTGTGCTGGAATCCTATATGCAGGAAGGTGGCTCACAGTGTTTTTATTCTGAGAAAGCTTGATTTGGCCACCGTTTCCACTGTGGATTCATTGACAGTTTGGCATCCATGGTAATTCCAAGGTTTTTCACCTCCCTAGATATTTTTGGAGGTGGTCCTAGATTTTCAGGTAAGGCACAGAGAGGTTTGTAGGTTTTTCAAAGAGTCTTGGTGTTTTAATGTCCTTTGGGCTTTCCAGTTTTCCAAGTATCTGCTTGTCATCTACGTAGTTATAGCAGGTGATGTCAAAATCATTGATCAGACCTTTGGCTGGCAGGTATTGTCGAAACTGTGCTGGGACTGTGGAATCTTTTGTTGTTTAAGCAGGGGTTCAACACATTTGCTTTAGATTTGCAGAGGTTAGCCAGCTTGTCACAACAATCTTAAGAAATGGGATTAGAGGCTTCTATGTATTTTGGCTTAGGGAATTCAGTGTGAATTTTATAGAATTCTTTATTGGCATACCTTGCATTGTGTATTCAGTTAAAATAGTTTTGTTTTTTAGCTTTTTTGATTTTTGGCTTATATATTCTGTTGTGTAGGCATATCTTGCCTTCAGGGTTGTTTGTTTTGAGCCTTTTGCATTGAAGCTTAGCATTTTGTTGTTTGATCTTTTTTAATTCTGTATTCTTCCAAGGGGCGTGTTTCCTTTGTTATCCTTAGATGTCTTCATAGGAATTAGGAGATCATAAGCTCTCTGGAGCCATCCATAGAGTGTTTGTATAGAATGGATGGTGACCAAGTTTGTGTTGGAGGTAAGTAGATGTTCTAGTTCCACCAAGTTCAGGTTGTTCCATGGTTGGTATGTAGTTGAGGGCAGGATGGTTTTAGTTGGGATGGGTTGCGGTGTCATGTGTTGGAAGGCAATGAGAAAGTGGTTTGGCTATGTGACAATAGTAACTCTTTGGTGTGTGACTAGGTGTGGGTTGGCAAAAATGAAATCTAATTTGTATCCAGCGATGTGTGTGGGGTTAGAAAAGAGTCGGTGTAGGTTGTGTGTGTCTAGGCCAATGAGAATGGTTCTTAGATGTGTCATATTAGGTTTATCAAACTATATGTTGAGCTCACCAAGGATGCATAGGTTTGAGTATATTGTAAAAAGTTTAGAAATTGTGTCTAGCAATGTGTCTGTGAATGTTGCATTACTAGGTGGTTGGCCGTAGAGGAGGGGAAAGTAACAAAGAAATGTTGGTGTGGGGTTGCATCTGATAAGGAGGGTATTAGGCCTGTCAGCCTTGTGGTGGTCTTCCCCCCCAAACGTTTTGCTTTCACCCCTCCTAATTTTTCTGATCTCGTTTTTGCTGGCCTTTGGACTCTGCACACTTTGCCACTGCTAACAAGTGCTAAAGTGCTTGTGCCATCTCCTTAAAACATGATGGAATTGGCTTATACCCAATTAGCACATTTAATTTACTTTTAAGTCCCTGGTAGAGTGATAGCACATTTATCCAGGGCTTATACATTAAATGCTACTGGTGGGCCTGCAGAACTGATTGTGCCACCCACTTAAACAGCAATTCGAAACACGTCTCAAGCCTGCCATTGCAGCCTTTGTGTGCAGATTTTAAAGTGCCATTTCAACCTGGAAAAATAGATCATTTACTAGGCCCAAACCTTTTTTCTAATTCATATGCCACCTCTATGGTAGGCCATGAGCAACCCAGAGGGCAGGGTGCAATGTATTTAAAAGGTAGGACATCTAATGTTATGATTTAAATGCCCTGGTTGTGAAAAACTCTTACATTTGTTTTTACTACTGCAAGGCCTACCTCTCCCATATAGTAACATTAGGGTTAACTTATTACATTTAACAAGCCATAACGTCCAATTGGAAGCAGGTGGACAGACTAGGGTTGGTATCTATAGAGTATCTATAGAATTGTAATTAAAAACCCTCTTTAATGGTGAAGTTGGGTATATTAATCCCAATTCTGAAAATGCCACTTTAGAAAGATGCCATTTCCTTGTCCCCACCATTCAGTGTCTGCTGCCTGTGTCCTGGGCCAAATGACTAGGTGTAGTTGGCAGTTGGTCTTTGTGTATTACTCCCAGACAGTGAAACAAAGGGAAGCTAGGTGTTGGCAGGTTGAACCACTCTGAGTTAACAAGGGGGAGGAGCTTTCGCCTACCACCCTTGCACATCACAAAGGCCCTGCCTGAGCACTCTCGCTGTAAAGAAGACAAGTCGAGGAAGAAGTAAAACAGTAGTTTATTGATAACTTCCAACACAGTATGAAGAGGGTCAGTGGGGAGACCTGAGAGGAGCGTCCGGTAGCAGTCATCATCAGCTGAGCTCTCACATTCCAGAACGCTTAGCTGATGACAGGGAGGAGGTGGGGAAGGGAGGCAAGAGGGGACAAAAGGGAGAGGGTAAACACTACACATCTTCCTCTTTACAGAACAAAAACAAGAGGAGAATGTTAATCACATATAAAATCATTTAGTTTCCTTGGGGGGGGAACCACAAGTCGACCAATTCTGGTTCTTAAAGGTACACCAATGCCATTGTCAGATAAACGCTCTTCTGAGCCCGTAGAGGCTGTTCGCTGGGTGATTTGTGATTGACCAACATTTTCGTCATCCTCCCAGAAATCACACATTCCTCCCTTTGAGCTGCCAGGAGATTGACCGTGCTGTGTGTCCCTAGATTCTAGTCCATCTTGGTAACCAGAATTGCATGCAGATAACTTTGAGAAATGCAAAACTCTGCCGTCACTCAATAAGGTTGAGTTGCAAAACACCTTTTCTACCCTGAGGGGTTTTGAAAACCTATTATGACTCTTTGATATGTACCCACTCACTTTCACTCGTACCATGACACCCACACATAAATGCACAGGTTTGGAGCTGTGCTTGATGTCATAACGTGCTTTGCAATCCTCTTGTTTTTTTTTTAAACAGTGTCTTACTTGTTCAGGTGACTATTCTACTCTTTTGTTGGCAGCTAGCCAACCCACATTGTCTTTAGACATGGGGATCCTGCCCCTCATGAGCTCGAATGGGCTGTGTCCTGTACTGTTGCATGGTGTAATGCGGTATGCCCATAAAGTCTTGCAAACTTCATTCTTCCATGCTAAATTGTTGCATGTGGCTAGCTGTATAATGCCCTTAAGGACCCTGTTGATGCGCTCAACAGCTCCATTGCCGGCAGGGTGATATACCGACGTGGTTTTGTGTGTTATATTGTTCCTTCTCAAGTAGTTGCGGAACAACTCTGAGATAAACTGGGGGCCATTGTCACTGACAATACATTTGGGTAATCCCTCCTTAATGAAAACCTCATCAAGAAATTTAACCACGCTTTGGGCATCAGTTTTGTTTACAAAACCAACTTCTGGCCACTTCGAAAAATGATCAATTAGCACAATTGCAAATACTTGTTCTCCATTATCCACAACAGGTCCCATGATGTCTATGCCAATTCTTTCCCAAGGCATGTTGGGACACGGAATGGGATGAAGCGGGGGTCTGAATGTGACTTGAGATTTGTCAGAATTACAACATTTCAGGCAGTTCCTTACAATCCTCTCTGTGGCAAGGTCGACACCAGGCCACCAGTACAGATTTCTTATCCTATTTTTGGTTTTGCCAATACCCAGATGACCTTCGTGGCATATCTCAAGTATAGTTTGCCTGAGTTTGGTTGGGGGAATGACCTTCCCACTTCTTAAAAGAAACCCGTCCTCAAGTGAAAGGTCCTGTTTCACCTCCCAGTAGGGCAACAGTTCTCTATCAACATTTTTCTTAGTTGGCCAACCGTTAACAATCATACTGCAAATTCTGCTCAAGACTGCTTCCTTACCTTGTTCTTCCAACCACTCCTCTAGTGAAATACCATGCATTTCCTCATGTATACTGGCAACACAGAATTTCTCATCTGACTCACTATTGGATTCTTGCATCAAAACAGGCATGCAGCTTAAGAAATCCGCCACCACGGTCTTAGTTCCAGGTACATATTGCACTTCATAGTTGAAATCAAATAATCTGACAGACAACCTAGCCAGTCTTGGTGATGCAGTGTATAGTCCCTTTGTCATAAGGTTTCTGCACATACAGAGCTATGCACAGGATAATAGGACCTCGGAATATAGTGGTGAGCCAACCATAGACCTTAGCACCCAAAACCCCAACCCAACTAGCCTTAGCGTCCCATTAGCACCATTGTACCAATGATTAGACAACCCAGAACACGGTATCTCTCTCTCAGGACTCGCAGAGGCAAGAACACTTTTCGTCACACTCGTACTTGTCCACAACGGGCGTAATAAGAGACACTGTGTAGTTCAAAATGTTTATTTCAACTTACGTGCTCTAAGATACAGTACACGTGTCAGTACTATTATCATAATACATATGAATAATATAATCAGCATGGTTACAACTCCATAGAATACAAACGGGGAAAGCATCTCATAAAGCAGTGGATATATGTCTAACTAACATTACCACCCTCCCCGTGCTGTAAGCTAGTTTATTATAAAAAATAGAAGACCTCTGGGCTTTGACTAGCGAACCCCCATACCTCAGTCTCTAGATGCAAAGCTACATCAGCAGACAATCACAGCTCTTCTCTCTGGAAAGGTATTCTCCAACTGTGGCTAGAGCGGGCGAACCGCAATATTAAAAGCACACTAATTTCTCCATGGCAGCTGTACATAGTGTTATGTCTAGGTGCGAGGGACAGGCCAAATCAGCAAGAACAAGGAGATGCTGTTATTCGACCTTGTACATGTTGTGCAGTCTGAGCCCAAATCGAACAGGAGAAAAGGTGAGAGACAGAAAATGCAGACAGCGCTAAAATAACTTGGCAAGAGCAGAGGTCGATAGAACAACGGCTCACAGTAACGTGTGCAAAGAAAAGCAGCATGGCAGCCAGGCCCAAGACAACCCAGCAAGGCAGGCCAGGGCCAGGCCGCCGCAAACCACAAGACACCCTCCCCTGGACAGTTCATCGGACTAGATAAAGGAGGAAGACAGAGTTCAAATGGGCCGAGCAGAACAGAAATGTCGTTAGGTTACGCAGTCACCGTGAGTGAGAGTGACAAAAACCAAAAAAAAAAACAACGAACAACGAGAGTCAGCGAGGCAGGCCACATCAATCCAGAAATGTAGAAGTGCAGAAAAACGCAATAGCATCCAAGAGGACATCATTGGAAGTGTCAGAAAACATAGACGCCATCCAGTCCAACAGATCAAATGAGCAGGAATGTTCCTCAAAGGAGGGAGCATCCAACAGCTTGCGTGATATTCAATATAACTTTGTTGTAGGAGATCCTGAGCAGCCGCCCAGATATCCCATTGTGCCAAAATCCCCAGTGCAGCCGCACGCGTCATAAAGCCAGCAACGGAACAGTCCCGTTCATGGGCCTCTAAGGGACCCACCAACTGAACAAAATCCGGAACAGACAACGACGAATTGGAGAGGCAATAATCCATGGTCCAGGTGAAAGGACAGCGGATGCAAGACATCACAGGTTGCACGCAAGTGAAATACGCAAAGCGAAAAGAAAGGGTGTAGGACACACCGATGGTCGCTAAGGGCAGAACACCGAAGCCAGCCAGAAGCCGCTCACGGAGCAGCTGGAGGCGTTCGGGATCGAGAAGGGCCCAGCGGGGAGCAGCCATTGCGCAGAAAACAGACCAACAGCAAGACACCAGCCGCCAAGGCGAGGATTAATGGGAAACCACCAAAGACGCTAGAAAAAATAGAATGAATGAACGCCGGTATCACACCAAAAATAGTTTGGAAGGTGGACACCAGGCCGAACCCCACAATCTTAAAAAATGCACTAGACCCTCCGTGTTTGATGCGTTAAAAATACGATGAATTAACTCCCGAAATGTTGGGGGAGGTTGGTGTTCAAAAGGGCCTGTATTTCACTGTGGGTACTCGCCACCTGGAGAACGAACGTCTCCCGGGCGGACGTGAGCGTAACCTCCTCATTCAATAATAGGGCCTTTATTCTGCTCAACTTATTGAAGTCTGCCTCCATGGTAGGAATGGAAGGCCAAATAGAGTTATCAACGATGTCGTGAGGGGGAGGAAAAAGCACATTCTTGCAGCAGACAACTCTGTGCGAAACCGTGACAATATACGGAATGCCGGCCTGTAGGCCACAACATTCTTCGTTATTTAAAAGCAAATAGCTACCGTTAGTAAGCAAAGTAAAGGTAGGAGAAATAGCAGGAGCAGGAATACCCTTTAGCACACATGCAAGATTCGGAACGGAAACGCTACAAGCTCCGTGCAGTTTAATATGTTTACAAATAAGCGAATGACCCACAGTTGAATCACAAGACTCCCCCGTGAGAAAAACTTCCTTGCCGACTCTAAGGCATTTATACATGAAAGGCAAGGACCAGAGTTCATGCAGGAAAGCACTACCCAAAGGCTGGAAACGGCCCACAGGATAATGTTTCATGCACGAGCTAAATTCAAACAAGGAAAAAGGTAAAGCGATAACCCCATGAACTAGCCACACAGCAGAATCTAGTTCCGCTATAGAGAATGGTAAAGGATCCACTTACTCGATATGTAACAAAGTGTAAGATGCATCTTTCATGGACATGAACTGCTGCTTTTCAGTCAAATTAAAAGGCAGAAAAAGGGCAGTAGTGTTCAAGAAATTCCAAGGAACTTTACCTAACTTAAGGGTTTGCAATGTCCACGCAAACTGCATTACTGAACGCAATTGATTCTGACCATGATATAAAATAGAAACATCATCTTGTACAATATCAACAACAGAGGACACAATATTCTCTAATGTGTAAATGCGGGAAGACAGGGTATTTTTACTATTGTCAACAACAGCAAGCACCTTTTCCAAATTTGCTTGGTCTATTTCCCGAAGACGGGAAGCAGCTTCCATTTGTGACAGCTTCCAGAGTTCATTATACGCTTCATAAATGAATCTCTTCGGTCGGGGACCACGAGGTCCCAAGATAAAGTCGGACAGGTCAATAGTGCCTGATAGGAGGGACAAATGTTGTTTAACAGAGTCTAGGGACGAATGGTGTAGCCATTGTTTACATAATTTACCAACTGAATACGTGGTGACAGTACGAGATTCAGCGAATCTCGGATCAGGCTTGTCCTGTCTGTAGCCAGGAACTGTGCCATGAAAACGCAGTTGGCACGCATTCGATGATATGGGCCATGCCAACCAGGGTGACTGTACCATTGCAGAAACGTTAAAGGAGTTGTTTTGAAACAGAGACTGCAACGTCACAAGGGACATATTAAAACGCAAGCTATCATTTGGAGAACTCGACAAGGATGGGATGGCTGGCTCATTTAATTGTTTAGTGGTTGCCAACCCCCAACACGTGGTTTGATGAATGGAAGTATTCAGAAACACAATTTGGGCCGGGATAAGGCAAGCGCGGTGCAAAGCCTCGGTGCCCTGCACCTGCCATGGCTTTGAACCCCAGATTGATTTTAAATCGACTGTATCTTTCCAGTACTCATAACCACCCACCGCCAAGGCGCTCAAAAAGGAACCCGAATAAAGTAATTTGGTGTGGGTCAACATTATTTTTTGAGTCAATGGGGCACCCAATTTAAAATAATAGGACCCAGGGTTCGATCGATTAAAATCAGTAAAATAGGTGAATTTATTTCGAAGAGTCTGGGAGCTACCTGGTAAGGGGTTTGGGCAATGTTCCCATTGTGTGTAGTTAACAGGGCTGCGTAGTGCACTCGGTTTGTGGAGAAAATGGTTGCCCCAATGCTGGTAGCAATACAAATCGGCATAATTCGCAGAATTCATATACAAATCCTCAGCATTAAAAGAAGCATAATATTTTAAATCAGCAAACAATGCTTCAACGACATGCACATCCCAATCGTCAGAATGAATATTACTTTTTACTACATCACCCATCGAAACTCGAAGGACATTTGGTACATTAATAATTTCTGTCGGGCCATGGATTTGAAAATTTACCGCATCCCATACGATGCCATCAGCAACTGGAAACGCTGAAATGTTCACAAATGTGTGGTCACGCTTCATGATGTGTGAAGAGGAATGTGGAGCCAAAGTTCCAGCAACACTGTTCACAGCAGAGCGTTCAGGTAAATAGTGACATTGATGAGTAGAAAAAACACTGTGACAAAGCCAATGGACATGAACAAAAAAATCAAGAAAAGCACCATCCAGATGTATGTCCAAGGTGGAATCAAAAAATTGTCTCTAAACCAGGACACAAAAAGACTGAACTTGGACGGGACCGTTGATGAGTTGGAATCCGAGTCAAAGGAATAACGTGTCGGGCTCAGTGGCGTTGTTGGTTGGTGTGCCACCGACTCTGTGGCGGGATAGGTATACCCGTCCTCGTCGATGCAGGGGGTGACAGGGGGTTCGAATATATTTTCAGGCATATCAACCATCTCCATGGTAACATCAGTGACCGTTCGGGCAGGAGTGCCTCGAACACATGTCCGATAAATGACAGGACAAGAGACCGCTGGTGTGACACTATTCAGGATCGGCCAGATGTTGTAGCTTGACATTTTCCACTGAGATATATCTGTTTTCCTTGCGACCAGGAAGCGGTGGTAAGATGACTGTACGTGTTCCCTTCAAGCCCAGGACTGGAACCGGTGCACGAAAAGAGGGGCCAAATTCTTTTTGTTCTCCACCTTCTCTCGAACCAGGTCGCCAATCTTCGGAAGCCAGCCGGCAACCGGAATCTGCAGAGCAGGGTCTGTGGCTGAAGGCAAATGTGCAATTGCAAGTTTGTCTCGGGCTTCTTGTAAGTCCTGTAACATAGTAGAATGGTTATCTACATCAAACTTGGCGGATTGCGCCGCCATGTCTAGACCATCAAGGTCAGGCACAAACATTCGTATGCCAAAGAGCATTTCGTAAGGGGTCCGCCCACCCAGAGGTCTTCTAGGGAGATTGTTAAGTGCACGCTGAACGGTATACAAGTGGGCCAGCCAGTTCCTGCCAGTACCTATAACTCTAGCTGTCAAGGATTGCTTTAAGTCACGGTTCATTCGTTCAACGATAGAGTTGCCCTCAGGCCTATACGGAGACGAAAATTTCACCCGCACCCCCAAGGAACCCATTGCGTCCTTGTAAGCCTTAGAGGCAAACGCCGGACCTTGGTCAGAATGGAAGGTGCCGCATGCAAAAATTCCCACAAAGACACGCAAATCCCTGATGACATTTCGAGCGTCAGCACTCCGTTGTGGCCAGACCCAGAAGAACCGTGTTCACGAGTCCACTGCCACTAAGATATATTTATAGGCAGTGTCTGAAGAAAATGGACCGCAGTGATCCAGGTAAACACACCCAAAGGGTCTGTCAGAAATGCCTAGCGAGGTCTGAGGTGGTCGTGTGACCGTGGAAGGCTTGATCTGTTGACAAACGTCACAGGAAAGCACATAAGTACGGGTATCTTTATATAAACCACGCCACCAGTAACGCTGCTGTAAGATGGAAACTGTCGCAGACACACCAGCATGAGCCGAAGCCATGCCTTCGTGCGCTGCCGTTATCAAGGAAAACCTGCGGTCCGCGTTGGGGATCAGCCGATTCCCAACACCGGGTATTGTTACATAAGGAGCCTGTTCGGGACCTAACTGATAAGAATATTTGGAAGGAAAACCCTAGGGTAATTAACGCCTTCCTTTGTCGCAGCAATAGCTGCCAAGATATCGGTGTCTATTTTAGACATGGATCTAGTAACTGCTGCTACTGAACACGTGACTACTGCTGATTTGGCAGCTTCATCTGCCAAACTGTTACCAACAGCGTGTGCGCCCACCCGCTGATGGCCTAGGGCGTGAACCACCTGTGTGAGCGGCAGACGTTGTAATTCTGCCACTCGAACCCAAAGCATTTTATGCTTGATTGTGTTGCCTTTAGCGTCTCTATAGTCGTTTTGCGACCAAAAGAACAGATTGTCATTGTATGATTGAACACAGTAGTAAGAATCGCACACAATTAAAGTGGTCACATCAGGATTGACGAACTCAAGCGCAAGCACCAATGCACGCAACTCGGCCAATTGTGCGGTACTGTCCCCGAGTGTCTGAGTGTGCACAACAGTGGATTTGAACTTTCCGTTCACAAACGTACCTGCAACAATAGCACATGCGGCTGAATAAGCATGCTTGGAACCCGTGGCCGGTTGTGCCGAACCATCGGTGTAGATCACACAGTCGTAATCCTCAAGCGGCAATAAAGACAGAGGAGGAGGATGAACGAATTCATACTGTAAGAACTCCTGAGTCTGAAGAGAAGAATCGAATATGAAAGTGACATCCGGAGACGTCAACGAGGTTGCCCATTGTATCCAACGGGGGTGCAAAGCTTTAGAGTTCGGTACACTTGCTTTGGTCACTGCCTCTAGAGCAGGATATGGTGTTACCACCAGAATGCGTTTTCCCTGTGCCAGTGCGCGCTCCTTTAGAATCGCCATTTGCACTGCTGTCAGAACTTTTTCCACAGATGAAAACCGCATTTCTGCGGAGGTGTACAGATGTGACTTGTATGCGATGGGTACTGTATCACCTTCATTAAAGGTTAAGTACGTGAAACCCACTGCCCCTGGAATGATTCTAATCACCAGGTTTGTGTGGTTATCACGTGTCAAAAGATATTTAGACTCAAGAAGGTCAGTCTGTAAAGACTGTAGAATGGAGGTATGCTCCGGAAGCCAGCAAGACTTCGAAAAGGTAGGTTGTATCAAGGCATACAGTGGCTTGATACGCTGGGCGTATTCGGGAATGTATGTACGTCCGAAGTTAAAAAAACCCAGCAATGACTGAAGTTTCTTCAGATTAGTAGGAGGGCACAGAAGTGCACATTTCTCCAGAAAATGGGGGGCTAAGCCCTTACCTTCATTGTTGAGCTCATAGCCCAAGAACAAAACGGTAAATTCAGCAATATGAGATTTGGCAAAGTTAATTTTGTAACCTTGAACTGCAAATTCAAGAATAATGCGGTCGACTCGGGTTAGATGCGGAAACAATTCGTCGTCCGTCAGATAAATGTCATCTACGTACGAACAGGCGTCTGGATCGATGCCGTCTAGCAAAGAGACAACACGAGCGGCGAATACGCCTGGACTATTTTTGTAGCCCATAGGAAGACGCCTGAATGTGAACATTTTACCACCGGAAGTAAAAGCGCTCCATTGGCCACTCTCCGGGGCTAAGTTGTGCGTGTAGAATCCATTTGAAAGGTCAAGGGTCGTTTGTATTTTTTACGAATAAGACTGTCTACAAGCGCAGAACTATGGGTGTTTTGCACCGCAAAGGTCCGACAATGAGAGTTCAAATGCCGGTAATCCAAAACTAAGCGGTACGATCCATCGGGTTTAGAAACCGCGAAAAGGGGATTGTTCATAGGTGATACACAGGGTTCAATTACTCCCTGATATTCCAACTGAGTCAGAATTTCGGAAACGGGGCCTTTGGCTTCACGTTTTATGGGATATTGGGGTTGTGGCTGCGGTAGTGACCGCAAAGGTATTTCATGGGGGGGAGAATCTTCGTCCCAACCCACGTGGTTGCGGTATAACGCAGGAGCTAGGGACACAGCCCACTCAGCTGCCAGAGCCTCTGCTTTGTCCTTTGAGACATGTCGAGAAAAGCTCGGAAGGATTACCTCCTCCCCTTACTCGCAGCAAGAACGAAGGGGGTGGCCAATCCACCTCTGCTAACAAAATGTCATATGAAGAGGTTAGATTTTCCCAAAAATCCCTTTAATTATACGCTGTATATCACCTTCGATTTGTATGACAATATTAAAAAGTCTATCAGGGGTGCCACTCTGGTGTCAGCTGTCTCTACAGTAATGAATGTTTCAGTTGCTGTCGCCTCCATATGAGGACGTAGCGCCTCCCGCACTATGGTAACTTCCGCGGCGCTTTCTAGGAGGGTTACTGCCCACGTCCAATTCAGGAGCCTCGTTCTCACCGTCTGTGGCATATTTCGCTGTTACAGCGGCAACTTTCTTCTTCTGAAATTGTGGTCGAAAACGTTGAAAGTCTTCCGCTTTTCCTCTGACTTGTTGTCGAGGTTGGTCTCGTCCCTGGGGAGCCTCTCGGTCCCTTCCTCTATCCTGGCGGTCTCCTCCACCGGCCTGTGACGAAGTCTGTGCCTGTGAAGAACGAGGAGAACGCGCATCAGGGATCTGAAACCTATCCGGTGATTTAATTCTCGCTCTATCGTGTAAATCATAAGTGCGTTCAGAAGAAACTGAAACCGGGGATGCGCCTCTGGACCCCGGCTTCTTTTGTTGCTTACCCTGTTTTTTCAGCCTCCAGCTCTTTTTAGTGAAGACTGGTTTCTCATCTTTCTCAGATTGAGATTTGGTTTGTTGTTGTTGTTGCGATTGTGTTTGTTGTTTTGCAAAAGGCTTGTTGCCCAGGCTATTTCTACCAATAGTTTAAAATACGGTGTTTATCCACTGGGGTTGTGTGTGGAAAAACTGCCTCCAACTGGTCAAATTTTTCTGCAAGCCAGTAAGGAAAGTCGTCCTTATTTTGTGGACGTTTACCCATCACTGAGTTCACCATTACAGGACTTATGGTAACTCTGGCTGCACCAGTTGGATGGCCTGCAACTCCAGGAGGGGCTCCCTGGATGTTGCCTGTAACATACTGCACTAGGGCTCGATGCACTCGCACCAAAGCCGAATACATGTTACGCAGTTCCGCGACTGGTATTGTCATATATCGCGGATGTGGGGTGTACCCGGCCAAAACAGGCCAAGTGGCCCCATCAATAGACAAGGGGCCTAAACGAACCGTTGTAGTCGGTTGGGGGAGGGCGCCATCAAACCAAACACGGTGTTGCCACGCCGTGAGCGGTACCTCAAGACAAGAATAAGGTATATAGTGATTAGGAACTGCAGTGGCTGTATATTCATGGAACAAATCGTCAGTCCCATCCACTGCAGGAAAAGTGATCCATGAGTAGAACACCTCAAAGTGGTAAGCCGGATCGGCTTGTACCACAAAGATCAAGTCAACTCCAGTATCTGGCACTCCATACACCCGTAAGTGTGTTCGGAGTGCTCCGCGGCTATGTGCCGCAATTTGTACAGCCATTTCTGGCTAGAAATATTCGACAATCCAAAAGTAGGCAGCACAATTAGGGTTTGTTTAAGAAACCTTTTTTTAACAACATCAAGCTTGAATGTACCTACAAAAGCTTCAATATAGGAGGTATTACCGTCACACACGCTTCCGGAAGCGTCTGTGAGGGGATTGTGGACAAGCACAAGTACTACTCAAGCGTCTCGCAGATAAGCTGCCCCACTCGTTGGTCGCGCCATGTCATAAGGTTTCTGCACATACAGAGCTATGCACAGGATAATAGGACCTCGGAATATAGTGGTGAGCCAACCATAGACCTTAGCACCCAAAACCCCAACCCAACTAGCCTTAGCGTCCCATTAGCACCATTGTACCAATGATTAGACAACCCAGAACACGGTATCTCTCTCTCAGGACTCGCAGAGGCAAGAACACTTTTTCGTCACACTCGTACTTGTCCACAACGGGCGTAATAAGAGACACTGTGTAGTTCAAAATGTTTATTTCAACTTACGTGCTCTAAGATACAGTACACGTGTCAGTACTATTATCATAATACATATGAATAATATAATCAGCATGGTTACAACTCCATAGAATACAAACGGGGAAAGCATCTCATAAAGCAGTGGATATATGTCTAACTAACATTACCACCCTCCCCGTGCTGTAAGCTAGTTTATTATAAAAAATAGAAGACCTCTGGGCTTTGACTAGCGAACCCCCATACCTCAGTCTCTAGATGCAAAGCTACATCAGCAGACAATCACAGCTCTTCTCTCTGGAAAGGTATTCTCCAACTGTGGCTAGAGCGGGCGAACCGCAATATTAAAAGCACACTAATTTCTCCATGGCAGCTGTACATAGTGTTATGTCTAGGTGCGAGGGACAGGCCAAATCAGCAAGAGCAAGGAGATGCTGTATTCGACCTTGTACATGTTGTGCAGTCTGAGCCCAAATCGAACAGGAGAAAAGGTGAGAGACAGAAAATGCAGACAGCGCTAAAATAACTTGGCAAGAGCAGAGGTCGTAGAACAACGGCTCAGAGTAACGTGTGCAAAGAAAAGCAGCATGGCAGCCAGGCCCAAGACAACCCAGCAAGGCAGGCCAGGGCCAGGCCGCCGCAAACCACAAGACACCTTTGTGGTCAACACTTTAGTGAGGGGTCTATGCTCACTCCTTAAAATCACCTTTTTTCCCCATACAAATTGTCCGAAATGTTCTAATCCCCATATACACGCCAAAGCCTCTCGCTCAATGACAGAGTACTTTTCTTCTGTCGGTGTCAGGGAGCGTGAGGCGAAGGCGATGGTGCATTCTGTGCCTTTCTGATCTCTCTGCGTGAGCACCGCGCCTAAACCTCTTCCACTGGCATCAGTGGTTACAATGTTAGTCAACGAGGGATCAAAGCCTTGCAGGAGTGGAGCTGAACATATCTCATTTTTTAACATGCAAAATGATCTGCGACATTCGTCAGACCAAGCAAATTTGTTTCTGGTTTTAAGGAGTTGTCTCAAATCATAGGTTTTAGTTGAAAATTTCTCAATAAATTTAGAGTAGAACTCGATAAGACCTAGGAAAGAGCGCAGTTCATCTTTGTTTTTTGGCTCTGTGGCATGGAGAATGGCATCCAGAAGCTCTTTTTTGGGTTTGATACCATCGGCTGTAATTACGTGTCCTAAGTACGTTACTTCCGAACGTGAAAATTTGCATTTGCTGTGTACGGCAGTAAGCCCCTTGTATTGGAGGATCTCCAGCACTTGCATCAATTTATCATCATGCTCTTGTTTAGTTTTTCCCATGACCAAAATGTCATCCTGGAACAAGAGGATGCCAGTCACGTCTTTAAATGTTTCCTGCATCAGCCTTTGGAACATGGCAGCGGCTGATGCCAACCCAAAGGGAACTCTTTTAAATCGGAAACATCCAAAGGGGGTAATGAACGTGGTCAAGCTCTTGCTCTCAGGATGTAAGGGAACCTGATGGTATGCCGCCTTTAAGTCTATGGTGGAAAAATACTTAACACCTTTGGTACACGCCAACATCTCATTGATGCGTGGTAGGGGATATTGATCCACAAGGATATTTTCATTGAGATCGCGTAGATCTATACATAATCTCAATTTCCCGTTGGGACGTTTAACTACAACCAAGGGGGCGACCCACTCGGATGACTCCACCCTCTCAATTATGTCATCCTTGAGTAGTTTTTCTAAATGGGCATTTACTTCCTCTCTTATGGAGAATGGAATGTTCCTGACTTTGTGTAATTTGGGAATGGCACCCTTCTTGGCGCATATTTTGTGTTCAAAATCCTGAAAGTGGCCAATGGTATTCAAAAAGACTTTGGGGTCCGGTAGCAGTCATTATCAGCTGAGCTCTCTGTGATGTCTTCCTTCATATTCTTCTTGAGATACAAGTTCTATAGAACATAGAACTTGGAATGTTCTAACTTGCTCATCTGTCAGTTGCTGTCCTGTGGCTGATAGATGAGGTGTTATTAATAAACCCTCTTTACTATCATATCCTGCGTGCTTTTAATGATTGAGAACTTTTCATTGGCGACGAGCGAGGGATTTGAAGACCAGAGGAAGAAACACCTCAACATCAAGATCAACTTCAAGCTGTTTATTATTGAAGAAATAATTCACGGTGTTATGGTGAATTATAAAAGAAGCAACTTTGAAACGTGAGGCAAGTCGTTTAGTTGCGGATTGTGTTATGTGGGTGGATCGGACCCGCAAGGTACTGTGAATTTCTATTTTTTTTAAAGTTATTAAGTGACGATGTTAGAGGAGCTGGCGGTTTGACAGGACAGCGCGAGGACGCCGCGAGCTTCCTCTCTAAGCGTAAGCAGCGCGTGGAATTTATGTGGGCACAGCTTAATTGTGATCACGAGAAGAGTACTGTTCCCTGTGCGCGTGATCTGCGCGAGGAAGTTCAATGCGCGAGGAAGTTCAGTGCGCAAAACAGAAGGCTTAACACAGTGTGTCCGTGACAGTGTTTTGACTCGTGCGGCAACAATATCAGCCGCGTTAATTTGGTGTATGAAATAGGCGTGTGACGGTGCCTTGGCTCGAGTGCTTCAAAAGATGAAATAGAAGAATCGCTCATGAATTAAATCCAACAGTACAAAAGATAACAACATTGTAAGAAATCTTACTGTGTGGTATTGCGAGCGAGCCGTTCAACAGCAGTTTACTTCACGTCGACGGGTTACAAGGCTCTTATTATGAACCAATAAGGAGTCTCTGTGTGTCACGTGTGTACCGACGGTGACACGCACACCAGGAAGTGAAACGTGAAGAAAATCAGACTGAAACGCGAAGGGAATTATTTGAAAACGAAACTGTCAGAGAGCAGGAAGGAGCTTGTGTGTGTCACGTGGATATCGACGGTGACACGCACACCAGGAAGTGAAGTTTAAAAAAAAAAGTGAAACACAAGTGCATTTATTTAAAAAATAAAATTAACAGACAGCAGGAAGCCTTATTCAAATAAAACTTTATTCATCTCATTGTTACACAATATTGGAAGACTTTGTGACTGCTATCAATAGGGAGGTGTATTGGATTTGGTTTGCACTTTTCTATATGCACATCAGGCAGTATCAGTTATTTGAAGAAGAAAAGATAAGTTTACGTTATAAAACAATATTATAAGATTATATTTATAAGGAATTGCCTACGGTGATAGGCACACCTGTGACTTCAACGGTGATAGCAAAACCAAAGGGGATGATGGACGGAGTGTTGAACATTGCAAGCACTCACCCCCAGTCAACTGATCTGGGTTTAATCCATCATCATTCTTTAGTTCACTCCGCCACCCCAGTTTAGACATGGCCATATGCAAATCAGTCTGACTCTGTCCTCATGGGAACAGTCCAGCCCGAACTGCCAAGCCATGTCTTCCTGGACCGGAAACAAGCATCCTGGGACCGGTTTCTGGCTTACAGCCGTCATCAGCCAGGCTATCTTGAGTCCAGTGGCAAAGTGAGCAAGGGACCCACGTCTGGGCATACCCTGCCAACTTAGGGCGAACATAGCAAAACCAAGGGGATGATGGACGGAGTGTTGAACATTGCAGCACTCACCCCCAGTCAACTGATCTGGGTTTAATCCATCATCATTCTTGAGCTCACTCCGCCACCCCAGTTTAGACATGGCCATATGCAAATCAGTCTGACCCTGTGCCTCATGGGAACAGTCCAGCTCGAACTGCCAAGCCATGTCTTCCTGGACCGGGAAACAAGCATCCTGGGACCGGTTTCTGGCTTACAGCCGTCATCAGCCAGGCTATCTTGAGTCCAGTGGCAAAGTGAGCAAGGGACCCACGTCTGGGCATACCCTGCCAACTTAGGGCGAACATGCAATTTGCAATTCGCCCCAAGTGGGAAGGGTATGCCCAGACGTGGGTCCCGTGCTCACTATGCCACTGGAGTCAGGCTATCCTGGCTGATGAGGGCTGAATGCCCGAAACCGGTCCTAGGATGCTTGATTCCGGTCCAGGGAAGACATGGCTTGGCAGTTCGGTCTGGTCTGTTCCCATGAGGCACAGGGTCAAGACTGATTTGCATATGGCCATGTCTGAACTGGGGTGGCGTGGTGAAGCAAAATAACGATGGATTAAACCCAGATCTGTGACTGGGGGTGAATGTTTGCCATTGTGCAACATTCCGTCCATCATCTTGTGTGTTTTGCAATTCGCCCCAAGTGGGAAGGGTATGCCCAGACGTGGGTCCCGTGCTCACTGCGCCACTGGAGTCAGGCTATCCTGGCTGATGAGGGCTGAATGCCCGAAACCGGTCCTAGGATGCTTAATTCCGGTCCAGGGAAGACATGGCTTGGCAGTTCGGTCTGGACTGTTCCCATGAGGCACAGGGTCAAGACTGATTTGCATATGGCCATGTCTGAACTGGGGTGGCGTGGTGAAGCAAAATAACGATGGATTAAACCCAGATCTGTGACTGGGGGTGAATGTTTGCCATTGTGCAACATTCCGTCCATCATCTTGTGTGTTTTGCACTTCAACGGTGATAGTCACACCATAAATTGTTTCACATATTGTGTCAGTTCTTTAGTGATAAAAAAAGGAATAGAAAAGGAGTCATGCAAAATGTACCTGCACCACCGTTTTTTTTTAGTAATCCAGGAGAACCACTTGTAAAGTGGAACAAGTGGAAAAAGATTTTTGCTCATTACGCAAAAGTTTGTGGAACAAATTTGAGTGCTGAAAGGAAACATTCTTTACTATTACACTGTTTAGGTGGTGAAGGTCAGGAGGTATTGGAAAATTTACCCGATCTTACGGTAGAAGAACAGAGAGGGCTAAATGAGTATGAAATATGTATTTTACAATTAGATAAGCATTATTTGCCTAGAATCAGCACAATTATGGAAAGATACCATTTTGGGTTGAGGGAGCAAGGTAAAGAGGAAACAGTTGAAGAATATTTAACAGGGTTGAGAAAATTAGCATCAAGTTGTAAGTTTGGGGCAGCCAATGAGGAAAGAATAAGAGATCAATTTGTTCTAAAGTGTAGAGAAGATAAAATTCGGGAAAACTAATGGCTTAAAGATGAACCACCTTTGGATGAAGTTATATCTATAGCAAAAAGGGTTGAACACATGATGAAATGTGTTAATGAATTAAAGTGTGAAAAGAATAAAACACAACCTACTGTAGAAGAAGTACAAGAAAATATATGTATGGTTAAAAATGAGAAAAGTTATTCAAAGGAAATTGTGAAAGAAGATGTTTAAAAAAATTCTTTTGAGTGTTATCGCTGTGGAAGGTCTGGTCACAAAGCAAATTCTAAAACTTGTCCTGCTTTAAGTTTTGTTTGTCATGGTTGTGGGAAAAAGGGGCATTTTATAAAGTTTTGTAAATCTAAACAAAGAAAATTTCAGAATAAGGAGATAAAAGAAATTATTTGTCAAGTTGATGAGAGTAAATCTACAGATCATCCTATAGGAAGAGTAAAGGTTGATGGGATTGACATGGAAATGAAATTCGACTCATGCTCCCATCTCACGATAATTTCAAAAGAAACATTTTACAAGTGGTTTCAAAATAAAAATAGTCTACATAAAATAGATGTAAAACCAGGAGGTTATGGAGGACAACCCATTAACATGTTTGGGTATTTTAATGCATGTATTGAGATGGGAAAGAAGTTTATAGTAGGCAAAATGTATGTGTCAAAACAAGGAGATAGTTTACTTGGGTAGCCACATCAACGGTTGTTGGGGGTTACTTTGAATCCCAATGCTAATCCACAAGTACAGGTTCAAGGTGTGGAAAGTAAAATAAATAATTTTGTGACTGAATTTCCAAATTTGTTTAAAGACAGCTTAGGTGGCTTGAACGGGTACAAACATTGTATCAAGTTATAAAGTGGAGCTGTACCTTCAGTGGCAAAGGTGAGGAGGATTCCTATTGCTTTACAAGAAAAGGTTGAACAAGAGTTAGAGAAATTGCTTAGACAAGAAATCATAACTCCTGTGGAAGCATCTGAATGGTTGGCTCCAGTTGTTGTTGCCAACAAACCTAATGGTGATATTAGACTTTGTGTAGACCTTAGATCACTTAATAAGGAGGTGGTGGTAGATAAGTTTCCCCTGCCGAATATTGATGAAATTATGTCTACTCTAAATGGTGCAAAATTCTTTACAACTCTTGATCTTACCCAGGCATACCATCAGATAGAACTGACGCAGAACTCGCAGGACCTCACGGCATTCATTACTCCCATGGGTGCTTTTAAGTATAAGAGAATGCCGTTTGGTTTGGTGTCGGCTGCGTCGGTTTTTCAGAGTGTAATGTCGTCCATTTTGAAAGGTGTGAAAGGAGTCAAGTGCTATCAGGATGATCTATTGATATTTGGGTTGACTCAACAGGAACATGATGTCAATGTGAGAGAAGTTTTAAAGAGGGTGGAAAAGTCTGGTCTCACATTAAAATTTGAGAAATGTAAGTTTTCAGTTCAAGAAGTAAACTATTTGGGACATTGCATCACTGCTTCAGGTATTGTTCCGAAGAAGGAATTAGTTGATACTATTCTTAAATTGTCTTCTCCCAAAACAAAAGAAGAGGTTGTTTCATTCTTAGGAATGATTGAATATTATGGTAAATTTGTAAACAATTTAGCAAGCAAATCCAGCAACATGAGACAGTTGCTTGGTAAGAACAAAGAGTTTTTATGGTCTAATGAATGTCAAAAGGAGTTTATTGAGTTAAAGGAGAATTTGAAAAAGGCACCTAAATTACAAGCTTTTATTCCTGGAGAGGAAACGACTATTATTACTGATGCAAGCTCCAAGGGTTTAGGGGCTATTTTAAAGCAAAATAGAGATGGTAAAGAACATCTCATTGCTTGTGCATCTAGAAGCTTACGAGGAGCAGAGTTGAATTACTCTGTAATTGAGAAAGAGGCGTTGGCCATTTACTGGGCGCTCAATAAGTTTCGAAACTATGTTTGGGGAACTTATTTTAAAGTGTGTCCAGACCATAAACCGTTAAAAGAAATATTTACTAAAAAAGGTCTAGATTTCATTTAATCACGGATAAGACGTTGGGTGATTGGTCTTCAAGATTTCAATTTTTCAGTAGAGCATCTCCGGGTGTTGATAATGTTACTGCCGATTGCCTGTCTCGTTTGGTGTGTGATGTAGGAGATGAGCAATTATTTGATGAACTCATTGAAGATGATGTCAGTGTTTGTGAGATAACTTCTGGTGTTATAAAAGAAGATGAGTGGAAAGAGGAGATTTGTAAAGATAGTGAACTGATGAAAGTCATGAACATGATTCAATCTGAAGTTTCGTTTGACAATTCCTTGGCGAAAATTTGGCGAATGATTACTGATGAATTGTCTGTGGATAATGGTATCTTACTGAGGGGAACTAAGTTGGTTCCTCCTTCCTCATTAAGAAAGAGACTAATGGAAGAGGCACACCAAGGCCATTTAGGTATTGTAAAAACTAAGGAAGGTTGAGAGCTTGCTTCTGGTGGCCCGGATTGGATCTAGAAATTGAGCGCGAAGTTAGAGAATGCATGCAATGTAAGATCAGTGACAAAATCTTAAAACCTAGGACCATGCCTAAGGTTTGTCGCAGACTTCCTAATAGTCCATGGGAAGATATTGCCATTGATATTGTTGGCCCTCTTAATGGTGAACATCGTACACCCTACTTAATAGTCTTAATTGATCTCTATTCCAGATGGGTGGAGGTTTCATGTGTATCTGATGTGACTTCTACGGGTGTAATTTCCTTCTTGCAGGATGTATTTAAAAGAGAGGGATTTCCAAAAACGCTTTTGTCTGATAATGGTCCACAATTCTGTTCTGGGCAAATGAATGAGTTTTTACTGTCATGTGGAATTTTACACAAGAAATGCTCAATTTATCATCCTGAGACCAATGGAGCTGTAGAAAGGTTCAATAGGGTGATTAAAGAGAATATTCAACTTTCAAGGGTCAATTCTTTGAATTGGAAGGATGAGTTGCAGAAATGTATTCTGGCTCATCGTTTTACACCTCATACTTCTACTCGGAAGTCTCCTTTTGAGTTATTTAAAGGAAGGGCTCCCAACACGAGTTTGTGCCCAGGTTGGATGACTTGGGGTAAAGGAGTAAAAGACAATAGTGTTGGTATTTGAAGAAAAAGAGAAAAAAGTTTACAATCTAAAAATAAAGTGTATTTTGATGAAATAAAAAGGGTAAAGCATGTCACTGTGAAAGTAGGTGATTGGGTTCGTGTAAAGGCTCCTGTAGGTGCTTTGTCATGGTCTAAATACACTGTTCCCATTCGTGTAACAAAGTGTTTTAAAAATGCTGTTAAACTGGAAGATGGGAGAATTTGGAATCTTAATCGTGTTGTTATTCTCAAATCTAATTCTGAAATGAATGTTCTTGGAAAAGTCACGCCTGAAGTTTCAACTAAATCGTCTAGTTTGGATTTAAGACGAAGTATTCGAAAGTCAACTGTACCATCTTATTTAAAGGATTATGTTAATTAGTGTTTTCCTTGTTTGTATGAAGAGTGTTGTTAACCTTCATTTATATTCTTTGCTGTGTTATCTGTACTTTTCATTATTGGAAGGGAGATGTGTGATGTCTTCCTTCATATTCTTCTTGAGATACAAGTTCTGTAGAACATAGAACTTGGAATGTTCTAACTTGCTCATCTGTCAGTTGCTGTCCTGTGGCTGATGGATGAGGTGTTATTAATAAACCCTCTTTACTATTATATCCTGCGTGCTTTTAATGATTGAGAACTTTTCACTCTCACATTCCAGAACGCTCAGCTGATGACAGAGAGGAGGTGGGGAAGGGAGGCGAGAGGTGACAAAAGGGAGAGGGTAAACACTACACTCGCAAAGGGGTTTGACACTCGTCTATTGTGACTCCAGACAATCTGGGGCCAGGACAGGGAGGCAGGAAATTCCAAGCACCTCTGGGGGTGGAAATCCTCTGGAAACTTCTCACACTTCAAAGGAAGTTCCAGGTATAAATATTGGATCTCAGGCACCAACCCTTCAATACACTTCTGGACTTGTGGACTCTGCCAGGAAGAAGAACTGCTGTACTGCTGAAAGGATTGCCACATTGCTGGACTACTGCCCTGAAGGACTGCTTCTTGCCTGGGTGAGAGAGACTGGACCTGCATCTCTAATCTCAGGACCCCTGAGTTACTCCGAGAGCTAGTTGGCTGGCCTCCTGATCAGGAGTCTCAGGGACATAAAAGGCTTCCAACAACCTTGAATCCAGTACCGGGACTCTGCCATCTGTGAGAGTTCTACCCTTCCAAGTGGGTCTACCCCAGTCCTGGACCCTTGGAAGTGTGCTTGAAGGTGCTCTGCCAGCCTAGCTGGTGACCCAGCAGAACCGATGCATCGCCTCTGCTGCGTGACCTTTCCTGGTGCAAGGACTTCACATTGCCCTCGTAGCTCACAGCGTCATTGAAACTGCCACTGTGCAACGCATCCCCTATGCAGGCCCTCACATCGCAACTCTTTCTGACGGCAGCCTCGATGACGATGCAGGACTCCGTATTGCAAGCCCTCCATGTTCTTTGGAACCAGCCGGTGAGTGACGCATCCTCGACGCAGGACTTCGCATATCAAGCCCTTTAGTCGACGGCTTTCTCAACGATGATGCAGGGTCTTGCATCACAGCTTCGAAGCTCCCCGGAACCAACCCTGCATGACGGATCTTCTTCCTGGACATCGCCTCGCCTGTGCGACACATCCTCGACACGGGACTACACACCTCTTCGCAACCAGGATTTAATGTACTTTTGTTCAGGGGGCATAACTGGATCCCTGTAGCCGGCCTGCACTCCATTACGGTCATCCTGAACTTGTGACTTTGTCACAGTTAAGAGCACCAGATACCCACAGTTGGCGCTTTATGCTTTTGGCGATATTTTCATTTACATCTTCAAAATTGCATATCTCTGGTTCTACTGATTGGATGTTTGTCATTTTGTTTTTCAATTATTTATTAAAGTTTACTCTATATTTCTAATTTGGTGTGCCATTTTTTTTGTGTTGCCCTTTGTTACTGTTTGAAGTGTTGCACAAATACTTTACTCGTTACCTCTAAGTTAAGCCTGACTGCTCTGTGCCAAGCTACCAGAAGGTTGAGCACATTAATTTGAGGTTTGCTTGTGGCTTTGTTCTGACAAGGATTGTTTTTGCTGCATAAGTAGGGTTTGATCCCCTCAGTCAGTAACCCAATTTCTAACAGAGGGTATCAGAACCTTGTAATGATACATCTTCAGCTTTGGTGAGTTTTGCTGTTTTTTTAAAAATATGATTAACGTATCCTGCTGAAATTCTCTGCCTTGTTAGTACTGACCTGTAACAGGAAAAACAAGGAGACTTGAACTCTAAGCTGGTATTGATAGTCTCTGTGACGACAGCAGTGACCAATTATGTATTCTATTTTATTTTGTAATGTAGTAACATCTGTTACTAAGTTAGTAACAAAAAGGTTTTTTTTTTGGGTGGTGTGTTGAAGCTGGACCACATTTATTTTTCTTGTGTAAAGATGTTGGATAAAATACAGTAGAATGTTACAAACCTTAAGCTTCATACAGTATCTAATGGAGCTATTTTGGAGTTGGAATACTGGCGATACAGCTTTGAACTATATGTAGAAGCCACTACTGGGAAGGTTTTTGTGGCAAGTCTGAACTAGCAATATTAACGCATTGTTTAGTCGCACAGCAGCAAAGAGGTCAGAAACAATGATTAAAGCCTGAAGAAAATAGAGAAGAAGTGAAAGGTGAGGAGCAGGATGATGGATACATATTGGCAATTGAAGATATCCAAGAGAATTTTGAGTCCAGGAAAACACAGTGTTGGTCAGATATATTTTTTCCTATGTGCAATTACCTAAGGAATCAGGAAACAGTATACGAGAAAAATATACAAGTTTGTATTTCGCAAAGGAAAGCCAGAAAGCTCTAGAGCTAAGAGCATATGATTTTTAATTACACGAATACCTGAAGAGATTATGGGGTCGATTACGATTTTGGTCGGAAATACTCCAACCCTAGGTCGGAGGCTTCCCGACCGAGATCGTTGGTTTCACTTCCGACCGCCTAATATCAATTTAAAATTGAAACCGGCCGGTCATTCCAGCTGGCTTCTGACTGGCTCAAGGAGCCCGTCGGTCAGTCAGAGGCCGGCCCGTAATCCATATGGATGCCGTTTTACGCCATCCGGATTACGATGCACGGTGTCCGGCAGGCTTTCCATGCTGGGCTTTCCGACATGGAAAGCCTCTCGGAAAGTGAGTTTGGGGGCCCCTAGCAGTGCCCCCTTCAAGCAGCGGCCTACGGTTGGTGGCCGAGAGGGCACCTATGGTGCCCCCCTGTTGATCCCTGCACCGTGTGGCAGGCACCCTGAGGTGCCTGCCACGCGGTGCAGGGATGAACACAACCTCCCATTTCTCTATGGGAGCTTGTGCTACGGCCGGTTTATGGCCGTAGCACATACTCCCATAGGGAAATGTGAGTATGCGACCGCACCATGTGCGGTTGCATTTTAATTAGGTGGTCGGGACTGCCGACAGTAGGTCGGTCGGTCCAGATTCCGCGACGGTGCGTCCGCCCGACATCGTAATAGGCCCCTATGTTGTGCCACAATAGCCAAGTTTAAATATCGACCTGCACTGATATCGACTCCACAGTATTGACTTCCAACATAAATAATCTAGATAAGTTAAGAATAGTTAATCCCTATGTATGCTTGCATATTGGTTCTCTATAGTGTAGAGTCATTATATGTACAGATAAGTAGTCTTGACCTCAAAATTGTTTCATACAGCCGAAGAGATCAATGCAATTTGCACTCATATTCCAGAATGTAGCACACTGAATCTTGTTAAAAGTGGTTCTGGAACCATGTAATCCATTAAATCTTGGAGGAGAAATAATTTACAGAAAGCATTCCATGATGCCACACCTAGTGTGGTACATCAAACACTTGGTTTGACATTATATGAGTGAAGAAGGATTGGTTGTAATTCATTGGACTCCGCCAAATTGTGGTGGTTTTACCTAACAAAGTAGAACATTATGCCATATGGAAAAGGTTTGGGTTGTCAAAGTCCATACCAGGTGGAAATTATTATATTGATATCTGCTTTCATAAAGAACAGTAAGATTTGGAATGAATGAGCAACGGCGGATCTGAGTATCCGCACCTCCCTGCTTTATTCCTTTTCTTGTTTAAGAAATTGTAATGGATAGTATGATTGGGTGTGCACATACAGCTCCTGCACCTGCCGTTGTTGGATGCCAGCTGCCAAGCAGAGAGAAAACTGTGAAAATAGTGGAGCGGTGCACTACCAAAGAGTTTTCTTCAATAAATCCAAATGTTCATTTTGTATAGTGGTTTATCAATCCTTTATTTTCAATATCAAAATGTGCAAATTCAGCCAACGCGTTTCGTTCATACATAAAATGAACTTCTTCAGGGCAAATGGTGATGTGAAGAAGACGCAGGAACTCAGAGGCAATGAAGAGCCCTTGATCTGAGATATTTCAAATTCCTGCTGTCGACGCACAAGTATTTAAATTTTAAAGGCTACCATGATAAGTGCCTGATGGTTGTATCTCTGGGGACACAGTCCTGTTATTATCGTCCACTGACTGCCAACCGGACGATAATAACAGGACTGTGTCCCCAGAGATACAACCATCAGGCACTTATCATGGTAGCCTTTAAAATTTAAATACTTGTGCGTCGACAGCAGCAATTTGAAATCTTGATTGCCTCTGTGTTCCTGCGTCTTCTTCACATCACCATTTGCCCTGAAGAAGTTCATTTTATGTATGAATGAAACGCGTTGGCTGGAATTTGCACATTTTGATATTGAAAATAAAAGATTTAATCCATAAAAATGGCATGCATGTCATCTCAGTAGCTGCAAGATGTCGCAGAACTGGATGGTGGCTGGTGTCAAATCCTGCAGAAAAACCTAGAACGCACAGATATCGCTAACTTCTATCATCACTGTCCGCTCCTGTAACACTGACACCTTTGCACCAGGTCTAAAACCTCTGAAAGAGTTCAAAGTGTTATTTGTATTGATAACTGAGAGATGGAGCTGATTTTTTCAGCAAATCGACTGTCATTAATTTTAGGATGGTAATGATTGATAGATTTAAGTTTTGTGAAACTGCGCCAGAAGTTTGAACATTTTACAGTGGTATTGAACAGAAATTAATGGATAAAATAATGGTCACTGGACGGGGTTCACTAAGGGAACCTCCTCTGCAGCTGGTGGCCCGGAGCTGGTAGCACTCTGTTTTAGGAAAAGGCCAGAGAAAATTTGACCAGTGGTACTGATGAAAGTATAATGGAGGCATCATCCAATTGGAGTATCTTCACCCTCAATACCTTTCCATTTTTTCATTTAATAGGTCAAGAAATGGATAAATCTTCAAATAAAGAGACTTCAAAATGATTGTAGAGTTACATGCTCCAATTCTACTAAAAAGCTCTTTGGATCTCCCTGGAAAAGAAAAACAGATGTGAAACATAGGATCTGTCCTAGTACATCAGGGATACAGAAGTTAACCCAAAGATACATCATAAGGAAAACAGAACTACAAGAGATTTTACTTGTGTAGAAAGACTACTTATGAACTATTTCTAAATTAAAAAAACACAACTCTCTAAGCCCTTCTTGAATATACAGGTATTTGCTTCATGTTGCAGCTCATTAGGCAGGCAATCTATAGTTTATTTCCAAGAACTGAAAGGGGCCGATTCACAGAACTAATCTGAGACACAATCCTAAACTTACTACTTATGGTATTCACAGAATGCACTTACGACTGCACTTACGACTACTAACTTTACGTCTGCACTCGGGCCGGAATTTCTGCATCCGGAGCGGGGATTCCGCACCGGGAGCGGAAATCCCGCACTTGTGCCGGAATCTCTGCTCCCGGGCCGGAATACCCGCATTCTGGCCGGTTGAGCATTTTCTCAATTCTAATCACCTGTCCAAGTGCTTACCATCCCCACCATGCATCAGATATAGTCAATTAACACCAGATTGTGGGTATTCCAGCCTGGAAACAGAGATTCTGGCCCGAGTGTGGAAATTCCGGCACAATTGCGGAAATTCCGCTCCGGGTGTGGAAATTCCGCTCCGGGTGCTGAAATTCCAGCCCGAGTGCGGACGTAAAGTTAGTAGTCGTAAGTGCAGTCGTAAGTGCATTCTGTGAATACCAGAAGTAGTAAGTTTAGGATTTTGTCTCAGATTAGGTCTGTGAATCGGCCCCTGAAAGTGTCTAATATTCATTAAGCCTCCATTGCTATCCTAGATTTCAGGAACTCAAAGACTTTTGGGCTAAACTGAGTGCATTTTCAACGCAGGCAGGCTTGGTCCTTAGACCTTTTATCTAATTGCCGTGAAATAATTGTAACCAACATTAAGTGTTTTAAAAGAAGAGTACTTCTAAAGGAGAATTTCTTGTACTAAAACCTGGGTGTAATGTATGACCATGCCAAATATGTCATATGAATGAGCCTCAATAAATCTTAGTCTTAAATAAAATTCAAATAGAAATGCATCATTAGCTGTACCAAATTGAAGCACAGGATGAAACCCCCAAATGAACACATCTCAACACTAATCAATGGAACAGTGGTCTCCAACTTCACAGTCAGTCTTCCACGCTAAAATTAAAGTCTCTGACATGCTTAACTGGCCATATGCTGTGATGAGACATTGTGAGACTAGTTGTGCAGGTTTTAGGGCACTAAAGTACAAACAGGATTAATTCTCCATCACAGCACTCTCCTGGAAATAGCTTTGGCTCAATGAGGAATATTAGCACTGAGTCATGGAGAAAGGAGCAGAACAGATAGAGCAATCCATGGTGGTCTGTACAGGGTTCCCCAATGTTGGAGGCATGAGGAAAGCGTTCCTAACTACCAAAGATAATGTGTCGGCAGAGAGATAAACTTCAGGTCACCTAAAGAATCAAGTTTAAATGTTATTGCATATAATTAGATTATTTATTAAAAAGGCAATAACACACAATAGTATTACATTGAAATTCTTGTACAGAAGCATCAGACGCCAGAAACAGAAGATAAAAACCTAGAATGGTACACACTTATGGAACAAACAAACAGATCAAATCATGTAGTACAAAAGGAATAATGACAGCATCCTTGAAACAAAGACATTTGATTTTGTGGCTCCATCATGGAGAAGATCACATTTACTGTAGCTCTGCAATAAACTATATTTTTCCTGGACACACAAAAAACCCAGGAACACAGGAACCATCCTTCTTGTCTCTAGGCCCAAAGTTATGGAACTTGCTCATTAGGCTGTTGCACATGGACAGAGGTCTTCTGGAATACAGTAACTCTCAAGATAATGTTCAGGACCAACCACTGTCTTTGTGTAGCCTGCGTGGTCTGTATGCTGCTTTTTGTCCCATCTCTCTTCACTGTAGCACTTTAACACCAGTTCATTGACAGAATGGTGCTACTCTCTCTGAATGAGCTACTCACTCATTCATATAAGAATATTTTAACATGGTGGTGGACTATGTGGCAAGTGACTGTAAGTTTCGTTTTTATTTATTTAGTATTTATTTTGGATCTTATGACAAAAAGACAAAACAAACAATAAAACCCTATATGTTTATAGCACTCTCACTCTTCATTATATGTAAAACTTTTGAAACCTTTTGTAGCTTTGATACTACATAGAAAGGACATTGTTTACTTGTAGTTATGATTTTCTTGCATTAAATCACAAATCAAAGCAATGCCCTAATGCACCACAAGCGCAATTCCTAGCTAAGAACCCTCTTAAAAATAAATTCAGAACCACAAGCTAAATAGATCGTCAAGGTGATAAAATATTATCCTGCTCTAGTCATAATCCTTTAGGGAAAAGCAGCACAAAGCCATTAAACATGAATTAAAGTGCAAAGGCACCTCATTAAAATGTGCAAAGCAGCAAGTAAAGTGCTTTATAGGAGTTAAAGTGCAAAGAAAAGACTAAAGAACGGTATACACCGAAAATCGATTAAAGTGGCATTTAAATGAAACAAACGACTTCGGGAACTTTGAGGCGTTTGAGAATTTTATATGTAGATTTAAAGTGCTGAAGAAGAACTGAGTGATAATTGCTGCATTAATCATCACAAGCTCCTATAGTTTCCCTACCATTATAAACAATCAGGAGATAAATCTTGTACTTGCTCAGCATTCCTGTCCTGAACTGTATCTAAACTTTTTCCCAGCATGAAACATTACTTCGCATTTTCACATTTCATTATGTACCACATTAGCTCTGTGACAGGACGAATATGCTGAGAATTGCACAATGTGACTTTTTCACACAATAGCCACAAATGTACTGTCCACGTTTCAACCCTCTGTTAACTGCGCCGGGTCTCATCAGGACTGCACCATCTGTCTCTGTATTCTAAAAAGGGTGAAAATAGGGTCCTTATTTTTTAACTGATAATTCCAATTACTAACCATGTTATGTTATGTTTGTTATGTTAATTAAATGTAATATAGCATGAAACTCACACAAAGAGCATCTCGGCGCTGTAAACAGTCACAGGCAGTCGGTGAAATCGGTTAGAATCGAAATGAATTGAGTATTTTCCTGAATGTATGGTATTCGTGCAATGACAGATATCAAGAGGTAAGCTGTTCCGGTAAACCGGAGCCAAGTTCGAAAAGGCTGTACCACCGCATCTCGTTAGTCGTATACGGGGTACACTCAACAATGCTTTATCCAGGGCTTTAAGTGGGCCGGGTCTCACCGGTGCTGAGCACCCGCAGTTTTTTAAAGGTGGCCTTGAAACGGGTCTCTATCGGGCTCTGTTTTGTGCACAGGCGCTCCGTTTTTTCCGGACTGCAATGACAGCAGGCGCGTACATCGATGTGCACTGCTCACACTGCTCACTTCTCACTAGTGGAGAAGTTACGGAATGACGTCATGCCAGGTGAGCGTTGTAGTGGAAGGGAAATCCTTTAAAGAGCCATTTTCTCTCTGGATTTCCCTCCCCTTTTGGAAACTCAGGAGCAGCAACATTGTTGTGGTGTCACCAGGGCTTTCAGTGGGAGCTTTTTCAATATTATATACAAGCCTTAGTTGCTGCTTATTTATTTTATGCAACTAACAACCATTGACAAAGCCAATAGTCCTGACTTGTTGTAGGTATGATGTTACGTGTTGTATCATATATCTGGATGCAATGACAGAAACAGTAAAATACAAGTCGGGCGGGACACTATGCTATACACAGATTTTTAGCTTACATGATTTTAAGCCACGCCCTTAATTACATTGGCCACGCCCCTTTGAGAGACCCTCCAGTTTTTTCATCCCACTTAAAGCCCTGGCTTTATCTATGGGCCTTAGATTTCTGGCTGCTGAGTATCGTTTAAGTTTCTGCCGAAGATAACTTAGACCTTTCCCCCTTAAGGAGATGTAAGTAATGCAGCAGATTTTAAAAGTACTTCTCTGCCGAACTGGTAGCCAGTGTAAAGATTTCAGCAATGGGACCGAGGCGGCTCCCGACTGAAGATTGAAAACCAGCCTGGCCGCTGTATTTTGCACTACTTGTAGTTTAGCTGTAAGGGTCTAATTTGCTGCCATTTATGCTGTAAGAAAGTAAATCTACCATACTATCTGGTTTGTCTTTCAAGAAATGCCTTAATCCTATGGTGTGAAAGAGTTTAAACAGCTCTGCATTACATTTTTTTAAGTCAGTGTTTTCTGTAATGGCAAAACCAAGCCCTTTGCTTAAAATGCTGCTTTCGTCATTATCTTGGATATGCGCTGAGACATTAAAAATTGTAGAGCTTGTATGTTGTGCTGTTACCATTGTTACTATGTGTAGAACTGATTCCATGTTTGTCTTTCTCCTGCTTGGCACTGTCCTTTCTGCCAACCACGCTCCTTGTCTGCCCCTCCCACGTTGTGAGTTGGAGTCTAACAAAGATTGCTGTGTTGGGGTTGTATCTGAATCCAGAAGTATTTATTTCAGGTTCTTCTTGTTCCTTTGAAAATGGTCTAGTTCATGTTTAGAAGTCCTTGCTGTACGCTATCATAGGTGTAGAAAAATGTGAATGACACAGCAACTAACCAATGAATGAAGAGTGGTGGCTGAAAGTCCCTAAAAGTAAATATATTATACACATAATAGTGGTAAAATCATATGGTCTTGGCTAATTCCTGGCTTAAAAATACATCATTTGAAAACGGAACCACTCTGGTTTTCGAATTTCATTTAAAAAATAAAAACTGCTAGTACTACGTGGATGAAAAAGAGCACCAGTCTGGTGGCTCAATGCGCTAATTTTTACTCTTGAGGAATCTGTGTTTGGCCTTCTAGCCACAGGTTTCAAATCCTGGTATGCCATTTCAGGCTTTCATCCTTCCTGGGTCAGTAGAATGAATACCATTGAGCTTGGTAGCAATAAAAATCTATTATTCAACACCAAGATGCCCTGAGGGGTGAACCCATGCTTTGCAAATACACACCTGATGTTAAATTCTTCATTTGTGTCATTGCCATTGTGACTCTGGAATATATTGTAATGTATTTATAGGAAAAGGCTGCTGCATTGACACTCAGAAGCACAACACATCCTACTACACATTATTCATAATTTATTAGAGATATTCCTATGTGGCCTTCACATAGCCACAGTGGAGCACTTTACACGTAACTAGATGTAGACAAACAGGAAAGAATGCCTACAGCAATTGCGAAGTGTATGGGGGAGTGAGCAGTGGAGGCAGTCAGCTATTAAAGATGCACTTGAACATTACTTCCGGTGGGTACATACAGAATAAATGCATGCAGCTTTTTTATTGTTTGCAAGAACAGAACAATGCTACTGCAGTTCTAATAAATAGCAGTTTGTCTCCTCCTTCACATTCATTGTAATTGGAAGGATGTAGTCCACTGTCAACAAACAAATTCCCCGCCAAGGAACAGTATATAAACAAGACTGCATTTCCACTTTCAGCAAGCAAAAAATGTATAAAAAAATGTATTGGGGCATTCCTGTGGCTGCTGATGAGATCAGTGGTCTTTTACCATATGTCACTCATATCACTGATAATACCTTTGCTGTAATTTCACTCAATTGCAAAATGTATCCTAAATCACATTAATTCTATGTCTATGTCGATATTGAGGAAGAGGTGTGGCGCAGCGGCCAGGGTGCCTGACTCCGGACCACGGGTTGACGGTTCGATCCCCGGCGGCAGGTTAGCCCAGCACCATGTGACTCTGGGCAATAGCTCGCTTAATCTTCCCGACGGCCCCCAACGCCGGGACACCTCTCCGGAGGTAGCTGTTCACTTTACAAATGCTGGGATTTCATTTAATTTCATATGGCTGCAGTACCGCTTTCAACACACAGAGATATTCCTGCAATGGATGCTTGTATGAAAAAAATTTGCATCATTGCAAGAAAACAGATAGTTTAAAGAACAGCCATTTGTTGAGTAGTTCATGATGTCATCACTGATGATAATTGCAAGAAACTTGGTTATAGTTGAGACGGGTGAGAGCTCCACTCAAATAAGAAACACAGTCCTTGTCAGGATGAACCAAAGAAGTCCCTAAATAAACCTGTGCTTATCCCTGTGATAGCTTGGCACAAAAGTGTCA